>OX465281.1:157031964-158231964 GCA_949987705.1 Thereva unica | reverse complement strand
CAATAGTTTGTCCAGGCCGCAGTAAATGACTTGATGAGAGGCTTGCGTCTATCGAAGAATATTGCATAGATCTTAGGATCTAGATATCTAGATTTAAAGACAGGAATCTGTTGACTTCAGGAACAATATTTTCGTGGTATAGACACCGTGAAATAGAGTTCATGGAAATTTTAGGAATATAAGAAATTGATGATCTTCATGATTTTGAAGAGAATATAAGTCATTGAAATTGGTCTGTAGTTAGAGGGATGGTTGGATTAATTTTTTTTCGGGACATGGCATATTTTCAAGGGTCAGGATACACTTCGGAACACTGTGGTAATTTAAACAGTTTGCATAAGGCTAAAGCCAAAGGTAAGGCGGAGTCATGACAGCCATTGCCTCCACGAGAATCGTATTGCTGCTACGCCAGATTGGCTAACTCGGAACATTACCTACAGACAATAAATTAGTTCTTAAGTGGACAGCCCGACTCTGAAACCATCTTTTGCAGTCAGTATTTCATAATTTCAACACCGTCCATGAGTTCATACACAGAGCTCATCGCCATCACATTCAACACTATCCTGACTCCACGTATTCTGAAACCTTTCTATTCCTCGAACTAAGACATTATAACTAGTCCATGGAAATGGTACTTTAACATTGCAAAAATGCAGGACAAGGTTTTATTTTTGGGATGTGTAGGGGAGTCAATGTGAGCTTAAGTTTGAGTTTTCGGGATTCTAACCCCCCCCCCCATTTGGCCGCCATCTTGGAAAACGCCCCCTACACATCCCAAAAATAAAACCTTGTCCTGCATTTTTGCAATGTTAAAGTACCATTTCCATGGACTAAACATGTTGTAAGTGACCAACGAGTTGACGGACCGGTGGTAGTATAAAAGGTGATCCTGCATTTGCACCTTTCAAATACAAAAATAAGGTATATACTATCAGGGCAATCGAATTTATTTTCGTCGCGCTTTTGACACCTCTGAACAATGCGAGTTGGGGTTAGAGCAGGGTGGCGGGGGGGTTAGCAGAAAAGTAATGCAATTTAAAATAGAATTCGAGGCGAAAAGAAAGAGGGAGGCTTTTGCCCGATCATATACACTCAAGAACAAATTTGAAAATTTAAGAATTTATAAAGATTTAAATAAAACCGAATATTACTATTTAAAACTGTTGGTGAAATCAATCAAACATATTTTCAAAACTTTCGAATTATCACAAAAATCAGAAATACTAAGCAACAAATTCTATTAAGTTTTATCGTGGTGTTTCCCTTTTATATTCTTAGATTTTGTTAGTATGAGATCCATTCTAGTTTATTGTGAATATATTTATAATCCACTCAACTGTTTGATATTAAACTCATAATGAAAACAGAATATATAATAATCGCTGTTTTATCACCATTGGGATAACAGTGCACGAAAGAAACAGAGAATATTTTTAATTATTTTTAAAAAAATTACAATTTCGCAGCCTTCCATTTATTTTTTTATTAAATTGATGGCATGCACAAATGCAAATGGGTTGCGTCATATTTCGGCACTGTATGGCATTAATTGAAAAATTTCAATTAAAATTTTCGCAATTAAAAGTGCACTTTCATATTTAAGTGAAAACCTTTATCAACCCGGTATTTAAAATGGACTAAAAAGAGGCAGGTATTTGTGAATCCTGTACACGATGAATAAATGTCGCTTTGTCATTTACCAATATTTCAACTTTAATATCATAAAATTTTCATGATAACACTTACGTTCAATTGAATCTTTCATTAGGTTAAATTCTTAGCAAAATTAAAAAAACACATTCAAATAAAATTTCTTTATTATATCGAGGCCATTCATCAAGTTACGAGCGGCATTGAACCCGTGTAATTGAAGTTTTTAAACTCACAAATACTTAAATAATTAAACTCCTGAATATGGAGATTATTGAGCGGAGAGCCGCGTTGATCCTTGCAAGCCTCATTATGTCCATTTCTACAGGACAGAGCTGATCGCCTACCTTTATGCCCATGATTTATACATTATAAAGCTCCCAACCACTTATTTTCATTTCCGTAATATACTTCTGAAAAAAAAAAAAAAATTTTTTTCGAGAGGTGCTTAAACTGTCAAGCGTATAAAAAAAACTTTTCTTTTGTGAAAATAGCGATTTTTGTCTGTTTTTCTTTTACATTTTCTATGCGAAAAAAATAGAAGACTGACCTTCTTTTCAAAAGTTGATTCTCCGCCCCAACCGTCACTGCCGCCCCCTTCCAGATAAGGAGTCTTTTGACAATGATAAAGCGTAGATGATGGCAGTCCTTCTGTTCCGTTCTGTTGTTATTACAGGTCATTAGGCATTACAATTGAATATTATCAAATCCGCAGGGGAGTGTACAAGAAAATCTACTTGCCTTCCAGTCCGTCACGATTTTCAATGCCTTTCTTTTAAATATGTTTTGAAGAAAGAAATTTCCCACAAAGATTTTCTGTTTTTTCTTTTAAGGGAAAATAATTCTTAACTTACGGATGAAATGTTTCCTTTCATATTTTGTTGATTTCATATTTTTTATACAATCATTCTCCTTCCAGTTGTAATTATAAGATTCCTTTTGTGTGGTTTTATTTTGTTTAAATTTTCAAAAGTTTTGAGGAATAAATCTTTGGGGAAACACTAAAATATACTGAAATAAAAAATAATAAGAAGAAGAAAGGAATTTTGTTTTCGTTATCATAAAAAGATTAAGAGGTTTCTGATTATGTTTTTTTTTAAACCATACCAAAAACAAAAATATAAGAATTGAGTAGGACTACGTCCGTTTGAGTAGCTTTTAAAAGCGATATACATATAGTATATAAACATATAGTATATACAATAGACCGAGCGCAAGGGGGAAGTGGGTATGCAAAATGTGAGGGCCGAATTCCGTCAGAAGATTTCAGTTGAGTGTAGCTCAAAGACAAATAATATGGATAATGCCGGCCCATTTTTGGTTCCAATTTTTGTACACCCTCTCCTTTTATTGGCACCTCTACTGTTTCCATGGCCCGCTTTTGGCGATAGAATTTGATGAAGCACCTCAAAATAAGACCAAAATGTGAAATAAATTTTTTCAATATCACGCTTAGATATTGACACTTGAAGTGCCAATAAAAAGAGAGAGGGGGTAAAAATAATTAGACCCAAAAAATTTACGGCAACATCCGCATTATTACTCTTTAAGCTATTCTCAAATGAAATCTGTTATTCATCGTGTACAGGATTCACATTTTGCATACTCATCTATATCCAGCGCCTGCACTACAAGTAAATTTTCAAATTTTTTTTAAAATTTACACATTTTAAATATTTTAAGAAGACATTATTGTATCTGCAAAAGTCCTGAAGTCCTGAAGCTAAATTTTTAAGTCAAAAGAATAGCGGATGTTTTAGAAGAAAGTGCTTCTAAGAATTCTTATTCTATAGCTGTCGGGTGCTGAAAAAATTCAAGGAGACCTTCTCAAACGCGCTAGTGCTAAATAATGCTGAGTCAAAATTCCTCAACTGGGCCACTAAAATTAAAATGTTTATAAATTTTTTTGCAAATAGGTGGAATCGGTAGCCTTGGATGAATAAAAATTAATTGCAAAGTTTCATATATTTTTTTTTTTTTTTTCAACATTTCAAAAGTTATTAACAATTGAACTTTTTTGACTTTTTTTTAAAAAACATGCATAACTCCGGTTCCAGTCAATCGAATTACATGGAATTGGTCTTGATTTACAGAGGAAATGTTAAACTTAAAGATAGACTACTTTGCGCCAAAAAAATATAAATTGCAACATTTGTTTATTGCAAAATTAAGTTGCAAAATGAAAAAAAAAAAAACTATGTTCTCAACCTCGGAAAAATGTCAGACAAAAACTACAATGAAGCTTATTTAATAAACTTTCATAATCCGTTTAAAAAATTAGTGGCACTCAATCCCTGCAAAAGTTATTAATGTTTATGTGATGCCGCGCACGGCGTGTTAACAAACTAACGAAAAGAAAAAGGCGTGGTTTGTACAAAAAAGCATTCAGATCGAGTCAGATTCCAGGAACCCAGCGCTGAGGGCCGAGCACCACCCCCCGCCCGACGAGCTTGCGCTGTTTTTTCCTCGCGCCGCGCTGTTTTTTCCGTGCGCCGCGGTGTTTCTTTCGTGCGCGGCATCACATAAACATTAATAACTTTTGCAGGGATTGAGTGCCACTAATTTTTTAAACGGATTATGAAAGTTTATTAAATAAGCTTCATTGTAGTTTTTGTCTGACATTTTTCCGAGGTTGAGAACATAGTTTTTTTTTCCATTTTGCAACTTATTTTTGCAATAAACAAATGTTGCAATTTATATTTTTTTGGCGCAAAGTAGTCTTTCTTTAAGTTTAACATTTCCTCTGTAAATCAAGACCAATTCCATGTAATTCGATTGACTGGAACCGGAGTTATGCATGTTTTTTAAAAAAAAAAGTCAAAAAAGTTCAATTGTTAATAACTTTTGAAATGTTGAAAAAAAAAATGAAACTTTGCAATTAATTTTTATTCATCCAAGGCTACCGATTCCACCTATTGCAAAAAAATTTATAAACATTTTAATTTTAGTGGCCCAGTTGAGGAATTTTGACTCTGCTATATTCCAACTTTTACTGCCTGCATTTTGAACTGTTATCAAAATCTTACAAATTGTTCATAGCAAAAGAAGAGGATATTTTTTACTATCCTTTTTATAACAGTTTGCTGTGTTTCGAGACTTTTTATCACAATGAGTTGGGAATACAATACTTCATAAATAATGGATAGACATAATGTGCATATGTATGTATATGGAAAGAGTTGCTACGTTACTCGAAATGAAAAAAAAAAAAAAAATGAACAACTCATTGTGGCTTATCATAAAAGAAATAGGGGACGAGGACGCCCGAATATAACGAAAATCTTGAGCCACATCAATTTAAGAATAATTAACTGTAGGAATCTGCAAGCTGTTATAATAATCACACAATCGTCCTTACTCTAATATGTTATCTCTGTCTCACATAACAGATTTCAGATATAATAGCCTTATTGGGCTCCTAGACTATCAATAATATTGTGCAATATATTGATTTGTCTGGTGCGAAAAAAGAAACCGTCAATATTTTGCTAAATATTATTCTCGATAGTCTATTATTATTGATACTCTAGTGGCCACTTTATAGCCTTATGACTCTGGCTTTATCGTAGGCTAAAAACTCTGCCTTTGCTAGGCCTAAAACTGAAAATAAAAAAATGGTGTGCGTAGCACCACTCGTTTTAAAGTGAAAACTTTTATAGCCAGTCTATATTTCCAAATCAATCTTAATATTGCATTTTTGAGTTCAGCTGGTAGTTCATTCATCAATTCTGGCAAGGCGTAGCTTGGATGTCTTCACCCATAGATATTGTTTCTGGCATCTCCAGCAGTCCTCTTTTAGTATTCTGGTTATGGCGTATTCTTTGTTGGAAGCGCCGATCATCATAGTAATGTAAGAGTAGCGCCATATTAGAGATACCGTTAACATCTAGGACCTTTAAATTAGAATGATTAGTATTTATAATTTTGAATAATCGATGCTGAAGATGTAATATCTTATCGATGTGTGTTTTCAACGCATTTTCCCATGCTAATATTCCATATCTTAAACGGCATTCTGCTAGTGAAAGGTACTTCTGCTTCTGCACCTCATAGCTAGTGTATCTTTTGAGGTACACCATTGCGAAAACGGCACACTTAAGCTCCCTCCCTATCTTATTAACATGTTCATGCCATAGGAAGTGTTCATCAATTATAATTCCTAGAAACGTCATAGTCTTGACTACTTCAATTGGATCACTTTTCGATGCTGTTGGGCAGCCTTCATTCTGCTGATTTATGCTGATGGGAACTTCGGGTTGGTGGGGCATACGTATGTGCAACCGTTTAGTTTTCACAGCATTTATCACCAGTCCTTGGTCGTGGCACCATCTGGAAACGCTATCGAACTCGTCCTGCATTATCGAAGCCGCTATGTTAATGCACTTATGCTTAACAATAATTGCCAAGTATCTGCGTATGCAAAGACTGTACTTTTTTTTAATAATCGCAGAAGTTCGTTTGTGAATAGAACGAAGAGTATCGGTCCCAGCTTTGAACCTTGTGGTACACCATGCAGACTCTGTTTTTCATCGCTTAATATGTTTTTTATTTTTACCTTTATCGTCCTTTCTGACAGGTAATTTTCTATCCACTTTGCTAGGATCCCTCTTATTCCAATCCGGTTAAGACTTTCGATGATCTTCTTGTGACTCGAGGTGTCAAAGGCCTTGCTAAAGTCTAAAACAACATGACAAGAACGTGGTGGTTTTTGTTTAGGCCTGCGTTTACCACACTCGCGAGTTCTCCCAAAAGTAGCCCAGTGCATTCGTTTTTCTGGAAACCATATTGGTTTAGTTGTAGGATTCTGTGCTTTTGTAAGAAATCTGTTTAAGGTCAATCGGCCTAATGTAATCTGCTCCTGGTCCCTTGTCGAGTTTTAAGCAGCAAAACATTCTATATACTTCTATATAATTTATGACAGCATCTATGTTCTATTTTTGACGCTAGAATAGAAAATTGTTCTGCAAATTTGCCTACCAGGTTCGGTAGGTTATTGCTTGCTGGAAAATTGTTAATAACAACCTCATCGATGGATCTTTTCTTTCGCCCAAAAGTTCATTTCAAATGCTCCATGTTTTCCTCGGATCATTTTTGCCATTTGTAAAACTTTCTTTGTAGTATTTGGTTTTTGCGATCATAATATTTTTATTTACTATATTTTCCACTTCCTATAGAGCTCATATTTCCTCTTGCACATTCTAGGTATGTCAGGCTTCATCCATGTTTTATGCTTGCGATTTTTTATGTTTGTTTCTTTTGATGATAGTATGTATATATTGTTACGTTTTTACGGCTTAACGGATTCGTAGGATTAATTAAGGAATATACTTTTAATTATCCACACAAAATTTATTTATTACAAACCAAAACACAAACACAATTCTTACAGTTCACTATAATTACTTTCAATTTAATTACTCGCATTATTAAATTCTATCTATTGCTTTATAGTTCACTTTTAAATCACTACTTTTCACTGTTCTCACTTTAAAACACTTTTATCGCCTTTCAAATCAAAACTGACTCTTTCAGCGCCTGTAAGCCGCTTTTATATCCAAGCTCCACCTTTATCTAACTTCTGGAACCTTCGTCCCTTTTCTCGAGCCCAGTGGTATGTACTTTTCTTTTCGTCCAGAAGCTTGAAGTTGTCTTCACTTATCGCGCGTTCCAATTTTAGTTTAGTACATAGATCATTAGTTCAGACAACAACCACAGTCGTTAACGACAATCGTTGATTCAGCTTTTTAACGGACAGATGGCGCATAAATCATCACAATATCATTCATTTTTCTTACAAAATTATTGTACATTCGCTTAACTTTAGGCTCCTCGCCTAAGATTTGCCAGTTCGTCTGCTCAATTAGTTGGTTGACTTGGTACTGCCTTATTTTAATATGCCTTTCCTCTATAAATTGTCGTTCCACATATTTTTTTGTGGAGTACAGTGTGGCGTAGTGGTCAGAAATATCGGTTTCAATAATGGCCGATACAATGTCTTGTTTGGTAATGCTAACGAAAATATTGTGATGATTTATGCGCCATCTGTTTGTTAAAAAGCATAATCAACGATAGTCGGTAACAACTCTGGTTGATGTCTGAACTAATGATTTATATACTAAACTAAAATTGGAACGAGCGATAAGTGAAGACAACTTCAAGCTTAGTCCAGGAAGAATAGCAAAAAAGTTGAAATAAATCTACCCTGCGATTTCTTGACGCTATAATTAAGAGAAAAATCGTAGGAATTCAATGACTGTGTTTTGGATAAAATTGGTCCAGGGCAACAGGTGGTAAAAAGCTAATAATTGTAGCGAAAACACGTTTTCTACGTTTTGGGTACGAAAAAAATGTTGTTTTGGAAAACAAAAAATACTACATAATAGTGCTTAAAAAGACGAAAATTATGAGTTTTGGACCATTGAAATCGATCAACAGGTTTTTGCAGAAACATTCAAAAACCATTAAAAATGGCCGTTTTTTGACATTTAATTATAGGGAGTGTGATTATCGTAGAACCTTGTGTCAAGGCTTAAATTGTGGCCACTGATGGTGCCTACCTACAATAAAAAATTCATGGAGAAATAATGGTAACTTTTGGAGTAAATCTCAAAAATGTAAAAACACCTGTTTCACAAAAAAAAGGTTGAACAAGGCCCACAATGGTCCTAGAAATTTTTTGATTGACCATTTGACCCCATTTTCATGAAATGTATGTAAGGTTTTATTTAACACCTTAAAAACCCGTTTGAAAACCACCCTTTTTTCAATTATTTGCATTAAAAGCTCTTCTTTTGAGTTTTCTTGGTAAGCTTTTTCTTAAAAACAAAAAAAAAACTGCGATTTTTCAAAACAATAATTAAGAGAAAAATCGTAGGAATTACATGAATATATTCCAAATAAAATTAGACTTGTAGAACAGGTGAAAAACAAACGAGGAACGATTTTCACGATAAAGCTCAAAAGTAAAGTTTTTAATTCAAAAAACTGGAAAAAGTGTGGCAACAACAAATAAATAAAATAATAAATGGTTGATCCATGAAATTCTCCAAAAATCCATGGATAATCTCCTATAATATCAACATTGATAATGCATTGATAACGACAATGGATTCGATCGCTGCCGTTATCAATGCCCATTTCTCTCTTATCAAGTTCCATAAGTTCAGTTGGAATTCACTTGTTGCCGCCACAGCACGAACCTTCTTCTTGCTAAGATAAAAATTAAATACGATTTTGAGCTTAAGTGATGTTATTGCATTTGTAATATTAAAATAAAGTTTAGAATTATGTTGTTAAAATTTATTTGTTAATAAGTGAACAAGTGATGACCACAAATTGGTGACCCCGACAGGGAAAAAATAAAAAAAAAATATTTTTTTTAAAAACTAAACGCAAGTTCATAAAAAGTGCAACATGTGCTCGATCTCGTGGTGAACATAAAAAGCAAAAAACAAAAATGGTAAAATAGATCCAGAAGCTAAAAATAAAATCAACGCTCATCAAAAAAGGAAAACAGAAATAACAAAATTGGTGCGGATTAAAGAGATTTTGCCGTATTTTTAATTTACACGTGCAACTATTGTACATATTCATCAGCACCCATCACACCGACCCATCAGCTAACGGTGAGCACCGGGACTTTTTCTACAACGCATGCAACATCAAATTTTAAGGAGCCCAAAATTTCAATAAGTTAAGTTTAAATCACAATTAGTAAATACAATTATTTCTTTGGAACAAAATTTATAATTTATATTATATAGTTTTTAGGCATAAACATAACATACCAAATCTACCATACCAAATCTCGGGAAAGCAAAGGCAGAAAACAATACAAAGGTTTATAAGATCCGCAAAATACAAAAAATATATAAAAAAACGTGAGTAATTAGAAACGTTAGATTCTTTGAACTTTTCTTTTAATTATTCCGTTACAAATAATTTAATAATATAATTTAAACAATTAAATTAAACACAAATTTAAATAATGTGCTAAATGTCAAGCCAAAGAACTTAAAAAGAAACAATATATATTTAAACTACACTAATAAAGTTTCACCGATCACGGGCATGTGCGTACATAAATTGGAGCAACATTATAATTAGTAAAGTTTTCATTTATTTTCTCTTTTTATTCCTCCCACCTCAATCATTAGATAATTTATTAAGTCAGATAATTAAAGCCTGAAATTAGTGATCTGAGTAAAATTTCTGCAATCAGAATCCACAATCCATCAACATGCCGATAACAGACGACAACGACAGTCTCATAACTCTCAAAACAGACCAAGTTAAGCAATATGTACCCGGTAGTAGTTCCAATTCAAATGTCAACAACCAGAATGAAATCAGTTTATCCCCTTATGTAGCAACACTAAAAATACCGCCATTCTGGCATAATCGTCCGGACTTATGGTTTCTTCAGGTAGAGACCCAATTTAGGGTAAAAAAGATAACGGTGCAAGACACCAAGTATGACTACCTAGTTTTATCTCTGCCCTCAGATACCATGGAGATAGTAGCGGATGCTTTCCTTAACCCGCCCCCAACGGATAAATATGATCGTTTAAAAGCCTTATTGTTAGCTAGAAATCAAGATTCGGAAGAACGCCGGCTCGACTCTTTACTACATAAAATTGAAATGGGAGATTCCAAGCCATCGGAATTGTATCGCCGAATGGAATCACTTGCGGGTGGAAATATAGCTTAATTAATAAAAACCTTCTCAGTAAGCTTTGGATAAACAAATTACCAGGTCCAATGCCAACATGTCTAATAGCCTTGGAAAACTATCGAACACAAGAAGAAATCTTTACCATCGCGGACAAAATTTTTGACTCATCGTCAACCTTAAACATTTCAGCCATCAATAAACATGCTAATGCACTGTGTCAGAACAACGAAGATCTCATTGAGAAAATAAACATTTTGACGGAAAGATTAAAAAGACTCGAATTGAGACAATCTCGATCTCCCAAGAGCAATTCTTCTAGGAGTCGACGATTGTCCAATACTCGTACAAGGTCCCAAGAAGGAAACACACAATGTTGGTACCATCAAAAATTCGCGCAAAACGCAAAAAGATGCACACAACCCTGCAGTTTCGCATCCCCAAGTACAGATTTAAAAAAAAAAAAAACGAATATTAACTGTTTCGCCAGCGGCAACGAAGCAGAGTAGCAGACCCTGCCGTCTCTTCGTTTTCGACCCTCTAACAAAGATCAGTTTTCTAATAGATACGGGAGCGGAAGTTTTAACACTCCCCAAACGAAGATTTCCAGCCTTTTCCAGCCTTTCTAACTTCACGTTAATCTCCGCTAATGGTACACCTATATCGACGTATGGTACCAAACAATTAACTTTAAGTTTCAATCTACGGCGTAGTTTCACACACACTTTCATTATTGCAGCAATCGACTATGCAATCATAGGAGCAGATTTCCTTTTCAAGTTCAATCTTCTTGTAGATATCAAGAATAGGAAACTAATTGACAACACAACATTACCATCAGCCAACTGTCTTTCTCGCAGGGGCACATCATGCTCACCGCGGATGTACGCAGTACAGGGTGAATATGGTTCTATACTTAACGATTACCCCTCACTCAAAACACCTCCAGATTTCAACACCGAAGTCCAGCATGATGTTTTCCATGATATCAAGATACAAGGGCCACTGCCGTCTGCCCGTCCAAGGAGGTTGAACCCTGAAAAGCACAAAATAGCGAAAGCAGCTTTCAATGAAATGGTTAAATTAGGCATTTGTCGCCCCTCTTCGTCGCCGGTCGCATCACCTTTACATATGGTTCCCAAAAAACAATCTAACGATTGGAGACCATGTGGGGATTATAGACAGCTGAACGCAGCGACAATATGCGACAAATACCTTTTACCCAATATCCAAGATTTCACTCTCAATCTGCATGGTTCAGAAATATTTTCTAAGATCGATCTTGTGTGGGCAAATTCCGGTAGCCCCCGAAGACATTCATAAAACAGCTATAACCACCCCATTCGGTTTATTTGAATTTTTGCGCTTGCCTTTTGGCGTTAGAAATGGAGCACAATCATTCCATAGAATAGAATATCATAGAATTCACCTTCGTATATGTGGATGACATTCTGATATTCAGTAAATCACCTGAACAACATAAAGAACACCTTCGCCAACTTTTCTCGCGACTGCAAAAATACGACATGAAAATCAACCCAGAAAAATGCATATTCGGAGTTACAGAGGTCAATTTCTTAGGACATGAAATTTCCGCTAAAGGCATCAAACCTTCCAAAGAACGAGTGCAAATCATTGCAAGTTTGCCTCCTCCATGGCATGGTACATTTTTACCACAGATTTCTTCCAAACATTTGCGAAGATACCGCTCCTTTATATGACTTGGTCAAAACCACCAGATGTACAAAAGTTTCAAAACCTAAGTGGAATTGGTCCGAAGATCATCAAAAACACTTCGACAATATCAAAAATAACTTACAACGAAACATGCTTCTTGTACACCCTGAACCAAGCGCGAAAGTCGCAATATGGGTAGATGAATCTAACGATGCCATAGGCGCAGTACTTCAACAACTCTCCGAAAATGAGTGGCAACCGCTACATTTCTTCTCCAGGTTGCAACCATCCGAAAGAAAATATTCCACTTTCGACAGAGAGTTGTTAGCCGCCTATCATGCCGTGAAGAAATTTCGATACCATGTCGAAACAAAAGATTTCGCCATTTACACTGATCACAAACCACTCACAAGAGCCCTATTTTCGAAAACAGAAAAGTCTCCCAGGCAAATTAACCAATTAAATTCCATAGCGCAATTCACTACCGATACCAGACACATCCCAAGCTCACGCAATATTGTCGCGGACACATTATCACGCACGCACGTCATTTCGGTGGAACACATTACCCAGCTCGATCTAGAAAACCTAGCAGAGGAAC
Organism: Thereva unica; assembly: GCA_949987705.1. Classification (NCBI taxonomy): domain Eukaryota; kingdom Metazoa; phylum Arthropoda; class Insecta; order Diptera; family Therevidae; genus Thereva; species Thereva unica. Next base: position 158,219,362 of record OX465281.1, on the reverse strand, counting down.
ATAAAGTAGACGAGCAACTGAAAACCCTAATTGACAAAAATACCAAAAACCATTCCACCTCACTAGACATGAAAAAGATATTCATACCGGTAGAAGAACAGGAAATCTGGTGTGAGGTTTCTACAGGCTTCAATAGGCCTTATGTACCAGAAACATTACGTCGGGCTATTTTCGATTTGTTACATAACATAGCACATCCTGGCATTAGAGCTTCTCGAAATTTGATAACCTCAAAGTACTTTTGGCCCAAAATGAATGTCGACATAAACCAATGGGCAAAGTCTTGCATTTCATGCCAAAAAGCCAAAGTCACTAGGCACACGTGCTCCCCATATGGAAATATAGAGATAACTTCCGGACGATTCGAACACGTCCACATGGATATCATAGGCCCTCTCACACCTTCAGTAGGACACTACTATCTCCTAACAATCAAAGATCGCTTTCCTCACTGGCCCGAAGCTCTGCTCATGAAGGACATGACCGCACAAAGTGTTGCAAATACCTTTCTCCAACATTGGATATCTAGATACGGCGTACCCAGAACAATAACAACTGATCAAGGATCTCAATTTGAATCCTCACTGTTCAGGGAACTATCTCAAATATTAGGCTATCACCGCATACGAACCACCGCTTATCACCCACAATCAAATGGTTCCATCGAGCGTTTTCTTAGGCAGCTAAAAGTCGCTATACGCACCACAGGAGACTCGAAAAACTGGTACCACCATCTGCCCCTGATCCTTTTAGGCCTTCACGCATCCATAATAGAACATTTGAAGATCTCGCCAGCACAACTGTTATTCGGCCAACCCCTGCGCTTACCAGGAGAACTTTTAGCAAAAGATACAAACGTAAACCGTCAATTAACACACACTCTAGCTAATCAACGTAAACACATAAATAGCATAATAGTAGCATAAATACATGTACACAAATATTTTTTTATTGAGGGGGAGTGATGTGGCAACAACAAATAAATAAAATAATAAATGGTTGATCCATGAAATACTCCAAAAATCCTTGGATAATCTCCTACTATCAACATTGATAATGCATTGATAACGACAAGCACGAACGAACCTTCTTCTTCCGAAGATAAAAATTAAATACGATTTTGAACTTAAGTGATGTTATTGCATTTGTAATATTAAAATAAAGTTTAGAATTATGTTGTTAAAATTTATTTGTTAATAAGTGACAAGTGACGACCACAAAAGGATGGTTTTCAAACAGGCTTTTAAGGTGTTAAATCAAACCTTACATAATATGTAAATATATTATATTTCATGAAAATGGGGTTGTAGAGCAACCGTTTGTGAGCCAAATGGTCAATCAAAAAACTTCTAGGACCATTGCGGGCCTTGTTCAACCTTTTTTTGTGAAACAGGTGTTTTTACATTTTTGAGATTTACTCGAAAAATTACCATTATTTTTCCATGAAATTTTTATTGTAGGTAGGTACCATCAGAAGCCACAATTTAATTCTTAACACAATGTTCTACGATAATCACACTCCCTATAAGTAAATGTCTTTTTGTTTTCCAAAACAAAATTTATTTCGTACCTAAATCGCGAAAAACGTGTTTTCGCTTTTTTTATTAAGATTTTATCACCTGTTCCCCTGGACCAATTTTATCCAAAACACATTCATTGAATTCCTACGATTTTTCTCTTAATTATAGCGTCAAGAAATCGCAGGGTAGATTTATTTCAACTTTTAAATCTTTTTCCGCTATCTCTCCTTGACTAGCTTCTGGACCAAAAGAAACGAACATACCACCAGGCACTAGAAAAGGGGCGAAGGGGCGATAAAGGTGGAGGTTGGATATAAAGTCAGTTTTTGATTTGAAACGCGACGAAAGTGTTCTAAAGCGATAACTGTGAAAAGTGGTGATTTGAAAGTGAATTATAGCGATAGATAGAATTTAATAGAGCGAGATATTAAATTGAAAGTGCTTATAGTGAACTATAAGAATTGTGTTTGTTATTAAATTGTGTTTTGGTTTGTAATAAATAAATATTTGTGTGGATAATTAAAAAGTGTATTCCTTAATTATTCCTACGAATCCATTAAGCCGTAAAAACGTAACAATTGGTGTCAGAAGTGGGATTAATTAAGAGACAAGTGAAATAAGTGAGTGTTTAAAATAATTGTGACCGGAATTTAATTTCTGTGAGTGCGAATTAAAACCATAATAATAAAATGGGTCGAAAATTAGTTGATTTGCGTACTGTGGAGTTGAAAAGAGAACTAAGTAAAGGCCAGAAAAAGAGACAGTGAGTATGGCAGACATTGATGATGATGAAGGAAGCGCAAGAACGGTCATCAGCCGAGATGAAAGAAGCGCAAGAACGGCTATCAGCAGAGATGAAGGAAGCGCAAGAACGTTCGACAACAGAGATCAAGTCGGAAGTGTTGGCGTTAAAAGATGAACAGAAATTGTTAGCAGTAGCTCATGAACGCTCGTTAGCAGAACTCAAAGAGTCTATGGAAGAGCAGAAGAACCAGCTGGAGCAGAAAATCGAATCATTCTCTCTTTCTGTCGACAACAAGCTAGATAACATGAAAGAAAATGTAAGGAATGATCTGGAAAATCTCGAATCTTCCATCAAGGCAAGTGAAAGGAATGATCTGGATAATCTCGAATCTTCCATCAAGGCAAACGTAAGGACTGATCTAGGAAAACTCGAAATTGAACTAGAAACCGTCAGAGCCCAGCTAAAAAAGGTAAAGATTTACCACCCAGCGACGGCATTTCAACTTTCTCCAACTTTCGACGAGCAAAGCCCATGGCCTACTTATAAGCTTCAATTCGAAGCGGCAGCAGCAGGCAATTTCTTCACTGAGGAGGAAAAAGCAACGGCCTTAACGTTGTCACTAAGGGGCACAGCAGCAGAAATATTGCAGTCAATACCAGCAAGGGCTGGAAATGCGTTACGGTGATCAGCACATGCAAGAGGTTTATCGACTTCAACTTCGAAATAGACTTCAAAAGCCAGGAGAAACTTTACAACAACTATACGCCGATATCGAAAGGTTAGTTCATCTGGCTTATCCTAGTTTCGGCCAAGACTAACTCAACGAAGTAGCAAGAGCGGCTTTTCTTAACTCTTTTGCCGACCGAGATCTACAACAGGCAGCCAGCTTGGCCGGAAAGAAGAATACCGCACAAGCTTTGGCATATGCTCTGGCATATGAGGCAGCGAAGCAAGCAGCAAGAAGTGCAGTCCACCTCGGGGGGATCCACAACACAGAGGATATTTGCAACAGAATGAATGCAACGGAAGTACGCGGTCGGCTCCGCTGCTGGAACCGGGTCATTTGCAAATGAATTGAAAGCGGAGAGCAGAATCTCCCGAGAATAGGAGTGGTGGAACTTGTTGTGAAAAATGCGGTCATCGACAGAAAGGTGACCAGAGAGAGGCCGAAAATAATGACGCCGTGTCTCCCCGCAGACAGGAGCAGGGAAACGAATAAAGACTAATTCCATGGGGCGGGAGTTAGTCGGGGAAATCGAAGCCCTCCATGTCATTATCACCACTATCAAACAACTGCAGCGTAGTGGCAACAGCCTTGTCATCGATGGAAATATTGGAATATTGGAAAATGCACAAAAACTGTAGATACTGGTGCTTCAAAACCTGTTATCCGGGCTGACATGGTCGGTAATAAATGGCTGAAAAACGCACGCCAATGCAGATTGAAAACTGCAACAGGAGAGCTAGTACGATTACACGGGGAAATTATGGTGGATGTGTTTCTCGCTGACTTCGGATTTTCACATTCGTTCCTGGTAACTGATATAACAGACGAGTGTATTCTCGGTCTGAACTTTATGAAAACACATAAAATTCTACTAGACATTGGAGAGGAAATACTGAGATATGACAACAAGGAGATTCCAATGGCCACAGGATCCACTTGTTATTCGCAGCTGAAAGTCGTCGTTCGTGAAGCTGAGAAACTGGTGCGAGCGATAGTCGATTGTGATCCCGGGAGCTACCGATTTTACCTCATCGAACCAGAAAAAGGAACAAATCAAAAATATAGCAATTGGAAAATGGCTGGTGAGCATTGACGACAAGAAGGAAGTATTCGTGAGAGTGCTAAATACTAACGAACGAGAAATACGATTAAAGAAGGATACGGTTTTGAGGAAAGGAGAACCGACAGAACAGATTACATTAGTGGAGTGCGCTAACATCGAAACGGTTCCACAACCAAAGCCCAAGGCCACGAAATTAGTAAACGCAGTGCTCTCAACTAGTGGTCTTGAACAAAAACAGTATCTCCAGGCAAGAAAATTAGTATAGGATTTCAGTGATATCTTCGCCATGAGAGATGATGACTTTGGGAAAACGAACATCGTTCAGCACAGGATCGACACCAAAGATGTACAGCCAATTAAACAACCGCCGAGAAGATTACCACTAGCCAAGCGGGAAGAGGCAGCCAATATGATTGAAGATATGAGAAGACAAGGCCTTATAGAGGAGTCGAAAAGCCCTTGGATGTCTCCCGTGGTTTTAGTTAGAAAGAAAGATGGCAGTACAAGGTTTTGCTTGGATTATCGGCGTTTAAATGACATCACTAAAAAGGACAGCTACCCATTACCTCTAATCGATGACACACTAGATACTCTCTCTGGAGCTCAATGGTTTTCTACCTTGGATCTTAAGAGCGGCTACTGGCAAGTCGAAATTCACACCGAGGACCGAGATAAGACAGCCTTCTCTGTAGGAAACGGTCTGTGGCAGTATGCCGTTTGGACAGTGTAATGCTCCAGCTACATTCGACTGATGGAATGCGTCTTGTGTCTGGTTTATTTGGACGATATCATCGTCGTTAGAAAAAGTTTCGAGGAACATCTGGGCAATCTACGAGAGGTTTTCCAAAAGTTGAGAACTGCCCAACTGAAACTCAGCCCTAAAAATTACGTACTGTTCAGAGACCAAGTAAACTATTTCGGACATGTGGTTTCATCCAATGGAGTTCAAAGATATCCTGAGAAAATAACAGCGGTTAAGAATTGGCCCACACTGAAGGATAAACATGAACTTTGAAGCTTTTTGGGACTTGCCACCTATTATAGGCGTTTTGTCAGGAATTTTGCCGACATAGCTAAGGAATTACATAAACTGACAGAAAATGTAAAACCATTTATCTGGACAGAAAAGTGCGAGCAAAGTTTTAAGGCACTAAAGCGAGGACTTTGCCAAGCACCGATAGTCACATACCCGAAGCCAGGCGAAAGATTCATATTGGACACAGACGCGAGTAATGTCGGGATTGGTGCAGTGCTATCACAAAACTTTGAAGGACGGGAAAAGGTCATAGCTTACTACAGTAGAGCGCTGTCAAAATCGAAGCGGAATTATGTACTGTGTCACAAGAAGGGAACTATTGGAAATCGTGGACTCAACTAAACACTTTCACAAGTATCTCTATGGGCAAAACTTCATCCTTCGAACGGATCATGCAGCATTAAAATGGCTGATGCCATTCAAAAATCCTGAACGACAAGTGACAAGATGGATCGAGAGATTTCAGTCCTACAACTTCAATATAGGCCACAGAAATGGAAGGAACCATGGAAATGCAGATGCAATCTCCCGGCGACCATGCGTACCAGACTGCAAACATTGTGGACGTAGAGTACATTCAACAAAGAAATTCTTGTAAAACCGCCATCAAGAAAGTCAAAACCTTATTTGACAACAAATTGAGAAGTAAACTCCTAAATGCAACCTCCGGTAGCAAAAACTTCTGGTCCTTGGTAAGTTCCATCAAGAAGAATTTCATTACAACTTCAACCCCTTCTTTTATTCACAATGAGAAGGTAATAACAGACAGAAAATCCAAGGCCAATTTATTAGCATCTATGTTCGCTTCGAATTCTTCTTTACTCGAAACTGATGTGCTACCCCCTGTTTCCGAGCGTAACGCCCATTCAATGGACAGGTTTTTTTTCAGGACTCGAGAGGTGTACAGGTGCCTCAAAGAGCTCGATGCCAACAAATCCACTGGACCCGATAATATACCCCCTATCGTCTTAAAACAATGCGCCTCACCTTTGGCTAAACCTCTGCGCAAATTATTTTCCCTGTCATATTTCTCCGGAGTTTCTCCCGACTCTTGGAAACTTGCCCATGTTCAGCCCATACCGAAAAAAGGTGATTCCAGCAATCCCTCCAATTACCGCCCAATAGCAATTACTTCTATTCTCTCCAAACCATGGAGACGATAATCAACAAAAAGCTTATGGGATATCTAGAATCCAACCTACTTCACTTCTCTCTAATAGATATCAGTGTGTTCGGCATAATAATGTTACTTCTTCTTTCCTAAGTGTGCCTGCAGGTGTCCCTCAGGGTTCGGTTCTTGGTCCTTTCCTGTTCTCCCTTTATATTAATGATCTTCCCTCTGTAATCCGTCGCTGCTCTTATCATTTATATGCTGATGATCTCCAGCTATATACCTCTTGTCCTATTAATCAAATTGAAAATTGTGTGTCTGAACTTAATTGCACCTTATCTCGAATAAACGAATGGAGTTCGAATAATTTTCTTAAATTAAATCCAGTTAAATCACAAGTAATTTTCCTTAGTTGTCGCTTACTGTCCCCCCATGGTTTCTCTCCTCTTCTACTTAATAATGTTCCCCTTCCAATCGTTGACTATGCCAAAAACCTGGGTATTGTTGTAAATTCCAAACTCTCCTGCTGCAATCATGTCTCATTGCTGCTCTCTAAGATCTATGGCACACTTCGTAAACTATGGTTACATGGCAGTCTGTTATCTTTGCCTATTCGAGCCAAACTTATTAAATCTCTTGTTGTTCCTCATTTCCTTTACGGCTCGCTGGTATATATTTCTTTCGACTCAACTTGCCGTCAGCGTCTTAGAGTAGCGTTTAATGATTGCATTAGGTTTATTTTTCATATGAGAAGATCTGATCATGTGTCGCGAGTACAAAATTCCTTACTGGGCTGTGACCTCTTTCAATTCATCGATCTCATGGCTCTTCTTCTTTTGCATAAGGTTTTTTATACCAAAAGCCCCTGCTACCTTTCTGACTTCCTCTCTCCTTTGCAATCCTTGAGATCCGTTAAATTCCTGATTCCTGCTCATTCTTCCCTAATCGGTAGTCGTTCCTTCTTTGTGCATACTCTCAGAATTTGGAATAATCTTCCAAACTACATTCAGAGAATGAGCTCAGCCATAACATTCAGAAGACATGCGTTTCTCTTTCTATCTTCTTCTTCTCACTAACTATCTTTGTCCCTCCTATCTCTATCACTCCCACTTCAATCTTAATTTTAATTCTACTTTCTTTCTATTTTTTTTTTGCTCTGGAATTTTGACTATTTTCTTATTTTTGAATTTTTATTATTTTTTACTTTTTTATTACTTTTTATTATTTTTATCTTTCAATTATTAAGTTTAATTTTAATTATATTTTAATTTTAATCTTAATTTTAATTTTGTTCCTTTTTTTTTTGTACTCTAAAAGATGTATATCTTGTGTACTTTAAAATCTATTAAACTATTAAACTATTAAACTACTCATAAACGACAGACAGTATGGCTTCCGACAAAAAAGATCCACTGGCGATCTTTTAGTCTGTCTTACAGAACACCTCAGCCCTAGTCTGCATGGATCCGGCGAGTCTAGTCTGGTAGCTCTGGATATCTCCAAGGCTTTCGATAGAGTATGGCACCCAGCCCTGTTAGCTAAACTCAAAGCTATTGGAGTTGACTCACTTCTACAGAAGTGGATTGAGAGTTTCCTTTCTGGCCGTTCAATTAAGGTAGTATTGGATGGCGTCAAATCCGCATCCCACCCGATCTCTGCGGGGGTCCCCCAGGGGTCAATTTTATCACCGGCCCTATTTCTCATATTTATAAATGACCTTCTTTCAATCCCCTCCAACCCACTTCTCAGCTTCGCTGACGACGGTACTCTACGTTACTCGTACAGCGTCGATACAAGACAGACTCATGCCAGATCCTGTCTTGATGATCGCGAACTAATGTCCAAGTCGATTATAAACGACATTAAGCTGATTCTAGAGTGGGGAAAGAAGAATCGTGTTGAATTCAACTCCGACAAAACCAAGTACTGTCTTATCTCCAAAAAGAAGTTCAACACCTCACCATCCTTGAAAGTGGATGACGTGGTACTAAAGGCCGACCCATCCCTACACATCTTAGGCGTGACTTTAGCCAAAGACTTGCGATGGAATGACCACATATTCCAAATCGCCAAACAAGGATCTCAGTGCTTGGGATTTCTTAAGAGGTGCAAGTTCCTCCTCCAGCCATCGGCCCGTGCTGTTATTTATAAATCCTACATTCGGCCTCTTCTCGAATATAACTCCCTCGTTTGGGGCGGCGCCCCAATAACCACCTTGGCATGGTTAGATAAGGTGCAAAAAAGGGCACTCAAGTTAATTGATGACGACACCGCCTGCTCCACCATCGACCCCCTGGGCCACCGTAGGAATGTAGCAGCACTGACATAATTTTATCGCTACTACCACAGTGACTGTTCCTCCGAGTTAAACGCTCTCCTGCCTCCACGGCAATCTTATACCCGCAACACCAGATTAGCCCACTCGTCTCATTCCCTTCACCTGCAACTACCCTTTTCACGCACTCAACAAGATATGAATTCGTTTGTTAATAGAACAACTCGACTGTGGAATAATCTCTCGCAGTCAGTATTTCCGAGCTCCTACAACATCCAAGAGTTCAAACGCAGGGTTCATCACCACCTTCTTCAATACCCTCCCGTACCTTTTAACCCTTAACCTATACCCCCACCCCTCCCCCGTACTAAGCTTACTGCTAGACATTGCACCATGACGTGACAAATGACATGACGGACTAGTAGTACAAAGGGTGACTCCTGAGCTTAGCACTGCCACATAAAAAAAAATCGAGGAAAAGTGTCAAAGGACAACAGTCGAGCCAACGACAGGATGGGATGACCAGGGACTCTGAGACGCCCAACGGGACGACCCGTTTTTTCTTCAATTCTGACATGGAAGGAATACGAGGAAAAGCCTGAATGGAAGGACATTGCAGAGAGGAACGAGACCCTGAAAAGCTATTGGGCCCTTGCACATTGAGCGAGGAGTATTAAAGCGCAAATGGGAAACCGCTGAAGGTACCTCTCATCGAATGCAGGTATTAGTCCCTCGCGTTAGAATAAGAGATATTCTTGAGGAGTATCATAATGACGCATCAGGAGGACATCTGGGAGTCAATAAACCTTTGGCAAAAATAAGAGATAGATTCTATTGGATTCACATGCGAGACGATGTTGCAGACTGGTGCCGTAAATGCACAACTTGTGCCAGCAGCAAGGGAACTCGAGTAAGAACAAAAGGAGAAATGCAGCAATACAACGTGGGAGCCCCATTTGAAAGAATCGCAATCGATGTGGCGGGACCTTTTCCGGTGTCAGACCGAGGAAATCGTTACATTTTTGCATATGCCATTCCAAATCAGGAAGCAATCCCTGTTGCAGAGGAATTAGTGAACAATTGGATCTGCAGATTTGGTGTTCCTCATGAGCTTCACTTTGACCAAGGGAGAAACTTTGAATCTCAAGTTTTTCAAGATGTATATAAGATTCTCGGGGTGAAGAAGACCAGGAACCCAGTCCGATGGAATGGTAGAACGATTCAACAGGACAATGCTAGAACACCTAAGGAAAGTTGTTAGTGAGCACCAGCGTGACTGGGACAGCTACATCCCTATATTTCTAATGGCATATCGGACAGGAGGGCATAATTCCACAGGACAAACCCCTTGTAGTGTGATTTTTGGAAGACAAATCCGGCTGCCAAGCGACTTGAAATTTGGGATACCCGTTGAAAGCAACGAGTCTACTGTCGGTTATACAGGTGAACTTCGTGATCGACTCGCAGATATCCATCAGCTTGCAAGGAGGAATCTTAAAATAGCCAAATTTGAGTGGATTGATTAATAACATTGTTAAGCCTTTTGATGCCTTGTACTTGTTGACTTCCAGACAAAGTACATGGTGGCCTCGTCTGGAAGAACACCTAACATTGTTCCCACAATCAAGGTAGCGGAACACGAGTTTGACGTGGTAAAATCATTTACCTACCTTGGGTCAATAGTAGCAGCCGACAATAGCATGGAACCAGAAATACGCGCACGACTGCTAAAAGCCAACAAAGCCTACTATAGTCTGTCAAGGCTCTTCAAATCCAAATATCTAACCATAACGTCTAAACTTTTACTATATAAGACGATGGTCTTACCCGTTCTCACATAAGCATCCGAAACGTGGGTGCTTAGCAAAAAGCACTCAAACCTCTTGGGCGTGTTTGAGAGGAAAATACTTCTGGAGATTTTTGGCCCCGTATGTGAAGAAGGACGATTCCGGGACTCTACAATTACGAGATCTACGAGGGCTATCGCGACATTGATGTTGTGAAGAAAATAAAGCTCGGTAGGCTCCGGTGGGCAGGTCATCTAGCTCGTATGAGTGAAGATGAGCCTGCTCGGAAAGTTTTCTGCGGTAAGACCTATGGGGTGCGACAGCGAGGGAGGCCCAACCTTCGCTGGAAGGATGTCGTGGACCAGGACGCTCAGAGTGTAGGGATGCCAAACTAGATGACATCGGCTCAGAATCGGGACCGGTGGAGAGAACAGTTGCGCGAGGCCAGGACGGGATCCCGGTTGTAGAGCCGTTAAAGAAGAAGAAGAAGTACTTGTTAACTTGATGGTCATTTAAATTTTTTAAGTTAATACATATTGGTATCACCTAAGACAATTATTTCTTTTTCGGTTTTTATATGATTGTCCAGATCTTCGATAAATTTTGGTATGCTTAACTTAGGTGGCCTGTAGATAGCGTGAATATGCCTTTTTCCTATTTCCTTTTTCCGTATCATCATTAATTCTTGTGTATCGAATATTGCTTTTAATATAGACTTATGTCTGTTAAAGAATTCTGTATTAAAGCCATTTATAAAATAAAAATCATTCTCCTCTTTTTTATGTTGATTTCATTTAAAACAATAACAAAAAACATTCAATTTCTGCTAAAAAAGCACTCCAATTCTTCTGCACTGATTTTATATTAAAACATACACAACAGAAATTTTTTATTATTTATCAAATCTGTATCAATGCCGATAAAACCATGCATTACCCTTAACTCGATATTAGTGTCAGTGTCACTATATTGGTTTTCGATAATTTTTAATCTTCGTTTTTCTAATTCTTTCTTGTTAACAATATATTAGTTATTTGGAAATTTTACCGATATCATTAACAGAGCCAATGTGTATTGATTCACTGTTTTCAGTTTTTTTTGCAAGTATTTTACCCGATGCCTCCCACACAAATCTCCAATTGCACTCTCTAGCTTTGTTTTTAGCCAGTTAACAAATACGATTGTATCATTCAGTGGCTCTCCGTTTTGATTGCTGTTGGTGTTTTCCCTGATCTTCTTTAATTCGATCTTGCGAGTGGACTTCGCATTTTTAATTACATTAGTTTTGCACGCGTAGTTAGTAAAAGAAACAATTATCGATGATTTTTTTCGGTTTCGTTTGTTTGTTCTGTAAATATCAGCTAAATAGGAAGTGTTTATTTCATGATTCATTGTTTTCCCAACTGCTTTGAGCACGTCAGTTAAATTTTCGTTAGTCGTGGGCGGGATATTCTTTATTTCTATATTGTTTTTTAGTCGCTGTTGCTCTAGTGTGTTAACTTTTGTTTTTTAATAAAATAATTTGTTGATCTTTTCTTTGGTTGTTCTCCCTTAATTCTTTGATTTCGTTCGATAGTTTTTGAAGGACATCATTATTCAGTGCCATGTGCTGGTTAATTTGATCGTATTTGCTTGCAACAAATTCACAGCTGCCAGTCTCTTTCAAACACGTAGTGAGTACAGACGCAAAAATCGAACAAGCAGAATTTAATAACCAACCAAGAGTTTAAAAATAACAAATAAATTCATTCGAAGTGCAAATTCAAACACAAAGTAAGTGGAGGAAAAAAAGTTTTCTTTTTGCTTTTGATTCGGAAACAAAAGCAGCAACAAACAATTTACTAGCCCAGCATACAACTCCAACCTGTGATCTGATCGCAACCACCGAAGGCAAGGCGCCCGCTCCAGGGCCTAGATGCAATCCCTTCGCTGCGCTGGATGACAGCAGAACAAAAAAGAAAATAAAAAAGCGAAAAGCAACCGAGAATGACTTGTGGAATCCAACGGCAACAGAAGCCCAGAATTTCTTTGCAATAGCGCCGGATCTTAACTGTTGAACTTATCAACAGTGAAAAAAAAAACATGAAACTGAATCCTTTCTTAGTACAGAAAACCCTTCAAATGTACTCCGGAAAAATCAAAAGTTGCAGAGCGCTTTGAGGGCAAATACCTATTACTTCTTTCAAATGAGCTTGAAGCCACGAAAATCATTAAAAACCTGCATAAAATTGGGAACTTCGAGGCCAAGCCGACATTCTTTGATAAATTGAATGAATCTAAAGCAACCATCGAACTTGAAGAAGGTTACCGAAGAAGAGATTCTGGAAGGAATTAAATGCTATAACCCAAAGGTCAAAGCAGTTAAACATTTCACAAGAGTCATAAACAACGAGAAAATCAACACTGGCACGCTTCTTTTAACTTTTTCTACCTACCAAGCACCAAAGTTTGCTTACATTCTTTATGAATAAGTCACTACACAAATATGGTATCCGGCACCTCTTAGATGTCGGCGATGTTTCCAGCTTAGACATCACAAGTCAAGGTGTAATGAAACGCTCAGGTACCCCACCTGTAATGAGGTCAAAGCAGAAGGAGAAGAGCATACTTGTTCTAAATTTTTTTGCATCAGCTGTCAAGTAGAAGGAACTCATTTAGTCCAATCAATCTACGGAAATTCTCCAGACAATTGAAGGCAGGAAAAAAATATGGGCGTGTAGAACAATTAATTTGAAGAAAGACTGCGTGTTTTTTTTACGGAACTGCATTGGCGAACTTAACCTAAAAAATTCGCAAAACTCAAAAAAACGGGTTTTCGCCAATAAAACAAAATGTTGAGCTCGGATCCGAAAAAGTTAAATGGGAAAGTTATAGGTATTAAAATTATCTTTCAATTGATGTGGTACAAAATATTGGTTAGTGTCTTATACATGGAGAAATGCTAAAATCCGTTAAAAATCGCGTCTTTTTCATTTATTTTTTGCTTTTTATTGATGCGACCTAGAAACTTTTTACTTGGTAAAAATGTTTCTTTTGGCAATGTGAAAACTCATAGGATAGGACGACATTGGGATCATATAGAAATAATTTTTTTTAGGTACTTGAATAATTTAACGTTCATTGAACGCAATATAAAAAAAACATTTAGCTGTCGCCATTTACTAATTTGGGTATGGCGAATTCAATAGAAATAAATTCTTACTTGCAAACAATAAATTCTTACTTGCAAACAATAATTTTTTTTTATGTAAAATTTAATTGAAAATACGTAGATTTAGAAGTCGATGCTCGTAGGTTTGCTGGAAACGCCGAAAATGCGTAGATATATACAAAAAGAAGTAGAGTTGGCAACGCTGCTACCCTGGTAGATGTCCAGTTAGTTGATGGCCAATTCAACGGTTGGTTTCACCTAAAAATTCAATGCCAGTGCTGGGGCCATCTAAATGATGAAGTTATTAAGTGTTGTAATAGATACACACATAATGTCTTAATTTTCTTCTTCGTTACTTTTTCTAACATCTCAGTCATCTTCTACAGAATAATCTTTATATAAAGTTTGATAATATCTGTTCGGATAATGTCATTTTTCGTAGCTGTTAGAAGAAATGCAATGTACAAATTTAAAACCGGTTTGTTTTTATTGGAAAAACCCGAATTTCGAATTGCAAAATTTTCTTCAAACCCTAACATACACCTATTAGATAAAAGATAAATTTTGGAAATGATACCTTTACTCTCGGGCATCGGAAATCACCCCCACCATTAGCGGTGAGAGCCAAATTATTTAATTGAAGTTTAGGTATAAAATTAAATAATTTAGTTTTCACCCCCTATGGGTGGGGTTGTTTCTCCCTGAGGGATAGGCATGTTTTAGAAACCATGTCTTATATGAAATATATGTTCTTGTTCATTAAAAATTGGCGGTGAAACCTTTATTTTGGACATAAAAAAATAATTTAACTTCAGGAGTGGCTGTAGTGGTTGGTATCCGCGGGTCTGGCAGGGTTCGTTTTGGGCTCCAAATAGAGCTTATCCTAGGGGTTTTCTACACAAAAAATATTCGGGGTGTTTTCATAAGCAAATGTGAAACCCTCAAATTTAGTAATAAGGGTTGTCCTGGGGGTAGTTTTCGATCAAGTTAGAGGGTTGACTTTATTTCTATTGAATTCGCCATACCCAAATTAGTAAATGGCGACATTATTAGCGGTTGGTATCAGCTCCTCCGCAGCTAAATGTTTTTTTTATATTGCGTTCAATCAGGGGCGGCGCTTTCATAGGTGCGAATGGTGCACTTGCACCGGGCGCAATTTGTCGGGGGCGCAAATTCAGAAATTAAAATTCAAAAAAGAATTTAAAACTTTGAAAAAAAAAAGAAGTATTCTCACGCGTGTAAGAAATTAAAAAAATTTACCCAATTTCTGTCCCTGTACTTTCTCATTCAAGAAAAAAATGCAGGAAGTTTTCGAGATTCGAAAAATTCGACAAAAAATCTCCCAAGTGAAAGAAAAATCTCTCATTTATTTGGAACATTTTTTAAAAATTTTGTAAAAAGCACCACATCCACTTACATAAAAAAAATTGTTCCGATTGCTCTGTATTTTGTATTGCTGTTTACCATGATTGATATAAACTTCAGGGCGCTGTTGCTGCACTTTGAAATTATGTTCTAAGAATTGTTAAAAGAAAAGAAAATGAACGAAATGAGAAGAACAAAACTACTTGTAGCGAGAACTCCTCTTTAATTGCTCTTTTTTGTTTGTACCTTTAAACTCCGGCTTCACCGGGTTCAGTTCAATAAAGTTCAATTCAATCCGTATAAGTGGCTTCACAGGCTGGCGTGTTCAGTTCACGCTTGCTATTGTTGTTGCTTTTTCGCCAGAAGCAAGAAATACCAAAGCTCATTGGAAATATATTCCATTATCCCAGTTGATTCCTCTCTTCTGAGGGACCTTTTACGTTCAATCTCAAATTTATGTTCTGTTGGGCGAACTTAGGCTTTATTTTCCCTGAGTTTAATATGTGAAAATATATGCGAACTCAGGCACAAAAATTGAAGTTCAGTACACCAATTTGCTCAAACTTGCGCAGTTCGGACGGTGAAGCCGTGATAATTCTGTCAAACAAATTAAAATGGCCAGTTTCACACGGGCTAATTAACAAAAAATGGCTATAATCGTAAATTCCCTTTTGAAATATAATGAAGAATCCCATGGGTTTTCACAAGAGCAAACAACTATAAGTTAGAATACTTTAGCTTGTTGCTTTTAATATTAATTCCAGCTGCCGACATTTGTTTCCTTTTCTTTTCCTAGTAAACTAAAGCCAAAAAACTACAACAACCAAACAGCTTTCAAAATCCGCTCGCCCTGATCTCGCCTACTCTAGTCCCCACAAATTATGCAAATTTTTGTTGGTTAGATGTTGACCCATGTGAAACTTCCAATCTATGTAATTTTTTATGTTATACGCATTTCTATGGTGTAATCTTACATTTTATGCAAACTATGAAATTTAATTCTCCCATTCAACGACTGTTTGTGTCTTTCCCATTTGCCTTCACTGCGTTCACAAAAGGAACAGCTTATGGGGCGCAATGTGGCATAGTGCACCGGGCGCAAAAAACGTTAGCGCCGGCCCTGCGTTCAATGAACGTTAAATTATTCAAGTACCTAAAAAAAATTATTTCTATATGATCCCAATGTCGTCCTATCCTAAATTTTGGCATTATACATATATGTACTGTAAGAGTGTAATGTAAAAAATATAATTTTTTCAAAAATTTAAAAAAAAAACATTATTTTGAGATTTTCCAAAAACATAATTTTCGAAATGCCGGAAAAAGTTTTTGTCTTACTAATAATACTATGTTGTATATCAAATTAAAGCGGAAGAAATTGGTGCTACTTTCAGCTTTCTATGTCAAATAGTTTTTGAGCTAGATTAATTTAAAGATTTCAAAATTTGTTAAAATTTTAAGACTTTTTGAAAATTTATAACTAAAAAAATAGAAGTCCAAAAAATTTGAAAACTTGTTTTTTTAGTTTCCACCAGAAGAACAAATATAAAAAAATTATATCAATCGGAGGTGTGGGTTCCAAACCATTGGTTGATTTGATATGGAATATACTTTTTTTCATCTTCCAAACATTGTTTGCAGTATATATTTACGGGCTCAATATTTAACTGTTGATAAGGAGACTCTAAAACGGATAAATCCTGTAATTTAAGGTCCGAGACTGAATTGAACTGTCATACGTTTTCCCTGAAAATTTACTTGACATGAAGCCTTTCCTCATCTTCATTAATTGAAGAGTTTAAAAATAACAAGGAAGGTATTGAACCAATTTTTAATTTATTTTTACCAAAACAATTACTATCGAATTGTTTGGAGCAGACGTACGATTTTTTATTGTGGGCGGGGATTTAACTTTACAAGCATTTATGAAAAACACTTGTCCCAGATTTTGGAAATCGAAAGAATTTCATATTTGCACGTTATGCCCTTTGCAACTTTGGGGGATGCAAACAACTCTCCAGGTTGTGCGACTTTGTGGCATTTTTTATAAAAAATGTGTCCAAAAATCTACACCCACAATATACCTACAAGAAAAGACTTACGTAAAGCCCAAACCCAACATTTTAAGCCAATTGCGAAAATTCAGATAAAATAAAACAAAGAATAATTACCTAAATTCGTTCAATCGAATTAGTCAATACCGAAATACCAGAAAATAAAAAAAAGTCGTAACCAAAACCTCAACCAAGTACCTACATATTTAAAAATATCGCAAATCCTCTCACCAAGAATTTGAAATCAACCGAAATTGATAGTGAATCTCAGCCAGTCATTAAAAAAATACACTGAATGTTCTAAGAAATAGTTAAATACAAAGCACCAGGAAAACCCTCCAATGTAGCGCTAGAGGCAAACGTTTGAAAGATGACAATTTTGCGAGAAACATTCTGTTGTCAGTTGCTTTCCTTGCCCCCCTAAAATTCTAGCTTCCTTATCCACAAACTCACCGCATGTCTTGTGCTGCGGACCATGACCACGTTCGCCTCCTTGTGTAGCTGGAAATTCTAATGTTGCATGTTGCTAAGGTGGAGGCAATCTCGGAGGTCTCCCGATGCGAAAAGCGTTCGGGTTTTTTGTTCTACCTGTCGCATCTTTATACGGAGTATTATGTTATCTCTGCTTATGTCCTTAATACATCACCCACAGGTGTTAGCACCGTCTTCAAAAGTGTTTGTACTTTCTAAATCCATTCTGATTAGATTGATGTTGTTAAGAATCACAAACAATTATTTCATCCTTTTTTGTGCATTTTGTGCGGTCTTTTTTGAAGTCGGTTTTTAAAAATTTTTTTTTTAAATCCATTCTGAGAAGTATAACACGCCGCCCCGTCGAGTAAGGATAAAAATCGAAGCAGGAGCTATATAGTTTTTGCGTATTTTCGGACGAATTAAAAAAAAACTTTTTAATATGAAACAAAATTCTCCGGGGGAAATTAAAAGAAATATTTATTGTGAAGTCGATAGCTTACTGTACTATAGTCGTCATACACTTTCATTTGAATCCCATACCAAGGGCGTTGTAAAGAAAAAGGTAAGCCGCCATTTTGTGTCGGCCGCATGTTGGGTTTTGAATGACGCCACATAGCGAAGTGTATTCTACTTGTCACACCTTTTCATTTCATACCCATGTCTGGGGTCGGGGAGCGCGATTGCAAAATTTGATTGCATATTGTATTGTCATGCGAACTATACGAGTAAGTATGTGCAAAATTTACAGTTGATCGGTTATATGGAACTGGGTCAAAATCAAGTTGTAAGATTTTTTTACACTATACACACATATAGATCAAGATAATATAAGGCATATAAAAAGTTAAGTTGCCATTGATATCAGGGAAATAAAATGAAAACAATAAAATTCTTTGATTCTTCATCCACGCCATGGTATATTTCTTTATTCGATATAAACAATAGTTTTTTGAGCTGCAAATTTCGCCATAATTTCGTTCTCATCGGCTTTTGTTCTGGAAGCAAATTTACAGACGTCGAAAACTTGTTTAATATGGAACAAAATTCCCCGAAGGAAATTAAAAAATAATTATTTTGTCGATATATAGAAAAAAAGCACCGCGAGCCCAAGGATCGAACTCGCACCCCACAGAGCCCACAGCCGAGGGCACTTATCCTTAGCCCTTTGCGCCATATCAAGCACTATCGGTGGCTGACCAATATGTTAATAAATCATTTCAGAAAGAAGAAAAAAGAGAAAAAGAAAACAACCGGCCCCGACCAGGGATCAAACCTGCAAACGCCACACTCCGCTGAACCGAGGATCCGACGCTCTTCCCACTCTCCCATCGGCCTGCTGCCAGATTTACAACAATTAATTTGTTCGGTGCGTATGAAATGTTTATCAAGAAAATGATATTTTTGCACTTTTAATAAATTAAATGTTTATGTTCTCCTGAGTCTCATTATTAAATAATATAATTTTGTGAGAAATAGAATCAAAACATATTACACCGAAGTAAAAAAAAAATTGTATTTCACCATTTTGCGGCAGAGGATTGAACTTGGTTCCCCGGGGATAGGATTCCAGCGCTTTACCTCTAGGCTACCGATATATGGACTTTATTAGAAATCTCTTTTTTGTTGTTAAATATACTTCTGGTTGAAATTTCCAGACCATTTTCTCAGTTTTTGGTCTTTTGACCAAGAGCTACATTTTGAGATATGGCCCAAGTCTGTAGCGACAGTACTTTCAGAGATGAAAGAAGGTCACAGACGGACACACGGACAGAGCCTCTGTATAAGCTTTTTTTTTGTTGAAAAAGCTAAAAGGAATAATGCAAAGAGGCCTCGGTAGTCTAGGGTTAGGGCGTCTGACTGCTATCGCAGAGGTCCCGGGTTCGAATCCCGGCCAGCCCCACGGTCCTTCGCCTTTTCCACTTTCCCACCTACATAACTTTCGTTCTCTCTTCTTCCCTCTTTACATTCCTGATTCCTCCTTCCATAGCCTAGTCCTTCCCCGCTTCACCAAGCGCATGCCATCGGTTGGTTGATGAGATTCAACTCGTTTCAGGAGGCACAACACGCCAGCGAGTTGTCTCGATGCCCCGATGTCAAAGTCGCGAAATTGTTGCGAGTAGGTGGAATCAAAATACATATATCGCGACTAGGTTATGACATTACGTTAAAATTGGTTTGAGATATTAACAACACCTTTTTTTATTGAATGTACAACATTTTCGTTTATTAAAATTAATTTAACAAACAATTTAATTTGTCGAATGCATTTCAACCGATGTAATCGGTCATCATCAGCAACACGGCTAGCACTAAAGGTCTAAGGATTTGTAATTAGATCTAATATAGTATGTATACTAACGGTATACTAAGTCTATTTAAAGGAAAAAAGGATCTATATTTCTTTTGTTTGAATGGAATAACGGTATACAAAAGCAACTGTTATGCTATTTAATTCAAATTAAATAAATAGGAATCTATATTTCCTTTGTCTGCATTTAAGGAGTCCGTATTTCTGTGTATGTAAAAACTTTCGTATGCGTCTAATTTTCTGTTGTCCGTTATGTGTTGTAATAGACGAACGTTGGCTTCGGATGTGGAAAAATGTTTTTCACCTAAAACATGACTGGCAAAAGAAGATTTGTTGGCTTCATTGTTTTTTATGTAGTTCATATGTTCTTTAAATCTTTTTCGTACGTTTCGTTTCGTTTGTCCATAATACTTACGGTTACAGTCGTTGCAAGTGATCTCATAAATCCCTGGTTTATCTAAGGGGTCTTTTCTGTCTTTTAGGGAAATAAATTGATTTTTTAATCTGAAAGGATTGGAAAACACCATTAGCATGTTGTTTCTTCTAAAAATATATGTTTTCCAATCCTTTCAGATATACGTTTTATTCTTTAAAAAACTCACAAAATTGATAGGTTATGACAGTTCCTTCCGTCTCTTCTCTCTCTTCTTTCTTTCTATCTTCCGACTAGAGCTGCTGTTCGACAATGTATACGAAAAAATAGATTGTCCACAGTACAAAGGGACTTTCTCTAAGCCTCTAGTCTGTCACATAAAAAAAAGTTCCAATGTTATCGAAAACAAAACCGGTAGAGATAATGATCGGGCGCTACTGCATGTCGAGTTGGAAGACCTAGAACAATGTGGAGGAGAACTCTATCAGCAAGATATCATAACAATTGAGAGATCTTGGAAGCTAAAGCCTGCCGCGTAAAACAGAGTCCGTTGGAGGGCAAGTTTTTACACGTCCCATGATGAAATAAAGCAAAATGTGTTGAAAAGCTTAGTAAAAACACCAGCGTAGCAAAATCAAAGACCCCTAAAAGATATTCGATAGAGTCAAATTTTCAACCAACTCCCAAGCTTAAACGATACCAAGTTTCCCCAATCAAAATTTTCCTTACAAAAAGGTTTGATCCTAGCAAAGACGCGATCTATATTCTTAAGGGTAGAGGTTACGAAATTGTAATAAGCTTATGCGGCGGAATAACAGAGGTAAATTATATACATATACGCACATACACCCTCATACACACTGATCCAGGCATCTTCCTCACCATAATAATTCGGTCACAGTATCGAAGTAGCTAGAAGTAAGTAGTAGTAAATTCATGACAACTTTTCGTCTCCTGTTCCTAACCAAAAAATTCAACAACTTTTTTTTATTATGTGCAAAGTTACAAATGGCACATCCAGCCAATTTTTATACTCAAGAAATACATACCAACCGAATGAATTTTTCCCGCACGCCGTACACCAAAGTCTGAGTGTCGCCCAAAGGAGTTGACCATTAAAATGAAATCACAATCGTTACAATATTTTATACTAAAATGAGTAATTATGATAATTTATTCCCACTTGTAGTTAGCCAAAAAACGCATTTCAACCCAAATAAGGAATTTCAGCAATTACAATTTCCAAAATTTATCGATCAGAAAACAATTAAATTAAAATATATATCTTCAATACAATTTAAAATATAATAACATAGAAATCAATGTATTGAAGCTCGACAATGAACCACATTGAAGAATCCTTAAATTAAAGAAGGATAAGGAAATTAGGAGTATTATATAACCAACGGTACAATTATTTCCAAACTCATGGATAAGAAAGGAAGCAGGTGAAAATCAGACAAGCAGCAGTACAATTTTAGAATTTCTATGAAAGATGAAAAAGCCATAATGCAGCCAATGTTGCTCACGTGCCCATTTGGTAAGAACGATAAATTGTTCTTTGAACAATTTTAACAACTACCATAAGGGAACCATCCGGAGGAAGCAGGAATCCAATAAGGATCCATAGATACACGACTAACATGGCACTTTCATCGAATAACGGAGTATATGAAACGTGCAATCCCATTTTCTGCGAGCCATATCTATGGTAGCTCCTCTGTACGTGATAACTCTCATTTGAACTGCACAGCGAGAAGGTCCATATTTCAACGTTAAAAGAACCTTCAATGCTTTTTAAGGGGTCTGTAGAGATGGGGATGTAGCTCGTTCCAATTTTATTAAAAAAATGCCTACCTTTTCCATGCGGAACTGTGCTTAAGCCACCATTAATCCCTTTGCCTGGCCAAAGTTATGCTCACATTTCTGAGGACAGCTTCCTCATTTTCTGTAACAGCAATTGAAATTGCATAAGATCCCCAGCTGCATTCTGTTGAAGCCTTTGAATTCTTGAGGCAACGGATGATTTATTGATGTTGGTCTTTTGGGGTGAATTGACTGTAGGAGAATTTCATACAGGGATTAGGCATTCCTACTATAGGAATTTTTCAGGCGTACGAAATGCTTCCTTATTAATTTAAGCTATTGAAACCATCAATCAGAGTATTATGTAGGAAATGACTCATATATTGATTGAAAATTGAATCTGAACTGAGTTAATTCCACTTCTAGCACAATTGGGTGTATTCATGTCATTCTTAAATTTATAATCTTTAGCTAAACCCTTTGTTTCAGCGAAGTATCGGGCCAAAAAAAACCTCGGCTGCCACATGGACTTATTCTGCTCACACGAGCATCAACTCCTTTCTTTGTAGGCTTGCCGGTTTGAACAGGTTCACCATTCTGCCTAAGAATTTAAAACTGAGGCACATGCATAGTCTTGCCAAGCCGAGAGACCCTGCATTTCGCTATCGCGGGACAGTGACGGAGGGGTGAAGAGTAGGTTCATACTCCTCGAGGCCGAGTTTGCAGGTGAGGACATTTTTCCTTTCGATCCTCCATAGTTAACAAAGCAAACTGTCCGGTGATTAGTTCAATTAATCTCCTGACGTTTTTTCTACAGCGCCTAAGTAATTCTCTGACAACGTTGCTATACAAAAAAATTACAAAAGTGCGTGCAGCTCCGACGCTCCTAAAAATTGTCTTAAAATAACAATATACAAAGGAAGTAAATGAACCAGTATGTTTTGTTTATATGGATTTGTTAATATATATTACATAAATTATATTTTCTACTTTTTAGCTTCTGATTTTCTGCTATTTAGTCTATTATATGTCTTTCACTATTTGTTGTTGGCCGCCATTTTTCTAATAATTGTATTCCACATGTCATGCCCTCTCATATGATACCAATGCTGGGGGTTGGGGAAAATAAATGCAATAAGCGGCCGCAATCTTGACGGTTTACAAAATGGTCAGATTGCATTTTCACTCAAGCTATACATATGTTATGGAGTTGATCGGTTATATGAGAGCGGGTCACAATCAACTTACAAGTTTTTTTTGTTATTTTCTTTGGTTTTTTGAAGTTTATTCATTTAGAATCGTTTCATATACATATGCAGCACAATATGGAAAATATATGGGGAGTAAAAATCAATCATTAAAAAAATAGTGTGCATAGGACCACACGTTGGAAGTGAAAACTTGTATGGCAAGTCTATATTTCGAAATCAATCTTAATATTGCCGGAAAATAAGATAAATTTTGGTAATGAATATTCCATTTAAATCAAAACAACAACGGAATAATACATAATATATGTACATAATTCATAACACAACATACATACTATATAATGCATAGTATATAGTACATAATACACAGTACATAGTTCATAATACATATATAGTACATAGTACATAACATATAGTTCTTATTGCCTAGTTAGTACAAAGTACATAATACATAGCACATAGTATGTAGTACTAGTACATAATACAAAATACCTAGCACATAATACATAGTACATAGTAGTGATAACCAAAAATGGTCTTGTACTTGCAGTCTTGTCTTGTTCTTGCAGATTTTGCAAGAGCAATAACAAGACCTAGATATGCTTGCAAAAACAACAACAAGACTTACTATGCAAGAACAAGGGCAAAACTCTTGCGCAATTTTCACCAAAATCCATTCTTTTAAAAACAAAAAATATAAAAGTGATTATGAAGATATTGTCCATAACAATCAATACATAGTACATAGGGCATTGTACATAATGCATAGTATGTAGTACATAATACATTCCGCATAGTACATAAGACGTAATAAATAATATAAAAGAATTAATATAATATAACATTATTATAGTATAATATGTACTAGCAAAAACCCGCGTGCGTTGCAACGCCTTTCAATAAAATTAGATTATGGGGACACATTCTGCGATAGGAAAAAGTCATAGTGAAAAAAGAACAAATCTGGGAAAATTGATTTTGGGAGATGACCGCCATGGACCAAATGATATATTGAGTATACTATATTGCCTATGGTGTTCTACTTATCATACTCTTTCATTTGATACCCATGTCGAAGGGGTTGTGAAGAAAATATTAATCCGCCCTCTTGAGATGGCCGCTATGGACCAAACGATATATTGAGTATACTATATTGCATATGGTGTTTTACTTATCATACTCTTTTATTGGATACCCATTTCGAAGGGGTTGTGAAGAAAATGGTAATCTGCTCTCTTGAGATGACTGCCATGGACCAAACGATATATTGAGTATACCATATTGCCTTTGGTGTTCTACTTACCATACCCTTTCATTTGATATCCATGTCGAGGGGTTGTAAAGAAAATGGTAATGCGCCCTCTTGAGATGGCTGCTTTGGACCAAACGCCTGCTTTTCTGTTGAATTTTTGAAGTGAAACTTCTTTAAAGACGGGGGTAACCTCGATCCCCTATGTAACGAAAAATGTCACGATGCAATAGCGGGAGATCCCCCGCAAGCCTCTCTCCGCTCCATCTAGCTGCGCGCGCAACGGTCGCTCGATTCATAGGAGCGCGGAGCGGGGTGAAGGGAAAGCCGCTCTCTGCTCTCTCTTCTCCAACATTACCCGACACGTGCACCCGTTTGGTTATGTTTTAAGAAGGCAGTGTATACATACATACATATATGTATAATGAAAATAAATTATTTTTGTTTTGTTTTGTGTTTGAGCGGTCCGTAGTGTAGCGGCCTATGTGAACAGCAATTTATATTGTCGTGGTTAAATTGTGTACGCTATGAGTATGCTACTTAAGGAAATGAAATGAGAAAACACCTTTCTTTACAAAATTCCACGTATTTATTTATTGTTCTTATCCAAAAATGAAACTTAAGGTCCTAATTCACAATTCAAGTTTTTATCTTCAAAAATTAACTCCTTAAAAATAGATTATTAAATTCACTTCTTTAAATCATTACACATTTTCTTCTTAAATTTTATTGCACAATTCACTGCCTAAATCTAATTACACTACCTGAAAGAAAATCAATAAAATCGAAGCGATGTTCGTACGAACATGTTTGCTCTTTTTTATTGATAGATTATTGAATATTGAAATAGATATTAATTTTGATAACCACTGAAATAAAATTATTAATTAATGGATTGGCCTGATGTCTGCAATGGACATGTTCGAACCAAAAAAATTGACTTGTATTATACCTGGGTGACTTTGAGAAAAAATAACTGCCGACTTAAATTTACACTATATAAAGGAAACTAAAAAATGCCGCCTTCTAACTACACTTTATATTACAATTTTAACGCAAAAAAAAACTGCCGATTTTAAATTGAAAAACTAATAAATCAAATCTTGCCGAATTAGAAAAAAAACTTCGCCTTCTGCCGCCAACGGTTTCTGGTCAAGTGAAAATTTTTCTTCGTCCTCCTTGACCTTTGGCTCTCTCCAAATTTCCAGTTTCCTTGGAAATTTGGAAGCCGGTAATTTCTTGGAGTTGTCCCTGTCTTGTTGTTCGGATCTTTCGCTCATGTTTATTGGCGAAATCGCTGACATTCAGAACTTATTGTCAGCAAATTTTTAGTACACTTGACAGTTTGACGTGTCAAAGTGTCAAGCTTTGGCGTGGTGTTTTTATTTTCTTGTTGGAATTATTTTTGTTATATATTTATTATATATATTTGGATATATTGAGGACGAAGCTGGCCTTTAACTCTTTCGGCGGGATTGTGCTTGTAGAGTCCCAGGCACTAGGTATCCTTTTAAGTATTCTGCTGTTTAGTAATTTGTTTATTTTTAGGGTTCAGCCTAAACATTCTCCCCCTCGTTGATCGGTATCGATCAACATATTCCTTTCCTTTGAGATTCCTCTTTTTCGGTAGTGGTGGAAGAGGATTGTTCCGTCAGCTCGTACCTTCACCTTCGTTTGATAGCGGCCAGGAAGATTTATGGTTTGTTCTCTACCCTTTCGTTTTGCTATTTTTTCGAAGTCTATTTTTTGAAGTACCTTTTTAGGAAGGAAAATGTCGGTTCCTTCTCGAGTAGTGAATCGTTGGAAGCTATTGTTTTCTCGGTCTTTAAACTCCTTCAGGTTGGTAGTAGGCCGCAGTACCTTTAGTGACGTCACATGTCTGGAGTTGATTGTGGCCGGTTCGTTTACTGTAGATATAGTGTACCTGGTTTTCTCTGGTGGTGCTGGCGGATACTCCATCTTGGTAGTAGCTCTAGGTGGTGTTAGATTATCGAGAGATCTCGTCGAACCATCCTGATGTGGAGGAGATAACGAGACCTCTTCGTTGATGTAGAGGTAGTCTTCCCAGTAACCTTCTTCTTCGAACTCGTACCGGTTTCCCATCTGAAACAGTAATGGAAGTAGTAAATATTTGCTAACTGACGTTGAGGGACAACACGTAAACGCACGAAACACAACAGTAAAGGACGTTGCACTAGGCTTCTAGCGGTAGGGGACACAATTTGGTGATTGATCGTTTGAGTCTACCAAATTGAGTACGAACTTGTGCCACTCGAGTTAATCCATCCTCTCCTGGAAATGTTTCTTCGATTATGCCAAGTGGCCATACTGATGGAGGTGTATTATCGCCCTTTACGAAAACTACTTGCCCTGGCATCATATCTATCCCTTGCTGTCGCCATTTCGGTCTATGTTGCATTTGGTTTAAATAGTCCTTTGACCATTGTTTCCAAAACTGTGTCATCTTACATTTTAGATGCTGCCATGGTTGATTAAGTGAGATGTTGTTGGGTTCTGCTTCTGGTTCTGGTAGTGTTAATAATGATTGACCTATTAGAAAATGTCCCGGCGTCAGAATGAGGGGATCGTCTGGTTTGTTGGGCACATAGCATAGTGGACGTGAATTTAGGCACGCTTCGATTTGGTTGATGACTGTCGTAAATTCCTCGAATGTATAAATGGAATTTTTTAAGGTTCGTTTGATGTGATATTTTATGGACTTCACACCTGCCTCCCACAAGCCTCCAAAATGTGGGGCGGCAGGTGGATTGAAATGCCAGCTTATTGATAATGTTGCTAAGTATTGTTCAATTTCAGGGCTGGATTCCTTGATTACTTGACATAATTCCCTTTCTAGTAGTTTCCTACCGCCTACAAAATTTGTACCACAATCCGAGTAGATGTCGGTGCACCTTCCTCGTCGAGCGATGAAGCGCTTGAAAGCAGCCACAAAGGTTTCGGATGTTAAATCTGACGCTAATTCTATGTGAATTGCCTTGGTCGTCATACATACGAAAATGCAGATATACCCTTTTTGTATCTTCGCGTTCCGATGCCTTGCTGCTTTGATATTGAAGGGACCAGCATAATCCACTCCTGTCTTGGTAAAAGGTTTGGCAATAGTTGTTCTACATCGGGGTAAGTTTCCCATTAATTGTTGGCTTGTGGTTTGCCGATATCTAGCGCAAATCACACACTTGTGTAATTGCGTTGAAATAGATCTTCTGCCATCTAAAATCCAGTATTTGTTTCTTGTAGTAGCCAAAACCAGAGACACGCCTCCATGCAATGTCTCCAGATGTGTCTTGTTAATTATTAACCTTGTTATATGATGGTCTCGTGGCAGGATGATAGGGTGTTTTTGCGAATACGGGATCATGGCATTGTTTAATCGCCCACCGACTCTTATTAGACAGTCCTTGTCAATAAATGGTGCTAACATGATTAATTTGCTACTTGGTGATAGTGCGTTGTTTGCTTGTAAACTGTGAAATTCTTTAGCAAAGGTGCCTTGTTGAACACGCCTTAAAATTGTATGCTCAGCCTGGTTTAGCTCTTCTATGGTCAATGGTTGAATTCGTTTGTGTTTGGAATCCTTAGCGTTGTTAATGAATCGAAGTATTGTTGCTACTATCCGTATAAGTCGTGTGTAGGATGAGAATCGACATAGTAGATCGTCGTCTATTGTAGAGAATAGAGTTGTTGTGTTGTCCTTGGCTTCTAGTGTTGTTTCTTCCTTTATGGTGACATTCCTTGGCCAGTCCTCGGATGGTTTAATAAGCCAGGGTGGGCCATACAGCCAAAGCTTATTATCAATTAAAGAGCTGGCAGTGGTTCCTCTACTCGCGAGATCAGCGGGGTTGGTTTGCGTAGGGACATGCCTCCATCGATCATATTTGAGAAGCTCCTGAATTTCTACAACTCGGTTCGCCACATACGTCTTCCATCGGGCAGCATGTTGTCTTATCCATTGCAAAACTATAGTTGAATCGGTCCACGCTACCACTGGAATTCCTTGAAGATGCATACTTGAAACGGTCTCCTTCATCAAGCGAGCTAAGAGTAGTGCACCATTTAGTTCAAGACGCGGTATGGTAATAGGTTTAACGGGTGCAACCCTTGTTCGCGACGTTATTAAGGTTGACGTTGTGTTGCCTTTGTCGTCTGTGGCGCGCAAATATATAACTGCAGCAATTGCTCGTATGGACGCATCACAAAACCCGTGTAATTGTACATCATATCGTGGTGAATAGTGAATCCACCTAGGAATTGTAAACTTGTTTAGATTCTCTAGATCCTTCTTGTAGTTTATCCACTGTATTTTTACATGTTCCTGAACTGGCTGATCCCACGAACATCCTGTTAGCCACAAATCTTGGATTAGCATTTTGGCTATGATAATTACTGGTTGTAGTAGTCCTAATGGGTCGTATAAAGAAGCCACATCGGAAAGGATTGTTCTTTTCGTTACGTTGATGTAGTCCTTGAGCAGTTTAAAGTTAAATGAAAACTGATCCGTGTACGGTTGCCATCGCACTCCCAAGGTTTTTATTGAATCGGATTCCGAAAACGACACTATGTCCTTATGTTCTCTAAACTCGGTTGGCAAATGTTCCAAAATCACCCGTTCATTGCTGCTCCATTTTCTGAGATTAAACCCACCTGACTTTAGCATTGCGATTAGTTGAGCTTGCAACGTTAGTGCTGTATTTGTATCATCTGCGCCAGTCAACAAATCGTCTACATAAAAGTCAGATTCAGTTGCCTTCGATGCTAGTGGATAGTTTTTACGTTCATCAGCTGCTAGTTGCTTTAGTGCGCGAATTGCCAAATAGGGAGCAGCTGTTGTCCCAAAGGTAGCTGTGGTCAGCATGTAGTCTTGCACGTTGTGTCGTGAAGGATGCCGCCACAAGATTCTTTGGTAAGTTTGATCTTCAGGTGCTATTTGGACCATTCGGTACATCTTCTCTATATCTGCATGGACCGCAACCTTATGCTTTCTCCATTTCAGTAATGTGCAGAACAACTTGGGCTGTATAGTTGGACCAGATAGTAAGAATTCATTTAAAGATCGTCCACTTGTTGTCCTTGCCGATGCGTCAAACACCACTCGAAGTTTGGTGGTGCTGCTGTCCTTCAGTACCGCATGGTGCGGAATGTAATAATTTGGCTCCTTGTCCTTTGGAGGGCTCGTTTCAATCATATGTCCTAAGTGTATGTATTCGTTCAGACAATCTTCGTATTCCTTCTTAAGATTTAAATTGTTGCTAAGTCGTTTTTCTAGGTAGTGAAACCTTTTGAGGGCTAGTGTACGGGAGTCGCCTAAGTTGGGCGCCTTGTTTTGTTTGAATGGCAATTTTACTTGGTATTTTCCATTATCCAATCGCTTGTGTGTCTTTGTGAAAAATTCGGCACATTCCTGTTCTTCTTGCGTTAACTGTGGCCTGGTAGGCAGTTCCTCTTCTTCCCAGAACCGCTTCAACTGGCAGCTAAGATCTTCATTGGTCACTTGTATGGTAAATGTATTGGACTGTGTAGGTTGATTCTTGCTTGTAGGCCCGAAGATTATCCATCCAAGGCCAGTGTTGACTGCTATAAGGCTATTCCTTGAGCCTTGTCGTAAACCATCTTGTAAGATTCTTGCGTATGGGACGACACCAAGTAAGACGTCTATGTTGCCCGGTTTCCAGAATCCCGGATCTGCCAGTTCGAGGTCCTGCAGGTGTTCATAATCATGTAATGGAAGTATGGTCGTCGGCAAAGTATCTGTTATTTTATTGACCACAAAACATGTCTCTGTAATTTGAAACTCGCTGCAAACGCGTGATGTTAAAGTAAGCATTGTTTGTTTTGTAGACGTCCCTAGTGGACATGTATTCATTCCTGTTATGTTCAATGTTGTGGGGCTGCAAGTCAATCCTAACTTTCTGCATGCATTTTGCGTAATAAAAGATGACTCAGATCCATTATCTATTAGGCATCTTATGGTATGATGTTCCCCGTTGCTCCCCTTTGCATATACTAAAGCCGTTGATAGTAATGCGTGTGCTCCTCTTCTCGCCAGAAATGTTTGTATATTGTTTGAGTCGGAATCACTGTTGAGTTGTTGGTTGTTTTGTTGCTGTATTAATGTAGATGTGTCGCTTGTTGATTGACTTGAACGACAGGCTTCCTTAGTTGAATTGTTTGTAGTAAAGGGCTTCGATCGTTGTTGTGTTGTAGTTGACCTAGAAGACCCAGTTTGTTTATCTTCGTGTAAGGTGGTATGGTGTTTTTCCTTGCACCGTTGGCATCGAAATTTGCTTTTACATTCCTTTATTGCGTGACTCTTTGACAGGCAATTGTAGCAGTGACCGGCTGTAGTAACTAGTTTCCTTCTGGCACTTGGAGCCATACTGATGTATTTGGAGCATTGTTGTAACCAATGTGGTTCATGGCACGCTGGACATTGATCACCATGAACTGCGTGATAAACCCTTGTAGTAGTTCTCGTTCGGCTTGATTGTGATAATGAAGTTGGTTGGACCATATCGGATATCGATTCCAAAATCTTGTGTCGTTTGCATAAGAAGTCGTAAAATTCTTGGTATGTAGGAAGATCTTGAGAGGCTCCTTGTTCCTCTTCCCACATTTTCAGTGTAATAAATGGCAGTTTCTGAATAAGGATGTGTATGAGCAATATATCCCACGAATTAGTATCGATGTTTAAGTTCTTTATTTGTTGAAGGCAATCGTCAATAGTCGATATGAATGTCTTTAAACTGGTAGCATTCTCGGCACTTATTTTCGGTTGGGTTAATAATGTTTTTAAATGATGATTTACCAATATCCTTTTGTTTTGGTAACGTTGCTTCACCTTAACCCATGATGACTCGTAATTATCGTTTGTAGTTGGTATATGTCTTAATAATTTTTCAGCATCCCCCACTAGGCATGACTTGAGGTGGTGTAGTTTTTGAACCGGTGTTAATTGTGAATTGTTATGTATTAAGGAGACGAACAGATCGTGAAATGAGTACCATCTATCATAGTTTCCGTCAAACTTTGGTAGATCGATTTTTGGTAGCATTGTATCTTGCCGAATGACTGCTGGAGATGGTGGCTGCACTTCTGGTGGAGTAAATCTTTGAAGTCCTTCCATTAATTCACTGAGGTATTCCGAATATTTGGATTCTAATAACACATAGGTATCTTCAGGTAATGTTTCAGATTCCAATTCCTCAAGAATGAAGGAGTCAGTTAAA
Organism: Thereva unica; assembly: GCA_949987705.1. Lineage (NCBI taxonomy): Eukaryota > Metazoa > Arthropoda > Insecta > Diptera > Therevidae > Thereva > Thereva unica. The sequence continues at coordinate 158,187,863 of OX465281.1, read as the reverse complement.
TTCTGGTCCGTATCCTTGTAGTCTGCCCACAAATTTCTGAGCTCATCCAATTTGACTTCATAAAAGGATTTGGTGCGCTTCGCTAATGCCGTTTTTTTTGAGTTTTCAATAAATTTTTCTATTCGAGCTCTTAATGTTTGCTCTCTTTTCATTGCCTTCTTTAGCGTACTCATGTTTTTTAAACTTTCTTATATATTAACCAACACAATAGATTGCTGTTCCTGGATGGAACCACCAATGTTTGAGCGGTCCGTAGTGTAGCGGCCTATGTGAACAGCAATTTATATTGTCGTGGTTAAATTGTGTACGCTATGAGTATGCTACTTAAGGAAATGAAATGAGAAAACACCTTTCTTTACAAAATTCCACGTATTTATTTATTGTTCTTATCCAAAAATGAAACTTAAGGTCCTAATTCACAATTCAAGTTTTTATCTTCAAAAATTAACTCCTTAAAAATAGATTATTAAATTCACTTCTTTAAATCATTACACATTTTCTTCTTAAATTTTATTGCACAATTCACTGCCTAAATCTAATTACACTACCTGAAAGAAAATCAATAAAATCGAAGCGATGTTCGTACGAACATGTTTGCTCTTTTTTATTGATAGATTATTGAATATTGAAATAGATATTAATTTTGATAACCACTGAAATAAAATTATTAATTAATGGATTGGCCTGATGTCTGCAATGGACATGTTCGAACCAAAAAAATTGACTTGTATTATACCTGGGTGACTTTGAGAAAAAATAACTGCCGACTTAAATTTACACTATATAAAGGAAACTAAAAAATGCCGCCTTCTAACTACACTTTATATTACAATTTTAACGCAAAAAAAACTGCCGATTTTAAATTGAAAAACTAATAAATCAAATCTTGCCGAATTAGAAAAAAAACTTCGCCTTCTGCCGCCAACGGTTTCTGGTCAAGTGAAAATTTTTCTTCGTCCTCCTTGACCTTTGGCTCTCTCCAAATTTCCAGTTTCCTTGGAAATTTGGAAGCCGGTAATTTCTTGGAGTTGTCCCTGTCTTGTTGTTCGGATCTTTCGCTCATGTTTATTGGCGAAATCGCTGACATTCAGAACTTATTGTCAGCAAATTTTTAGTACACTTGACAGTTTGACGTGTCAAAGTGTCAAGCTTTGGCGTGGTGTTTTTATTTTCTTGTTGGAATTATTTTTGTTATATATTTATTATATATATTTGGATATATTGAGGACGAAGCTGGCCTTTAACTCTTTCGGCGGGATTGTGCTTGTAGAGTCCCAGGCACTAGGTATCCTTTTAAGTATTCTGCTGTTTAGTAATTTGTTTATTTTTAGGGTTCAGCCTAAACATTTTGTGTTAGTGGAGGGACGGTTTGCTATAGTTACCCAGTGGGAAAAATTGGAAGCGATGCACAAGGGAGTGTACTTGGAGCACTCTCAAGGGAGCTTTCTTGGAGTTTTCATAAATTTTATATAAAAAAAGAAAACGGGCAATTATCTTCATAGCATACTCAATAGCTCGGCTCTCATTCGATACCGAGGACAAGCAGCTTTTAGAAGTGGTTAGAATTTAGTTGGGGGACTGCCTTGGTAAAGCCACTCTCGGGCTTGGAAAGAAAAAGGCAATTGCAAAAGATAAACAAAATAAAAGCTTTTCGATACCGGATCAAATAACCACAGGCGCCCATGAATATTTCTTTTTTAAAAAGATTTTTTATAATGCTCCAACAACGCCTTTTTGGGAGCATAAAAACGTATGCTCCCTCGCAATGACATGCAATGTTAAAAAGAATATAGAACGGGTATGGCAACGGGATCACTCTCTGCTCCTTTTGGAGCGCTCCAAGATGGCTCTTGGAGCACTCCTTTTTCCCACTGGGTATATATAAACACGTGCATATATAAACAGAGACGATAACGGGCAGTGTATATACTGTGTTTATGTACTAGGTGTATTTGGTTTTTTTTATGGTGTTTTTTGGTTGTGTGTGTATACGTGAGAGACGGACATTACTATTTTTGTGTATTGTGTATACCAGAGAGACGGACATAGAAATTTTCGTGATTTCTGCTAGAGTTTTTCGGTTGTGTGTATGCGTTCGATACGGACGTTAAACTTTTTCTCGGTGTTTTATAAGACTTCTGCTAGTGTTATATGTTGTTTGTGTATGCATAATACACACCTTCTACATTTGTTTTTGTTTTCTCGATTTCCGTTTTGTGCGTGTGCGTCAGAGACAGGCACATAATTGCGCAATGGCAAAAACGCCAGCGGAAAGACAGCGTGATTCTCGTGCACGTAAAAATGCAAAAATTGGGAAAACCAAAAAACCACCGCGAAAAGGTTCTCAACGAGTGGAAAATCACCGATTGACGCAGGCGCTGCTGAGGATGGAATCTTAAGCTGGTGACATATCCAAGCCGTACATGCATTGCATTCGTTGACAGATAATGTAGAAGTGTGTGTATTCAAATGCGAGCTGACGGAATATCCCGTGAGTGGAAGGCATGCCACGCAAAGGTCGGGCTACTTTCAACTTTTTCTGCATTGCCGCATTCGAGATAGCACACACAAGCATAAGCACACAAACAAATGAACACGTTACTTAGATTTTCGGGCTATGTGTGACAGCCGGCACGGAACGCAAACCATGTAATTATATGTCAGACGAAATTCGCCGGATTTCATGGAGCCTCTGAATGCAATGCATGTACGGCTGGGATATGTCACCAGCTTTAGGGAGGGATTGAGAATTTGACGCAACATTCTCAAGTACACGATTCTGCATCAGAGGCGTCACAAGCGAGCCTGGCTGTAATAGCAACTCCACCAGAACGTCACAATTTGCCCTACACAGCCTTTTTACAAAATAGCGCACACAAAAATTTAACCAAGGTATTTACTGACAATCCATTCGGTTGCTCTTGTTCGGTGTGCGATCGCCTGTGGTTCAAAGCTGACCTCAATAAACCTTTCCCGGATTCCGAGCAGATTTTATATGAAATTCTACCAAGCCAAGATATTGAATCGATCAATTTATGTTTAACGTGCACAGCCTCGATTAAAAAAAGGAGGAATCTGCGCCACTGGTTAAATTTCTCAAAGAAAAGCTGCTGCTGGAGATTAACAATGACCCACAACAACCAAAAACTCGACACGGGACAACTATCGATGCAGTTTTCTCAAGATTCCTTGATAAACTTGAATCTAGAATTTTTATATCTTATTTCAGTTATCATAAACCGATTGTCTCGTTCATTGAATACGACGATGTTAATGAAAATGAATCAGCCGAGGCAGCACCGGTTGACGAATAACAATATTTATGTTCATTTGAATTGTAGTAATGTGTTGATTTTTAATTTTAAAATATATAATCATGATTTTTCAAACCAGAGATTTTGTAATTATTTGCAGTAAACCTGAGTGAAATGAAAAATTAATTTTTATTTTTTCTTTCTTCCACTTGTCCATATCCTTTTGTCTTTTTCCACTTGTCCATATACTTTTTTTATTTTTTCCACTTGACCATTTCCTTTCTCAGTGGAAGTTTCACTTTTATAATGCGTGCTTGTCACACATTTGTGTTTTTTTTTGCTATAAACCTCACGGAGCCCGAGACCTTTCCAACGAATGAAAAACCGTGGAAATAGGATCGTGCGTTCTGGAATTATAGCGTCAGGAAGGAAAACCCAACTTATTAAAACGTTTTTATTAGCTCGCTTTCTTGTCTGTCTGTTTGTCCGGTACAAATCTTGCAATCGATTTTTTGACTACTTCCAGTTACCCGATCACCCTGAAATTTTGCACACAGCTTCAGCTCCGATGACAATGCAATATGGTATACTCATTATACCGCTAGATCCACGGCGGAGGTCTCAAGAGGACGGAGTACTGTTTTCTTCACGGAACAAATTTTGCATTCGATTTTTCAAATATTTCCGGATATCCTATCATGGTGAAATTTGGCACACAGCTTTAGCTCCCATGACCATGCAATATGGTATATAGGTACCTTTAGATCCATGGAGGCCGTCTCAGGAGGGCGGATTGAAATATTCTTCACAAACCCTTCGACGTGGGTATCAAATGAAATGGTATGATAAGTACAACACCATAAGCAATATAGTATACTCAATTTATCGTTTGGTCCATGGTGGCCATCTCCAGAGGGCGTATTACCATTTTCTTCACAACCCCCTCGACATGGGTATCAAATGAAAGGGCATCATAAGTCGAATGCAATAAAATATGTCCTTAGAACCATGGCGGCCTCCTCAGGAGGGTGGGTTACCATTCTCTTCAAAACCCTTTCCATATGGGTATCAAATGAAAGGGTATGATATGTAGAATACCATAGGCAATATAATATACTCAATATTTCGTTTGGTCCATGGCGGCCAACTCAAGAGGACGGAATAACATTTTCTTCACAACCCACTCGACATGGGTATCAAATGAAAGAGCATCATAAGTCGAATGCAATAAGCTGTGTCTTTAGATCCATGGCGGCCTCCTCAGGAGGGTGAGTTACCATTCTCTTCAGAAACCTTTCGACAGGGGTATCAAATGAAAGAGTATGATAAGTAGAAGACCATAAGCAATATTGTATACTCAATATATCGATTGGTCCATGGCGCCTGTCTCAAGAGGGCGGATTAACATTTTCTTCACAACCCCCACGACATGGGTATCAAATGAAAGGGCATCATAAGTTCCTCAAAAAAAACCGCCAACATGGTAAGCTTACTTTGTCTAAGTTGAACTTAGGTTTCGCGTCTGATGGCGTCGTCATGATTAATGAGAGCCTGACGTCGAAGAATAGGGACATCTTCCAGACAGCGCGTAGACTTTTAAAAAGGAATCTCGTGACATCGGTGTTCACTAGACGGGGACTTGTGTATGTCCAACTCCAGAGAAATCAGCAGCCGCGGATGTTCATCTCTGCCCTGGACCTAAATGAAGCTGTTGGGTCTTCCACAACGCCCTAGCCTTTTTCGTGGAACCTGGATCTGCCGCTTAATTTGTTGGAGCCTCACATCAATGCATGTTTTGAATACTTTTAATTAGTTGTGTTTATTTCTTAATCTTATCTTTGTTTTTTATTCATTATTCTTATTTTTAAATATTTTTGTTTATCCCTTAATTTATCTTATTTTATATTGTTTTTATTATTATTTAATTTTTAGTATAATGTTAGCTTTTTTAATTAATTTTATCATTATTTCTTTTCTCGCTCTTTTTCTTCTTTTCACTTCTTTTCTCTCGCTTTTTCTCTACTTTATTTATGCGTTGATCTTGCTGGTTGTTCGGTGTGGATGCTTGCTCTTCGTCTATGATGGTGGTTAGTGTCTCCCCACTGGACAAGATAAGAACGACCTTTAAGATATTTACATCCAGTGCACATGGTCTCAATGTCGTCTGTATAAATGCAAGAAGCCTTAGAAGCAAGTGTGATATGTTGCATGACTTATTTTGCAATTCTTGTGTCCATATTATTGTTATCTGTGAAACCTGGCTTAATGACAGTATCAACTCGAAGCTTGTAGCTATTCCTGGCTATAACATCTTTAGGAATGATCGTGTAGGGCGTACAGGCGGTGGCGTTGCAATTTTCGTTCATCATAGCATAAGATCTTCAGTTATAATCTCTGCCACGTGCTGTCAAAATGCCCAATACTTGGCTGTCGAATTAAATACTGGTGTAGAAAAGGCAGTTGTAATTGGTATTTATCGTCCACCTAGTATTTTTAGTCTTGATAATGTTAATGAGCTTAATATCGCCCTTTCAACGCTCACCAGAAAGTACCGCATTGTCATTGCCTGTGGTGATTTTAATATTGATGCTTTAAAATCAAGTACATCTCTAAGCAATTTTAATTATCTTTGCCAACTGCTTAATTTTGGAATCGTCAATAGCTTACCTACGTACTTTAATGCAATGGTTCCATCACAGTTGGATTATCTTCTGGTCGATGACATTCAGAAAATCTTGTTTCATAACCAAATTAGTCCGCCCAGTAATTTTGATCATGATTTTCTTTTTTTGTCCTACAAAATACACCTTCGGCCTGTTTCTCAGTTCCAGACGATATCATTTCGTGACTTCAAACGAATCAATCTCCAGGAACTTGAGATTGCGTGTCGCGAGTTATCTTGGGATCCTGTCTACTCAAGTGATAATATAAATGAAAAACTTCAAGCGTTTTATGACTCTATTAGACCCCTATATGAAATGTTTGTTCCTCTTAGGTTAATCAGGGTTTATCCACGACGATGTCCTTGGCTTACTCGTGAAGTGCATATCTCAATAGCTGAAAGAGACTTCCTGTATCATCGGTATAAAAAGACGCGTATTGAGGAAGTGCGAAAGTTGTACAAACGAGCACGCAATAGGACAGTATCGTTAATTCGTTCAGCTAAATGCTCCTATTTTAGTAACCTGCTCGATACAAGTTTACCCCCGAAGAAGCTATGGAGTAATCTCCGTAATCTTGGAGCATTTGGTCAAGATTACCTAAAAGCAGAGTTAAATCCTGATGTCCTGAATACATTCTTTTCTTCCACCTCCGATGCAGTCTGTAATTTACCTTCTTTCGACTTAAATTTTTCTTCTGATGGCTTTGTATTTCGCTGCATTGGCGAGGATGAACTTCTTTCTACACTATACTCAATAAAATCGGAGGCGGTTGGCTCTGATGATTTTCCACCTAAATTTTTAAAAATCATCGCACCGTTTGTATCAAATGTGCTCACGCATATATTCAACTACTGTTTTACGTGTTCCCAATTTCCAACACAGTGGAAGCTAGCGTTGATGGTACCTATTCCAAAAACAATTTCCCCTTTGCAACCCTCTGATTTCCGTCCAATTAGTCTTCTATGTTTTTTGTCGAAAGTATTTGAAAAAGTAGTTTTTAAGCAACTTATATTGAAGAAAACTGTTTTCTTTCCGAATGGCAATCTGGCTTTAGATCTGGACATAGCTGTGAAACTGCACTACTAAAAGTCTCTTCTGATATCTATGATGCCTTGGATAACCGTAAAGTAACTTTCTTGACTTTACTCGACTTCTCGAAGGCATTTGATTCGGTTGATCATGCAAAGCTCTTACAAAAATTAGGTAGTAATTTCGGTCTTGGTTCTACTGCTATGAAACTGATTCTAAGCTACTTGTCTGGTCGTTCTCAAATAGTTAAAATCCAGAATAAATTTTCTGAGCCCATACTTCTACGCTGCGGAGTGCCACAAGGCTCTATTCTGGGTCCCTTGCTGTTTAGCATTTATATTAATGACCTTCCTCTTGTAATTAAAAACACATCTATACACTTATATGCTGATGATGTGCAAATCTACATAAGTATGCCCATCGATTCAACCGCTGAGTGTATTCGTAAACTTAACGATGATTTGAGGAGTATTTCTGATTGGACTGTTACCAATAAATTGCCCCTAAATCCTAGGAAGTCTTCATGTCTGGTGGTTAGTAAGACTCCCATTGTATTAAGCACACTCGCACCAATTATAATAAATGATGTCATGTTGCCTTATGTCGAATCAGTCAGAAACCTAGGTGTTGTGTTTAACTCTAAATTTAGTTGTTGTAGTCACACGAGCAGAGTTCTTCAAAAAGTCTATGGATGCTTACGTCAACTATGGGTAAGTGCTAGCCTTCTCACACCTGGTTTGCGTAAAATGCTTGTGATTGCTCTAATTATGCCCCACTTGAGGTATGGTAGTCTAATTTTCCCCAAACTTGATTCAGTATGTATGAGAAAAATGGAAGTTGCATTTAACGATTGCCTTCGTTTTGTCTACAGTCTAAGACGGCATGATCATATTACACCATACGCCTCCAGCTTATTGGGTCTTACTTTTGTAAACTATCGCTCGTACCACGAATTAAAATTTATCTTTAAGCTTATGAATAAAATGTGTCCACGTTATTTGTTTGAGAAACTACGCTTCTTACAATCCAATAGGCAGGTACAATTATTGATCCCTAGGTGTAACTCGTCATGTGGTGATCGTTCTTACTTTGTCCAAGTCGCGCGTAAATGGAATGCTTTGCCCTGTGGTATTCGGAGTGCGACATCTAGCTGAACTTTCAGCAAGCTTTTAAAAGACCACTATAGCTAATTCTTTCTTTCTTTCCTGTCACTCTTTCTCTTTCTTCTTCTTTCTTTCTTGTCTTCTCCTCTCATTTTTTCTTTTATCAATTAATCAAATATTTGTTATTTCCTTTGCTTTTATGTACAGTTAAGATATTTAATCTTTGTGCTAAACCAATAAATATATATTATTATTATTATTAAGTCGAATGCAATAAGCTATGTCTTTAGATCCATGGCGGCCTCCTCAGGAGGGTGGGTTAACATTCTCTTCAGAACCCCTTCGATATGGGTGGGTATCAAATGAAAGGGTATAATAAGTAGAATACCATAAGCAATATAATATACTCAATATTTCGTTTGGTCCAAGGCGGCCAACTCAAGAGGACTGAATAACATTTTCTTCACAACCCCTCGACATGGGTACCAAATGAAAGAGCATCATAAGTCGAATGCAATAAATTGTGTCTTTAGATCCATGGCGGCCTCCTCAGGATGATGGGTTACCATTCTCTTCAGAAACCTTTCGACATGGGTATCAAATGAAAGAGTATGATAAGTAGAAGACCATAAGCAATATAGTACAATCAATATATCGTTTGGTCCATGGCGGCTATGAAGGACGGATTAACATTTTCTTCACAACCCCCTCGACATGGGTATCAAATGAAAAGGCATCATAAGTCGAATGCAATAAGCTCTGTCTTTAGATCCATGGCGACCTCCTCAGGAGGGTGGGTTAGAATTCAGAACCCGTTCGATATGGGTATCAAATGAAAGGGTATGATATATAGAATACCATAAGCAATATAGTATACTCAATATTTCGTTTAGTCCATGGGGGCCAACTCAAGAGGACGGAATAACATTTTCTTCACAACCCCCTCGACATGGGTATTAAATGAAAGAGCATCATAAGTCGAATGCAATAATCTGTGTCTTTAGATCCATGGTGGCCTCCTCAGAAGGGTGGGTTACCATTCTCTTCAGAGACCTTTCGACATGGGTATCAAATGAAAGAGTATGATAAGTAGAAGACCATAAGCAATATAGCATACTCAATATATCGTTTGGTCCATTACGGCTATCTCAAGAGGACGGATTAACATTTTCGTCACAACCCCTTCGACATGGGTATCAAATGAAAGGGCATCATAAGTTGAATGCAATAAGCTATGTCTTTAGATCCATGGCGGCCTCCTCAGGAGGGTCGGTTACCTTTCTCTTCAGAACCCTTTCGACATGGGTATCAAATGAAAGGGTATGTAGGATACCATAAGCAATATAATATACTCAATATGTTTGGTTCATGGCGGCCATCTCAAGAGGACGGATTAACATTTTCTTCACAACCCCCTCGACATGGGTATCAAATGAAAGGGCATCATAACTCGAATGCAATAAGCTATGTCTTTAGATCCATGGCGGACGTAGGTATCAAATGAAATTGTAGCATAAGTAGAATACAATGAGCGATTTAGTATACTTAATATACAGTTAGATCCATGGCGGACGCCTCAAGATCGCAGCTTACCATTTTCTTCACAACACCCGCGACGTGGGTACTACAGGAAAGGGTGTGATAAGTAGAATAAGCTATATGGGGTCATTGTAAATTTAACTTGGCGGCTAACATAAACTGGTGGATTGCCTAACTTTACCACAACCTCCACATGGGAATCAAATGAAAGGACATACCATGTAGAATAAAATAAGCCATGTGACATAATTCAAAGTATAATGTTCACACCAGTTACATAATGTAAATTAATACGGTGAATTATTTAAAGTTAAATGAAAGATACAAGTTTCAGATAATTACGACTGAAATTTAATTTATAGATGTTTTTATATGAAGAAAGCAGTTAAATACAATCAAAAGCCATCTTGACGTTTTTCAGTAAAGGAGTAGTTGTGAGCACTCACCAGTGAAAATAGTAAAAATGATCAAAAAAGAGGCGCAGCTATTATTGAAATAAAAATCATATAAAATTAATTTAGCTTACTTCTTATTTTAATTTTCAGGAATTTCAAAATTAAATAGATTGGTATATTATTAGTAGACTTAGGTTACAATTTTCCGCATGTATCCGTTATAATATCATGAAGATGTTTAAAATTGATTGGAAAATGTCACACACAAGACTAAAAAGCAGACAATAATTATTTAGATAAAAAAAACTTTTTAATATTACACATTTTTAAAACGAACTAAAAAATATAAAATAATTTATCCTAGCCCCATACAGATTTAGAACCTCAAATATATTCCTAACACCATACAGATAGTCCTGAAAATTTGTGATTGTGAATTTGTAATAGCTATGAAAATATTTGTAAGATTTTAAACGAAAAAACGTGGGGCGCATACATGATTGATGCGAATGATTTCTCAACCCAGCTACTCTACACTCCTTACTATTGTCTATAGCATGCGCCCCACGTTTTTTCGTTTAAAATCTTACAAATATTTTCATAGCTATTACAAATTCACAATCACAAATTTTCAGGACTATCTGTATGGTGTTAGGAATATATTTGAGGTTCTAAATCTGTATGGGGCTAGGAGAAATTATTTTATATTTTTTAGTTCGTTTTAAAAACGTGCTATATTAAAAAGTTTTTTTTTATCTAAATAATTTTTTTTATATTAAAGACTACTACATAATACAAATTAAAACTCCCAAAGCAAATTTTGCCCACAAAAGTACGCATAAAAAGTGCATAACATACTACCGCAGATAAGTAAAGTCGAATAGGCGAAATGTGCACCGTAGAATTATATGCTGCTGTCCTTTGCTGTAGCTCGACCAAAAGCTGCTATGCTGCTAATCTTTTTGCATTTTTGAATTAAGCAGGGAAGTAAGAACCATAATATTTTAACTATTTTAAGTATAATGAATATTTTGAAAGTAATGCAGTACATTGTAACAAAATGCCAGTGTCGTCGTTGAATATGACAAAAATATTACGAGCTAACATTAATATTACAAGGAAATATACATATATACAAGTATTCATTAGAAAGGACATGATATTACTGCTGTTCCGGAGCTGGAAATAATGATACAACTAATTTGTGGTAACTAAAGTACAAAACAAAAATATTTCCCTGCTTTTACAAAAACTTTATTCTTAATAGTTAATACACAATCTTAATTTTTTAAACGGGTCCTCATTTTTACTTTACCGATACCTACGCCATTTTTATAAAAATTTAAATAAATTGTAAATATTTTCCTGTTGTTTTGTTATGATTAATTTGGTACAGGATTTTTGTTTTTTCACGTTATTTTGTAAACGAGTGAGAAGGCAGCTTCCGTTTCATATGGCAGTCCTTGTCGTTGCCGATTCTGAATTGTGACAGCTGTAAATGAGTGAGAAGGCAACTTCCGTTTCTCACAACTGTCCTTGTTTTCGTTTCTGTTTTCGGAATTCACTCGTTTTCGGAATTCACTCGTAGATTTTATTTTCAATCGAGTTGTACATATGTGATCGGTTGTAAGGAAATGGGTCAAAATTAAGTTAAAGGTTTTTTTAGTTAACGATTTTTTTGTTAACGTTTAATTTTTAATCTCTATCTCTTTTTCATACTGTGCTCATATCAAACGATTCTTAAGGAGTAAACTCAAAAAAAACTAGTTGGGATGTGGGTTCGACCCTTTCGGTCCACACGATCAACTTCCCAGTATGATGGATGTTGAATATTATGATTGGATATTTTAATAATAAATGAACAATAGACAATATAGAATATATGTATAATACCGAGAATTTGTCACAATTGTTTATCAATATTTTCGCTAAAATGTCAAACTAAATGTGCGCACTTACAGGATTAGGATGACGAAAATGTATATAAAATTGATGTATTAATGTTTTTCGGAACCTCAATGAAGTCGATATAGTTTTTAGTTCGCCCGGTATCGTGCAGGTACAAAAATCACTTAAGTCATTTAAACCAAAAACCCGCTCGACCGAATATTATAAAAATCTTTTCAGATTATATTGTCGCTAATACGCTTCGAACGGCACCTCAAGTAAGTCAATATCTTTCATGGTTCGGGTGATATCATGCAGGTACAAAAATTACTTACGACGCTTAAACAAAAAAACGGCTCGACCCAATTTTATCAAAATCTTTTCAGATAATATTTTGGTTAATACTCTTCGAACGGCACATCAACTAAGTCGATATATTTTATAGTTCGCGAGATATCGTGCAGGTACAAAAATCACTTACGTCGCTTAAACAAAAAAAACCCTGGACCGAATTTCATGAAAATCTTTTCAGATCATATTTCGGTTAATACGCTTCGAACGACACCTGAACGATGTCAATATCAGTTTTGGTTCGCGCGATATAGTGCAGGAAAAAATACCACATCCGTACGCACGCACACACATACTTCCTCCCCATTTTTTGCTTAAAATGCTCCTGGGACCTTGAAAGATGAAAATACTGTTACGTTTTTACGGCTTAACGGATTCGTAGGATTAATTAAGGAATACACTGTTTAATTATCCGCAATAATTTATTTATTACAAACCAAACACAATTTAAAAATAAACACAATTCTTAGAGTTCACTATAATCACTAGCAAATTTAATATTTCGCACTATTCAATTCTAATTATCGCTTTTTGTTTCACTATAAATCACCACTTTTCACTTTGGAACACTTGTATCGCCTTTATAATCAAAACTGCCTCGATAGCGGCTGCCAGGCGCTTTTATATAGGCAGCTTCACCTTTGTCTACTTTCTGGAACCTTCGTTTTCTGGTTCCTTGTGGTATGTTCTTTTATTTCCTTAAGTTTCGACCAGCTTGAAGTTGTCTTCGCTTATCGCTCGTTAGTTTGGTACATAAATTCTTAATTCAGACAACAACCGAAAATCGTTGATTCATCCTCTCGACAAACAGATGGCGCATAATCATCACATTGCCCCCTTCTTAGGACTGTTCGTCCCGAACAGTTGTCCATCCTGGATCCAGCTGATGATATGGGCACAGCCTGTCTATGTGCACAATCTTCTTCTTTGCTTTGGGTCCTTGTTGAATCCTGTAGACCACATCGTTGATCCGTGTTAGGATTTTATAGGGCCCCTCCCACTGACGCTGAAGTTTCGGAGACTTGCTTTTCCGTCTTCGAGGGTTGAATAGCCAAACGAGGTCACCTTCCTGGAATCCGCTACAGTTTGCTCGGAGGTCGTACCTTGTTTTCATCCTGTCACTGGCTATCTTGAGATTCCTCCTTGCGAGCTGGTGGATATCTGCAAGTCTATCACGAAGTTTACCTGTATAACCGCCAGTAGATTCGTTGCTTTCCACAGGTGTCCCAAATTTCAAGTCGCTTGGCAGCCGGATTTGTCTTCCAAAAATCACACTAGAAGGGGTTTGTCCTGTGGAATTATGAACTGCTGTCCGATATGCCATTAGAAAAATAGGGATATAACTGTCCCAGTCGCGCTGGTGCTCGCTAACGACTTTCCTTAAGTGCTCTAGCATTGTCCTGTTGAATCGTTCTACCATTCCATCGGATTGGGGATGAAGGGGCGTCGTCCTGGTCTTCTTCATTCCGAGTATCTTACATACTTCTTGAAAAACTTGAGATTCGAAATTTCTCCCTTGGTCAGAATGAAGCTCATGAGGAACACCAAATCTGCAGATCCAATTGTTCACTAATTCCTCTGCAACAGTGATTGCTTCCTGATTTGGAATGGCATATGCTTCGGGCCACTTACTGAAGTAGTCCATAACCACCAAAATGTAACGATTCCCTCGGTCTGATGCTGGAAAAGGTCCCGCCACATCGATTGCAATTCTTTCAAATGGGGCTCCCACGTTGTATTGCTGCATTTCTCCTTTTGTTTTTACTCGAGGGCCTTTGCTGCTGGCACAAATTGTGCATTTACGGCACCAGTCTGTAACATCGTCCCGCATGTGAAGCCAATAGAATCTATCTCTTATTTTTGCCAAAGTTTTATTGACTCCCAGATGTCCTCCTGATGCGCCATTATAACACTCCTCGAGAATATCTCTTATTCTAACGCGAGGGACTAACACCTGCATTCGGTGAGAGGTACCGTCAGCGGTTTCCCATTTGCGCTTTAACACTCCTCGCTCGATGTGCAATGAATCCCATTGGGCCCAATAGCTCTTCAGGGTTTCGCTTCTCTCTGCAATATCCTTCCATTCAGGCTTCTCCTCGTATTCCTTCCATGCCAGAATCGAAGAAATATCTGGGTCGTCGCGTTGGGCGTCTCGGAGTCCCTGGTCGTCCCATCCTGTCGTTGGCTCAACGGTCGTCCTTTGACACTTTTCCTCAATACGCCCACAATATTTGCAATCTTTTACGCATGGTCGCCGGGAGAGTGCATCTGCATTTCCATGGTTTCCTCCTTTTCTGTGGCCTATATTAAAGTCGTAGGACTGAAGTCTCTCGATCCATCTTGCCACTTGTCCTTCAGGATTTTTAATCTGCATCAGCCATTTTAATGCTGCATGATCCGTTCGAAGGATGAAGTTTTGCCCATAGAGATACTTGTGGAAGTGCTTAGTTGAGTCCACGATTGCCAACAGTTCTCTCCTTGTGACGCAGTAATTCCGCTCCGATTTTGACAGCGCTCTACTGTAGTAAGCTATGACCAGAGATAACATAATACTCCGTATAAAGATGCGACAGCTAGAACAAAAAAGCCGAACGCTTTTTGCCTCGGCAGGCCTCTGAGATTGCCTCCCCCTTAGCAACATGCAACATATTCGAGTGTCTAGCTACACAAGGAGGCGAACGTGGTCATGGTCCGCAGCACAAGAGATGCGGTGAGTTTGTGGATAAGGAAGCTAGAATTTTAGGGGGGCAAGGAAAGGAACTGACAACAGAATGTTTCTCGCAACATCTTTCTTTCTTTCTCATCTTTCAAACGTTTGCCTCTAGCTCTACATTGAAGGATTTCCCTGATGCTTTGTATTTTAACTATTTCTTAGAACATTCCGTGTATTTTTTTAATGACTGTCTGAGATCCACTATCAATTTCACTTGATTTCAAATTCTTGGTGAGAGGGTTTGCGATATTTTTAAAATAGGTGATTAGTTGAGGTTTTGGTTACATTTTTTTATTTTCTGGTATTTCGGTATTGGCTAACTCGATTGATTTTAGAATCGAATTTAGGTAATTATTCTTTGTTTTATTTTATTCAAAATCTGGGACAAGTGCTTTTTATAAATGCTTGTAAAGTTAACTCCCCGCCCACAATCTGCTCAAAACAATTCGATCGTAATTGTTTTGGTAAAAATAAATTAAAAATAGGTTCAATACCTTTATAGGCTTCATGTCCAGTCAATTTTCAGGAAAAACGTATGACAGAAGGAATTCATTCTCGGACTTGCAATTACAGGATTTATCCATTTTAGAGTCCCCTTATCAACAATTAAATATTGAGCTCGTAAATATATACTGCAAACAATGGAAGGTGAAAAACAATTTCTTTATATTTGTTCTTCTGGTGGAAACTAAAAAAAATAAGTTTTCAAATTTTTGGACTTCCATTTTATTAGTTATAAATTTTCAAAAAGTCGAAAATCTTAAAATTTTAACAAATTTTGAAATCTTTAAATTGATCTAGTTCAAAAACTATTTGACATAGAAAGCTGAAAGTAGCACCAATTTCTTCTGCTTCAATAAGGCTTTAATACGTGATATACAATAAGTAAGAATAAAACTATAGTATTATTAGTAAGAACGAAACTTTTGTTTTTGGACTATCTTTTGGAATAATAACTTGATCGAAAACTATCCCCAAGACAACCCTTATTACTAAATTTTAGGGTTTCACACTTGCTCTATTTGTGGCCCAAAGTCAACCCTGTCAGACCCGCGGATCCCACCCCTACAGCCACTGCTGAAGCTAAATTATTTTCTTATGTCCAAAATAAAGGTTTCACTGCCAATTTTTAATGAACAAGAACATATGTATATTTCATATAAGACATGGTTTCTAAAACATGCCTATCCCTCAGGTAGAAGCCACCCCACCTCTAGGGGATGAAAACTAAATTATTTAATTTTATACCTAAACTTCAATTAAATAATTTAGCTCTCACCGCTAATGGTGCGGGTGATTTCCGATGCCCGAGAGCAGAGGTATCGTTTCCAAAATTTATTTTTAATCTAATAGGTATATGTTAGGGTTTGTCAGTTTTTAAAAACCGGTTTTTACAAGAAAATTTTGTAATTCGAAATTCGGGGTTTCCAGTAAAAGCAAAACGGTTTTAAATTTATACATTGCACTTCTTCTGACAGCTACATTGAGTTATCCGAACAGATATTATCAAACTTATATAATCTATAGAAGATGAGATGTTAGAATAAGTAACGAAGAAGAAAATTAAGACATATGTGTGTATCTATTACAACACTGAATAAGTTCATCATATAGATGGCCCCACTACTGTCATATCCATAGAATTGTTTTTATATGGCAGTGCTAAGCTCAGGAATCACCCTTTGTACTACCAGTGCGTCATGTCGTTTATCGTCATGGTGCAATGTCTAGCACAAGCTTAGTACGGGGGGGGGGAATAGGTTAAGGGTTATGAGGGTTCGAAGGGGTGTTGGAGAAGAGGACGATGAACCCTGCGTTTGAACTCTTGGATGTTGTATGATTTCGGAAATACTGGCTGCGAGAGATTATTCCACAGTCGAGTTGTTCTATTTACAAACGAATTCATATCTTGTTGAGTGCGTGAAAGGGGGAGTTGAAGGTAGAAGGAATGAGACGAGTGGGCTAATCCAGTGTTGTGGTTATAAGATTGCCGTGGAGGCAGGAGAGCGTTCATTTCGGAGGAGCAGTCGCTATAATAGTAGCGATAAAATTTTGTCAGTGCTGCACATTCCTACAGTGGCTCAAGGGGTCGATGGTGGAGCAGGCGGTGTCGTCATCAATTAATTTAAGTGCGCTTTTTTGCTCTTTATCTAACCATACCAAGGTGGTCATCGAATCGCCGCCCCAAACGAGGGAGTTGTATTCGAGAAGAGGCCGAATGTAGGATTTATAAATAACAGCACGAGCCGATGGCTGGAGGAGGAACTTGCACCTCTTAAGAAATCCCAAGCACTGGGATCCTTGTTTGGCGATTTGGAATATGTGGTCATTCTATCGCAAGTCTTTGGCTAATGTCACGCCTAAGATGTGTAGGGATGGGTCGGCCATTAGTTTAACGTCATCCACTGTTAAGGATGGTGAAGTGTTGAGCTTTTTGTTTCGAAATAAGACAGTACTTAGTTTTGGTGGAGTTGAATTCGACACGATTCTTTTTTCCCCACTCTAGAATGAGATTAATGTCGTTATTAATAGAATTGAACATTAATTCACGATCATCAAGACAGATCTGGCATGAGTCTGTCTTCTATCGCAGCTGTAAGAGTAACGTAGGGTACCGTCGTCAGCAAAGCTGAGAAGTGGGTTGGAGGGGATCGAAAGTAGGTTATTTATAAATATAAGAAATAGGGCCGGTAATAAAATCGATCCTTGGGGGACCCCCGAAGAGATAGGGTGGGGTTCAGATTTGACGGGGAAGCCAACCGTTGAATTGGCCATCAACTAAGTAGACATCTGCCAGGAAAGCCGTTCAAAGTGACAAAACATGAAAAATTCGGCTGGGACAGACGCTTATTTTGGGAAGTGCTTCGACTATTTTGAAAAGGAAAGGGGATCCATAGTGAATATTACATAACTAACGACGAAATCGCGAAGAAAACAGCAAAGAAAAACAAGTGCCCCTTCACCAAGTTAATGCACCGTACCACAAAGGCAAAATCGCCCAAGTTGTACTTCGAATTGCTTCTACGTACACCGACTTATGCAAATTTAGCCTAAAGCGAATATTACCTGTTCTGAAATTAAAAAAGAAAGATGGTCGCCGGCAAGAAATATGGCTCCAATGAGGAGGTTGATCAAATCGTTCTATAAGAACGACATAGAAATGTTAGAGAAGCGTTGGAATGAATGCACCACTATTGAGGGAGACTATAATAATGGATAAAGTTGTATATGTACCTATAAGTCGGTTTTTGTATAAGCCCTAGTGAATGTACTTTAAAAATTGGCGTGGTGAACCTTCATTTTGGGCGTAAAGAAAATAATTTAAGGTTAGGGGTTGCTGTGGGGGTGGTTTCCGCTTCACCGATAGGGTTGATTTTGGTCTCAAGAATTACTCATAGTTTATAAATAGCCCATAAACAAAAATTTTTTGGAGTGCAAGTGTGAAACCCTAAAATTTAGTAATAAGAGTTGTCCTGGGGGTAGTTTTCGATCAAGTTAGAGGGTTGACTTTATTTCCATTTATTTCCATTCGCCATACCCAAATTAGTAAATGGCTATGTTTTTGGCAAATGTTTTTTTATATTGCGTTCATTGAGTACCTAAATACATTTATTTCTATATGATCCCAATGTCGTCCTATCCTAAATTTTGGCATTATATGTACGTTAAGATTGTATGTACAAAATATAATTTTTTCAAAAATTTGAGATATTCCAAAAACAAAAGTTTCGTTCTTACTAATAATACTATAGTTTTATTCTTACTAATAATACTATATTGTATATCACGTATTAAAGCCTTATTGAAGCAGAAGAAATTGGTGCTACTTTCAGCTTTCTATGTCAAATAGTTTTTGAACTAGATCAATTTAAAGATTTCAAAATTTGTTAAAATTTTAAGATTTTCGACTTTTTGAAAATTTATAACTAATAAAATGGAAGTCCAAAAATTTGAAAACTTATTTTTTTTAGTTTCCACCAGAAGAACAAATATAAAGAAATTGTTTTTCACCTTCCATTGTTTGCAGTATATATTTACGAGCTCAATATTTAATTGTTGATAAGGGGACTCTAAAATGGATAAATCCTGTAATTGCAAGTCCGAGAATGAATTCCTTCTGTCATACGTTTTTCCTGAAAATTGACTGGACATGAAGCCTATAAAGGTATTGAACCTATTTTTAATTTATTTTTACCAAAACAATTACGATCGAATTGTTTTGAGCAGATTGTGGGCGGGGAGTTAACTTTAAAAGCATTTATAAAAAGCACTTGTCCCAGATTTTGAATAAAATAAAACAAAGAATAATTACCTAAATTCGATTCTAAAATCAATCGAGTTAGCCAATACCGAAATACCAGAAAATAAAAAAAAGTAACCAAAACCTCAACTAATCACCTATTTTAAAAATATCGCAAACCCTCTCACCAAGAATTTGAAATCAAGTGAAATTGATAGTGGATCTCAGACAGTCATTAAAAAAATACACGGAATGTTCTAAGAATTAGTTAAAATACAAAGCATCAGGGAAATCCTTCAATGTAGAGCTAGAGGCAAACGTTTGAAAGATGAGAAAGAAAGAAAGATGTTGCGAGAAACATTCTGTTGTCAGTTCCTTTCCTTGCCCCCCTAAAATTCTAGCTTCCTTATCCACAAACTCACCGCATCTCTTGTGCTGCGGACCATGACCACGTTCGCCTCCTTGTGTAGCTAGACACTCGAATATGTTGCATGTTGCTAAGGGGGAGGCAATCTCAGAGGCCTGCCGAGGCAAAAAGCGTTCGGCTTTTTTGTTCTAGCTGTCGCATCTTTATACGGAGTATTATGTTATCTCTGCTATGACCTTTTCCTGCCCTTCGAAGTTTTGTGATAGCACTGCACCAATTCCGACATTACTCGCATCTGTGTCCAATATGAATTTTTCCCCTGGCTTCGGATATGTAAGTATTGGTGCTTGGCAAAGTCCTTGCTTTAGTGTCTTGAAACTTTCCTCGCATTTTTCTGTCCAGATAAATGGTCTTCCTTTTCCTGTCAGTTTGTGTAATTCCTTAGCTATGCCGGCAAAGTTCCTGACAAAACGTCTATAATAGGTGGCAAGTCCCAAGAAGCTTCGAAGTTCATGTTTATCCTTCGGTGTGGGCCAATTCTTAACTGCTGCTATTTTCTCCGGATCTGTTTGGACTCCATTGGATGAAACCACATGTCCGAGATAGTTGACTTGGTCACTGAACAGCACGCACTTTTTAGGGTTGAGTTTCAGTTGCGCAGTTCTCAACTTTTGGAAAACCTCTCGTAAATTGCCCAGATGTTCCTCGAAACTTTTTCCAACGACGATGATATCGTCCAAATAAACCAGACAAGTCTTCCATGTCAGTCCTCGCAAAACGCATTCCATCAGTCGTTCGAATGTTGCTGGAGCATTACACAGTCCAAACGGCATAACTGTAAACTGCCACAAGCCGTTTCCTACAGAGAAGGCTGTCTTTTCGCGGTCCTCGGGGTGAATTTCGACTTGCCAATAGCCGCTCTTAAGGTCCAGGGTAGAAAACCATTGAGCTCCAGAGAGAGTATCCAGAGTGTCATCGATACGAGGTAATGGGTAGCTATCCTTTTTAGTGATGTCATTTAACCGTCGATAATCCACGCAAAACCTTGTGCTGCCATCTTTTTAAATTCTTTTATTTAACTTACACTGTTTGTCGTCAAATCTTGGAAGTTAAATTTGACCCACTTCCCGGTTTCGGATAGAGCTGAAATTTTGCATACACGTTTAGTTTGGATGACAATGCAATCTGGCCATTTTGTAAAAATATCAAGATGGCGGTTCCAAAATGGCACCCGATTTTTGAAATTGTGCCACTGTTTGTCGTCAAATCTTGGAAGTTAAATTTGACCCATTTCCCGGTTTCGGATAGAGCTGAAATTTTGCATATACGTTTAGTTTGAATGACAATGCAATCTGGCCATTTTGTAAAAATATCAAGATGGCGGTTCCAAAATGGCGCCCGATTTTTGAAATTGTGCTCCGCGGCCCTCTGACATGGGTATCAAATGAAAGGATATGACAGGTAGAACACAATAAGCTACGTGGCGTCATTCCAAATTTAAAATGGCGGCCAACACTTACACTGTTTGTCGTCAAATCTTGGAAGTTAAATTTGACCCACTTCCCGATTTCGGATAGAGCTGAAATTTTGCATACACCTTTAGTTTGGATGACAATGCAATCTGGCCATTTTGTAAAAATATCAAGATGGCGGTTCCAAAATGCCGCCCGATTTTTGAAATTGTGCTCCGCGGCCCTCTGACATGGGTATCAAATGAAAGGATATGACAGGTAGAACACAATAAGCTATGTGGCGTCATTCCAAATTCAAAATGGCGGCCAACACTTGCACTGTTTGTCGTCAAATCTTGGAAGTTAAATTTGACCCACTTCCCGGTTTCGGATAGAGCTGAAATTTTGCATACACGTTTAGTTTGGATGACAATGCAATCTGGCCATTTTGTAAAAATATCAAGATGGCGGTTCCAAAATGGCGCCCGATTTTTGAAATTGTGCTCCGCGGCCCTCTGACATGGGTATCAAATGAAAGGATATGACAGGTAGAACACAATAAGCTATGTGGCGTCATTCCAAATTCAAAATGGCGGCCAACACTTACACTGTTTGTCGTCAAATCTTGGAAGTTAAATTTGACCCACTTCCCGGTTTCGGATAGAGCTGAAATTTTGCATACACGTTTAGTTTGGATGACAATGCAATCTGGCCATTTTGTAAAAATATCAAGATGGCGGTTCCAAAATGGCGCCCGATTTTTGAAATTGTGCTCCACGGCCCTCTGACATGGGTATCAAATGAAAGGATATGACAGGTAGAACACAATAAGCTATGTGGCGTCATTCCAAATTCAAAATGGCGGCCAACACTAAATTGCGGAAAGCTTATAATAGACTAAAAAGTAGAAAATATAACCAATCAACTTCCAATTTTGCACACACTCGTAGTTCGGGTGGTTAATGTGTATGAATGATGAGATGAATAGTTGAGTTAAGGGTGAGTTAAAAATAAAGAAGCAATACACGTTATAAAAAATCACAAACAAACCCAGAGATGCTTCTGTCAACTAAATTCAACTACTCAAATACTGAACTCATGTCCGTATGCATAATTTCAATTAAACCCAGGTAGCAGAGCTGAGTCGAGTTCAGTCAACCTTAACCCAACTCGACTCCCGTTTACATGTAGTTAGACTTGGGTTCAACTTGAGTTCAACTCATCATGTATAAGTACTAAATGCAATCTGACCTTTTTGTAAAAAAATCAAGAAGACGGTTCCGAGATGGCGGCCGTTTCTGCAATTATGTTCCACCGAGCCCACGACATGGGTATCAAATGAATACAGTAAACTGTGTGACGTAATTTTAAATCTATTAGAATTGCCATCATAAAATGGCGGAATACATATAATAAACTAAAAAGTAGAAAATAAAATAAATGGTTAAAAAAAATTTTTTTTAAAAAATTCTTTTCATTAACTAAAAAATGTACTGAAAAGTAAAAAATAAAAAATATTTTAAAGAAAGCGTGAAATTTCAATTTTAATAAAAAAGTTAATTAAAAGAATGGCGCATTTTTCATCAAAAATTGAAAATATAACTGTAAATGGCGTGAGATTTACAATAACCCTCAATTTTTTGCTTTGTTAATTTCAAATTCTAACAAAATTTTTTGATGAAAAATGCGCCATTCTTTTAATTAACTTTTTCATTAAAATTGAAATTTCACGCTTTCTTAAAAATATTTTTTATTTTTTACTTTTCAGTACATTTTTTAGTTAATGAAAAGAATTTTATTAAAAAAATTTTTTTTAACCATTTATTTTTTTTCTGACTAGAACCACGGGAGACATCCAAGGGCTTTTCGACTCCTCTATAAGGCCTTGTCTTCTCATGTCCTCAATCATATTGGCTGCTTCTTCCCGCTTGGCTAGTGGTAGTCTTCTCGGCGGTTGCTTGATGGGCTGGGCATCTCTGGTGTCGATCCTATGTTGGACGATGTTCGTTTTTCCAAAATCATCATCTCTCATGGCGAAGATATCACTAAAATCCTCCACTAATGCTCTTGCCTGGAGATACTGGTTCTGTTCAAAACAACTACTTGAGAGCACTGTGTTTACCAATTTCGTGGCCTTTGGCTTTGGTTTTGCCACCGGTTCCGTGTGAGCGCACTCCACTAATGTAATCTGTTCTGTCGGTTCTCCTTTCCCCAAAACCGTATCCTTCTTCAATCGTATTTCGCGCTCCTTGGTATTTAGCACTCTCATGAACACCTCCCTTTTGTCATCGATGCTCACCAGACATTTTCCAATTACTATATTTTTGCTTTGTTCCGTTCTTTCTGGTTCTATAAGGTAAAATCGGTAGCTCCCGGGATCACCATCGACTATCGCTCGTACCAATTTCTCAGCACACGGAGGAAGCACGGTATCTTCCCGAGCGACGACTTTAAGCTGCGAATAACAAGTGGAATCTCCTTGTTGTCACATCTCAGTATTTCCTCTCCAATGTCCAGTAGAATTTTATGTGTTTTCATAAAGTCCAGACCGAGAATTACTCGTCTGTTATATCAGCTACCAGGAACGAATGTGAAAATCTAATGTCAGCAAGAAGCACATCCAACATAATTTCCCCGTGTAATCGTACTGGCTCTCCTGTTGCAGTTTTCAGTCTGTATTGGCGTTGCGTCTTTCAGCCATTTATTGCCGACCATGTCAGCCCGGATAACAGATTTTGAAGCACCAGTGTCTACAGTTATTGTGCATTTTTCCGCTCCAATCTTTCCTTCGATGACCAGGCTGTTGCCACTACGCTGCAGTTGTTTGATAGTGGTGATGATGACACCGGGGGCTTCGATTTCCCCGACTAACTCCCGCCCCATGGAGTTAGTCTTTATTCGTTTCCCTGCTGCTCTCTTCGGGGAGACACGGAGTCATTGTTTTCGGCCTCCCTCTGGTCACTTTCTGCCGATGTCCGCATTTTTCACAGCAAGTTCCGCCACTCCTATTTTCGGGAGACTCTGCTCTCCTTCGCTTTCTGCAATTCCTTTGAAAATGACCCGGTTCACTACAGTTCCAGCATCGGAGTCGACCGCGTACTTCCGTTGCATTCATTCTGTTGCAACTATCCTCTGTTGTGTGGATCTCTCTGAGGCGGACTGCACTTCTTGATGCTTGCCTCGCTGCCTCGTATGCCAGAGCATATGCCAAAACTTCTGCGGTATTCTTCTTTCCGGCCAATCTGGCTGCCTGTTGTAGATCCCGGTCAGCAAAAGAGTTAAGGAAAGCCTCTCTTGCTACTTCGTTGATGTAGTCTTGGCCGAAGCTAGGATAAGCCAGATGCACTAACCTCTCGATATCGGCGCATAGTTGTTGTAGAGTTTTTCCTGGCTTTTGAAGTCGATTGCGAAGTTGAAGTCGATAAACCTCTTGCATGTGCTGATCACCGTAACGCATTTCCAGCGCTTGAACTAAGAACCCGTAGCTGTTGCGATGTTCTGCTGGTATTGACTGCAATATTTCTGCTGCGGTGCCCCTTAGTGACAAGGTTAAGGCCGTTGCTTTCTCCTCCTCAGTCCAGCAATTGCCTGCTGCTGCTGCTTCGAATTGGAGCTTATAAGTAGACCATGGGCTTTGCCCGTCGAAAGTTGGAGGCTGCAGTTTCCTAACTCCGATGACTTCGTGAGATGCCGTCGCTGGGTGGTGAATCTTTACCCTTTCTAGCTCGGCTCTGACCGATTCTAGCTCAATCTTCAACTTTTCATCATTTTCCCTCATGTAATTTTCGAGCTTTTCCAGATCATTCTCTACATTTGCTTTAATGGAAGATTCGAGATTTTCCAGCTTTTTGTCAACAGATAGTGACATTAGTTCGAATTTCTGCTCCATCTGGTTTCTCTGTTCTTCCATAGACTCTTTGAGTTCTGCTAACGAGCGTTCATGAGCTACTGCTAATAATTTCTGGACATCTTTTAACGCCAACACTTCCGCCTTGATCTCTGTTGTCGCTTCTTTCATCTCTGCTGATGACCGTTCTTGCGCTTCTTTCATCTCGGTTGTTGCTTCCTTCATCTCTGCCGATGCACGTTCTTGCGCTTCCTTCATCTCTGCTGATGTACGTTCTTGCGCTTCCTTCATCTCCGCTGATGCACGTTCTTGCACTTCCTTCATCTCTGCTGATGCACGTTCTTGCGCAGCTGAAGACCGCTCTTGCGCCTCCTTCATCACCATCAATGTTTTAAAAAGTTCTGCCATACTCACTGTCGTTTCTTCTGGCTCCGCTTCTACCTCGTCTTCAAACATGTAGGTTTCAGGATCCTCACCTTCGTTCACCATAGCTTCTCGAAGCAGGGCGGTTAGGGAACTTTTAGCCCCCACCGTTGACAACGAGCGTTTACTTAATTCTTTTTTTAACTCTACAGTGCGCAAATCCACTAGCTTTCGACCCATTTTATTAATAAGTCCTTATTTCTCACGCACAAAATTTAAATTCCAATCACAATTATTATTCAAGTTCACTTATTTCACGTATCTCTTAATTAATCCCACTTCTGACACCAATTGTTACGTTTTTACGGCTTAACGGATTCGTAGGATTAATTAAGGAGTACACTTTTTAATTATCCACAATAATTTATTTATTACAAACCAAGCACAATTTAAAAATAAACACAATTCTTAGAGTTCACTATAATCACTAGCAAATTTAATATTTCGCACTATTCAATTCTAATTATCGCTTTTTATTTCACTATAAATCACCACTTTTCACTTTGGAACACTTGTATCGCCTTTATAATCAAAACTGCCTCGATAGCGGCTGCCAGGCGCTTTTATATAGGCAGCTCCACCTTTGTCTACTTACTGGAACCTTCGTTTTCTGGTTCCTTGTGGTATGTTCTTTTATTTCCTTAAGTTTCGACCAGCTTGAAGTTGTCTTCGCTTATCGCTCGTTAGTTTGGTACATAAATTCTTAATTCAGACAACAACCGAAAATCGTTGATTCATCCTCTCGACAAACAGATGGCGCATAATCATCACAATACGTTGAAATTTTCGATTTCGATTTTCGGACCGATTACAATAACTTCCTATACTGGGAAGTTAAAAACTAGTTGGGATGTGGGTTTGACCCCTTCGGTCCACACGATTAACTTCCCAGTATGATGAACGAGGATGGAATAAACTGACTTCTTACAAAATAGTAATATGTTTAGAAGTAGTATAAAATTAGCTAGTAGCAGAACAGATGACAAAGCAGTCCTGAGAGAAGCTAGTTCAAATAACTATAATAGTATTAAATCCACAAGATTTTTCTAGAGAATTTGTTTTTCCTGAACGTTAGCAAAGAAACATCTCCTCCGTATTTCGTTCGCTACTCTAAAGCCGGTGTTCAAATTCGTATTGAGCGTGATGAAGAGCCGTTGACAAACTGAGAGGCGAATGGCTTCATTCGGAAATTCCAAAGCTTTCCGACGATATTAGTAAAACTGTAACTGTTGAGTACTTGTCAGACTTTACCAAAAAGAACAAATTTTGCAATAACTACTGGAAATCCCGGGATGAACCGCAATTTCCTGAAACTGTATCACGCGTAGAAAACAATTCCCCGCCAAAAAGTGCTAATCCAAGGTTTGAAAAATTCGCGCTGTTTGTAAAGGGTAACGAAATTTTTGCACGATTTTCAAAGGTTGTCGGATTTTGACAAGTGATGTTTCGTTCGAAGGCTATCGCCGTGCAGAGCCCAAAAAAGATGACTTCGTTTAGAACGGGTCTCATTCCATCGAGTTTATTAGATATTAGCAAAACTTGTCAATTTAAGGTCTTTCTGACAATTAGCCGAAGTTTTTCTATTTAAACAAAAAAGGCCCGACCGAATATTATAACATTTTTTGAGAGCATTTCTTCGTCAATATTCTTTTTTCGGCACCTCAATGAAGTCGATCTAGTTTTTAGTTCCCGCGGTATCGTGCAGGAACAAAAATTATAAACGTCGTTTAAACAACAAAAAAACGGTTCGACCGAATTTTATGAAAATCTTCTCAGATTATATTTTGGTTAATACTCTTCGAACGGCTCGTCAACTAAGTCGATATCTTTTATAGTTCGCGCGATATCGTGCAGGTACAAAAATCACATATGTCATTTAAACCAAAAAACCGCTCGACCTAATATTATAAAAATCTTTTCAGAGTCGCTTCGAACGGAACCTCAAGTAAGTCAATATCCTTCGTGGTTCGGGCTATATCGTGCAGGTACAAAAATCCCTTATGTCGCTTAAACAAAAAAAAACGGCTCGATCGAATTTTATGAAAATCTTTTCAGATCATATTTCGGTTAAGACGCTTCGAACGACACCTCAACGAAGTCGATATCTTTTTTGGTTCGCGCGATATAGTCCAGGAAAAAATGACCACATCCGTACGCACACACACACACACATACTTCCTCCCATTTTTTTGCTTAAAATGCTCCTGGGACCTTGAAAGATGAAAATACGTCGAAATTTTCGATTTCGATTTTCGGACCGATTACAATAACTTCCTCTGCTGGGAAGTTAAAAAATAAGTCGCTTAGAGGTCACTGAGCCTGATCTTACCTACAGTGTTAACTGTATTTCATCAGAGTCCGATGATCCTATCTCGTTTTCTGCAAACGGGTACTCCATAGCTGGTTTTTGATTGATAAAACAGTATCCACTCCGGCCAAAGCGCCTGCCCTTTCATTCCCTTTAAAATCCTGATGGCACGGAACTCGCTTCAGGGAGACCGATTGAGAGTATCCATCTCGTTAAGAGGACATTAGCAGTTCTAAACTGTTTTCGGCTTTAACGTACCACTCTCATTGCCACTTAGCTGTCGGGTAGAGGAAGAAACTACTAGTTAGCATCGTTCTTTATAAATTCTCGTAAGTAAATGCTAGTACAGCAGACATTCGGGATAGAAAATTCGTCATATGCTAGCCACCACCTCAAGACCTGAACAAATGTTTGCTGTTTGCAACTTGAGGTAGGTCTACTTGTGTGAACGGTAATTTCAATACAACATAATCTATGTAACAAAACTATGATGAAGTTTTGGACATCAAGTAGTATTCCACGACAAGGCAAGGTACACCTTATCCCTAAGGATATCCTTTTGTTGCAAGGCCCTGCAGAAACCTCTCAAAATAAGTGAGATACGTACATATAATGTGAGATCTCAACATATACTCCATCCCGTTAAAAAAGTGGCGCCTAGATCTCGTATTTCTTAGGCCCTTGCATAAAGAATAAAGGATGTGTTTTCGAAGTTTTTCTCCCTTTCTTTCATTTTGAGAACCAGTTCGTTAGGGGCGTCTAAGTGGTCTTCCCTTCCTTTTACTCGTACTGGCAAGTGCAGAGAAACTGCCGCAGAAGATAAGTCCCTTTTATATCCTTATCGACACGCTAAATCTTAGTAACTACTTTCAATAGCCCGCTTCCCCTCTCTAAGAAGAAAGCAAAATTAAGAAAACAAAAAACCTGGATTATGAAAGTTCAACGAGACATTAACCAAAGTTTTTTCTCCAAATTAATCCAGAAATCCCCCTTTACATGTATCCGTCCGGCATTATTTGCACCCTGCCATAGACCAACCGTACGCATTTGCAGAAACGATATGTTTGGTAAAAATTATGTTTTAATTTACTCGGATTTAGTAAAACCAAAAATCAATCATTTACTACACTATACAGATGGTGAGTTTTCGTCATTCGGACAGATTTGTGTTAAAGTAAGCCACTTGCACCGCAAATCTCAGCTTTTGGAAGTGTGTCATTTTAACACGCCTAAATTGTGCTATTGCGACGTCACCCATTTGATTAATATTGTAGACACTTTACACGTGTGTAATGGGTAACGACACAATAACACTTAAAGCGTGATAAAATAATACACCTCCAAATACTGGGATTTGCTATGTAGTATAAAATAGCCAGTAAACAGCTACTTAATTTGATTTTGCATTTCGTCGTTTAAATAACAGTGCGAAGGACATGCATTTATAAGCGAAAAAGTCACTAGTGTCAGATCTTATTGCTATAGATAATCTTTTGTGTTGGCCTCATCATGATCA
This sequence comes from Thereva unica, assembly GCA_949987705.1. Classification (NCBI taxonomy): domain Eukaryota; kingdom Metazoa; phylum Arthropoda; class Insecta; order Diptera; family Therevidae; genus Thereva; species Thereva unica. Next base: position 158,158,777 of record OX465281.1, on the reverse strand, counting down.
CGTCTCAGCCTAGCCTAGCTAATAATACCTTTGTAGGGTTAAGCCATCTGGGTACCATATTTTGCAATAATGTTGAAACAACCAATTTTACTCATATACATACATATGTACCTCCAAGATCTTCCAGGGAATAATTCTTACGCAATTAGTGTCCTATATAAAGCCAGATATTAATCTCACAGTGCTCCCAAGGAATATCGCGAGGGTCTATATTATGCTCCAAGAATAAAATTTAGTCTTGATGTGAAATTTATTTCTCATAATGTACTTATATCGAAATCTTCTATTGGTGTACAAAACTTTTAAGAGGCTTAGTGCTACTGTAGCAAACTTATGTTATAAGATACTTAGATCAACTTTTATAGGAATTAAATGTTCTCTCTTTAGTCCAGTGCAATTAGTAAATGAAATTACATTTTACGGTGTACGAAATTTTTTTTTTGTTTTTGAAATTTTTTCGGGTACATCTGAGAATGAAAAAACCCAAGTTTGTGGGGTCGCAGTGTGTTGGGAAAAGCCGCCATCTTGAAAAACAGGGAGAGGTCGTTTATAATAAACTAGCATAAAACCCGCGTGCCTTGCAACGCCTTTAAAAACTGTTTATTATGTGCAATGTTTTCCTTTAAAAAACCAACAAAAAAGTCAGCTGTTATTATCCCTAAAAAGGGTTTATTATAGTGCATTTTTTTAAAAAATATGGTAAACAAATTGCTGCGAATATTACCTCTGCTCAACAAATCTGCAAGTTTTGAAGCAGAGATTGGCATGTATATGTCATCAAGAAAAGTGACATTTTAGGGTTTGACGAACGTTCGTTAAGTTTGTTCGCCTATTTACGTGGATGTAAGAAATTATGAAGCAATCGCAAATGAATATTAAATAAAGTGAATTTCGAGTCATTCATTTCTACGTGATTATAGGGATGCACTGTCAAAATTTCAGCCCTTCAGCTTCGGAGGTTTGGGTTAACCCCATTTCATCCCCTTTGGGGGTGCATTTCGAGTAATCGCCTCTTAGTGGATGTCCACGTCATTATAGGGATGCACTGTCCAAATTTCAACCCTGTAGCTCCAGTAGTTTGGTAACCCCATTTCACCCCTTTAGGGGATGAATTTCGAAAAATCGCTTCTTAGTAAATGTCCACTTCATTATAAATATGCACTGTCAAAATTTCAGCCGTTTAGCTCCAGCGGTTTGGCTTAACCCCATTTAACCCAATCAGGGGATGAATTTCGAAAAATCGTTTCTTAATGGATGTCCACGTCATTAAGGGGATGCACTGTTCAAAATTTCAGCCCTATAGCTCCAGCGGTTTGGGTAAACCCCATTTCACCCTCTTAGGGGATAAATTTCGAAAAATTGCCTTATAGTGGATGTCCACTCCATTATAGGGATGCACTGTTAAAATTCCAGCCCTATAACTTTAGCGGTTTGGATAAACCCCATTTCACCCCCTTAGGGGATGAATTTTGAAAAATCGCTTTTTAGTGGATGTTCACGCCATTATAGGGATGCACTGTCAAAATTTCAGCCCTATAGCTCCAGCGGTGTGGGTAAACCCCATTTCACCCCCTCAGGGGATAAATTTCGAAAAATCGCCTTATAGTGGATGTCCACGCCATTATAGGAATGCACTGTTAAAATTTCAGCCCTATAACTTTAACGGTTTGGATAAACCCCATTTCACCCCCTTAGGCGATGAATTTTGAAAAATCGCTTCTTAGTGGATGTCCACGCCGTTATAGGGATGCACTGTCAAAATTTCAGCCCTATAGCTCCAGCGGTTTGGATAAACCCTATTTCACCCCCTTAGGGGATGAATTTCGAAAAATCGCTTTATAGTGGATGTCCACTCCATTATAGGGATGCACTGTCCAAACTTCAGCCCTATAGCTTTAGCGGTTTGTAAAAACCCTATTTCACACCCTTAGGGGATGAATTTCGAAAAATCGCTCTTTAGTGGATTAAACGTCATTATAGGGATGCACTGTCCAAATTTCAGCCCTATAGCTTTAGCGGTTTGTAAAAACCCCATTTCACACTCTTAGGGGATGAATTTTGAAAAATCGCTTCTTAGTGGATGTTCACGCCATTATAGGGATGCACTGTCAAAATTTCAGCCCTATAGCTCCAGCGGTGTGGGTAAACCCCATTTCACCCCCTTAGGGGATGAATTTCGAAAAATCGCTTCTTAGGTGATGTCCACGCCATTATAGGGATGCACTGTCAAAATTTCAGCCCTATAGCTTTAGCCCCTTAGCCCCTTAGGGGATGAATTTCGAAAAATCGCTCTCTAGTGGATGTCCACGTCATTATAGGGATGCACTGTTAAAATTCCAACCCTATAGCTCCAGCGGTTTGGATAAACCCTATTTCACCCGCTTAAGGGATGAATTTCGAAAAATCGCTTTATAGTGGATATCCACGTCATTATAGGGATGCACTGTCAAAATTTCAGCCCGATAGCTTTAGCGGTTTGTAAAAACCCCATTTCACACCTTAAGGGGATGAATTTCGAAAAATCGATCTTTAGTGGATTAAACGTCATTATAGGGATGCACTGTCAAAATTTCAGCCCGATAGCTTTAGTGGTTTGTAAAAACCCCATTTCACACCTTAAGGGGATGAATTTCGAAAAATCGCTCTTTAGTGGATGTCCACGTCATTATAGGGATGCACTGTTAAAATTTCAACCCTATAGCTCCAGCGGTTTGGATAAACCCTATTTCACCCGGTTAAGGGATGAATTTCGAAAAATCGCTTTATAGTGGATGTCCACTCCATTATAGGGATGCACTCTCCGAATTTCAGCCCTATAGCTTTAGCGGTTTGTAAAAACCCTATTTCACACCCTTAGGGGATGAATTTTGAAAAATCGCTCTTTAGTGGATTACTGGATGTAAACGTCATTATAGGGATGCACTGTCAAAATTTCAGCCCTATAGCTTTAGCGGTTTGTAAAAACCCCATTTCACACCCTTAGGGGATGAATTTCGAAAAATCGCTCTTTAGTGGATGTCCACGTCATTATAGGGATCCACTGTTAAAATTTCAACCCTATAGCTCCAGCGGTTTGGATAAACCCCATTTCACCCCCTTAAGGGATGAATTTCGAAAAATCGCTTTATAGTGGATGTCCACGCCATTATAGGGATGCACTGTCAAAATTTCAGCCCTATAGCTTTAGCGGTTTGTAAAAACCCCATTTCACACCCTTAGGGGATGAATTTCGAAAAATCGCTCTTTAGTGGATGTCCATGTCATTATAGGAATCCACTGTTAAAATTTCAACCCTATAGCTCCAGCGGTTACAATAAACCCCATTTCACCCCCTTAAGGGATGAATTTCGAAAAATCGCTTTATAGTGGATGTCCACGCCATTATAGGGATGCACTGTCAAAATTTCAGCCCAATAGCTCCAGCGGTTTGGGTAAACCCCATTTCACCCCCTTAGGGGATGAATTTCGAAAAATCGCTTCTTAGCGGATGTCCACGCCATTATAGGGATGCACTGCCAAAATTTCAGCCCTATAGCTCCAACGGTTTGGATAAACCCCATTTCACCCCCTTAGGGGATGAATTTCGAAAAATCGCTTTATAGTGGATGTCCACTCCATTATAGGGATGCACTGTCCAAATTTCAGCCCTATAGCTCCAGCGGTTTGGATAAACCCCATTTCACCCCCTTAGGGGATGAATTTCTAAAAATCGCTTTTTAGTGGATGTCCACGCCATTATAGGGATGCGCTGTCAAAATTTCAGCCCTTTAGCTCCAGCGGTTTAGGTTGTGCGTTGTCTGTCAGTCAGTTACTTTTTATACAATAGAAGAAAAAAGTAAAGATAAAAAATCCCCTTACAACTTATTGAACCCCATTTCACTCCCTTAAACCCTTTTTTTCTCCATAAAAAGTAGCCTATGTCCGTCTCCAAGGTCTAAACTATGTCTGTAGCAAATTTCATCAAAATCGGTTCAGTGGTTTAGGCGTGAAAGCGTAACAGACAGACAGACAGACAGACAGACAGTTACTTTCGCATTTATAATATTAGTAAGGAAAATCGTTTGCATGCAAAGATAGCTGAAAATGATCAAAGGCAAGGTGTTGGAGAATAAAATGTCTGTAAGTTGATTTGGCCCAAAGTTATAAGATTATGGCTCAAACCCGTAAGATATTAATTTGATTGGGTTATTGCCGACTGGTCGTCATTCTTCTCTTTGTCCATGGTTTTCACATGAGATTCGTGATCTGATAATCCAGCGCGAGTCTATGTACAGGCTGTACCGTAGAACTAAAATTCGTAATTACTTAATTGAGTACAAAGTGCTTCGCAATCGCATCAACCTCAAAGTCAAAGCTGCTAAACGTGAGTTCTATGCTAACAAGCTTAATCCTAACCTAGATCCGAAACGACTTTGGTCTAACCTTCGCTCACTTGGAGTTCATTCTTCTGTATCTGACCCTTTTGATGTTGATGTTGAGCTCCTCAACTCATCATTCATACTCTCTCCCCCGAGATATGATCGTCTCTCTTTCTCTAACTCCTCCTCTTCTGACTCGCTCAGTCCTGGTAGCTTTTACTTCCGCTGTGTTGATTCTTTCGAAGTTCTTGAGTCTCTTCTGTCTATCTCCTCGAACAGTATCGGCTTTGATGGAATTTCTCCACGTTTTCTCAAAATCCTGTCTCCCCTAATTGCTGAACCTATCACGCATGTTTTTAACTATTGCCTCACTGCATCTGAATTCCCTTTGCTCTGGAAAAAAGCCATTGTGGTTCCTTTACCCAAAAGACGGTCACCATCTGATATATCTGACTTTCGTCCTATTAGCATCCTACCCTTCCTCGCTAAAGCTTTTGAAAAAATTATTTTTACTCAAGTGATGGGCCATCTAGAACGTAATAATTTTCTCTCTATTTATCAATCTGGCTTTCGAAAATCGCACAGTTGTGAGACTGCTATGTTGAGGGTTACAACTGATCTTAGGGCTGCGATTGATCAGGGTAAAATTGCATTATTGGTTCTGCTTGACTTCTCTAAGGCTTTTGATTCGGTGGTGCATCCGCTCCTGTTGTCCAAACTTAATCAACTCTATCATTTCTCTTCCTCCGCCACGCGTCTTTTCTCCTCTCTTCTTTCTGATAGATTTCAATGTGTTCGTCACAATGGCAGAACATCCTCTCTTCTGCCAGTGCGTCTGGGTGTGCCTCAAGGCTCGATACTGGGTCCTCTTTTTTTTCCCTATACATCAATGATCTTCCTTCTGTCATTGACGGCTGTTCTTTTCATATGTATGCTGATGATCTACAGCTGTACAAATCATTTCCTCCTAGTGACATTGTTCCCTGTACTGCCGATATGAATAATATTTTATCTCGAATCAGTGAATGGAGCTCCAATAATTTCCTAAAACTTAATCCAATTAAATCCCAAGTACTGCTTATAAGTCATCGTCCTATATCCTCTGAATATAGTCCTAATCTATTAGTAGATGATGTTCCTATTCCTGTTGTTGATTGTGTCAAGAGCCTTGGGATATTTATTAACTGTAAGCTTTCCTGTTGTAATCATGTTTCCTTCATGCTGTCCAAGATATATGGTACCCTGCGAAAACTGTTGCTGTTCGCGGATCTGCTTTCACCTTCTATCCGTGCCAAGCTAGTGAAATCACTTATTCTGCCGCATTTTCTCTACGGCGCCCTTGTTTATTTGTCTCTTGATTCGTCCTGTCATCATCGACTCAGGATCGCATTCAATGATTGTCTGAGATTTGTTTTTCACCTCCGTAGATCTGATCATGTGTCGGACGTGCAAAATTCACTATTGGGGTGTGGGATCTTTCATTTTCTCAATGTCATGGCACTAACTCTTCTCCATAAAATTTTGTATTCTAAACGTCCTTGCTACCTCGCTGACTTCCTTATCCCCATGCAGTCCTTGAGGTCATTCAAGCTGCTTATCCCTTTCCATCGTTCCTTGGTTGGTAGTCGTTCCTTCTTTGTGCATGCGATTAGACTTTGGAATAGACTTCCTCTATCCATCCAAAAAATCAGCACAGCCACGATGTTCAAAAAGCAGGCATCTATTTTTTTAGCTTCTCTTCCAGCTCCACAGTAGTACTACTACTCTACTGTCCTTACCTATTTCTTTCGTTTCTTCTTTCTTCTCTTTTACTTCTTTCAAATTCCTCGCTCTTCTATCTTAAGCTAGTTGTAAGAATTTAGGATTATTTACCATTTGTTAAATGTACTCTAAAAGATTGTAATCTTGTGTACTCTACCAAATATATAAATAAATAAATAAATAAAATAAATAAAATAAAATTCTCGCTTGTATAGTTTGCGAGAAATCCAACGCCAAAATTTGCACTGCACGTGCCTGAAATAACTGATAACGCCATTTTTTTAATATCTCCTTAACGGTTGCTCAGATGATAATGTAGTAAACATAAGAAATTCGGGCATTAAAATATCTTTGAAATGGGCTATCGACCGAAACTCTATGTCCGCGACATAGCGGGTGAAAAGTCAACCGCTAAGGTTGCGAAACTTCTCGACGAATAAATCACTTCCAGCCAGTTTCGCGCGTCGCATGAATTAGAATTTTATGTAACGCCCGGAATTATCTATATTTTAAGTTATTTAACACCTTTGGAAAATTATAATAATGGAAAATAGTAGGCAAGAATCAACTCAACTACAAATGTTTCTCTATCGTTCGTCTTTCCGCAGCTGCGACAATAGACGTGGAACCTAATGCTCAACTTGATTGCTTGTTATCCGGTGGCCCAATGTCCTGTGATTGCCGTGATTCTCGCAATATATCGTCGGGGTCTACTTAAGAGGCCCATTGTTTTATCTTTGTTATAGGTCGGCCAAGCCGCCCTTGAGATAGTGCAGGTCTCCAGTGCTCTGCCCTTTTGGTTGGCTAGCAGCAGCATTTTTGACTCCACCAATGCTAACCATCTCAATCTCCGAGCTCCGGAGAGAGACTCCCTACTTGGCTAGGTAGTCGGCTTTCTCGTTTCCCTCAATGTTTCTATGACTGAGAACGCAGACGAGAGTAACTTTATACTTTTTACCAAGTCTGTTTAGCTCAGCTCTATACCGCTCCACTACCTTCGAGCTTATCATTACCGAGTCCAGAGCTTTAATAGAGGCTTGGCTGTCTATGAAAATGCCAATACTACATCCTGGTGTAGGTTCTAAGTTCATTGTCTCCGCAGGACCATCTTTGGCTTGAGACCTTCTTTTGCCAAAAGTCTTTTTACAGGCGTATAAGACTATACAGGCTTTCTTTACCCTTTCGTCGATGTTCGTCTTTCAGTTGAGTTTGAGATCCAGAATTAGACACAGAAATTTCACTCTGGAGGATAAGGTGAGAATATGCCCCTCCAACCTGGCATCACCTTATAGTACTTCAGATCTCCATTAACGATAATAAACCTCCATATAAGAAAATGCTACCCAAGTATTGTTTTGGATACTAATTTTCCCCATTACTGATGTAGGAATATTTTATAGGACTAGAACACTTTGAGAGTTATAGCAAGTAGATTCATTATATAAGATTAATACTCCCTAAACTCATATGAAGCACAAATTTCGAATTAGCCCTCTAGTTGATGCTTTAAGAACTACAAGATCTGTATAGAAATCTAAAAGCAGATCGATACTAATAAATTAGTTCTGTAAGAAAATTCGAAATCTTCAGGACTTGAATTCTTAGCAAAGTTCCTTGGGGTTAGTGACTAAGACATACCATCGAAAATGTAACAAATACTTAAAAACGATCATACAAATTGCACACGCCGTGGTTTTTTTGCAATCGAACATGAAAAACAATTTCTATTCATTATAATGCAATATAATCACTGTAATTTGTATTTATTTGGCAAGCAAGTTATTATCGCGCCTAAATCACTCGAAAAACCAAAATTAATAAACATTCAATTTTTCAGCACTCAAAAATCACTCTGAATTCTTAAAAATTCTTCTTATTCGTGGAAATTAATAAAATACATATGTATAAGTAGCGGAGCATTTTTGTGTGAACAAAACTTATCGCACAACAAAGATTATATGAATGTGTGAAAACTTGTGTCCGTCACTGTACCTAAATAGAAAGTGATATCGTGTCTTAAATAGAAACCACACTCCTAATACATAATCTCATTACTTTGATTATTTGTACTCATTTTGCTAATTAACGACAACACAGATAATGTTTCCCATTGATGAAACAAAAAAAAATCATCATTATTCCTTACATGAGAAAATAATGTGAATTGCAGGTTTTTCCATTCATTTTACACGAGCATATACATGCACACATACTGATGGGATAAAAATTATATTATTATATGAAAAATAATAACCCTGCTCAAATCTTTATATTTTCATCATAATCAGTCTTTTATATGTTTTCCATTCTATTCTAAGTCTCGTAATATTTTCCAAATATATGTATATACCCAAAAGGAAAAACATGGATCCTGAAAACCTTTCAGCCTTCACGCACAAACCATAGAAATGGGCCATACATCCAAATTTAGTTACATCAAGCACATTTTATTTATTAGCTGAGTTGCTAGGACTGCCGAAGGGGCAATTAACCCAAGCACCTTTTAAAAAGACATAAAACCGCCATCTGGTGTAACAAGGAACACTGGTGTCTAACCCGACAATGAAGCCAAAAACCCTTTTGTTGTGTTCAGGACTGCTCTGGCAAACTCCTTTGCCTTTTATAAATGATCAAAAAACGAAGGATGGGCCCATCACAACAGAACGCCTACGCCCTACAACCACCATTAATCTTTGAGGATATGAAATAAGATTTTACTATCAGACGTGCTTCTATAAGGCCTTCTTACTTCCATTCTACGTTCCAGAACCCACCATCAGGACTAATTTTGTTGCCTGTGTTCTATGGGATTAAAGTCGGGACTTTCAAGGGTGGTTTCACGCTCCCAGCATTAAGTCAAGAGAAACACGTTGAATGACATTGCTTAACCTTTTACGACGTTGTGCACAATTTGGCAACTTTCCGCTTGTCACTTCCTCTTAATTTTATTACACCTGAAATTTAATTTGAAATGTTCCGTCTTTAAAAAAAAGATGAAGAACAAGAAGAAGAAAGGTAGGATCTAACCCCATCTCTATCTCGGGCACGCTAGACATTTTTGTGAACCTACGCTAGTTCCGAATGCTCGAATTTGTCCTTTAAATTTATAACAAGGACACTTTGAAACCAATGGGCGGAGCCTGCGAAGCTTTCAGGAGTGAAAGGCATGCGGAAGCAGAAGGCTCCGTAAAATTAACAACGAATGCACAACTCGCAAAAGTAAAAGGCAAACATACGCGCTTGTTAACTGTCTCGTAGTTCCAGAATCTTAGTGTATTAACTGCGAGATCTTAATTTATTTTATTTCGCTCCTGTGACCTCATTTTTCCACTCCGCGAGTTCCTTTAAGACATCACAATACAGTAATCATGTCATTTTAGACATTTTAATTTCTCCTTTCTTATTTATTTATTTTTTTTTCTCTTTTTGTTGGCTTGTTACAGAACTGAAGGCGAATATCCTAGGACCTTCTGATTTATATGTGAAATCAGGGAGTGACATAAATCTTGTGTGTAAGGTATCACAGGGCCCGCATGAGCTGGGGAACATTTTCTGGTATAAAGGTAGGGGAGACCATTGTTTATGTTCTAAATGCAGATGCTACAGATCTCAATTTTGTTTCGTTTTTAAGGTAATGAGATAATAGACACGACAACGGATCTGAATGAAATCGACAGCACGCACAGGATAACAGTAGAAAATGAATGGGTTGAAGGTCTTACATCCAGGTGAGTCAATTTTTATTAGGATATCGTTTAGGTGATATGGAACAGTCAACTCTTTATTTTTAGATTAAAAATTAGGGGAGCATCGCCGAGTGATACAGGAAATTACACTTGTGTTCCAACAATGGCTAAGTCATCAAGTGTCTATGTACACGTGATTATAGGTGAGTTTTAAAAATAACTTTGAAATTTATCCTTTTTTCACAGCTATTAATGCAAAAGAACTATATTTTTGTGAAAAATTGAAAGATAAATACATACATATATAAGTAGTAAAACCATCAAAGAAAAAGGAGAAATATTCAAATGTTTCTTTTAGATGCAAGTCTTAACCTTTTATTTAAAATACAATACATACTTTATTTCAATCTGAAACTAAACTAACCTGCGCATTGAATTGTGTTTTCATTTCTACTATAGTGAACACCTTCTTTTAACCCTTAGCTGGCCCACCTCGGTTTTGTAACATAGCTGGACGCAAAAAGAAACCATTTCCATGGAAAATATGCAATATTGACCGTTAAAAAATTAAGTGTGTTTTTTTGACAACCCTTTTTTGTGTTCCAATATAGTCCATGGAAATGGTACTTTAACATTGCAAAAATGCAGGACAAGGTTTTATTTTTGGGATGTGTAGGGGGTTTGAGTTTTCGGGATTCTAACCTCCCTATTTGGCCGCCATCTTGAAAAACGTATGCAAATGGTTTTTCCACTATATCTCCGAAACGGTAGGTACATCTTACACAAAATTTGCAAGGATACTTTCTGTTTAGAATTAAATTAAAATGAATAATTAAGAATTTATAGCCTTTCTTTTAAAGGCTATAACTTTTTTCCTTCAACTTAAACAAAAAAATAATAACAACTTTTTTGTAGAGGGTTTCATTAGGAATAATTTTTGTTAATACTACTTTTAATTTCGTTCACTACGAAGGGTTTTACAGCGCCCCGAAAATATGAAAGAGAGAGATTTTCTGAATATTTTTATTACGATTTTACGTCCTACTTTCCTTAGCAATCAGCAATAACAGGTAGCAAGTATTAATAAAGAATAAATGAGTGACTATACGTTATAAGAAATGCCGATGTTTGAGTAATGTAATAAAATTGTTTCGCAATTTTTGGTGGGTTTTTGTTGCTGTTATGCTATGTTTCACAAAGTACGATATGGTTTAAAATGAAATTCTTTGAATAATAACATGTGTTAGTTACTAAAATTTTTTAAAATAATTTGTGTTAGGGCTGCACAAAAAAGTGCCCACACTTACCCCCCTACACATCCCAAAAATAAAACCTTGTCCTGCATTTTTGCAATGTTAAAATAACATTTCCATGGACTAATAGTTGAGAGATGTTTTTATTACTACGAGAGGGAAAAAATTAAAAGTGCGAAGGATAGAGAGAAAGAAAGGATAGATTAGGGGGAGCCGGGTGGGTGTAAGAGGAGATGTTGGTGAACCTTGCATTTGAACTCTTGGGTGTTGCATGAGTTCGGGAATACTGACTGTGGTAAGTTGTTCCACAGTCGAGGTGTTCTTATTATAAATAGATTTCTAAATCGGAGTGTGCGCGAAGATAAGGGCTGTAGACTATAAGGGTGAGCCGAGCGGGCAAGTCTTGTGTTGCGGGAGAAATGTTGCCGTGGACGTTACTTATTTGAGTGGAACAGTCGTTGTGGTAAAAACTAAAAAAATGTTGCAAGAGCTCCTACATTCCTACGGTATCTTAGTGAGTCAATTGAAGAGCAAATGGCGCTAACGCCAATAAATTTGAAAGCGCGGCTTTGACCTTGTCCAGCTACACAAAGGTGGCTCTTTTTTTTTATGTGGCAGTGCTAAACTCAGGAATCACCCTTTGTACTACCAGTGCGTCATGTCGTTTGTCACGTCATGGTGCAATGTCTAGCAGCAAGCTTAGTACGGGGGGGATAGGTTAAGGGTTATGGGGGTGTGAAGGGGTGTTGAAGAAGGTGGCGATGAACCCCGCGTTTAAACTCTTGGATGTTGTAGGAGCTCGGAAATACTGACTGAGAGAGATTATTCCACAGTCGAGTTGTTCTATTTACAAACGAATTCATATCTTGTTGAGTGCGGGAAAGGGGGAGTTGTAGGTAAAGGGAATGAGACGAGTGGGCTAATCTGGTGTTGCGGTTATAAGATTGCCGTGGAGGCAGGAGAGCGTTTATTTCGGAGGAACAGTCGCTATAATAGTAGCGATAAAATTTTGTTAGTGCTGCTACATTCCTACGGTGGCTCAAGGGGTCGATGGTGGAGCAGGCGGTGTCGTCATAAATTAATTTAAGGGCCTTTTTTTGGACCTTATCTAACCATGCCAAGGCGGTTATCGACGCGCCGACCCAGACGAGGGAGTTATATTCGAGAAGAGGCCGAATGTAGGATTTATAAATAACAGCGCGGGCCGATGGCTGGAGGAGGAACTTGCACCTCTTAAGAGATCCCAAGCACTGGGATGCTTGTTTGGCGATTTGGAATATGTGGTCATTCCATCGCAAGTCTTTGGCTAAAGTCACGCCTAAGATGTGTAGGGATGGGTCGGCCTTTAGTTCCACGCCATCCACTGACAAGGATGGTGAGGTGTTGATCTTCTTCTTGGATATAAGACAGTACTTGGTTTTGGAGGGGTTGAATTCGACACGATTCTTTGTTCCCCACTCTAGAATAAGTTCAATGTCGTTATTAATAGAGTTGAACATTACTTCACGATCATCAAGACAGGACCTGGCATGAGTCTGTCTTGTATCGTAGCTGTAAGAGTAACGCAGGGTACCGTCGTCAGCGAAGCTGAGAAGTGGGTTGGAGGGGATTGAAAGTAGATCACTTATAAAGATAAGAAATAGGGCTGGTGATAAAATTGACCCTTGGGGGACCCCCGCAGAGATAGGGTGGGGTTCAGATTTGATGCCATCCAATACTACCTTAATTGAACGGCCGGAAAGGAAATTCTCAATCCATTTCTGTAAAAGTGAGTCTATTCCAATAGCTTTGAGTTTAGCTAACAAGGCTAAGTGCCAAACTCTATCAAAAGCCTTGGAGATATCCAAAGCAACCAGACTGGATTCACCTGATCCATGCAAACTTCGGCTGAGGTGTTCTGTAAGACAAACTAAAAGATCGCCAGTGGATCTTCTGTGTCGGAAGCCATACTGTCTGTCATTTATGAGTAGGTTGGATTCTGGATATCACATAAGTTTTCTGTTGATTATCGTCTCCACTGTTTTGGAGAGAACAGAAGTAATTGCTATTGGGCGGTAGTTGGAGGGGTCGCTGGAGTCACCTTTTTTCGGTATTGGTTGTACATGGGAAAGTTTCCCAGAGTCTGGATAGACTCCGGAAGAGTATGATAGGGCAAAAAGTTTGCGCAGAGGTTTAGCCAAAGGTGAGGCGCATTGTTTTAAGACCATAGGGGGTATATTATCGGGTCCAGTGGATTTATTGATATCGAGCTCCTTGAGGCACCTGTACACCTCGCGAGTCCTGAAGAAAACCCTGTCCATTAAATGAGCGCTGTGCTCGAGAACCGGGGGTAGCATATCAATTTGGGGTAAAGAAGAATTGGAAGCAAACAGAGATGCTAATAAATCGGCCTTGGATTTTCTGTCTGTTATCACCTTCTTATCGTGGATGAATGAAGGAGTTGTGGATGAAGTGAAATTCTTCTTAATGGAGCTTACCAAGGACCAGAAGTTCTTGCTACCGGAGGTTGCATTAAAGAGTTTACTTCTCAACTTGTTGTCAAATGAATTTTTGACATTCCTGATGGTGACTTTACAGGAATTTCTTAGTTTTATATACTCTACACGGAGCGATTCACTAGGGGAGCTCTTGTAAGCTCGAAAGGCGGCTTCTTTATTTCTGATTGCATTCATACACTCCTGATTAAACCATCTGTTGGACCTAGCCTTCACAGATTTGGTAGAATGAGGAATGAACAAATGCATTCCTGCCTGTTTGATCCTAGAGATACGGATAGCGGCAGAGTTGACGTTTTTGTTTCGGAAACACTGGTTCCAGTCAGTAGATTGGAAAAAATTAATAAGCCCCAGCCAATTGGCCTTCCAATAATGCCATACAGTTCTTTTAACTGGTTTGGGAGGGGGGGGGGGGGGCAATTTGAATGGGAAACTAGCGCTAACTAAAGAGTGGTCCGAATTGCCGAGAGGTGAATCAACTTCAACAGAGTAACGCGCTGGATGAGAAGTTAAAAAAAGATCAAGGAGATAGGTTCCTTGATCAGCAACATCAGGGACTCTTGTGGGACGATCCACAATTTGATGCAAATTATTGGCGTCTGCAAAGAGCTCGACGTCCTTGCCAGAAACACTGGTGCCATTTGAGTAAGTCAGCCATTTTGCGTTGTGAACATTGAAATCACCCGCAACGATGATTTCACACTCAGGATTGGACGACAAAAATCCCGAGATTTGTCCGGAAATGGTATCAAAAGATGAAGTGGAGGCTTCGTTACTTATGTTAGGACTTCTGTATAGGAAGCAGAAGAATATGACGTGGCTTTGGAATATGATTTTAATCCAAAGATAGTTGAAATCTGAAGTCGTGTTTGAAAATATTTTGCAATAAGCCACGTCATCCCTAAAAAATATGGCAATACCCCTATGGGGGGAGAGATTGTGCACTAAAGTGTACCCCGACACCTGGTAATGACCTAAGTCAGTATCGGGTGATATTTGGGTTTCACTAAGTGCGAAGATTGGGGGTTTATAAGTCAATAAGTGGCATTCAACAAAAGAAAAACTCGCATGAAGTCCACGAATGTTACAAAAATCAATAGCAAAATTTGACTTGTAACGGGACTTCGGTTGCGCGGGCTCAATCGCCACGTTTTCGAGGATATTTCCCGGCATTACATTTGCCGCAACCATCAGAGTCAATAAAATTTGTCCGCGTCAAAGTGTTATGCCTTTCTTGGGGCCCAACCCAAATATACGAGTTGTATTCGAGGTGGGGTCGAATGTAGGACTTGTATATTGTAACCCTGGGCGACGGCTGAAGGAGGAATCTGGATCTTTTAAGGAATCTCAGGAACTGTGAAGCTTGTTTAGCAATTTGGAATGTGTGGTTAGGCATATGCGCTTCGTGCTTTATTGATTCTGGAACTGACGTCTTCTGCCCCGCCATTTTCGGTAATAATACTAGGCATCAGAATTTTTCTACCAGTTCTACATCACCGTTATTCAGCGCTGTCCGTTCAATGATATTTGCATTTATCTGCAATTATTTGGTTTTATACGGATTGTGCCTTAAACCTGCTGGACTACTTTCTGTGGCCAAATTGTTTCACCTCTTTTTGGGGCCTGGTGTCTGTGCGCCAGCAAACAGATATCATCGGCGTAGTCGAGATCTTTAAAGCGGTCCAGACAAGGTGAAGGGGGGTCGTAATTCACTAGGCTTCTCCACTATGATTCATAAGGTGTTAATCTGATCTATACATGAGCGGCCTTTCCTGAATCCGGCCTTCTAAGATTTCTAAGTGTTCGGTCTGCCTCTATTCGCTAGATAGTAATATATGGGGCAAAATTTTGTCCACAGTAGATAATAAATAGATGTCTCTCCAGTTGTCATATATTTTTAGGCCCCCTTTTTTGGTATTTTGACTATGATACCTTCCGTCCTATACTCCCGAAAGTTACAGGTATCGGCTTTCAAGAATGAAGAGCTTTTAAATGCTAAAAAAAATGTTAGTAAAATTTCAACGGAATTTTATAACAAACATATTTGTTGGTATAACTTGTCATCGTAAATAAATAGTTGACTAGATTTTTGCAAAAAACCATTTTTAATAAACCTTGGAGGTGTAATAAATCCATAAATATCAACTTTATAGAAAAAAGTAAAGGCAACAAATGTGGGCAATGATGAGCTCAACACCCGATGTAATCAGTTTTGAAATGAAACGGGGAAAGAAAAGGATATTACGAAATTTTTTTTTGAATTTACATTTTCCGACATTTAAAGCGCTAGAACTCGTGAAATATTAGCCCTATCAAAAAGTATAGATAATCGTGTGTTCTATAAGTTTTAAGAAGGACTTTTTTATGGCGGGCTAACCGTTAACGAAATATAGTGCAAAGAAAGTAATGCATAAAGTTTGAGGCACTATAACTCCGAACATATTGCCTTTACAAAGAAAAATTCTCAACAAAAAAAATACGAGTGTGCGTAGGACCACACTTTAGAAGTGTTAATTTCTATGGCTAGTCTAAATGTCCAAATCAATCTTAATACAGGACGATAAGGATTAATATATTTTATTTATGAATATTCTGTTAAAGTTTATTTAATTGTTACTTATATGCACTCCCTCCAAAATGTGTTGCAATGTTTTGGAAATTAAACAATTTATCTTAAACTTATCACACAAAGATCGGACGATGGATGACTGGGATAATGTAGTTTTAAGCAAAAATAGTAGATAATACATATATAGTAATAAATACATAGTACATAGTTCATAGGAAAAATGTAGTACATAGTACTTGTCGTCGGGTTGATGCAATAGTCACGAAACAGAAATTTTTGCTATTTTAAACATTGTGCAAATATGCAAAAAAGTCGTATTATATTTAGCCAAAGTCACGGATCTAAATTTTTATGGGAATCCACTGGATTCATTTTGAATTTTTTCAGAACATAGTACATAATATGCAGTACATTGTATATAGTACGTAATAGATAATATATAATACATAGAAAATAATATAACATACCAGTATGGAATGGAATTACTGGAAAAACTACTTCTACAGAAGCAGTTCAGTACTTCCACCCAGTACAAAAAAGGCATTACATTAACACGGCGATGGCATAGGCTGGGAAGTACTTTTATTCCCTTCCAGTTGGAAGTACTTATACTACATTTATTACTAAACTCATAATGCAAAGTTATTATACTGTAAATTTTAATAATATAATTTAGTTGGCGTAGGCGTGAAGGGGTGGGGTAGCTTGAAGTAAAATTAAGCGATTTATATTTATATCATAAACATAAATTCAAATATATGTTTATACTTTAAAGACATAAAACTTAATGGCTGAGACAACTGTGATGGTTAACAAAGAAAACGAGCAGCTACGAAGTTTTTCAACACGCTTTTTGCGCGAAATCAAACGCTTGGTCACCAAACCCATTCTCCTCTGCATTATTTATAAGTCATTACAGAGAACACTAATTAAAGAAGTACTTCCAAATCGACTTCCCACAATAAATACCTGCGATTTTCCCTACTGGGATACTACCTCAGATATGTACGTAAAATACAGATGCCCAGTCGAATAGGCGAAACGCCGAAACGTATTCCATGTCGCCGAAAGCGATTAATCCAAGCAAAAGATTTAAATATTGCAGCCATTTAGTTGGCTAGAGCATGGCAACTTTTAGTCGAGGTCCAGCAACAGACATCAGCGATAGTGACCCGTTCCTGGGCACTTGTGCCTATGCAGCTGGCTAGAGCATGGCAACTTTTGGTTTAGCTCCTCATAGAAACAGCAGCGTATAATTCTATGTGTGCGAGGAAAAATAGCCCGCGCTTGGTGGGTGGGATTGGGTTTGAATGTTGCAATGCAGAAGCTGCTCTCAGCATTCGTTTTATATTCTCGCGCCGCTCTCAAAATTCATGTCATATTCTCGCACGCCATCGCACACAGCAGCGAATGTATGAATGTATGCAGACCCGCTCTCAAAATCCATGGCATATTCACGCCGCTCTTAGCATTCATTTCATCCTCTCGCACACATTCGCTGCTGTGTGCGATGGCGTGCGAGAATATGGCATGAATTTTGAGAGCGGAGCGAGAATATAAAACGAATGCTGAGAGCAGCTTCTGCATTGCAACATTCTAACCCAATCCCACCCACCAAGGGCGGGCTATTTTGCCTCGCACACATATAATTATGCGCTGCTGTTTGTAAGTGGAGCTAAACTAAAAGCACAGATAAGTAAATACAGATGCCCAGTCGAATAGGCGAAACGTGTTCCATGTTGCCGAAAGCGATTGATGCAAGCAAAATATTGAAATGTTGCAGCCATGTAGCTGGCTAGAGCATGGCAACTTTTGGTCGAGCTCCAGCGACAGAAAGCAGCGTGAAATTCTATGGTGTGCGAAGCAAAATAGCTTCAAGGAGTGGGGGCATTGGTTTCAATGTTGCAAGGCAGACATTAGTCTCAACATCCATTGAATTCTGTTTGACTACGTCACTTTATGTCTTCTGTCCCTGTGGCGGTTTCCAGGAAATGGATAATTGCGCTCCCTGGTCGATTCGCTCGTCTCATGCCGAATGGTGGAATCGCAGAATAGTTCATTGTTTGGACTGAGATACGAAATACGATAGCAATAGTGAAAATATTGGTGAGATCTTTCTTATTTATTTTTTTATATTATTATTATTAATATTATATAAGTTATAATTAATTTTGAAAAAATTGGGGTTTTGATTTTCGGTTTTGCCTTTTAGTATTGCAATTATATTGTATTGCGAATTAAATTGTTTAATTTCCATTGCAACGATTTAAAGTTATGGCCAAACTGTGGAATATTAAGTGTTGCATTGTCAGTAGTTGTCAGGCAACTGTTAAAAATTATCCAGACAGGCGTTTTTTTAATTTCCCGAAGCATGATCCTGAACGATTCGAAAAGTGGGTTAATGCTTCGGAAGAATCGGTATCTGTTATAAGAGGGAAAAAGAAGCCTTATATCTGCAATATCCATTTTGCAGATATTTACATGGGTAAAAAGTATCTAAAAAAAGATGCGGTTCCAACGCTATTTTTAACTTCCCAGTATAGGAAGTTATTGTAATCGGTCCGAAAATCGAAATCGAAAATTTCAACGTATTTTCATCTTTCAAGGTCCCAGGAGCATTTTAAGCAAAAAATTGGGAGGAAGTATGTGTGTGTGTGTGTGTATGTGCGTACGGATGTGGTCATTTTTTCCTGCACGATTTCGCGCGAACCAAAACTGATATCGGCTTCGTTGAGGTGTTGTTCGAAGCGTATTAACCGAAATATGATCTGAAAAGATTTTCATGAAAATCGGTCCAGCCGTTTTTTTGTTTGAGCGACGTAAGTGATTTTTGTACCTGCACGATATCGCCCGAACCACGAAAGATATTGACTTACTTGAGGAGCCGTTCGAAGCGTATTAGCGACAATATTATCTGAAAAGATTTTTATAATATTCGGTCCAGCGGTTTTTTGGTTTAAATGACATAAGTGATTTTTGTACCTACACGATATCGCCCGAACCACGAAAGATATTGACTTACTTGAGGCGCCGTTCGAAGCGTATTAGCGACAATATAATCTGAA
Organism: Thereva unica; assembly: GCA_949987705.1. NCBI lineage: Eukaryota > Metazoa > Arthropoda > Insecta > Diptera > Therevidae > Thereva > Thereva unica. Next base: position 158,139,590 of record OX465281.1, on the reverse strand, counting down.
AAGATTTTTATAATATTTGGTAGAGGGGTTTTTTGTTTAAATGACATAAGTGATTTTTGTACCTGCACGATATCGCGCGAACTATAAAAGATATCGGCTTAGTTGACGTGCCGTTCGAAGAGTATTAACCAAAATATGATCTGAAAAGATTTTCATAAAATTCGGTCGAGCCGTTTTTTTGTTTAAGCGGCGTAAGTGATTTTTGTACCTGCACGATATGGCCCGAACCACAAAAGATTTTGACTTACTGGAGGTGCCGTTCGAAGCGTATTAACGACAATATAATCTGAAAATCCTTACTAATATTATAAATGCGAAAGTAACTCTGTCTGTCTGTCTGTTACGCTTTCACGCCTAAACCACTGAACCGATTTTGATGAAATTTGCTACAGACATAGTTTAGACCTTGGAGACGGACATAGGCTACTTTTTATGGAGAAAAAAAGGGTTGAAGGGGGTGAAATGGGGTTCAATAAGTTGTAAGGGGATTTTTTATCTTTACTTTTTTTCTATTGTATAAAAAGTAACTGACAGACAACGCACAACCTAAACCGCTAGAGCTAAAGGGCTGAAATTTTGACAGTGCATCCCTATAATGGCGTGGATATCCCCTAAAAATCGATTTTTCGAAATTCATCCCCTAAGGGGGTGAATTGGGGTTTACCCAAACCGCTGGAGCTATAGGGATGAAATTTGGATACTGCATCCCTATAATGGCGTGGACATCCACTGTAAAGCGATTTTTCGAAATTCATCCCTTAAGGGGGTGAAATGGGATTTATCCAAAATACTGGAGCTATAGGGCTGAAATTTGGACAGTGCATCCCTATAATGGTGTGGACATCCACTATAAAGCGATTTTTCGAAATTCATCCCCTAAGGGGGTGAAATGGGGTTTATCCAAACCGTTGGAGCTATAGGGCGGAAATTTTGACAGTGCATCCTATAATGGCGTGGACATCCACTAAGAAGCGATTTTTCGAAATTCATCCCCTAAGGGGGTGAAATGGGGTTTACCCAAACCGCTGGAGCTATAGGGCTGAAATTTTGACAGTGCATCCCTATAATGGCGTGGACATCCACTATAAAGCGATTTTTCGAAATTCATCCCCTAAGGGGGTGAAATGGGGTTTATCCAAACCGTTGGAGCTATAGGGCTTAAATTTTGACAGGGCATCCCTATAATGGCGTGGACATCCACTAAGAAGCGATTTTTCGAAATTCATCCCCTAAGGGGGTGAAATGGGATTTATCCAAACCGCTGGAGCTATAGGGCTGAAATTTTGACAGTGCTTCCCTATAATGGCGTGGACATCCACTATAAAGCGATTTTTCGAAATTCATCCCTTAAGGGGGTGAAATGAGGTTTATCCAAACCGCTGGAGCTATAGGGTTGCAATTTAAACAGTGCATCCCTATAATGACGCGGACATCCACTAAAGAGCGATTTTTCGAAATTCATCCCCTAAGGGTGTGAAATGGGGTTTTTACAAACCGCTAAAGCTATAGGGCTGAAATTTTGACAGTGCATCCCTATAATGACGTTTACATCCACTAAAGACCGATTTTTCGAAATTCATCCCCTAAGGGTGTGAAATGGGGTTTTCACAAACCGCTAAAGCTCTAGGGCTGAAATTTGGACAGTGGATCCCTATAATGGCATGGACATCCACTATTGACAGTGCATCCCCTTAATGACGTGGACATCAACTAAGAAGCGATTTTTCGAAATTCATCCCCTAAGGGAGTGAAATGGGGTTAACCCACACCGCTGAAGCTGGAGGGCTCTAATTTTGACCGTGCATCACTATAATGACGTGGGCATCCACTTAGGGGCGATTTTTTGAAATTTATCCCCTAAGGGGGTTAAATGGGGTTAAGCCAAACCGCTGGAGCTAAACGGCTAAAATTTTGACAGTGCATCTCTATAATGAAGTGGACATTTACTAAGAAACGATTTTTCGAAATTCATCCCCTAAAGGGGTGAAATGGGGTTACCAAACTACTGGAGCTACATGGTTGAAATTTGGACAGTGCATCCCTATAATGACGTGGACATCCACTAAGAGACGGTTACTCGAAATTCATCCTCTAAGGGGATGAAATGGGGTTAACCCAAACCTCTGAAGCTGAAGGGCTGAAATTTTGACAGTGTATCCCTATAATCACGTAGAAATGAATGACTCGAAATTCACTTTATTTAATATTCATTTGTGATTGCTTCATAATTTCTTACATCCACGTAAATAGGCGAACAAACTTAACGAACGTTCATCAAACCCTAAAATGTCACTTTTCTTGATGACATATACATACATGCCAATCTCTGATTGCTTGAACTTGCTGATTTGTTGAGCAGAGGTGATATTCGCAGCAATTTGTTTAACATATTTATTAAAAAAATGCACTATAATAAACCCTTTTTAGGGATAATAACAGCTGACTTTTTTGTTGGTTTTTTTTAAGGAAAACATTGCACTTAATAAACAATTTTTAAAGGCGTTGCAAGGTACGCGGGTTTTATGCTAGTATTTTTATAATATTCGGTCCAGCGGGTTTTTGGTTTAACTGACTTAAGTGATTTTTGTACCTGCACGATACCGCGCGAACTAAAAACTATATCGACTTCATTGAGGTGCCGAAAAACATTCATGCAACAATTTTATATACATTTTCGTCATCCTAATCTTGTAAGTGCGCACATTAAGTTTGACATTTTAGCGAAAATATTGATAAACAATTGTGACAAATTCTCAGTATTATGCATATATTATTAAAATATCCAATCATAATATTCAACATCCATCATACTGGGTAGTTGATCGTGTGGACCGAAAGGGTCGAACCCACATCCCAACTAGTTATCTTTTGTGCCAGAGCATCGAGCGGCTAATCCTAGGATGTATGGCAATAAAATACAAAGTAGTAATAATTTAAATCTTCATGATTTAAATACATATTCACGTTGCCTATCATTGGATCGAAGAGGCACTTTGTGGAAAATGCAAAATTTATTTGCATAATATTCAAAGGCTTAGTGAAAAAATTAAAACTCTTAAAAAAGAAAATTTGTCATTGAAACAATCGAAAAAATCTTTACAACGGGGTAAAAGGATTTTACATTTAATATTGGAAAAATATCAAAAGTATATGAAGGCTGATATCGTTTCTACTATTGATGCTATACCTAATGTAAATGATAATTCAAAACTATTTTCGAAAATGATTCTTAAAAAGCCGAGAATTTATACAGAAGAAGAAAAGAATATTTCTCAATACATATATTACAGATCCTCTTCAGGATATCAATTTTTGCGAAATGTTCTTCATTTCCATTTGCCATGTGAGAGCTCCTTACAAAGTTGGATAACTTTGAAAAGTCTCTCTCCTGGGATTAATAATGGTGTTCTAGAGGAAATAAGAAAACAAGTGGATAGCTTAAAACCAAAAGATAAAGAAATTATATTGATATTTGATGAAATGGCTATCCAAGAAAATCTTGCATATAAACAAATAACTGATGTAGTTGAAGGTTTTGAAGATTTTGGAAATGGTGGAAGATCAGTCCATTTAGCGAAGAGTGTTTTAGTTTTCATGATACGAAGCATTTGTGGGAATTTTAAGCACGTGCTACATTATGTCGCTTGCGCTTCTTCAATGAAGAGCGAAAATTTAAAAAACGAGTTAAATAAATGTTTGGAAATTTGCACTCGTCTTGATTTAAATGTTCGTGGCATAACATGTGATCAAGGGCCTTTAAATCGAAAGTTATATAAATGTTTAGGAGTTCATTGTGACAAACCATATTTTCATTATAATGAAAAAAAAATTTTTTTCACGATATATGACGTTCCCCATTTGTTTAAAACATTCCGAAACCGATTGATAATAAGCGATACCCCTGATGGTGTCATTATTTGGGATGTTTTAAGATTTGTATATAAACTTGAAAAGGCAAACGCAACAAAGGTATTCCCAAATATAACTTTTGCTCATATAAATCCGACAGAGTTTCAAAAAATGAGCGTTAAGTTAGCTCTGCAAATAATAAGTCATAGTGTGTCAGCTGGTATTTTAAGTATACTAGCTTTAGACAAATTTCCACAAGAATTAGAAGAAAAGGCAAGAGCTTCCGCCATTTGCTTTAAAAAAATGAATAAGCTCTTCGATATATTAAATGGAAATCCGCCACTCAATCAGACTTCAGAAAATTTTAAATTTTTACATGAGATGAAAAATTATGTATTACAATTTAAACCGGAAAAAGGAAATCCATTTTGCTTTGGTGGATTAGCTATTTCAATTGAATCTATTACGAGCATAACAATGTCCATATTTGAACAGCATTTAGATATATATTATACTAGCATAAAACCCGCGTGCCTTGCAACGCCTTTAAAAATTGTTTATTAAGTGCAATGTTTTCCTTAAAAAAAACCAACAAAAAAGTCAGCTGTTATTATCCCTAAAAAGGGTTTATTATAGTGCATTTTTTTAATAAATATGTTAAACAAATTGCTGCGAATATCACCTCTGCTCAACAAATCAGCAAGTTCAAGCAATCAGAGATTGGCATGTATGTATATGTCATCAAGAAAAGTGACATTTTAGGGTTTGATGAACGTTCGTTAAGTTTGTTCGCCTATTTACGTGGATGTACGAAATTATGAAGCAATCACAAATGAATATTAAATAAAGTGAATTTCGAGTCATTCATTTCTACGTGATTATAGGGATACACTGTCAAAATTTCAGCCCTTCAGCTTCAGAGGTTTGGGTTAACCCCATTTCATCCCCTTAGAGGATGAATTTCGAGTAACCGTCTCTTAGTGGATGTCCACGTCATTATAGGGATGCACTGTCCAAATTTCAACCATGTAGCTCCAGTAGTTTGGTAACCCCATTTCACCCCTTGAGGGGATGAATTTCGAAAAATCGCTTCTTAGTAAATGTCCACTTCATTATAGAGATGCGTTGTCAAAATTTCAGCCGTTTAGCTCCAGCGGTTTGGCTTAACCCCATTTAACCCCCTTAGGGGATAAATTTCAAAAAATCGCCCCTAAGTGGATGCCCACGTCATTATAGTGATGCACGGTCAAAATTAGAGCCCTCCAGCTTCAGCGGTGTGGGTTAACCCCATTTCACTCCCTTAGGGGATGAATTTCGAAAAATCGCTTCTTAGTTGATGTCCAGGTCATTAAGGGGATGCACTGTCAAAATTTCAGCCCTATAGCTCCAGCGGTTTGGGTAAACTCCATTTCACCCCCTAGGGGATAAATTTCGAAAAATCGCCTTATAGTGGATGTCCATGCCATTATAGGGATGCACTGTCCAAATTTCAGCCCTAGAGCTTTAGCGGTTTGTGAAAACCCCATTTCACACCCTTAGGGGATGAATTTCGAAAAATCGGTCTTTAGTGGATGTAAACGTCATTATAGGGATGCACTGTCAAAATTTCAGCCCTATAGCTTTAGCGGTTTGTAAAAACCCCATTTCACACCCTTAGGGGATGAATTTCGAAAAATCGCTCTTTAGTGGATGTCCACGTCATTATAGGGATGCACTGTTTAAATTGCAACCCTATAGCTCCAGCGGTTTGGATAAACCTCATTTCACCCCCTTAAGGGATGAATTTCGAAAAATCGCTTTATAGTGGATGTCCACGCCATTATAGGGAAGCACTGTCAAAATTTCAGCCCTATAGCTCCAGCGGTTTGGATAAATCCCATTTCACCCCCTTAGGGGATGAATTTCGAAAAATCGCTTCTTAGTGGATGTCCACGCCATTATAGGATGCACTGTCATAATTTCCGCCCTATAGCTCCAACGGTTTGGATAAACCCCATTTCACCCCCTTAGGGGATGAATTTCGAAAAATCGCTTTATAGCGGATGTCCACACCATTATAGGGATGCACTGTCCAAATTTCAGCCCTATAGCTCCAGTATTTTGGATAAATCCCATTTCACCCCCTTAAGGGATGAATTTCGAAAAATCGCTTTACAGTGGATGTCCACGCCATTATAGGGATGCAGTATCCAAATTTCATCCCTATAGCTCCAGCGGTTTGGGTAAACCCCAATTCACCCCCTTAGGGGATGAATTTCGAAAAATCGATTTTTAGGGGATATCCACGCCATTATAGGGATGCACTGTCAAAATTTCAGCCCTTTAGCTCTAGCGGTTTAGGTTGTGCGTTGTCTGTCAGTTACTTTTTATACAATAGAAAAAAAGTAAAGATAAAAAATCCCCTTACAACTTATTGAACCCCATTTCACCCCCTTCAACCCTTTTTTTCTCCATAAAAAGTAGCCTATGTCCGTCTCCAAGGTCTAAACTATGTCTGTAGCAAATTTCATCAAAATCGGTTCAGTGGTTTAGGCGTGAAAGCGTAACAGACAGACAGACAGACAGACAGAGTTACTTTCGCATTTATAATATTAGTAAGGATTTGTGGACAAAAGTTCAATCAAGATTGTTTAAAAAATTTGTTTTCTAAGATACGGGGTAGAAATGCCAATAAAAGTAATCCGAGCCTTTTTGAGTTCAATCGACTACTTGCAAAAGTTGTTGCTATAAAAATGCTTTATAGTTCAAAATTCTCAAATTGTGAAGAAGACAATGATGAATTTTTGAACGTAGATTGGACTGCAGTTTTAAATACACCGGCATCTTCATCGATTGAACAAGATTTCAATGACCAAACTTTTCCAAAAGATTCAAATGAATTTGAAATAGAAAAGGATTCCTTAACTGCTCGAGACATCGAAGAAAATTTAGATGATTTACAGAGTAATTTTCTTGTGGACGAAAACGATATTTCTATTCGACATTTCACCGGATATTGTTGCTTTAAGATGATGAAAAAGAACATCTTTTGTGAAACTTGCAAGTTATATATGACGCAAGCCAGCCCATGCGATAAATTGCAGAGTATTTTAATAACAACCAAAAGTTATGAAGCTACAAATGGTGAATGTTTTCTTGTTACACCATCGGATGAATTTTTTAACATTTGTAAGCTTCAGATTAAAGTATTTCAAAAAGTTTTTACAAAGAATTGTTATCAAACTGCTATTAAAAGTTTAATTATCAAAAAATGTATCGAGGCTACAAACCTTACTTACGGCAGTTGGTTTAGAAATACAAACAACTGTTACCTACATAGAATGGAAATATTAGATTTTATGATTAAAGTTTTGATTCGAAAACATTGTTCTTGGAAAATGGACACCTATCGATCAGAAAAAAACAACGAATTCAAAGCAAAAATAAAAAAATAAGGAGTATAATGCATGATTAAATTTAAAGATGGCCTTATTTCCCAGGTTATTTTAAATTAAAAAAAGAAACACTCTTTATATTCCTCATTCTTCCGTTCCAAGTAGATTTAAATGTAAAGTGTTTTCATATATGACATATACATACCTGAGCTTCTTAACTACTTTCTTTATTATTTATTATGTACTATCTAATCTATATTATTTATTTATTTATTATTTCTTTTTTCAATGTTTTATGTTTGCATGTTCCAGCAGAGCCATGAAGCAGTGTAAATGTTTCTCAGCCCAGTTGAGAAGTGCGCCTTCTGTGTTAGAAGGAGAAACTCTATTATTATAATAAAAATGAATGGCTAGGGATGGCAAAAATATATCGATGTTTTCTGTACATCGATATATTAAATAAATTCATCGATGTTTTTCCATCGATTTTTTTATTTTAATAACATCGAATACATCGATGTTTTTCTTTCGATGTATATGGCGATGTAAATTTCCACAAGAATTAGTAGAAAAGGCAAGAGCTACCGCCATTTGCTTTAAAAAAATGAATAAGCTCTTCGATATATGTATTAAGTGGAAATCCGCCACTCAATCAAACTTCAGAAAATTTTAAATTTTTACATGAGATCATCCCATCATCTGTAGTGTATAATTTCAAGATTGGCTTTCAGTTGCTTTACTTTTGTGTTAGTTGACTTAGTCAAGTGCCAGTGTATTTAAGAATAGCCAACTAAAGCGGCCCATACACGGTCACGCATGTTGTCCAACATGAGTTTGAGTCATGAGGATTTGACCGTCTATAGGCCTGTTTGACGGTTTAACACTGTTGAGCCCCGAAGCCCTCCGCGAAAAAAGATGAGATACTTATGAAGAAAAGAAAGAAACACTGAGTTTAGGTGAAAACTCTATTTAATTAACGGTATAAAAAATTAGTACAAACTGTTTATTAACGAACTTATTTGCGCGGCGGTACAACGAGAACTGACTTTTGAGTTCTCATGTCCCTTGGCTTGCGGCTCGCATGCTCGGGAAAGATACGCGCAGTCAGCATTTATGGTGTGAAAAAAAAGATAAGGAATTGCTGCGGTGCAGCATTTTAGTAGTTATTGAAATAACGAATTTAGGATGTGTTAAGTTACATTGCATTTATGAAAGGGTTCTTTACTTAAAATGCTGACTGGGCACCTCCCGAGCATGGGAGCTGTTTTTTAGCGGATGTGGGTGTTAAATTACTACATTCCTCCCCCCTTATGGAGATCGATGAAGTCGATCGTTTGTCAATATTATGTATTTGTTTTGCAAGGAAAAATTTATATATATACACTTTCTATTTATTTTCATTCATTTCCTTTATTTTTCGGAAATGTTACAAAATTTAGGTTTTTATCAAAACTATATATTTTTTTTTGTTCATGGGGAGGAATATTTATTATTTTTTTTTTTGAAAATAGAAAATTTTAATGATTCTTTTCTTTTTGAAAAGTTTGAAATATTTTTTTTTTTTACTATTGTTTCCTTTATTTTTCGGAAATGTTACACTTCTTTTCTTTTATTCTTCAATTAAACTTACATTACTGATACTTTTACTACATTACTAGTATGACTTACTAATATTGGTTAGTGGGTGCGTTCAATCTTAGTTTATTATAAGGCTGGTGCATCAATTGTGTATAATATTGTTAGCGTCTGGATTAAATTTGTTCTGGCTGATATTACTCATCGGTTGTTTCTTCTTCAATTCTGCGTTTAGTGCACAGAGTTAGTTCACATTTAAAATATCTCTTGTATATTATGTAGCTTAGCGCTATTAAGAGAGCTAGCGAAAGGGTGGGTAATGTGATATGAAATATGTTATTGGAAGTAATTACTGAAGTATCTAATACAAAATTGTCGGATATATCTGATGTGATAGACGTGAGCTTGACGCTAAGTTTGTCTAAATCTTGACTGTCGAAGATTACTCGAGGAACATGATCTTTTTCTGAGATAGCAGAAAGGTTTAAGGTTAAGTTGTCGAAAGGTGGTTTACCCAGTTGATAAAATATTGCCTCAGTGGGAGGAATAGCTGAGTGGGTCTCGAGTGACACTTGTTTAGTTTTTGCTCGGCATCCTGGGTTTAATCCCAGAATTCCGCTGCCATGTAATGGCACAGAATAGGAGCTTCCATTACAATTTATTCGGATTGTAGTCTGATGCGGGACTATATATATCCAGGTGTTTGCTTTTAGGAGCACATTCCATATTTCGTATGTTAGATTAAACAGTCTAATTTCGCAATTGGCAGGAGTGATTTCTCCCTGGTTTAGGCCAATAATACAATTTTCTTTATTAAAGGTATAAGAGACAAAGTTCTGAGTGCAAATAAATTCATTTTGCTGGAGTTGTTGACATTCACTGAGGTCACTTTGTTTGAGGAAAGCATATCGTTCACGAGTTTCGTCGATGAGAGTGAATTGTGAATCGATTTTCACATAATAATAGCTATTATTTTTAAGTCGAGCTGGCACACTAGTTAGTTTGTATAATGAAAAGGAGTTTTTGATCAGAGGGATCTTTATCTGGAAGATTAAAGAATTCGTTGTTAATATTGGTGAAACGGTAGATACTTGGGCGATTAAGGGTATGTTGTATTCAGAAGGTTTCATTGGGAGTTTCAAGTGATCTAAGGTTTCAAGTTGTATATCTCTTAAGGCTTTTAGGAATATTTCGGATTTAACGAGATGTTTGTCTAATCGTCCCAGTCTGGATTCTTGTAGGATGTCCAAGTATTCATTTTGACTGGATACAATGCTATTAGCTGTGAGGGTTAATATGTTGGCTGCTTCATCGAATAAGTGGAAATTTCTTTGGTTAGTCTTTTGCTCTTCCATCTCTTTCTCTACCTTATTGAGGCTACTTGATATCTTTGAGAATGTGTTATTCAAAGAGGAGAGTGAATGTTGCATAGTTTCAACTAAGACAGAGACCTTGTCCGTAAAGGAATGGTGTAATTTTGCTTGATTAGTTTGAAGATTATGGATTGTTTCTTCTATGTGCTTGGAGTCATCGTTATCCATAACTCCGAAAAGGAATTTTTGTGTCTTGCCGACTATATCTAATAGTCCGCGCTTTGATCGAGACACAGTGCGAGTTAGGTTGGCAAAGTACCTGTTAACCTGATTTATTTCAAAAAGTGTGTTGTTGATGAGCTTAGTAGTGACCATACAGTTGTCCTCGGGAAACTTTTGTCTTGTTGCAGTGCAAAGTTCTTCCAAATTCTGGTAGTGGACTTCCAGTTGGCGGTAGTCCGTTTCTAGAGCTGTTGTATTTATGTAGAGTAGTAACTTCCAATCGGCGGTTGACTTGTGTACTGTTCCCATTTTTTCAAAATAGACTCCTGTATTTGCAGTAAATGGGGTAATGGTGTGTCCTTGGGCCAATATGGTCGTGACGAAAGAGTAAAGGGATCTGGAATGGAATGTAAAAGTTGTTTAGACAGGAACTTTGGAACGCGTCGTAAGAGTTTCTCTGTAGTGGATTAGTATAACAATCAGAGATTTGGATAGATAAAATGTAAAAGAGTAATGATCTATGACGATATGGTAGGTCGTTCGCACGCTAGATGCTTAAATTCGTTGGAAGGGTGCAAATAAGAGTTTGTTATTACATTCATTAATTAGATTGATTTGAGGTTGATGTCCACCTTATTGAAAGTGTTGCTCTAGCATTAACCTCTAGGATTAGTGGTTTCGAGGCCACCCGTGGTGCGATGGCTTACATTTTCCCATCAATCATGGAAAAATATTTCATAGAGAAGTAAGACTGTGCTTAAGTTTTAAAGATTCGCGAGAATTTATTAAAGATCGAGAGAGTCATATGCGCATGTTATTTCGTAAAGTGACCACTGACTTTGAAGGCAGTGACAGTGTAATCTATGATTTAGATGGGTTTCGAGTTAGTGAGATTAAGGCTAAATTACATAATACTAGTGCGAGAGAGGTATGGTTCAATTGTAATACGGCTTAAGCCTGTCGTTATGAACCCTGACGTGTTTGTTTCCTAAGAGTTTTCTCTCGCTATTTGGTGAGAAAAACGAGGGTTGTAGTGTGAAATTTTATTATTGATAATTGAAACGCGGATTCATCGACTCGCGAAAAGAAATATAATGACGATTGTCTATCATCGAAGGGCTTTGAGTAGGTTGTTGTGTACAATTTTAAGTTTGTTGCCTATTTTTATAGTTGAGGTTTCTGCGGAATTTGCCTTGACTATTTCATAAGGACCTTCGTAGAGCGGACTTAATTTTTTATTGGCTTTTATCTTAGATTCGAGGAGTATGAGATCACCTTCATTGAAGCTTGTGGGCTTTGTGCCCTTATCATAGGATTCTTTAGCTTGTCGTTTAGCCTTAATTTGATTTTCGCGGATAGTCTGGTATCCGTTTTGTAGTCTTGCCTTCAGTTCGATGACATAGTCGTCATAGTTGTAAACAGGCTCGCTAGGCCTTAACAGGGACGAAGGCAGTTCGGGTTTGTGTCCAAACAGGGCTTCGTATGGAGTATAGTTTGTTGAAGAGTGGGGAGTGGTATTATAACAGAAAACAGCGTAGTCTATCCATAGATCCCAGTTAGAAGGGTCCTTAGTAGCGTAACATCGTAGGTAATCACCTAGCGTGCGATGACTGCGTTCTAAGGATCCGTTAGATTGGGGGTGGTACGGAGTGGTTTGAAGTTTTTGGATCTTTAAGAGACGACATGTGCGTTTGAATAAATCGCTAAGGAAATTGGCTCCTCGATCTGTGAGAAGGGATTTGGGTGTGCCAAAGATACAGATCAGTTTTCGAACATAATTTTCCGCTACCGTATGTGCTTCTTGATTGGGGATTGGTATAGCCATAATAAATTTTGCAAGGTCATCTTGGAATGTTAAGATGTACTTGTTCTGACTCTCAGACTCTGGGAGTGGACCGACTATGTCCAATGCTACTCTCTCGAAAGGCACTCTAGACGTGGTAGTCAGTTTCATAGGTATTTTGGTTTTTACGCAGATTTTACTCTTTTTACAAGTTTCACAAGCTCCGATGTAGTCTTTAACGTCTTTAGAAATGTTTTTCCAATTGAATTTTTCTTTAATTCTCCGGAGTGTACGTTTTACGCCTTGGTGTCCTCCTATTGGGTTGTCATGATATTCGATTAATACCCTGGAAATTTCCGAAGGGTCCGTGAGCTCTGTAACACGAGGCTTGTTATATATTTCAGGTGTTTCTGTGATTATAACAGGAGTTTGATTTGGATTGTTGGAGTGAGATCTAGTTACCACTAAAGTTTCCGCTGTTGGTAACCGGGATAAAGCGTCTACATTTGTGTTAAGTTTGCCCTTCTTATGTTCAACTTCGAAATCGTATTCTTCTAGCTTAATTCTCCATCGCATTATTCGTGAACTAGGGTCTTTGAGGTTAAAGATCCAAACGAGGGGTTTATGGTCAGTGAAAATGGTAATTTTCCTTCCATAGACATAGGGGCGAAACCGATTCACCGCCCAAACGACCGCCAGAGCCTCCTTTTCAATTGTTGAATAGTTTTTTTCTGCCTTATTAAGAGTACGGCTAGCGTAAGCAATAGGGAGGTCGACGTTGCCGTTGTTGGGACGCTGAGACAGAACGGCGCCTATGGCCGTATTACTCGCATCCGTGGTAATGAAAAACTTCTTCTGAAAGTCGGGATATTGGAGAATTGGGGACTTCGTTATTGTCCTTTTTAGAAGCTCGAAGGATTCGTCGCAATGGGCGTCCCAGACAAAAGGAACGTCCTTTTTTAGAAGGGTGGTAAGTGGTTTAGCTAGACCGGCAAAATTCGGGATGAATTTCCGGTAATAGCCAACGAGTCCTAGAAACGATTTTACTTGCTTACAATTCTGTGGGGCCTTTATAGATTGGATGGCTGAGATTTTCTGTGGATCGGGCTTGATACCCTGATCAGTGATAATGTGTCCAAGGTACATCACTTCCTTGTGTAAGAATTTACATTTTGAGGGTTGCAATTTTAGATTAAACCTTTTGAGGCATTCAAACACGTCGCAGAGTTTTCTATTATGGTCTGTTAGATTATGACCATACACAACAATATCATCGAGATAGACAAAGCATCGTGTCTCCATGAAGTCCGGCCAACACTACGTTCATCAGCCGTTGGAAAGTGGCTGGAGCATTTCGCAGTCCGAAGGGCATTCGGTTAAATTCGAAGTGTCCTTGCGGAGTGCTGAATGCAGTTTTTGGTTTGTCCTCTTCAGCAACACTGATCTGGTAATAGCCATTAGCCAGATCGAGCGTACTAAAATAGCGAGAGTTCCCGAGTTGATCTAGAATTTCTTCTATATTAGGGAGTGGGTAGGCATCTGGTATCGTCAACTCATTGAGTTTACGGAAGTCTACCACCATTCTCCACTTCCTTGAACCGTCGGAATCCGCTTTTTTTGGCACTACCAAGAGAGGCGAATTCCAAGGGCTTGCGCTTGGACGTATAATATCTTCCTTTAAGAGTTTTTGTGTCTGTTTGTCTATCTCAGCTTTGTGGATTTCCGGTAGACGGTAGGGTTTAGTGTTGATTGGGGCTTTATTAGGGTGAATTTGAAGTGTGTGTTTTGCTGCGTCAGTGAAAGTCAACGTGTCACCTTCGATATAGAATAACTGGTTGTACTCACGGCAAAGGTCAAGAATTGAATCGCGCTCCTCGTTATTTAGGTGGGACAGACTTAACAAGGAGGTTAGAGTTTCTAAGCGCTTGTGAACTTTGGTTTCGCTTCTTAGCGTGGAGGGAGTTAAGACGTGGTACTGTGATAATGGTTCATAATGAAGGTTTCCGTTTCCTTGTAGCGTAACTACTTTATCAGTGGTGTTTAGTATTGCAACTTTTATGTAGCCTTCAGTAGGCCGGGCAATAGTTCCTGCTGTATACACGTGAGGCAGAATTTCTTGCGGAAGGCAGAAGACTTCTTCTTCGGAGCGAATTGGTCCCCAGTTAACTATTCTTTCGCACCTTGGAGGGATTTCTATTCTCTCGAAGGTGCAAGAGAATTGTGATACGTGTAATCTCCCTTGGTGATAAAAGCTGAATGTTAGGTCCTCGTAGTCAAGTTTAGCTTTAGTTTTGAGGAAGAAATCTTGTCCTAGAATACCTTCGGCCGTAATGGGGAAATCAGAGGCAACTACGTGAAATTGGTGAGTTAGTGGCTTACTGTTGGGTAGAGCCAAATGCAGGTACACAGCTCCTTTAGTAAGGATGCCTTCTTGTGTTATTCCCGTGATCTGAATGATTTTGTGGGTATCTACCTCGACATCATCCTGTAGAGCGTTGACTTTTATTAGACTCAGTGAGGCACCAGTGTCGAGGAGGGATACATTGGAATTGGAGAGGGATTCAGCTAAAATGATTGGAGTTTCATTCCTAAATGTTTTGCAATGATCGAATGACATGATACTAAGAGATTTAATAACACTAGTGGGTTCAGAATTAGAAGAATTAGTAGGATTGTTACGAGCGTTAGTGGATTCGGTACCGGAATTAGTAGAATTAGTATTATTGACGGAGTTAGTAGGATTGTGGTAGATGGTGTATGTGAAGCGGTTGCCTATTTTATATCCCTTATCCTGGTCACCGAACCGCTTGGGCCAGGAGCAGATTCGTTTCCCAGTCGAGGCGAAGAAGTGAGATTGGTATTATCGCCAGTTTTTACTGTCGTTCTTTTGGAGTTATTATATTCCCTTTTTCTGCATTGTTCGATTGAGTGACCCGAGTTCTTACAATATCGGCAAACCGGGGTAGGTGAGGACGGGCTGACTTTATTTATTGTCCCCCGAAAAGTCGGAAATGGTTTAGAGGGTTGTTGTTGTCGGAGGAGAGCGCTATACTTGCGACATTCGTTAATGTCGTGCCCCAAATTCTTGCAGAACCGACATTGTTTGGAGTTTCGATTGAATGTTGGTGCGACTTTGGATTCGCTTTCGAGGAGTTTCTCTTCCTCCAGAGCGAGGTCCACAGCTTCCTTAAGAGAGTCATGATGTGAGGCTTTCACTATTAATTTTAAGGGCTGTTTAAGACCTCTTTTGAAATTATTGACAGCCATTTGTTCGTTTAAGGCACGTATGGCTTCATTTCCTTCTCTAGTCTCGCTTTTGGCACCGGAGATATTTAGTTCTTCCAGTAGCCTTTCAATTTTTTCTGCATAGTGGACAACGGTTTCCTTGGATTCTTGTCGAGCATTGAATAGCTCAGACTGTACAACTTGCAAGGATCGTTGTTTTGAGAATTGTTTCTCCAAGCTAGCTCGTAGAGCTTCCCAGGTGTCAAAGTCGTGGTACCGCAAAACACTATTGTATGCTTTGCCGGTAAGCTTTGACTTAACCAGGTTCAGAAATTCTAGCTTGTGGGTTTCGGATGTCGCCAGGCTATACTGAATCTTGGCAATTTGTAGAAATCGATGGAGGTTTTTGGGGTCCCCGTCAAACTCAGGAACCATTTTTATAGCGTTAGAGAGGTTAAAGTTAGACATTTCGTCAAATTTTAATGTTTTGGCGTCGCCTTCTAAAAAGTCTGGGTTTCTCTCGGGGAGTTCGGAGATGCTCGGTAAAGGATCTATTTGTTTGAGTTCCCTGCTTTGACTTCTTAAAGAGATGGCAAATTCAGCTAAAGGGGGCTTCTTATTCTTTGATTTCTTACTCATGTGCCTTTAGGGTCACGATTGCGAGTAAGTGAATTAGATGCCGGAAAGGAGGTTACGCAAAAAAAATGTTTGTTTTTATTGCTATAGTGTGTTACCCCTAATTTCAGCACGCACAAAGGGTGAATGAGATACTATGCTATGATGTTTTCCAAGTTTCAAAGTAAATCCAACTAATGGATGTAAAAAGAGGATAAAGTGATTACAAAGTATTTAGTTGAGTGAGCGGTAGTAAGCCCCATTCGGCTAGATCTGCCGCTTTTACAGCTGGCGTACAACTTTATATCGATAAAGAATTCAGTGAAAATATGTTATCCATATCAAAGAAAATTTAGGGGATTTCCAATGGAGGGAATAAATAAAATAAAAACTTAAACCTTGAAAGATCTCCGATCAATTGGTCCAAACGAAAATAAAAATTTCATCAGTAATCAGTCCGCAAAAAAAAAAAAATATCGAACCTGAGATTTAAATTCAAATATGCAATAAATTTAAAACATGAAGCCCATTCTCAAAATGCGCAAGGTAAATTATATCAAGTATACAAAGCAAACGTCGAAAATGAATCCGATAAATCAAAATTAAATGCAAAAACAATCCAGAACGAGACAAAATGCACCAACCAACCAATAATAGTGTACAAAAGCAAATTGTATTAAAAAAAAAATTTTTTTTTTTTTTTTGACAGCACTATCACGACAGTAGATATATATATATGAATAAATTGTAAATTAATTAAAGCTACTCACAAAATTATTAACATTTTATCAATATTTTGATCGTGATGAGCCGATGTTGGATGAGGTTGTTGGTGTCCGTTAGCCCTCGTCTGCGGTTGAAATTTGGCACTCTTTGATGGTTAATTGTTGCAGAAATTTGTGTATGTTGCTGCTCCAATGATGCACAAAAGTAGATGAAAGAATATAAGTATTTTGAATTTATGTGGCTTCACACGTGTTGAAACTGCACAAGATAGTTACTGCGCGCTATGTTGAAACAATGTTGAACTGAGCACAATGTTGATGTTGTTATTGAAAACTGGTAAAAAAAATGCGTTGCTACACTTGATTGATGCAAATTTTCTAATTTGTTGGTGCTTTTGCTGCACAGATTTTTCAATATACATCAAAGTAAAGATGCGTTGTTGATGCACTCAAACTCTGAGTATTAGGTAGTAAAGCTCAGTATAATCACAAAGATTCCAAGAATTAGTAAAGGTGCTTGCACATAAATGTCAAGAAGTAGTGGAGATGCTCAAAATGCACATAAATTCCAACAATTATAAGATGTTTATTATGAAGCACATGAATTTCAAGAATTAGTAAAGATGTTTAATTGATGCACATAATGTGCGTGCGTTGTAGAATCACAAAAGATGATAAAGATGAGTAGAGACGCACAGAATTAAATTTTTTTTTTTTTTTAAGAGATTGAATGGCTGGTTCCACCGCGTGGAATTCCACCTGCTGCCACCAAAACTGTTGAGCCCCGAAGCCCTCCGCGAAAAAAGATGAGATACTTATGAAGAAAAGAAAGAAACACTGAGTTTAGGTGAAAACTCTATTTAATTAACGGTATAAAAAATTAGTACAAACTGTTTATTAACGAACTTATTTGCGCGGCGGTACAACGAGAACTGACTTTTGAGTTCTCATGTCCCTTGGCTTGCGGCTCGCATGCTCGGGAAAGATACGCGCAGTCAGCATTTATGGTGTGAAAAAAAAGATAAGGAATTGCTGCGGTGCAGCATTTTAGTAGTTATTGAAATAACGAATTTAGGATGTGTTAAGTTACATTGCATTTATGAAAGGGTTCTTTACTTAAAATGCTGACTGGGCACCTCCCGAGCATGGGAGCTGTTTTTTAGCGGATGTGGGTGTTAAATTACTACAACACGACGTTTCACAAGCCGTTTGATGAAAATCAAAACCGATTTGATTTTTTGGGGCGTAGCTTCAAGTTCAAATGAGGTAGGACAACATGTTTGACAAGTGAGTGGAGAAAAAGGTTTTTGTTTGACAAACCGCGTTGGACAATATGTTTGTCGTGTATGGGCCGCTTAACGCTACATCCGAACGGCTCTTTTCAAAAGCTGGATCCACTGCTTCAAAAACAAGATATAGATTAAGTTCAAAACGTCCCCACATTTCCGTGTCCGCTCCACGTCAAATTACTTGAGTTTAGTTCTTACGTAGACACGGTGCGGGTAGACACCACCGGGTTTCAGCTAGTATTAAATAAAATAATTTCAAATCCATTTTTGTTCAGTTTGTTATATGTTGCATTTGTTCATCAGCTCCTTAATGGAAAAGTCGACTTAGGTTTTCCAGGTCGCCGTGCGTTATTTAGAGAGAGTCGTTATAATCTGAGAGTACCACCTCTTTCACAAATCAACTCCTCTAACACGAATTATGGTAGATCTAAACCTGTAAATCGCATGTTCATTAACGTGAGCCAAAACATTAATACCTTTAGCGTGAACATTAGTAAAGATGTCTTTAAAAGGAATTTTTTAATCTCACGTGACCGCTTACGTTTCTTGTCATTTTCGTGGGTTACATTTTATAATTTTATAATTGCATGCTTAGTTAAGTTGTGTTCTTAGCTGAGTTGGTTAATTTTTCTTGGCCCAGCTGAAAAGTGCGGCTTCTGTGTTAGAAGGGTTTACTCTATTAATATTATTATTATTATAATCGCTAGTTTAAAAGTAACTCTGAAGAAAAACAATTAACCAATAACTTTCTCTGAATTATGAATTATTTTAAAAAATAAAAACAATTTTCAGGTGCTCTACCTGGCTCAGTGCTCTAATTATCAGGCAGGGTAAACGAAACATAATTGTTGACTGACAAGGGAAGTCTCTTTGGTGTCAATCGCGCAGAGCTGGCTTACATTTTTTTTCTGGTTCTTCTTATTAAAAAAAGCTAAAAATGCATATCACAACCCCTACCTTGTTGATATTTTTTTTATACCGATTTTTTAATTGTTTACTTTTATAGTACTGTCGTCAGACCAAAATTCGAATGCAGACCTCTAACTAAATGTTAACTCGCCAAACTTTTCTTAAAAAAAATGGGTTGTACGCTTCCCTTAAAAACAACCCCCTAAAAACAGAAAATTTTGTTTTTGGCTAATATCTCTTAAACGGAAAGCATTTACAAAGTTTGTAGATCATGCGATTAAAATGATTATACATTTTCCCATACGAATTGCCGTTCAAGAGATATCGCGGTTTTAAAGATTTAAAATATTCATATCCCCTAATTCGCAACTTCTATAAGTCATCATACGTTCAATAAATCCTCTGTATAAAAAAAATATCAACAAGGTAGGGGTTGTGATATGCTTTTTTAGCGTTGTTTTGATAAGAAGAACCGGAAAAAAATTGTAAGCCAACTCTGCGCGTTTGACACCAAAGAGACTTCCCTTAACTTAACAATTTAAAAAAAAATGTTACTGAAAGCTTAAAAATAAATCTTTTTTGCTATCGCTACATTGACGAAAACGAAAATTCCACCAATTTTCAAAATAAATTTAAACCAATTTTACAATTTTCATGGGAATAAGGGCATATACAATTTTACTATTTCTCCCTTTGCTTTTGCTTGCTTTAGCGCAAAACGAGCAGTAGAGCCCACTTGCTTGTATTCGTGTTACGGGTATAGCCTGGGTACGCAACATTGAAACGCCCCACCCCACATTCCTCGTAGCTATTTTGTATCACACACTGCAGAATTTGCCGCTGCTGTTGGTTGCCGGAACTTGACCAAAAGTTTCTATGCTCTAGCCAGCTACATGGCTGCAACATTTCTTTGCAACACAAAATTTAGCTGGCTAGACGAGGGAAAAGCTGGCTAGCGAAACTATTGATTTGGGACATGATTTTATACAGCGACTGGGCATCTGTATTTACTTATCTGTGCTAAAAGTTTCCATGCTCTAGCCAGCTGCATAGGCACAAGTGCCCAGAAACGAGTGAGTAACAAAGTGCGCGTGTCGCCATCATGTGTCCAGAAACGGGTGTAGCAACAAAATGCGCGTGTCGCGAATTCTTTGTTTTACCCCCAGCGAAAAAGTGCCAAACGCGCCTAAAGAAGTTAACACTTCAAAAATTAATGGTCTTGGATGTGAAGTATCACGTCCGTATTTTAACGTGACAACGTCTATTAATTTGAACGTGACAACGTCTGTTATTACGTTTTGTATTATTTTCTCAATTAATAAATTATATATTTCGAAGCAAATTTTTTTTTGTGTGCGGGACATTTTCACACATGCGTCCTATCTTAAACCGATTCAATAGGCGTTGTCACGTCAAAAAGTTATATCACTTATTTATCTACAAAAAAGATTATATACATTTTTGTCGTAAAACGCATAGTTTCTGAGATATAGAAATAAACGCGTTTCCCTTCATTGTAACTGAAGCATAAGGGTGGGAATGACGCCATTTTGAATTTAAGCTCATAAAAATATGTAAAAACATTTGGTAAAAAAAATCGCGTGCGGTATTTTTCGCAAAGAAAAAGTACTTACATATTTACTGGACTAAATGTTAAAGTACCATTTCCATGGACTAATTGGGTCCGGCGCCATCCGGTCCCGATGAGGCATTGTTTGCTGATTCGTAGAAATGGTATATGTATGGGATCTATGTATGTATGTTTCTAACCCTCAGCGCACCCGACTTAGCGCTCTGTTTTATGGCGCTCAGTTAGTTCTTTCCGAAGAAGTACCCCAGAGTCACGGAGGTGGGATTAGGACTTGCTAACAGAACTGCTAGGTGTTCGTCTGCAGTGACTCTTTTGGTAGAAGTGACAAATCAGATGACACTATCTCCCGAGGTATTTTTTAGCCCTTTACCTGCGCCTTTTCTTAGTCTAAAAAAGAAATATTAATTTTTTAATTAATTCATTTTACACAATTTTCAAGATTCATTCTAGAAATACGATTTTATTAAACATACCTCAGGTGCATAAATAATCTTTGAGTTGATCTGTCAGTTCAACAGTGCACTGTCCACCCTGCACAGATTACTAATAATATAGTTAATACATGTTTATGTGTACAGCAATACACTAAATTGATAAGACATAATATGGTTAAAGATTATTGAACTGAACTTAATGTTTAATACACTTAATCAATAAACAGAGAAGAGCTGCTACCAAGAACGCGTTTGAAATTTCTTGAATCTAAGAATAATACACACGCGTAGTATAGCAAAAACATTCGCTCCGCTTAAGTTGATATTTGTAAAAATAACGAAGTCAACCTGAAATTAAAAAGAAGCAAGAACAATAAAAGTACACAAAATAATCATCTTATAGCCTCAAAAAAAAAAACCAAAACTGGACCTCGTTTAGCGTATTTAACGTAAACTTAAAAATTTCCTGCTATATTAGATTCTCCAAGGTTGGGAAACATATTTTTTCAATCTTTTGCACGTGCAAAATTAAAATTTTGCAATTTTGCAATTTTAAAAACCGACTTCAGAAAAAAACCCGCGATGCACAAAAAAGGATGAAATAATTGTTTGTAATTCTTAACAACATCAATCCAATAAGAATGGATCTAGAAAGAAGAATTACTTTTGAAGACGGTGCTAACACATGTGGGTGATATATTAAGGGCATAAGCCTAACAAAGAAATGTAAACAATTGCCGAAGCAAGAGTTAGTGCAATCAAAGTCAACTACTACCTGGCACCGTCTTCAAAAGTGATTCTTCTTTCTAGATCCATTCTTATTGGATTGATGTTGTTAAGAATTACAAACAATTATTTCATCCTTTTTTGTGCATCGCGGGTTTTTTTCTGAAGTCGGTTTTTAAAATTTTTTTTTATTTCGTGCTTTTTAGTCCATTCATTTTTTAATATTGCCTGTCATTGCAAGGAGCCTACGTTTTTACGACGCCACATAGCGAAGTGTATTATACTTGTCACACCTTTTCATTTGATACCCATGTCTGGGGTCGGGGAGCGCAATTGCAAAATTTGATTGCAGATTGTATTGTCATGCGAACTATACGTATGTGCAAAATTTGCAGTTGATCGGTTATATGGAACTGGGTCAAAATCAAGTTGCAAGATTTGTTTACACTATACACACATACAGATCAAGATAATATAAGGCATATAAAAAGTTAAGTTGGCAATGAAATTCTTTGGTTCTTCATCCACGCCATGGTATATTTCTTTATTAGATATAAACAATAGTTTTTTGAGCTGCAAATTTCGCCATAATTCCGTTCTCATCGGCTTTTGTTCTGGAAGCAAATTTACAGACGTATTCACGTCGAAAACTTGTTTAATATGGAACAAAATTCCCCGAAGGAAATTAAAAAATAATTATTTTGTCGATATATAGAAAAAAAGCACCGCGAGCCCTTGGGATCGAACTCGCACCCCACAGATCCCACAGACAAGAATACTTGTCTCTAGCCCTTTGCGCTATGTCAAGTACTATCGGCCGCTGACCAATATGTTAATAAATCATTTCAGAAAAAAGGAAAAGAGAAAAAGAAAAAAGCCGGCTGCCCCGACCGGAGTCGAACCTGCAACGCTGAATCGAGGATCCGACGCTCTACCCACTCCGCCATCGGCCTGCTGCCAGATTTACAACAATAAAGTAATTTGTTTGGTGCCCATGAAATGTTTAGGTTGAACTTTAACAGGTTGAATTTTAACAGTTTTTTCTGCCTAACTTCGAACTCCGTTATCAGAATTTAGAAAAAAATTAACGGGACCACCGTGGGAAGCTCCCCCTTCAAATGAACCAAAAAAAAAGCAAAAAAGTTATTGGGTTACAAAGTTATGCGTGAACAGGACCACAAAATACCTACACGTCGAATTGAGTAACCTCCTCTTTTTTTGAAGTCGGTTAAAAAAGATAACAAAAAGGAAAGAAAAAATCTAAATATGTACATATATCCTCCACCACCATTTAAGAATACAGTTAGTTAGGAGATGAAAGGTTTGAAGCAATCATTCTGAGATGTACACAAAATCAAAAGCATGGAAATTACATCAAATGGTATCAAGTGGAAGGAGACACGAGTAGATTTCAAAGCAGGATTTAATTGCCTTCCAAGGATTCAAAAATTGCCTCTAAATTACAGGAAAGTTGTGTGCCACATCCTGCCAAAGTTTGCTTTTTAGTTTGTGGCGTTTTGGTATTTTAGCAATCTAAAAGCTGAACAAGAAAACTTTCCACAAGGGGTGAATGCAGATCTGTGTTTGTCATGTTAATTAGAAAATCTAATAATTTAACCCTCTTTCACAATTCCATCCAATCTTATAGGAATTAAGTAAAACTTTTCTACAAAATCAAACAATTCCGTATCACTAA
This sequence comes from Thereva unica, assembly GCA_949987705.1. NCBI lineage: Eukaryota > Metazoa > Arthropoda > Insecta > Diptera > Therevidae > Thereva > Thereva unica. The sequence continues at coordinate 158,116,264 of OX465281.1, read as the reverse complement.
GCAACTGAAGACAAGTAGTGATAACTACTTCTGGTAAATATTATATAAAAGGCGGTGAAACAGTTGCCAACATTGCTACTGCTTTAAACGGGGAGGTTTATATACACAGCAACCATAAAAGTATCTCATTTTCTTATTTTTGTTTTGTATCTCATCATATTCAGTTGCTGACGCGAAATTTAATTCCCTACATCATCATACGCACCACATGTCACGGCTAAAAAACAGTTCAAGAGGTATTGAAGAAAAACTAAAGGAAAGCACCCTTGTTAATGTTTTTGTCAGATTTGGTAATAACTTCAGATTAAGTTCATTACATTACATGACGTTCGAGGACTTCTAGGAAGAAGGGTGCACCAACAAGAAGAGGAAGAAGCGCTGTTACCGGTTTTTCGGTTGAACCCAAGAAAACTCTTTGTGGAGCGTTGAAAAATTACCAGCACACGTTTCCAATTTCTCAAAGGGAATTTTGTAGGGCAATGCTTTAACTAGAGCTATTAGGTGGAACTAGGATCACTTCTTGGCAGCTGTGAATACCAAAATATCGCAAGGTTTTTATAAGGATGTCAGAACAAAAAAATGGATTGATGTTGATGGATTTACAGCGATTTTTATGGTTTTTGCTCTTAGTGTTTCTAAGTCGGTAGAGAATTTTTTAGGAAGGTATTTTGAGAAATCAGGATGACCATATAAAATTTAAAGAAAAAAAGAAAAATATATTTCATCGCATAAAAACATAGATAGGAAAGGGACGGTATAAACTGAAGATGAGGCATATTTTTTTATGTTGTTGAAGTAGACCCCTCTAATTTTGCTAGACATCCCTTTAATGGGAAGAAGTAGTACACGGGAAACAGGCTTCTGAATAAAAAAGCTCTACTGCGAAGCAATTTTTCAATTATCTGAAACCAGAAAATGTTTGGGTGAACAAATAATATGGAAAATGATGGAAGAAAAACTTCCCCGCGTCCTGCACACACATTAAACCGGTTTTGTGCATGCATGTGTTACATCATGTGCTTATCTTTCTGCATATTTTACAATAAACACGAATGAAAAGGAGAATATATTCGCGGTTTTCGCAGATCCCCGAGTATGATGTTATGTTTGCCTTAGTGTGAAAGTCGGTTGCATCAGACAAACTGAGGGACAAAAGAAGAAAAATTATTAGATAAAAAAAACTTTTTAATATAGCACGTTTTTATAACGAGCTAAAAAGAATAAAATAATTTCTCCTAGCCCCATACAGATTTAGAACCTCAACCATATTCCTAACCCCATACAGATAGTCCTGAAAATTTGAGATTGTGAATTTGTAATAGCTATGAAAATATTTGTATGATTTTAAACGAAAAAACGTGGGGCGCATATATGATTGATGCGAATGACTTCTCAACCCAGCTACTCTACACTCCTACTAGTTCCTATAGCATGACCCCCAGTCTTGTGTGTGACATTTTGCAATCACTTTTTAACATGTTCATGATATTATGACGGATACATGTGGAAAATTGTTAAATTATCTGAAACATTTATCTTTCATTTCACTTTAATTCTTCTTCTTTAAAGTCCTTTAATCCCTCATGGGACATAGGGCGGAAACAGTTGCCCTCCAGCGGACTCTGTTTTGCGCGACAGCTCTCAGCTCCGACCAGGATCTCCCAGTTGTTGCGGCTTCTTCTAGTAGGGTCCACGTTGTTCTACGTCTTCCTATTCGACGGGAACCTTGCGGATTCCAGTCAAGGGCCTGTTTGGCTAGATTTTCGTTTTCGCGTCGCAAGGTGTGGCCAACCCAATTCCATTTCCTTCGCCTGATTTGGTCGTCTATCCTTTCTTGGCCGGCACGGCGCCAAAGTTCTTCGTTTGAAATTCTATCTTGCCAGCGGATTTTTAGGATACGACGAAGGCATCTGTTGATGAAGACTTGTAGGCGCCCTGTGATGAATTGGGGGACTTTCCATGTTTCGCAACCGTACAAAAGAACTGCCTTAACGTTGGAGTTGAACTGCCGCAATTTGGTGTTAGTTGATCTCCATATGCGGGATAGGCATGCATATGCGCCTCGTGCTTTGTTTATTCTGGAACTTACGTCTTCTTCTGCCCCACCATTTTCGGTAATAACACTACCGAGGTAGCAGAATTTATTTACCAGTTCCACGTCACGGTTATTCAGCGCTGTCCGTTCAATGGTGTTTGCATTTATCCGCATTTCTTTAGTTTTAGTTGTACTTAGCCTTAAGCCTGCAGGACTACTTTCTGTTGCCAAATTGTTCAACATGTTTTTGAGGTCCTGGTGTCTGTGGGCCAGCAAACAGATATCATCGGCATAGTCGAGGTCCTTAAGGCGGTCTACCAAACCCCATTGTATGCCGCCTGTTCGATTATCTAGAGCGCCGACAAGGATGTCATTTATTACTATAAGAAATAGTAATGGCGAAAGTAGGCATCCTTGTCGTACTCCTGAGCTCACCTCAAAGCTGTCGGATAATTTTCCATTATGGAGAACTCTGCATTTGGAAATGTTATATAGGGCTTTTATCAATTCTATTATTTTATCAGGCAATCCACGTCGCCGTAGTGCCTGCCATATAAAGCTCCTATTGACCGAGTCGAACGCTTTCTCATAATCTACTATTATTTTCAAGGTGTTAATATGATCAATACAGGAGCGGCCCTTCCTGAATCCGGCCTGCTGCCTCCTAAGCATTCGGTCAACTGCCTCACTTATCCTAGATAGTAATATATGGGACAAAATTTTGCCCACTGTAGATAGTAAACAGATGCCTCTCCAGTTGTCGCATATTGTTAGGTCCCTCTTTTTTGGTATTTTGACTATGATACCTTCCGTCCAATCCTCCGGAAAGGTACAGGTGTTCCATGCTATTTCTAGGATTGGCTGAAGCGCATCTGCAATTCTGGCGGGATGCCATCTTTCCCAGCTGCTTTACCATTGGCCATCGCATGAATTGCGGTTACTATTTCCGTCTTGGATGGGGCCCGAGTGGCGATTCTTATTGGCTGTGCATTGTTGCTGTTTTCCTGAGGTTCCTGTGTAAGTGTACCATTCAGGGCGGCGAAGAAGTAATCTCTCCATCTTTGGAGTTGCTCTTCGTCGCTGCACAGCAGCCTTCCATCCGCACTCTTAACGGCATGCTTTTTAGTAGAGTGCTTTCCTGCGAGCTGTTTAGTGATTTGGTACAGCACCTTACTGTTGCCTGTGTTTGCCGCGTTTTCCGCTTTTTCTGCGAGCTCGTTTATCTGCTGCCTTTTATCACGCCGGACACTTCTCTTAACCTCCCGGTGTAATTGGGAGTATTCCCGTTCTAATTGGTGACGTCTTTCCGGGTCGTTTGGGGAGTTTACGCTATTTTTACTTTAATTAATTTACCATATTAATTTCCATTATCTAACTGGTGTGCATATTAAATTTTGAATTACGTCACATATGTAGCTTATTTTACTCTACATGGTATGTCCTTTCATTTGATTCCCATTTCGAGGTTGTTGTAAAGTTAGGCAATCCACCAGTTTATCTTAGCCGCCAAGTAAAATTTATAATGACGCCATATAGCTTATTGTATTCTACTTATCACACCCTTTCCTGTAATACCCACGACGCGGGTGTTGTGAAGAAAATGTTAATCCGTCCTCTTGAGATGGCCGCCATGCACCAAACGAAATATTAAGTATACTATATTACTTATGGTATTCTACTTATCATACCCTTTCATTTGATACCTATGTCGAAGTTGTGAAGAATATTTCAATCTGCCCTCCTGAGACGGCCTCCATGGTTCTAAAGGTATATACCATATTACATTGTCTTTGGAGCTGAAGCTGTGTGCAAAATTGCAAGGAGATCGGGTAACCGGAAGTATTCAAAAAATCAATTGCAAGATTTGTACCGGACAAACAGACAGTCAAGAAAGCGAGCTAATAAAAACGTTTTAAAACAAACACATTTCCCTGCAACCTCTTGTCTATTAAACCGATTTGAGGGTAATAAACGAAATGATGAATCGCTTAATTTACATCATACGTGACATCTTCTCTTTTGTTATACTTTCTAAATTTTTCCCAAATAAAGCAGTGCTGCCAGATCAGGGGAATCTGCCCTAAATTTAAGGGAATTTTAGCGCGCGAGGGAAATTTCAGGGGAGAATACTCGGCAGAGGAATTTCTAGGGGAGTTCAATTTTTACGTATATTCTTGATTTAGTCGAGTCAATGTAGAAAACAAATAGTTGTAACACAATAGTTGAAAATAATAAACAGAAACTCGTTCAGTGAATCCCCATTTCGTAACTCCTTGTCGCCGCTCGAATATATTAACTAAGGCTATGATATGAATGAGTTTAGTAAAAGTTGTGCTTCGTATGCTCTGTTTTCAGTCAAACAACAATGCAGATTTTTTAATTAACCTAAAGGAAGAATACTTACTTCAGGAGCACTGGCACTGCTCCTCACTGTCGCGAGAGTGGATGGTTTCAGGGCCGCGTGAAGCTCATCGCTTGTGCCGATCAGAGATCTGTGGATCTCTATAGAATAGCAATATCCAGAATTGGGGAAGCATGGCCAGGCGCCAAACTCAAGGTTGTTAGGAGGGAGGAAATCCCGAATCGGCCAAGAGCGCGTTCCTGGATCCTAGCAGAACCAGCCGAGCCTCAGGCTATTCTGGATATCATTCGGTTGAGTAACCCACAGCTACAGACGTCTTCGTGGAGGATTACGAAACTGGAGGACCCTAAAGGCGACGGCCGAGCGGTTACATTAGTAATTAGCTAGGAGTCGCTGGGACCTTTGGCGAAATCTGAAGGCGTCATAAGCTATGGGTTTTCTTCAATCACCCTGAGGCTTTACAAAAAAGATTCTTTGTCCCAGAGTGGAACTGCTCCACCTGTGGCTCCAGATGGTGTGCCCTCAGGCACTGCGGGTGACACAGGTACGGATGTTTCTGATTCCAACGTGCCTGGCACTGCGGGTGACACAGGTACGCAAGTAGCTGAACCCAATGTACCTAGTATTGCGGATAACACAGGAACAGGAGTAGCTGATCCTAAGGTGACTGAGGATACTCACCTACCAACCCTGGGTTCAAGCGACCCTCTCTTCTTATCCTCTGAGGATTCTAACTTCTCAGTTCCTTCGCCGTCAAGGACGGAGGATGAACTGGATGACTTTGCCCAACTTCTTTCGGTGGGAGATGATGATATTACTCTCACACCGGAAGAAGACGAGGCTGATATTACGTTGATCGAGACTGATCCAACTACTCCCAACCACGATGTTGAGAGTAGCGCAGATTAATCTCCATCACAGCAAGGCTGCATCCGCCAGCCTATGCTTACGCCTTTCAAAGGCCGATATAGATGTCGTCCTGGTACAAGAGCCTTGGATCGTCCAGGGCCTTGTATGCGAAATCAGGACTCCTAAATACAGGTTGCTGTATCCCAGAAATGGGGGAGGTAAGCCAAGAACCTGTTTAATTGTTAAAAATGACCTTAACGCTTTTATGTTGTCTAAATTTAGCAATGCTGATAATGTACTGGCCTGCTTGGACAACAGGAAAGGCGGTAGGCCTACGTGGATTGGATCTGTCTACCTACCATATGAGGGAAATTTGGACAGCTCCAGTCTCTTTGTTGCCGCAAAAGAAGCGGCTAGTCGTGGAGCCAGCCTCATCGTTGGATGTGATGCGAATGCTCACAACACCGTTTGGGGCAGCTCTGATACAAATATAAGAGGTGAGTTGCTTTTTGATTTATTACTTCAACACAATCTCTTGCTATACAATAGGGGAAATGAACCCACGTTCATCACAAGGGTAAGACAAGAAGTCTTGGATATTACTTCTTGTTTCAACAAGCATTGAATACTCTTTCTCATTGGGCCACTACAAAGGGTCTAGGCGTCAACCCAACCAAGACTGAAGTAGTGGTCTTTACAAAGAAGCATAGACTTCCCAATTTTCCTTCTTTAAGACTTTGTAATGAAACACTGCATATAAAGGAGGATGCGAAATTTCTAGGTCTCATACTCGATAGGAAACTAACGTGGAGGCCGAATCTTATAGAAAGAGCAAATAAGGCCAAAACAGCTCTCTTCCTATGCCAGAAAACGATCAGAGTCAACTGGGGCCGTAAACCACGCATCGTCCACTGGCTCTATACGGCCGTAATCAGACCTATACTTATGCATGGCATATCGGTATGGTGGACTGCATTACAGAAGATTACGTATCGTAAGATACTGGAAAGGGTCCAAAGAACAACTGAGCTGTGTATCAGTGGTGCAATGAGAAGTACTCCTACAGCTGCGCTGGATTTCTTATTGCATCTTACCCCTTTGGATATACACGCCGAGCAAGCGGCCCACACGCCGAAAGATTAGGACTCCCCTCAACGACTTATGTAGAAGTTGTGGTAATGAAGAAGAGGAAGAAACTGTCTCCCATCTTCTCTGTACATGTCCCGCCCTAGCAAGGAAAAGAGGGATTCTACTTGGCTCACCTTTCCTTGACGGATTGAGCGAGCTGCAAAATATTGGTGTCTCTAGACTCTGTCGCTTTATTAAAAGCTCGAAATGGCTTGAAGTGGCCTGAACTATGTCCCAATACCAGAATGGCATCACAATGGGCCTAATGGCGTGCCTAAGTGGGCTCCCTGGTGGGGGCAGCCACTTCAACCTAACCTAACCTAAAGGAAGAAATACCAAAAAAGGTACCTAAGCTTTCATTTAGAGAAAATCAGCACTTCCACTCCCACAGCTTCAACGCAGATAAAATCCGACATTAAAGATTTGTCTTAAGATTTGAATTTTTTTTCGTTTTTTGCATACAATAAAAAATACTGGATGAATTACCCTCAAAAATACGATCCGACTATTTTTCGCTGAGAAAAGCTAGAAAACCCTTAAAAATGCCCTCCCTCCTTTTTTTTTCTCCAAAAATTCATACCTCTGTTAATGTGCGCTATTAGGGAATGATTTTTTGAAACATAATAGATAGCCTGGTACATACTTCACTCTGCCGAAAGATGAAATCTATGGCATGTATAGTTTCTGCAAAACATTGCGCCAATTGCGTTTCTGAAAGTATAGATTAAAGGCTTTAAGTTTGGAGAATAATGTTAAAAAAGCTTCTGAAAATAGCGCATAGGGCGCTAAGTCGCGACTTATCGAAGTAGGCGAGGCGGGGTATAAAGCTATAAGGAGGCGTTAGGCCGGCTGTATACGAAAGCTTCATATGCAGCTTTACGTCACTATTCCATCCATCCAATGACGCTACAGCCCAAATCGAGCCTTGGCCTCCTCTTTGGTATTTCTCCAAGTTTGACGGTTCCAGTCTCCAGTTCCGAATGTTGAGCATTGTCTCTGCATCAGTCGTCAGAGTCCATCCATCTCCTCCTAGGTCTACCTGCCATTTTAGAATACGGTTATCGTCCATCCTGGTTTCGTGGCGAGCTAGTCTTAGTCTGTTGATTTTTAGCTTTTCCAAAAAAAAGCTTATACCGAGGCTCTGTCCGTCCGTCCGTTTGTGACCTTCTTTCATCTCTGAAAGTACTGTCGCTCCAGACTTGGACCATATCTCAAATTGTAGCTCTTGATCAAGAGACCTAAAACTAAGAAAATGGTCTGGAAATTCCAACCGGAAGTATATTTAACAACAAAAAAGAGATTTATAATAAAGTATATATGTTGAGTTTACATAGTGAATGTCGACTGAGTAGACGTGTTTCTGCATAGCTCCCGGTTTTTTTTTCTCAAATCTCCGCTCAAATCTTCCGCCAAGTATATATTACCGCAGCGTTTTTAAAGTCGGTGTCCAATTGTGTTTTTAGCCTTTCTCTTTCCGTTTTTCCTGTACTTCAAAATGTCTAAATCAACCCAAGCAAGGCCGAAAACAAGAAAATGTCCCGATATTGTTAATGTTAATCCCGCTGGGATCAACACCCCCGCTAGCAGCAGCAGCAGCAGGCACACTGATAGCAGAAGCAGATCCCTTAATTTTGAATATCATTACGCATGTTTTTAATTACTGCCTGACTACTTCCCAAGTTCCCTTGTTGTGGAAAAAAGCCAAAGTGATCCCCTTACCGAAAAAATCGTCTCCTGCTGATATCTCAGATTTCCGTCCCATTAGCATTCTTCCTTTCCTTGCTAAAGCCTTCGAGAAAACTGTTTTCATTCAAGTTCAGCGCTACCTTGAATCTAATAGCCTTATTTCTGAATATCAATCTGGTTTCCGTAAAAATCATAGTTGCAAAACAGCTATACTAAAGGTATCTACTGACATTCGCTCTGCGCTTGATAAAGGTGACGTTGCAGTATTAGTGCTTCTTGATTTCTCGAAAGCCTTCGACTCGGTGGTGCACACGATCCTGCTTTCCAAACTAAGTCAGCGCTATCGCTTCTCTTCTTCTGCTACACGGCTTTTCTCCTCTTTGCTATCTAATCGCTTTCAATGTGTTCGTCATAATAATGTTGTATCCTCTCTCCTACAGGTGCCTTCTGGTTTTCCACAAGGTTCAATTCTTGGTCCTCTACTATTTTCATTATATATTAATGATCTCCCCTCTACTATTGGCCACTGTTCCTTTCATCTATATGCTGATGATCTCCAATTGTATACTTCTTGCCTTCCTTCACATATTGATTCTTGTATTTCTGACTTGAATAGCACTCTATCTCGAACAAATGAGTGGAGTGCTCTCAATTTCTTTAAATTAAACCCTAAAAAATCACAAGTACTTGTGTTAAGTCGTAGCTCTATGCTCCCCGTCAGAATGCCACTCATTTGTCTGGATAACATACCTCTTCATATTGTTGATCGGGTACATAATCTTGGTATTGCTATTAATGCCAAACTAACCTGCTGTGATCAAGTTTCACTAATGCTCTCCAAAATCTATGGGACTTTACGTAACCTCTGGCTTTATGGTAGTCTCCTATCACCCACAATTCGTTCTATGTTTGTAAAATCTCTCATTCTCCCGCACTTCCTCTGTGGCTCACTTGTTTACATTGTGTATGATTCATCCTGTCGTCAACGACTTATGGTGCGTCCACACTACGCGGACTTAGGTCACACGAGTTATGTTACCACATTAGAATAGATAAATACATATAATCCTTATAGTAATGTTCCCACATTAAATACAACATAAGCATAATATTCTTTCATTGCCATTAAATTTTTGCTCTTTAAATTTCCATAGAATTTGTCTGGACGGTTTCCGCCGATCCAATTTCCCTCTTTAGAAAACTTCTTAATCAGCAAATTGTAATAATAAAATTTTACCTTAGAGATATTCTAATAAGCTTTCAGCAATTACTTACAGTTTATAATTCAAAGCGTTAACTTGTATCGTTGTCGTTTAGTGGAAATAAATTTTATTTTTTAAAATCTTTATTTTTTTACTGTTTTGGCTCAACTCAAAACTTAAGTGGCGCAGTCGGTAGGATCCGGTAACGATCCTTATTAATATTTTTGGAATAATATCGACGGTTTATCGGTAATTAATTTCAAACCCATCGACGGTTTATCGGTGTGGAAAAACATTACAAAAAGTGCGATTAGTGAAAAGTGAGCAAGCCCAAGTAAAGCAACATCGAGGGAATATTGAAGCTGCTACGAGGGATTTTCCAGAAGACATCGTGGGAATATCTGTTCATCACACTATTTAAAGGATCGGCGAGTTTCAACTCTTAATACCGGAAAACGTTCAACAATGAAGGAAGTTTTGGTTATAATTCTGTAAGTCAAATTTTGGATTTTTACTTTCCTATATTTTCTATCCCTTCCTAATCCTTATAAATATAATTTAAATAAATTAAATACAACAAGATATATTAAATAAAGAAAAATATTTTGAATTTTATTGAGTGAATTAAACAAATAAATTAAATAAGAATTTTTTTATTAAGTGAATTAATTAAATACAACAAGATATATTAAATAAAGGAAAATATTTTGAATTTTATTGAGTGAATTAAACAAATAAATTAAATAAGAATTTTTTTTATTAAGTGGATTAATTAAATACAATAAGATATATTAAATAAAGGAAAATATTTTGAATTTTGCATTTTATTGAATGAATTAAACAAATATATTAAATAAGAATTTTTTTTATTGAGTGAATTAATTAATAAAAAGTGCATAAAAAGCATAGGAATTGAAATTAAGTGAAATTAATTGAAATTTTAAATAGAGTAAACGAAAGGAATTTTTTGTTTTTCGGAAAAATTAATGAGTAAAGATAAGAAGCAAGGTAAATCGAGAACCTTGCCTTATAACATAAAAGGTCTTAGATTAAATAATTTGTTTAGTCTTGGTAGCCGGGAAAACTTAGGCGAATTAGACGATATTTTAGAAGAAAACTTAGAGGAAAATTTAAGTGGAATAGAAGATAATTTTGAATCGGGTAAAACAAGTGATTTAAGTGAATTTTCAAATATGCCAAATCATACAGATTTGCCCCACTCTGGTGGTAGTCCACCTCAGGCCCAAAATTCAAGCGTCGCAAGCAATAACATTGCAATATCAGATATGGCCAGTGGAGTGTTTAAAACATTAAGAATTCCCGATGCGGTTAAAGATCTCCCAAGTTTTGACGGAAACCCTCGACTCCTACATGATTTTATCCGCAATGTAGAGGAAATTTTGTTCCTCGTTAGTGAAGCAAACGGAACAATATACGGTCGCATTCTTATTCGAGCAATTCGCAATAAAATCGTTGGCCCCGCCAACGAAGTCCTTAACATGTATGGCACTCTATTAGAATGGAGTTGCATAAAAGGAAATTTAGTCCTCCATTATTCCGATAAGAGGAATGAAACCTCTCTCATTCGTGATCTACATACACTAAAACAACATGATAAAACGGTAGAAAAATTTTACAGTCAAATTATCGAAATTCAAGCTGCCATGTTCAATCATTTGCAAATTCACGAAACTCAAACAAACGTAATTACAGCAAAAGAAAACCTTTTTAGGGAAATGTGTCTTAACGCATTTTTAACAGGATTACGAGAACCCTTAGGCTCAACAATACGAGCAATGCGTCCCGAGTCTTTAGCAGTTGCGTTCTCCTACTGCATTAAAGAGCAAAATATTTATTACGTCAAAAGTGATCGTACCCATTTTGGTAATAGTTTTCAGAGAAAGGATGAACAAAATAAAATACGTCAAACCCCACATTTTTATCAGGCAAATTATCAGAATAGACCACCCTTTCGAACACATCAACCCTTTTCACATCAGAGACCATTTGTACCACAACAAAGAGCCCCTGTACAACAGCATTTCTTTTCTCCACAACAAAGACCCTTTTCTCAACAAACTAGGCAACGACCTTTCTCACAACAGCAAAGGCAATTTCTTCCACAACATAGACCTTTTAATTCAAACGTCTTTGGACAAAATCAGCAATATCGATCTCAATTGCCTAAACCAGAGCCGATGGACACTAGCTCAGGTAATACCAATATTCGCAATCCCCAACCAAACTTCGTTAACAAAGAATTCTTTGCTGTATCGGAAGAGAATCCACAAACCGAACAAAGCTACGAGTATGACAACTATTATACTAATGATTATCATTATTCAAATCTTGATAGGTTCTATAACCAACACCCTGATAATTATACTGAGTACCCACCAGAGGCAAAAATTGCTCCGGAAGAAGATGCTAACATAGCCGACGTAAATTTTCCAGAATCCGCCTCGAACCATCAATCGGATACTTAGACGTAAACAAGCATGGTGATCATCTACTTTACATGAATGTCTCATCACCTTATGGGAGACCCCTCAAATTCTTAGTTGATACTGGCTCCTCTTCGTCATTTATTAACCCTGAGTTCGTAGACCCTAACAGTATAGTAACCACAACTCCCAGAATAATCATAACAATGTTAGACAAACACAAATTAGAGCATGAGGTAATACTACCGAACTTCATCGAGTTTAACCAACCTGGTAAAACACGATTCCTAGTTTTCAAGTTTCACAACTATTTTGATGGCCTTTTAGGTTTAGATGCTTTAACACCCCTTGGTGGCAAAGTAGATTTAGAAAACCAAAAACTTGTAACCAAAAATTCGGAAATCCCGTTGTTTATCAAGCCAAATTTAATGTCTCCAAAATATACAATTCCGCCTATGTCGAAAGTAGTAGTAAAACTACCAGTTGATATAAAAGACGGAAATATCTATTGCAGAAGTATGGAAGTATCCCCCAATTTATTCATCTCAGAAGGACTCTACCTATCTAAGGAATGGTACAGCCTGATGGAGATAGTTAACGAATCCGAAGCCGAACAAACATTGTTGGTAGAACAACCTCTTAAAGTTATGTCCCTTAATTCAGATGATTATATAGAACTCAATCATTCTAGTGTAGAAAGCGAATATGTCATGGAAGATACCGACATAGACATAAGGAAATTGCTTAGAATTTCACATTTAAACACCGAAGAAAAAAGGAAACTTGTGCAAGTATGCAGAAATTTTGAAGACGTTTTCCTTAAAGATGGTGACAACTTAACGTTCACTAATAAAATAAAACACTGCATCAAAACCAATGATGATGTTCCCATTTATACTAAGTCTTATCGTTACCCTTACGTACACAAGACCGAGGTACGAAGGCAAATAGAAGATCTTTTTGAGCAAGGCGTTATCCGCCACAGTTATTCCCCATGGAGCTCTCCCGTGTGGATAGTTCCGAAAAAACTCGATGCCAGCGGAAAACAAAAATGGCGAATGGTAATTGATTACCGGAAGCTAAATGAAAAGACCGTTGATGATAAATATCCGTTACCCAATATTACAGAAATATTGGATAAACTGGGTAAATGCTTATATTTCACCACCTTAGATCTCGCTAGTGGGTTTCATCAGATAGAAATGAACCCAGAAGATATCCCAAAGACTGGATTCACAGTCGAAGGAGGGCACTATGAATACGTAAGAATGCCCTTCGGACTCAAAAACGCACCTGCCACCTTCCAACGCGTTATGGATAGTGTTCTGAAAGAACTTATAGGGAAAATTTGCTTAGTATATCTTGATGATATAATCATCTTTTCTACGTCATTGCAAGAACACCTTGAAAATTTATCAGCAGTCTTTCGCAAGCTAAGAGAAGCCAATTTCAAAGTCCAACTGGACAAATGCGAGTTTCTCCAAAAGGAAATCGCATTCCTTGGGCACATAGTAACTACAAAGGGAGTAAAACCTAATCCCCAAAAAATTGAGGCTATAAGAAACTTCCCAATCCCTAAGACTCCAAAGGAGATAAAGTCATTTCTAGGACTCCTTGGATACTATAGGAAGTTTATCAAAGACTTCGCCCAGCTTACAAAACCGCTAACGGAATGTTTAAAAAAGGGTAAGAAAATAGATCTAAACGATCGCTACAGAAAAGCATTTCAATTATGCAGGGAACTTCTTATGAACGACCCCATCCTGCAATATCCTGATTTTGCCAAGCCCTTTATTTTAACCACCGACGCCAGCAATTATGCGATCGGCGCCGTTCTATCGCAAGGCCCAATCGGCAGTGACAGACCCATATGTTACGCCAGTAGAACCTTGACCAGTTCAGAAATCAACTACTCTACCATAGAGAAAGAACTGCTTGCCATTGTGTGGTCAACAAAATACTTCCGCCCATATTTATTTGGACGTAAATTTACCATAGTCACAGACCACAAGCCTCTTCTATGGCTTATGAACCTCAAAGAGCCAAACTCCAAGTTGGTAAGATGGAGGCTCAAACTTGAGGAATACGATTATAATATCGTATATAAAAAGGGCACAGCGAATTCCAATGCAGACGCTTTAAGTCGCATTAAATTAGAAAATGAAAATATTGAGGTAAATATGAATGAAGCTGAAAACCAACCAGGCACAAGTGTCGCTACAATCCATTCCGCAGAAGAAAACCTCAATGACGGCATTTATATATCCGAAAGGCCCCTCAATGAATTTAACATTCAACTGATTTTGGAGAAATCCAATAAGAGACCCCCCATTTCTCTTCATACACTTTTTAGGAATAAACAACGTCGTACAGTTCATTTACCTGAATACTCGGAACAAATTATCATAAGCATTTTCAAAAAATACCTTCCATGTAATAAAGTCACTGCAGTGCTTACCGATGATAATACCTTCAAACTCGTCCAAGATGTATACTCGAAATACTTTTCAAGAAATAAAAGCTTCAAATTACTACGATGTACGGAATTGGTTGAAGACGTCATCGAAGAGGATCGACAAGATCAAATAATCTCTGATTATCATTCTCAAAGCAACTATAGAGGCATTAATGAAACTCTGCTACACCTCAAGAGACAATATTATTTCCCTAATGAAACAGCGGATAACAAAAATAATAAATAATTGTGAGAAGTGCCACACATTGAAATATGATAGGAACCCACCTAAAATCATATACGAAATTCCAGAAACGCCTATTAAACCGTTAGATATATTACATATAGACATATATAGTATTAATAAAAAACAAGTTTTAACAATATTAGACAAGTTCTCCAAATTTGCATCCGCATATACGGTCCCCGCTAGAACCAGTGTAACGATGGTACAAGCCCTTCAACATTATATAAGCCTTCACGGCATTCCTCGTAAAATCGTCTCCGACCAAGGGTCAGAATTTACTTCCACCCTCTTTGCAGATTTTTGCAAACAGTATAAGATCCATCATCATATAACCTCATTCCAACAAACAAGCAGTAATGGACCGGTAGAACGTTTCCATTCTACTTTAACTGAAATTTATAGAATAATACGCGATAAAAGTAGCGAAAAAGAACACGATGATATTATTAACGAAGCTATAACTACTTACAATAATTCTATCCATTCTGTAACTAAATTAACTCCCTTCGAGTTATTTTCCGGGAGAACATATAAATTTAATAAGAACGTAGAATATACTAATGAACATGAATACCTTAAAAAATTAAATGAATTTCAAGAAAAACTATTTCCAGAAATAAAGAACTTATTAGAAGAGAAAGTTGAAGCTAATATAAGAAAGTTAAACGTAAATAGAGAAGAACCAAAAGATTTAGAAATAGGTACTATAGTTCATAGAAAGGAATGTAGACGAAATAAATTAACGAAAAGGTTTAGTAAACGTAGAATTAAAAAGAACAAGAAAGTAACAGTAGTAACTATAGATAATAAGAAAATACATAAAAGCAGGTTAAAGAAAAAGAAAAAATTTCAGGTTAATGACCGTGACCGGACAGAAACTAGAAGTACGAGACCTGACGGGACACAAAACATTGACGATGAGAATCGGACAAGCTAGAACAGTACTTGGACACAACAGCCTATTCCACATTATACGACTCGAAACTTACGAATTAACAATAAACAAGTTAACAGAATCATTACTCAGTTTAAGTAAAATAGAAGAAATAAGAGACTCCACAAACATTACTACCCTTAAGTTATTAGATCTAAAGAATAGACTTCAAATGTTAATGCCTAAAATCAGAACCAAAAGAGGCCTTATAAATGGGTTAGGTAGTATTATAAAATGTATTACCGGGAACATGGACGCAGACGATGCCAACCGTCTAAACGATGAAATTCAAAACATCGATTCAAACCAGTCTACCCTAAAAAATGAAATGAATAGACAGATACTCATCAACCAGCAGATGACAGATAGATTTAATACTATTACAAATCACATAAATCACCAACAAAACTCGATCCAAGAATATCTTACCCACATACGCCAAGACGTAGCTAATGCAATTAAAAGTAACAGAGATATGACAAGATATACACAATTCCTAAATCAAATTAACTACAACATAGATTTATTAAATAATCATCTAGTAAGCTTATCAGAAACCCTAATGTTAGCTCGACTAAACATAATATCCAAACAAATATTAAACTCAGATGAACTAACACATATTAACCAATATTTAAAAAACCAGTCAATCAAGATTAATTCAGATGAACATGTCTATGAGCTTCTCGATTTACAAGCTTATTACAATAATAGCAATATAATATTTAACGTACAAATACCAATCATTTCTAAAGAACAATATTCTATGTTACATATTATCCCACTCCCAATAAACCAAACCTTAACAATTGACATAAAACCGTATATCATCCACAATACCCAAAAAATCCAATATTTCGACTTACCCTGCCAAAAAATAGAAAATATCTTCTACTGCAAAGAATCTAGATACCAGGAAACAACCAGCGATTCTACATGCATTGGGAAACTTCTTCTAAATAAACCAGCTCAATGTCATCTAATTGAAAGATCAGTGACATCAGAAATCATCCAACCTGAGCCAAATTATCTACTCCTGATGAATATACCAGAGACAGTCATCAAGCCCTCATGTGGTTCCAGCTTCAATCTAAAAGGGACACATCTTTTACGAATAAATAATTGCACAGTCCGAATAAATAACATCGATTATACCGACGATATGGGTACATATTGGGACGAAATTCACATATACCCCACCGTCCTACAACAAGTAAATTATTCATCATTGATAGAAGACCTAAGATTGCGGAAACTAAGAATCAACAGTGTTAACGATAGAAGAGAAATAGAACTGCTAGCCATAAAAACGAGGAAAAGGGACATCATAACAACCTCGACGCTGGGAATTAGCAGCATCATTATCATCATTGCACTGCTTTACCTGTACCGTAAATCAACCAAAAAGGATCATCCAGTC
Organism: Thereva unica; assembly: GCA_949987705.1. NCBI lineage: Eukaryota > Metazoa > Arthropoda > Insecta > Diptera > Therevidae > Thereva > Thereva unica. Next base: position 158,099,502 of record OX465281.1, on the reverse strand, counting down.
ATCTGCAACATTTCTCAACGTCCATCAGAAGAACCCACAGCAGGAAGAAGTGAAATGCAGCTCTTTTGGCCCTCGCTGCATTCTTTAGGAGGGAGGAGTTATGTTACCACATTAGAATAGAGAAATACATATAATCCTTATAGTAATGTTCCCACATTAAATACAACATAAGCATAATATTCTTTCATTGCCATTAAATTTTTGCTCTTTAAATTTCCATAGAATTTGTCTGGACGGTTTCCGCCGATCCAATTTCCCTCTTTAGAAAACTTCTTAATCAGCAAATTGTAATAATAAAATTTTACCTTAGAGATATTCTAATAAGCTTTCAGCAATTACTTACAGTTTATAATTCAAAGCGTTAACTTGTATCGTTGTCGTTTAGTGGAAATAAATTTTATTTTTTAAAATCTTTATTTTTTTTCTGTTTTGGCTCAACTCAAAACTTAAGTCACGCGCTTTTGCCAATTTTTTTCATATAGAGTTTAATGGCCTTTTTTGTGATATTTTTAATGGCAAAGGCAGCACGACCAAACTGCACGGACAAAAGGCTGTGCTTAAAAAGGTACATTTTACGTCCACACAACACGGGCTTTTCAGAAGCGCGTACGGCCTTTCATATGGAAATTGATTTGTTTTCTCAATTTGCTCACGATTTAAAGCTCATGCGCGCTTTTTACTGAGGCCGTACGGCAAAAAGCGCGTGGGATCTAAGTCCGCGTAGTGTGGATGGCCCATTAATGTTGCATTTAATGACTTTTTACGCTTTATCTTCCACTTGAGAAGATCAGATCATGTATCATTGGTTCGGAATTCACTAATAGGCTGTAACCTCTGTGGGATATAGTATATTAAATATTAAAACACACTTATTCGCACCGATCTTTTATTCCTTCTTGATCTCATGGAAGCAGCATTTGAACTGACTTCATTCTTGTCGGGTGATAGTGCCATAGCGGTTCCGTAAATTCTTGTTTGTGAACCGCTACATCACTCTCCTTCGTAAAAAAAAAATTCATTACATGTTTTTCTTAAAAAAAAATTTTCAATAATAATTGATAACAATTATGAATTTTTACTTATTTTTTTGTTTCAAAATTCTTTTGACTTTTTAATGATATTATAATTCTTAATTATCTAGAAATTTACTTAATTTGCTATGCTTCAAAAAATTCTTATTTCCAAAAATTCAAAATGAAAAAAAATTTAAAATGCTAATATTACATTATTTTTGAAGGATTTGAAATTTTCGTTCTTTATTTTTTTTTATAAACAAAAAGTTACTCTCTTCTTACATTCTGATCTAGTTTGGCGATTAACCGTGAACATGTCTGGGTTGGAAATAAAAGCTGGCTTTAACCTATCTATTGAGATTAATTGATTTTTACCGTTGATGTGTATTTTGTAAAATTTATCGTTTCGTTCCAGTACTTCGTGTGGTCCACTGTAAGGTGGATTTAAGCTACTTTTGTATATCTCCTCCCTGACAAAGACATGCGAGCATGTGAAAATAGCTTGTGGTATAAATATATTATTTTGTTTTCGAACTCGGGTCGTCTTAGGTTGTATTTTACTTATGGCCTCTCGTATTTGTTTGGCTGCTGTAGAGGTAATTTTTGAGCTCATAGTGGTATTTGTAGTAACGAATTCTCCTGGCAGGCGCAAAGACTGTCCGTATAGGATTTGAGCTGGTGCTAAGCCTATGTCTTCTATTACCGCGGACCTTATTCCAAGAAGAATCCATGGCAAGTTAGAATACCACTTTTTAGGGTCGTTGGTGGCTCGAATGGCTACTTTTAATTGTCGATGAAAACGTTCTACTAATCCATTCGATTGGGGATGGTAGGTGGTTGTTCTAATGCGGTGGATTCCCATAATATTTGATAAGTCTTTAAACAGCCCTGACTCGAATTGAGGACCTTGGTCAGTGGTTAGAGTCATGGGTACCCCAAATTGGGCAATCCATTGGTGAAGGAAAGTTTTTGCGATGTTTTCAGAAGAGATATTTTTAAGTGGGATTGCTGTAGGCCAATGCGAAAATCGGTCTTTAATTGTTAATAAGTATGTATAACCATTGGAGGGTGGTAGCGGTCCGACAATATCCATATGGATATGTTCAAACCTTCCTTCGGGTACTTTAAAGCTTCCATATGGGGCTATAGTGTGACGAGAAATTTTTGATTTCTGACATTGGATGCAGCATTTGGCCCACCTTGTGACATCTTTGTTTATTTGTGGCCAAAAATATCTCGACGTTATTAGGTTTCTGGTGCTCCGGATGCTCGGATGTGACAAGTTATGTAATGAGTGAAAGACTATCCGACGTAAGCACTCTGGCACATATGGTTTGTTAACATCAGTGGTTGTTTCACACCAAATGTATACTTCCTGGAGAGGGATGAAAACCTTGTTAAGTTTGACAGAGGAATTTTGGTTGTTTGTTAGTAGTCCTTTTAACTCTTCGTCTTTATTTTGTTCGGCATGTATTGTTTGTAAGTCTAGTTTGAGATCTATTGCATCAATATGAGACCTGGATAAGGTATCCGAAACAATGTTAAGTGGACCTTTGATATACCGAATGTCAGTTGTGAGTTGGGCTATGTAGTCTAATTGGTTAGTTTGTCGTGAAGACTTTTCTGACTTTGAACATATGGCTTTAGTTAGAGGTTTGTGATCTGTATAAATAGTAAATTGTTTTCCTTCCACAAAATGTCGAAATCTTTTGGTCGCTAAATATGCGGCCAGGAGTTCCCTATCGAAGGTAGAATATTTTCGTTCACGCTCTTTTTTTTTTTTTTTTTTTTTTTTTTTTATGTGGCAGACTAGAGGCTTAGGGAAAGTCCCTTTGTACTGTCGACAATCTATTTTTTTTCCATATACACCGTCGAACAGCAGCTCTAGCCGGAAGATAGAGAGAAGAGAGAGAGAAAGAAGAGAAAAGAAGCTCAAGGGTTTCCAATTACCTTCTTTAAATTGTTGTAAGACACCACCGATCGCATCATTTGATGCGTCTACCCATAAGCTAACCTTTGCCGTGGGATCAGGGTGTTCTAATAGCGTGAAGTTCTTTAATATTGTTTTAATATTGGTGAATTGCGTTTTCGCAGCTTTAAGGTTCTCTTTTGAATCTTTTTGTGATGGGCACTCTTTTATGGCATCATATAGCGGTGCACAGTATTTCGCGACGTTTGGTAGAAATCTGTGATAGAAATTGATCATTCCAAGAAAACGTTGTAATTTTTTACATGTTGAGGGTGTCGGAAAATCAACTATTGCTTCTACTCTTTCTTTTGATGGTGTTATGCCCTTTTCCGAAATTTCGTGCCCTAAAAAGTCAAGTCGACTAACTCCGAAAATACACTTTGTAGGGTTGACATTAATGCCGTATTGCTCTAATCTTGCGAACAAAATCTTGAAATGTTCCTTGTGCTCTTGTGCAGATTTGCTACTGATAAGAATGTCGTCAACACATGCGAATGTAAAATCGAAACGAGTTAACACTTCGTTTATGAAGCGTTGGAACGTCTGAGCTCCGTTCTTAACGCCAAAGGGCATCCGGAGAAACTCAAATAGGCCGAAAGGAGTTGTGACAGCGGTTTTGTGGATGTCTTCAGGGGCGACCGGGATCTGATGGTATGCCCTGATAAGATCAATTTTAGAAAATATTTTGCATCCGTGAAGATTTAAGGTAAAATCTTGGATGTTTGGCAAAGGATATTTATCGAAAATCGTAGCTGCGTTGAGCTGTCGGTAATCTCCACAAGGCCTTAGCTCTGCCGTTGTTTTTTTGGGTACTAAATGTAGGGGTGAAGCTACAGGCGATGATGAAGGACGGCATATGCCTAATCTAACCATCTCCTGGAATTCCCTTTTGGCAGCTTGAAATCGTTCGCTGTTTTAACTTCTAGGTCGTGCAGACGGAAGAGGTCCTTGAGTGTGGATATGGTGTACGACATTATGTTGGACATTTGTGTTGAAATTTGGCGGAGCTTTAAGTGACGGAAATGCATTGAGTATGGATGCGAATTCGCCTTCTAGTGGATATAATTTTGGGCTGAATGATTTAACATTTCGTGAAATGCAATTCACTGACAATAAAGTTGTTTTATCTATAAGTTTTCTTTCTCTCAAGTCGACTAGTAGGTTATATTAGGTCTGCTCCAATAATCGCATAGTCAACGGCAGCAATCACGAAAGTGTGATCAAATACCCGTCGTAGGTTTAAATCTAGCGTTAATCGTTTGAAACCATACGTAGAGATCGGATCGCCGTTTGCGGCTACTAGGTTGAAGTGAGATTGTTTTGTGTATTTGTAATGTGCTTTATTGGGGATTATTGAGATTTCTGCTCCTGTATCTATAAGAAAATGAGTTCTAGTCGACTTATCAAAAACAAATAAGCGGCGTGATATTTTACCTACTCCAGAGGCCGCTGCCGAAGTAGTTAATGTTCGTTTTTTGAACTATTCGATTCTTTGTGGTTTTGACATGGAGAGATACACCTTCTGGCATCTCTGCCATATCGTCGATTGTACCAACATAAATGTTGTCTAGAATGTATTTTTGAATTCGATCTCGAATTTTTCGATATTATGGCACTAGCTCTTCTACATAAAGTCTTCTACGCTAAAAGCCCTTCTTACCTATCCGACTTCCTTACCCCCTTGCAAACCTCGAGATCACTTAAATTTCTTATACCAGCCCATCGGTCTCGAATTGGTAGTCGTTCCTTTTTTGTGCACGCGATTAGACTCTGGAATGATCTTCCCTCCTCTTTACAAAGAATTACCACAGTCACCACTTTCAGGAAACAAGTTTCTCTTCTCCTATCCACCTCTTCTCTATAGCTTTCCCTTCTTCCTTCTACTTTCTAATAGCCAAAGTTCCCCTCTTTCTATCTACTATTGAACAACCTTGATATGCTTCTTAACTCTAGTTGTTCTCTATTCTGTTAGGTATTAAGCTTAGACTAGGTATTTTTCTTGCCATGTTAGAATTCAAATTATAATGATATTGTACTCTAAAAGATGTAAGTCTTGTGTACTTCCTTATATATAAAATAAATTGAATTGAATTGAATTGAATATATATCGGTAGCCTAGAGGTAAGGCGCTGGAATGCTATCCCGGGGAACCCAGTTCAATACTCGGCCGGCCGTGATGAAATATATTTTTTTTTTACTTCGGTGGAACATGTTTTGAATCTGCCACTAAATTATATTATTTAATAATGATACTCAAGAGAAATAGTCTGGAAATTCCAACCGGAAGTATATTTAACAACAAAAAAGAGATTCCTAATAAAGTATATATCGGTAGCCTAGAGGTAAGGCGCTGGAATGCTACCCTGGGGAACCATGTTCCTTTCTCGGCCGGCCGTACACAGGCGGATTTTCTTAAATTTTTGGCTAAAACTTATTGACTGATTTAAACGTTTAAAAATTTGAAGGAATCGAAGAAAAAACATGATTAACAATTGAGGAGCGTCGGAACAAAAACCGATATGTCGCATTTTGGACATTTTTTTTTTCATTTTTTTTCTGTTACAAAATGTTTAATTATACACCCTTAAGGAAAGAAATCAATTAAAAATCAATTACATCCATCTTAAAAAAAATATCAAAATACTGTGGTCAGATCAAAACGCGACAAATAAATTTTTAAATTCAACAGGTTCTTGTTGTTGGATTAAAAACCGATAATTCTTATTAAGTTTTACACAATTCAACAATGGTCGGTTCAAATTCCGATTAGGTACACGTTTACAAAGAAGCTTAATCTATTTTTCTATTCTTTTATTAAATCGATTCCCAAAAAATATCTGAACGCTCTTCGTAAATACTTCGCCTTACCCTCACGTGATTGGGGCCCCTCCAGGGTAGCCCTGGTGCTCCATATTGTACCAAAAGTTGCGTTGGAGTGTCCTCTTTCCAACAAAGTCAAAATCATTAAAATTGGTTAATTAATTACTGAGAAAAGTGCATTTGAGTACTACACCGCTGCACAAAACTGCATGTTTATGCAAAAAAAAATCATATCTCCGCCCCCATACATGTTAGGGGGGTGGTTGATGGCTCAAAATTTTCGTAAATTTCTCCTCTACACGGGAAGAATACATTCATTCGCCTTAATTTAATATTAGTATAACATAATGCACTTAGTGCACCTCGATGCAGAAAAGTGCATTGGGGCCCCTCCACGGGAGCCCTGGTGCTCCATATTGTACCAAAAGTTGCGTTGGGGTGTCCTCTTTCCAACGCACTCAAAGTCATTAAAATCGGTTAATTAATTGCTGAGAAAAGAGATTTTTTTCCCATAAAAATGCTAAAAAAACCGATATAACCAAATGATCGCGTCAAAAACCGATATATCCAAACTTGTCCGCCAAGTATCTCGCTAAATTAAGTATCTACCCTCCTACAAGTTTCACACACCAATCGATGTCACTTTTACTGCAAATTGACATTCTATAATTTTCCACTTTTGTAACATTAAAAAATTTACAAGCTTTTTTTTAATTTGTGAAAAATGTGGTAAATGGTATATATCGGTTTTTGTTCCGACGCTCCTCAATTACTGAAGCTTTATATTTTTAATTATGCATGTGAAGATAATCCAAAATTTAAAAAATCTGTTGATATTTTTTGGACACATTAATAGATATCTTATTAAAGTATTTTGGGGGCCTCGGTAGTCTAGGGTAAGGTGTCTGACTACTATCCCAGAGGTCCCGGGTTTGAATCCCGGCCAGCCCCACGGTCCTTCGCCTTTTCCACTTTCCCATCCGCATAACTTTCCTTCTTTCTTCTCCCCTCTTTACATTCCTGATTCATAGCCTTCGCTAGTCCTTTCCCACTCCACCAAGCGCATGTCATCGGTTGGCTGATGAGATTCAACTCGTTTCAGGAGGCATAACACTCCAGCGAGTTGTTTCTCAAATGCCCCGATGCCAGAGTGGCAAAATGGTTGGAAGTAGGTGGAATAAACAATATCGCGGCTAGGTTGTGACATTCCCTTCCTACTTCTTTCTTTCTTTCTACTTTCTATCTTCCGGCTAGAGCTCCTGTTCGACATCCTATCCGAAAAAATAGAGTGTTGAACAGTACAAAGAGACAAATAAATAAAAAAAAAAAAAACGTCAAATGACACAGATAACATCGGTGATAATATTTAGTGTCAGTTATAGCATAGCTCTTTCGCCAATCATACACAGAGTTAAACTATGTCTCAAATTTAATTCAGTACCTTGCCATTTTATTTTTGCTGGTATGATTTTTTCTATTTGAGTAATAATGTTGTTGTTGTTAAGAAACATCAACAACAGCTAGATGCAGTCGCATTTTTTCAAACAATAGTTTTCCCTCAACCGCCTATGATATCGATTTCTAACAGTATCGGTACTTTAGTAATCAAATAAATGTTTGAATCTGAAACTGTGTCATCTTGGAATAGCTGTTTATATGCAGCTTGTCCGGATGTGCGTTGACATCCATATTTTGTAACCAGAGAAATTGTTTCAAGGTTTTTTTAAGGAATGAAGGGGCACGCCACATGGTGAACACTGCGGCCAATTAAGGCTTATTCACAAAGAATATGTGTGGAAGTCTGGCCGCCTTCCATGCAGAGTCGGCATTCTGTCTCTTGAGACAGTCCTAGTTGTGGAGGTAATACCGCAATCCTACATGGCCAGTCAGATAACCAACCAGCAGACTTAGGTCCGCTCTGTTTAAAGTGATAGTGCCTCTTACAGCAAACGGTTTTATAAGATCTTTAGCCCAATAGGATAGGTTTAGTCGCTTAATTCACTCCTCTACCAGGGAAATGGAGGTGGACCAAGAGATGCCGCAGAAGGGTTCTGGGCCGTGGACCAACGTCTCACACTCCTCCCTCGTTCCAGGCTGGTTTTTTAGAAGTGTAGAAATCACCTCATGCAATGCATGATACAGTCTCACTGATGAGTGATCTAACAAATCTTGTAAACATACTTTTAAGATGATTCAGTAGTAGATATATTTTCCAGGGAGTATCTCTTTCTTTTCATATTTTCATAAATCCGGTAAATCTTGCAGTTGCAGTTGCAGTTTTTCTTATTAAATTGTGTTGGACTTTGGTATTTGCCCCAAAGCTTTGTCTGAAGTGTAAAGTGTGTAATGTTGTCTTGTATCTTGTTCTGTGAACATAGCATTACATTGTGCAGCAGGCCCCAACTGGATCTTTTTGTACGTAAGCAATATCTACTAATTGTCGAGGTCATAATATATATCTCAGAAGATGCTCCTAAATATAAAGAAATACATATAGCTTAAAAAACAAGAAACTATTTTTCATTTTTTTGAATTCATTTTATTAATTATTTAAGTAGCTGGAGGGTAGCACATATTACCAACTAAAATTAACACAGATATTAAGTTAAGATATGAATCTTTATTATAAACTTGATACCGTAGTCTGATTCTAATGAATTTGCAACTTTTTAGGCTAATAATATCAATTATAATTGAAAATTTAACCTATAAATTAGTTTTATTATAGCTCTTATAATAAAACTTAGTAAAATGTAAATATGTATATTCAAAATAACACAGATACCTACCCCCAGATTCACAATCTATGATAAAAGTTACACTGAAGAGTTTTAACATACGACCCTATAGTTTTTAAAACCCTCAATTTTCACCGGCGATTAATTGATCCTCAATAGAGGGCACTTTGCCTATGCAGAAAGTAATGAAAACATCCTTACTAATATTATAAATGCGAAAGTAATTCTGTCTGTCTGTTACGCTTTCACGCCTAAACCACTGGACCGATTTTGATGAAATTTGCTACAGACATAGTTTAGACCTTGGAGACGGACATAGGCTACTTTTTTTTTGGAGAAAAAAGGGTTGAAGGGGGTGAATGGGGTTCAATAAGCTGTAGGGGATATTTTTTCTTTACTTTTTTCTATTGTAACTGAATGACAGACAACGCGCAACCTAAACCGCTAGAGCTAAAGGGCTGAAATTTTGACAGTGCATCTCTATAATGATGTGGAAATCCACTAAGAAGCGATTTTTCAAAATTCATCCCCTGAGAGGGTCAAATGGGGTTTACCCAAACCGCTGGAGCTATAGGGTTGAAATTTTTACAGTGCATCCCTATACCTAATGACGTGGACATCCACAAAAAAGCGTTTTTTCGAAATTCATCCCCTAAGGGGGTGAAATGGGGTTTATCCAAACCGCTAAAGCTATAGGGCTGAAATTTTGACAGTGCATCCCTATTATGGCGTGTACATCCACTCTAAAGCGATTTTTCGAAATTCATCTCCTAAGGGTGTGAAATGGGGTTTTTACAAACCGCTGGAGCTATAGGGCTGAAATTTTGACAGTGCATCCCTATAATGGCGTGGACATCCACTATAAAGCGATTTTTCGAAATTCATCCCTTGAGGGGGTGAAATGGGGTCAACTCTAAACCGCTGGAGCTATATAATCACGAAGAAATGAATGACTCCAAATTCACTTTATTTAATATTCATTTGTGATTGCTTCATAATTTCTTGCACTTCATTTGTGATTTGCTTCATAATTTCTTGCACCCACGTAAATAGGCGAACAAACTTAACGAACGTTCGTCAAACCCTAAAATGTCACTTCTCTTGATAACATATACATGCCAATCTTCTGCTTCAAAACTTGCAGATTTGTTGAGCACAAGGTGATATAAGCAGCAATTTGTTTACCATATTTATTAAAAAAATACACTATAATAAACCCTTTTTAGGGATAATAACGGCTGACTTTTTTTTGAAGGTAAACATTGCACATATAGTCCAGTCGTGAGGGAAAAATGTTAATGAAACCCTCCAACAAAATGTTAACTCTCCAATTTGTTTTGTAAATAATAGTTTTTAGTGAGTAGAATATGTTAAAAAAAAGTTTCGGAAAATTGGTTGTACGCCTACCCCCAAAAACAACCCCCTAAAAACAGGAAAATCAGTTTTTTACTAATATGCTCTTATACAGTAAGTCTTATCATAAAACAGTGTTTACGAAGTTTGTAGATTAAGCGATTATCTACAAAAATGATATTATACATTTTTTTCGTACGAACTGCCGTTCATGAGATATCGCCATTTTAAAGATTTAAAATATTCACATCCCCTAATTCGCAACTTGTATAGGTCATCAGAACGTTCCATAAATTCTCTGTTGGACTACTTGATTAATATTTTCAGGGGTGATTCCCTGGATGTATTTGGAATAAAAATTTGTTCTAGAGAGGGGGCTATCCCCACTATCCCCTAAGATACAGGGTGTTTACGAAAGAAGAAAATGTTTTTTTTTTTAAATTTACTCAAATTTGAATAACTTCTATACTAATTATCGTATAGCAACCTAATTAGGCTCATCTTTTAGCTAAATGTGTGCTCTTTTATTTGATATAAAAAACAAAAACTTGAGTGACTCCGTTTAGAAGATATGTTGGTTCAAAGTATGAGCAAAATGTGAAAACGAAGAATATTGGGAATTTGCTCACACTTTAAACGTAGTAGATAGTACCTTATCCGCCTGCTTGTAAACCTGCGTTTAGTGCATTGTCATAAAGATATTTAATGTTAATTAATTTCAAATGCAATAAAATCAATTATTTAAAAAAATGGAAGAATATTGTTTCATTTGTAAACAGAATTTTAGTCAAGGGAAATTCTGTTACTGTAATAAGGGGTATTGAAAATTTAAGAAGGACAAGCCTTGAAAGAGAAGATGGAAATTACAAAACGTTGAAAAAAGTAAGCTCCATTAAAGTCCATTTCAAATGCAGACAAAAAATATCATTTTGGAGGAAAATGATAAGTTTAGGTATGTATATATATTTTGCATTAATATTAGTGGTGAAACGATTTCGATTACGATTAATCGTAATCGACGATTATTAGTATTTAACGATTAATCGTAATCGTCGATTATCATTGCGATTATTTGTCGATTATCTATGAAAAGTTTTTTAAAATAAATTTTGTTTAAATTGTCGTTAAGAACCTTTATAAATGCGTCTTATATATTACACCTTTACATGATGTATCCGAACGCATTAGGAACTCTCCTTCGACAGCTTAGGGAGCTCCCAGTCCCGTTCGCATAGTTGGCAAACAGGTTTGGTTGGTTTTTTACATTTTCTCCTCAGAGCACATTAGTACTGGCAAATTTAAACAGTGAAGCTTCTGTTGCTCAGCTCTCCACCAGTAAAACAGTATCTGGGGTATCTGCAAAGATAAAATTGATGATTTCTGTGTCATCACAAAGCCTCTTTTTTTAAAAAATTTCAAAGACAACGCGACTATTTATGCTTTTTATATGTAGGTATTCCAGCCATAGAAGAAGTAGACTCGTGTATCAAATCCTCCAACCTACTGCAAGATGCCAACATTTTTCAGTTTTGGTAAATGGCCACACAATACCCAGGGGTGGTAGCACGTAAGTTGTTTCAAACGACCTCCTCATGCAAAAATATTTGTAAAACTTGAATTTTTGTATGAAGAGGTCGATTGAAACAACTTACGTGCTACCACCCCTGTTTTTGCCATAAATCGCAAAAATGTTTGTGTTTAAAACCTTCCAGTGTCGCATCTAAAAGGTCGCTTTCGATTGCCGGCTTGATTCAGACTGACAAAAAACAGACTGACAATTTAGAAATATTGTGTTTGTAGTATTTTAATTTTGAATACCAAATTTTGTAATATTGTAACACATTTCCTTAACTTTAAAATATGTTTTATTTAAAATATACAAAATGTTGCAATAATCGTAATCGTAATCGTCGATTATTGTGGCTGATAATCGTAATCGTTATCGTAATCGCTAAGTGATAATCGTTTCATCACTAATTAATATGAATAATATGAATGAACCATTTCAATAATTTTCGGCAATAAATTCCTCCATTTAGGTACAATATTGAAGATCCGAAACCACCAACTTCAAATAAATTTAAATACAGCCCTATTAAAAGAAAGTAAGAAAAACGTTGGACTTCTCAATAAATTGCTTTATTTGTGGCTCGGAAGCAAATGAAAAAAAGAGAGAAAAAAAAAGAAAAAAATTACGTAGAATAATAAGAAATGTTACTTGTAAAACTTTCAAAGAAACCTTTATAAAGATGATAGAGAAAAATTTAGATGAAATGAGCACAGACTGTGTAAAACGAATAGTATTTAAAGATTTACTGGCTGTTAATGCAAAGTATCATTTAAATTGCTACCAAATATGTTCAAGTACAACAATGGTTATCAAATGACCTTGATCCTCGGGACTGGGGATGGAAGATGGAGGATATTTTGACACCTGTGCAAATGACAAAAATGCCAGCACCCAAGAATTTGCTGTACCTTATATTTTGCAACTGTAAAAAAGGTAGCTGTAACCATTGTAATGGTAAAAAAGCTGGATTACATTGCTCCAATGTGTGCGGGACATGTTACATTCGAGGTTGTCATAATTTACCACCTACAGGACTCCCAGGAGAAGACAAATATGATGAAAATGAAGAAATGTTACCTTCAGAATCACTTTTGGATCCTTATGATGAAGTAAATGAAGAACTTGAGGATTAAATAAATATTTCATCAGAAAAATATGTTTTTTTATAGGATTTTCGATATTTCTTTGAGAAGGTGAATTTTATTATTTTTTTTAGGTTGACATGGGCTATAGACTAATTAGTGTAAAGCAACCTAATTAGGCTCATCTTTCCGGTAAATGTATATTCTTTTATTTCGTGTAAAGATGAAAAGGTTAAGTGACATCATTTAGAAGATATGTGGGTACAAAGTGTGAGCAAATTCCCAATATTCTTCGTTTTCATATTTTGCTCATACTTTGAACCAACATATCTTCTAAACGGAGTCACTCAAGTTTTTGTTCTTTGTATCAAATAAAAGAGCACACATTTAGCTAAAAGATGAGCCTAATTAGGTTGCTATACGATAATTAGTATAGAAGTTATTCAAATTTGAGTAAATTTAAAAAAAAACATTTTCTTCTTTCGTAAACACCCTGTATCTTAGGGGATAGTGGGGATAGCCCCCTCTCTAGAACAAAGTTTTATTCCAAATACATCCAGGAATAACCCCAGAAAATATTAGCCAAGTAGTCTAACAGAGAATTTATGGAACGTCTGATGACCTATACAAGTTGCGAATTAAGGGATGTGAATATTTTAAATCTTTAAAATGGCGATATCTCATGTGCCGTTCATGACGTACGAAAAAAATGTATAATATCATTTTTTGTAGATAATCGCTTAATCTACAAACTTCGTAAACACTGTTTTATGATAAGACTTACTGTTTAAGAGATATTAGTAAAAAACTGATTTTCCTGTTTTTAGGGGGTTATTTTTGGGGGTAGCGTACAACCAATTTTCCGAAACTTTTTTTTAACATATTCTACTCACTAAAAACTATTATTTACAAAAAAAATTAGAGAGTCAACATTTTGTCTTTGATGACTCATAACTCTGGATGTTGGTGGGTTGACCCCTTGACTTTTACAGATTTAGATAGGTGGGAGTATTCTGCGTAGATTGATGTCTTATTCATTAAAATATCTAAAAAGGTGACAAAACTACAGGGTAATATGTAAACCTCTATCAAAAAAACTTCAAAACGCCATATCGCGACCCTAGAACAACAGGGTTCTAACAGCACATGAAGCTGTTTTGAGTAAATCAGCTTCAAAGATTTAAAGTCGTATGGTTCCTAAGGATTTATTATTTGTCAATAGAAATCTTTTGTGATTTGTTTATTATGTTTTAATTCACTCAAATAGCAGGTTACTTTATGTTTTAAGGAGCATATTTGATTGAAATTGAAGTTCAAAATTTCGGGTAGAACTTTGTTGCTGAATGATCGATTGGAAAGTAAAAGAACAAGACGGTTCTAATTGCCACATAGAACTTTTTTGCTGAACGAGGATGCTTTTTTATTTAAGATGGAACCTTTGCATGGGTGCAACAAAGTTCTAAGTGGCAACTTCAAAAGCTCAAAAGTTCTATGTGCAATTTTCGATACAATTTGGTGGAATAAATAGTTCTAACAGGATGATAGAACCTTGTAACTCTCTGTATCTCATGAAGGGAAAGAGGTGGATGATTGAAAATACTTTTATTAGAAAGAGTGGGTTCACTTTATAAAAGTGACATCAAAATTTTTTTTTTTTTTAAATGTCAGTTAGAACCCTGTTGTTCTAGGGCCACGATATCTCGAAAACGAAAAGAGGTACCCCCCCCCCCCACTTTTACTTTTTTTTGCGATAATTTTTTATGTACTATTTGCCATTTTCCTTTGTACCATGAGTAACGGAACACCCTGTATAATGGACTCCGACAAGGGGACGGTCTGGCCTGCCTCCTTTTCAACCTGGCGTTGGAGAAAGTGATCCGAGATTCGGACGTGATATCAAGGGGTACAATCCTCTACAAGTCCACCCAATTACTGGCTTACGCAGACCACATTGACATCATTGGAAGAACAACAATACCTGTACAAGAAGCTTTCACTCAGATTGAGCAAGCGGCAGGAAATCTGGGACTGCACATTAACGAAAGCAAAACAAAGTACATGGTGGCCTCGTCTGGAAGAACACCTAACATTGGTCCCACAATCAAGGTAGCGGAACACGAGTTTGACGTGGTAAAATCATTTACCTACCTTGGGTCAATAGTATCAGCCGACAATAGCTTGGAGTCAGAAATACGCGCACGACTGTTAAAAGCCAACAAAGCCTACTATAGTCTGCCAAGGCTCTTCAAATCCAAATATCTAACCATAACGTCTAAACTTTTACTATATAAGACGATGGTCTTACCCGTTCTCACATATGCATCCGAAACGTGAGTGCTTAGCAAAAAGCACTCAAACCTCTTGGGCGACATTGATGTTGTGAAAAAAATAAAGCCCGGTAGGCTCCGGTGGGCAGGGCATCTAGCTCGTATGAGTAAAGATGAGCCTGCTCGGAAAGTTCTCTGCGGTAAGACCTATGAGGTGCGACAGCGAGAAAGGCCCAACCTTCGCTGGAAGGATGGCGTGGGCCAGGACGCTCAGAGTTTAGGGATGCCAAACTGGATGACATCGGCTCAGAATCGGGACCGGTGGAGAGAACAGTTGCGCGAGGCCAGGGCCGGATCCCGGTTGTAGAGCCTTTTTAATAAATAATAAATAAATAATGACACGTACTTTACATTGTTTAGTTTTGCTAATATCGCCGGAAAACTTTGCAATTTCCAAATGAAGTCATTCGCTTCCCAGTTTATCAGCCGTGCCTCAACACACTAAATACGAACACCCGCTTTAGTGTAGTGAACGAACAACGAAGGGAATATTTGTTTGCTAACGTCCAGTAAAAACAAATTCTCTAGAAAAATCTTGTGGATTTACTATTATTATAGTTATTTGAACTAGCTTCTCTCAAGATTACTTTGTCATCAGTTCTGATACTAGTCAATTTCCTACTAGTCTAAACATATTACTATTTTGTAAGAAGTCATTTTATTCCGTCTACTTTAATCAATCATACTGGGAAGTTGATCGTGTGGACCGAAGGGGTCAAACCCACATCCCAACTAGTTTTTTATTGAATACGCAAAAAAAACCTATTTTGCTGTTAATTACTGTTTAAACGATTCCACGTGACTACAATTTGGCTGGTTTTTTGGGTTATAGTAATCTTTAGGATACCCTTGAAGTAGTAGTGCAAGTAGTTATTGCTGTACAATTTTATAGATTTTAATTACTGGTCTATAAGGACACTAGTTTTCACTGACCGGATCTCCGAAAAAAAAAATTGTCGTTAACAAGCAGCCTAAGGCATTTTTTACCTTATAAGTAAGAAATGTCTGGTGTATATTAACTTTTAACACTGACTTTTAGTACTGAAGCACAGCCTCGGAGAGATAACATGACACCGACTTTTGGAACACGAAACAGGAAAAGAATGGGATTATGGAACATACGGACAATGATAGCAGCATCTAGACTCGCTCAGGTCGAAAAAGAAATAAAAAAAACTAAGTGATGATACTTGCAATATGTAAAATGAGATGTTCGCCACTATGGGGAAATGAACGCGGCGAACAATAACGGCGGCGAACAAATTTCATACAACTCGTTGCTGGATTTCCTTCGGTATCTTCCTTCCTCTCTGGTTGGACCTATCTGCATTTAAGTACTTTTCCCTCAAACCTGTTCACTCGTCCTCTATGCGGCTCTGAAAGCCTTGCGCTCTTGCACAAACAGTTCTAGAACTACCTCTGAATGTCGCACATCTCTTAACGAAATGGCTCAACAGTTTATGACCCATCTCGTATGGATGCCTGGTCACCGAAATATACAGGGAAGTTGTAAAGCTGACGAACTGGCTAGAAAATGCACGACCGCTACTCTCCTTCCAGAAAAGGAAAGAGTTGGTATACCTTGGGCCACCTTTAAACTCCGATACAAACAGCACAGAATGCAACAAGCAAAAAAGCCTTGGAGGGATCTTAATAAATGTACCTTGGCCAAATTAATCTGGCCTTCTTATGATCCCAGGCGGACCACTTCACTACTGAGCCCCAGGAGACAAGGCCTCTCAGCTATATGTCTTGAGACCTACTATTTTTGCAGAAGTTGTAAGAATCTGGACGAGGAAGAAAGTGTAGTACATCTTTTCTGTCACTGAGCCCTAAGCAGAAGCAGGTTAACCACTTTTGGTGAACCCTTTCTAAGCACGCTTGCGGAAATCTCGAAGATTGAGAACCCGCAACTTAGAAGATTAATTACTTCCTCTAGATGGGTTAGCGAAGAAACGACAATTTAACATCAGGTTTAAAGTGGGATCACTATGGCATCACAATGGGCCTATTTTTTTGGCCTAAGTGTATGAGCTTAAACCAACAGCTCAGCCATATCTCACCTAACCTGTAACGATAAGTCTTGCAACCGACCTTATTTAGTTCGGATCGGTAAAAATAGGCAATCGGATCAGAGTTGGGTACTAGCGATGAGCAAAAATGGAGGCAAGACCAAGAACAAGACCAAACTTTAGCCATCCTCGCAAGACCGCGACAAGGACCAAGACTAAAACTTAGCCATGCTCGCAAGGCCAAGACCAAGACTATACCAGTCTTGTCTTGTTATTGCCTTCGCTCCTCACTACTTGAACTAATCTATTATGGCATTTTGGATGTTTACCTTCACCTATCTGTTGCGCAATTTATCAGTTGTACCAGTTTGAGGAGACTCCTAATTTCCATAGGATCTCGTATAGCCTCTCTCTGTTTATTGAGTGGTATGCCTGTTGAAAATCGACAACTATCTGGTAAATATTTACATTCTTTCCCAGGTTTTCTTCAGAATTTGTTTTAAGGTCAGCAGCTGGTCCAATGTTGACCAGTTTGTCCCAAAACCAGCCTGATATTCTCCTATAATAATTTCCGCTAGAGGTTCTAGTATTTGTTTCACAAGGATTGTGAAGGTCTTGTAGCTGGTGCTAAGGAGTGAGATGCCTCTGTAGTCGTTACAGGTTAATTTTTCTCCTTTATTGTATATTGGGCATATAATCGCTTTCTTCCAGTCATCTGGTATAACTTCTTCCTCCCAGATGCTGCATATAAGTTCATGTAAGGGTTGTAATAGTTGTAGTCCTCTTTCCTTTAGCAGTTCAGATGCTATTCCATCGACGCCAAGCCTTTTTTGCCTTTTGCAGCTTCACTTACTTCAGTGTTGGTGGTTCTATTGAGATATTATCTTCAGAGTTTACAAATGCCTCTGTCTGTGGATATTCTTTCAAATTGGGAGTAGGATTCAATAGGCTCTGAAAATATTCTCTCCACCTTTCTTTTATTCTATTAGGATCAGCTAATATAGGTTCCCATTTATGCCTTTGCAGATCTCCGTTCTTGGCTGAAACTTATTGGTGATCTGGCAAATTACTTTGTACAGTTGTCTCATTCTCCCTTCATTTAAGTCTTCCTGTATCTGGAAGATAGAATTGCAAATGAAAATTTATAGCGCCGTGCCGAACCATAAAGGATAGATGACGAGACCAGGCGACGGAAATGGAATTCGATTGGTCACACCTTGCGCCGAGAAAACGAAAATCTAGAAAATCTAGGACCTTCATTGAAATTCGGAAGGAACACTTTGAGTTGGAATATCGAGAAAAACATGGAGCAATGGTATCAACAACTAGGAGAACCTGGGCGGAGCTGAAAGTTGTCGCAGAAAACAGCGGTTTTGTCCGCCGGAGGGCAACTCGCATACATTCATATGCAATAGTTACTAGCTTCACTTCTTATTTAGGTTTGGCCTTATGTCTCACGGGTGTTTAAAGGAGCAGAACAATAAGAAGAAACCATATAAAGGGTGTATTGCTAAAACTGACAAAACTCCCGGCTCTGCACAGGTCTTGAAAAGACGAACAAAAAATAGCATGGGTGGGGAATCGTAATCGTAGGGCTTGTTGAAATATTTTCTCAGTAAAAAAAAAATAGTTCAAAAAAAGTAAAAAGTACCCTTTTATTTTAAAATTAACTAAAAAGAAAAAAAAATATGAATGTGAAGTTTTTATAGCTCCGAACAGTACATGGAAACAACTTACCTTTCGAAATGTAAAAAAGCGGCTCTATCCGCTAGCGCCAAACGCTTTTTAACATTGCTAAAGGTAGTTCGTTACCATATAACGGCTGGAGCAATAAACCTTAGGCTCAAAGTTATTTTAAAACGTTTTTATTAGTTCGCTTTCTTGTCTGTCTGTTTGTCCGGAACAAATCCTGCAATCGATTTTTTGAATACTTCCGGTTACCCGATTACCCTGAAATTTTGCCCACAGCTTCAGCTCCGATGACAATGCAATATGGTATACCCATTATACCATGGCGGCAGTCTCAGGAAAACGGATTGAAATATCCTTCACAACCCCTTCGACATGGGTATCACATGAAAGGGTATAACAAGTAGAACACCATAAGCAATATAATATACTCAATATATCACTTGGCCCATCAGAACACCATAAGGAATATAGTATACTCAATATGTCGTTTGGTTCATGGCGGCCATCTCAAGAGGGCGGATTAACATTTTCTTCACAACCCCTTCGACATGGGAATCAAAGCAAAGGGTATGATAAGTAGAATACCATAAGCAATATAGAATACTCAATATATCGTTTGGTCCTTGGCGGCTATCTCAAGAGGACGGATTACCATTTTCTTCACAACTCCCTCGACATTGGTATCAAAGGAAATGGTATTATAAGTAGAACACTAAAGGCAATATAGTATACTCAATATATCGTTTGGTCCATGGCACCCATCTCAAGAGGGCGGGTAACCATTTTCATCACAACCCCCTCGACATGGGTATAAAATGAAATTTATGATAAGTAGAACACCATAAATAATATAGTATACTCAATATACCGTTTGGTCCATTTCGGCCATCTCAAGAGGGTGGATTACCAATTTCTTCACAACCCGCTCGACATGAGTATCAAATGATAGGTATGATAAGTAGAACACCATAAGCAATATAACATACTCAATATATCGTTTGGTTAATGGCGGCCATCTCAAGAGGGCGGATTACTAATTTCTTCAAAACCTCCTCGACATGGGTATCAAATGAAAGGGCATTATAAGTAGATTGCAATAGGCTATGTCTTACGATCCATGGTTGCCATCTCTAGAGGGCAGATTGTCATTTTCTTCACAATCCCCTCGACATGGGTATCAAATGAAAAGGTGTGATAAGTGGAACACCATAAGCAATATAAAATACTCAATATACCGTTTGGTCCATGGCGGCCATCTGAAGAAGGCGGAATACCATTTTGCTACACAACCCCTTCGACATGGGTATCAAGTGAAAGGATGCGACAAGTAGAACACCATAAGCAATAGAGTATACTCAGTATATCGTTTGCTCCTTGGTGGCCATCTCAAGAGGGTGGATTACCATATTCCTCACAACCCTCTCGACATGGGTATCAAATGAAAGGGCATCATAAGTAGACGGTAATAAGCTATGACTTTAGAGCCATGGCGGTCATCTCAAGAGGGCGGAGTACCATTATCTTCCCAACCCCTTCGACATGGGTATCAAATGAAAGAGTATGATAAGTAGAAAAACATAAGAAATATAGTATGTACATATACCCAATATATCGTTTGGTCTATAGCGGCCATCCCAAGAGGGCGGATTACCATTTTCTTCACAACTCCTTCGACATGGGTATCAATTGAAATGGCATCATAAGTCGAATTCAATGAGCTATGTCGTTAGACCCATGGCGGCCTCCTTGAGAAGGCGGGTCAGCATTCTCTTCAGAACCCTTTCGACATAGGTATCAAATGAAAGTGTATGATAAGTAGAAGACCATAAGCAATATAGTGTACTCAATATAGCGTTAGATCCAGGGCGACTACCTCAAAGGGGCGGATTACCATTTACTTCACAACCCTTTCGACATGTTTATGAAATGAATGGGTATGATAAGTAGAACCCCCTAAGCAATAAAGTATACTCAATATATCATCTCAAGAGGGTGTATTACTATTTTCGTCACAACCCCCTCAACATGGGGGGCCTCGGTAGCCTAGGGGTAAGGTGCCTGACTACTATCCCAGAGGTCCCGGGTTCGAATCCCGGCCAGCCCCACGGTTCTTCGCCTATTCCACTTTTCCACCCACATAACTTTCCTTCTTTCTTCTCCCCTCTTTACATTCCTGATTCCTCCTGTCATAGCCTTCGCTAGTCCTTCCTCACTCAACCAAGCGCATGTCATCGGTTGGTTGAAGAGATTCAACTCGTTTCAGGAGACATAACGCTCCAGCGAGTTGTTTCTCAAATGCCCCGATGCCAGAGTCGCGAAATGGTTGGAAGTAGGTGGAATAAAAATATATCGCGGCTAGGTTGTGGCAGCTCCTTCCTACTTCTCTATCTCTCTCTACTTCTCATATTCCGGCTAGAGCTCCTGTTCGACATTCTATAGGAAAAAATAGATTGTCGAACAGTACAAAGGGGGCTTTCCCTAAGTCTCTAGTCTATCACATAAAAAAAGATTGTCAAATGAAATGGCATCATAAATCGAATGCAATAAGCTATGTCGTTAGGTCCATGGCGTCCTCCTTAAGAACCTTGTGTATCAAATGAAAGAGTATGATAAGTAGAACACCATAAGCAGTATAGTACACTCAAAACATTGTTAGGTCCATGGCGGCCATTTCAAGAGGGCGGATTATCATTTACTTCACAACACCCGAGCCATGGGTTGAGCATTTGCACTTTCCGCTTTCCAGACAACAGCGAAAACAAACAGACGTACACAAGGCCATTTTTCTCAGTATTACCAATAATCCATTACAAATGTACATCTTTGGTTTTTAAAGATTTAGGGAACAATTTTCCGCATGTATCCGTCATAATATCATCAAGATGCTAAAAATTGATTGCAAAATGTTACACACAAGACTAAAAAGCAGAAAAGAATAATTTAGATAAAAAAAACTTTTTAATATAGCACGTTTTTATAACGAACTAAAAAGTATAAAATAATTTCTCCTAGCCTAATACAGATTAAGAACCTCAAACTTATTCTTAACACCATACAGATAGTCCTGAAAATTTGTGATTGTGAATTTGTAATAGCTATGAAAATATTTGTAAGATTTTAAATGAGCGCATACATGATTGATGCGAATGATTTCTCAACCGAGCTACTCTACACTCCTTACTATTGTCTATATCATGCGCCCCACGTTTTTTCGTTTACAATCTTACAAATATTTTCATAGCTATTACAAATAGCTAAATCACAAATTTCCAGGACTATCTGTATGGGGTTAGGAATATGTTTGATGTTCTAAATTTGTATTAGGCTAGGAGAAATTATTTTATACTTTTTAGTTCGTTATAAAAACGTGCTACATTATACCAAAGTGACTAAAAGTGTATGGGTAGCAAGTATATAGTAGACGCCCAGCAAACATTACGAGACGAGATCGAATCGAAAACTGGTCACGAATTCATCGAGACCAGATCGATATCGAAACGAAATCGATTTGTAAAAGACAAAAACGGAATGCTATAGCAAATTGCTTTGAGTATCCGATGACGGCTCGTAGTAGCGACTTTAAATCGAAGAGCTCCTTATTAATTCCTAGTTTTTGGCGAGTAATTCTTAACTCAAAAGAGACGTTAAAGCGACGAATCGAGAACCAAGTTTTTGAACATTAAACATTTTCAACTCGACGAGTCGATAAAATGTTTGCATACCCAGTTTGTAGATGTCATAAAAATAACATGAAATAGTTGAAGTAGTTGATAGCTTTGCTCAAAGGCATGTAAACAAGATGGCGCATGACTTGTAGATATTAGAAATAAGACGAAAGAAGTAGTCCCGGAGCTAGCGGTGCAAGTGACCTGGTCATTTCATGCCAATTGATTCTTTTTGGAAATGACTCCTTTCAGGCCTAGTAAGTTGATGATCTAAACGTCAGCTGCATGGGTATTGGTGGGGTTGGTCATGGCAGTATTTACATTTTCTCTCCGCCAACTATGATCGTGGTGTCTGACTCTTGTTTCTATTATCAGCCTTATCTAAACTATCAATTACAAAAAAAAAGTAACTGATCAGAAATGACCATCGTAATTGCAACGCTGCCTTCCGGACTATTATGTATGGATTATGTTTAATAGGGAATTTGCAGCATGCAGAAAACGATAATGTGGAGTGCGAGTTGTTTTTTGTAAGACTAAAGAGCGTTCTTTCGAAAGTAGCCCGGCCAAGATTTCACCATTATTCGTTGGTAGAAAAGTTAAAACGAAAATTTAAGAGTTTTTTTTTTCTTTTTTGCATTTTATCTAACATCTGGAACTTAACCGTATAATTCCTACAAATTGGGAATCAGAGTGCGTGGTTTCCCTTTGCGCGCTGTTTTTGTAGAACGTATCTACCGCGCAGTTGGAGGGATTACTGTATTGTGTTATTTCGTCGGTCGTATTTGCATTAGCAGCACCAAAAACAGCCATGATATATTTGAATATGAATTTGATTGATTCGACGGAATTGCAAAATTAAACATTTATGTCAGCATTGAACGTCTTGGACAATAATGGCGAATAGAGTACGACCCAACGATCGTCAAATTCACAATCGTAACCGTTAACCTTCCAAGTAATCTCTTTGCATTGACCTTAGTCGGTCGACGAAGATACATTGGGTAACCATTGTTCCTGATTACATTTTCAGAAATCAATGCTCTTGAATACCGCTTTGAACATTTCTAACATGCATCATGATTCAGTCTCCTCCCATTGTGGATTGCAAGTAAAAGTTATGAACAAATCTGGCGACCATATTGTTATTGAACATATGCTTTCCAACACACAATGCATCAACGTTTATAGCGATTTTCCAACGTTCGTTTCGAATTGTATCGATTTTCTTTGCTGAACTAGCTTAACTCGGCTGCGCCAACTGCGATATTTTTTTGTCTTTTTTCATATAAGCTTTTGTAGAAAACTACTAAATAAAGTCCATTTTAACATAAAAATTGGGCGAAAGGTCTTGTACCTTGTTCAACAAAAATTTTTGCTTAAAAACTAACACATGCACAAATGCCTTATAGATAAAGAAACATTTTTCGGCCATACCCGTTGATTTCCCATCTAAAGATAATAAGTTAATCTTGGTGAAGCAAGACCCATGTACCCCTAGAGTATGATAACAAACCGGTTAACCAAGTGTTAAGTATTGACCCGTGTACGCCAGCCCAATTACTGTTACGTTTCGTTTAATGCATTTATAATTTGACACCACTATCGCTGCTGCAATCCTTTTTTAGAACGATTTAACTTTTTAAATTCTTTTATTTAACTTACACTGTTTGTCGTCAAATCTTGGAAGTTAAATTTGACCCACTTCCCGGTTTCGGATAGAGCTGAAATTTTGCATACACGTTTAGTTTGGATGACAATGCAATCTGGCCAATTTGTAAAAATATCAAGATGGCGGTTCCAAAATGGCGCCCGATTTTTGAAATTGTGCTCCGCGGCCCTCTGACATGGGTATCAAATGAAAGGATATGACAGGTAGAACACAATAAGCTATGTGGCGTCATTCCAAATTCAAAATGGCAGCCAACACTAAATTGCGGAAAGCTTATAATAGACTAAAAAGTAGAAAATATAACCGATCAACTTCCAATTTTGCACACACTCGTAGTTCGGGTGGTTAATGTGTATGAATGATGAGATGAATAGTTGAGTTAAGGGTGAGTTGATAATAAAGAAGCAATACACGTTACAAAAAATCACAAACAAACACAGAGATGCTGCTGTCAACTAAATTCAACTACTCAAATACTGAACTCATGTCCGTATGCATAATTTCAACTAAACCCAGGTAGCAGAGCTGAGTCGAGTTCAGTCAACCTTAACCCAACTCGACTCCCGTTTACATGTAGTTAGACTTGGGTTCAACTTGAGTTCAACTCATCATGTATAAGTACTAAATGCAATCTGACCTTTTTGTAAAAAAATCAAGAAGACGGTTCCGAGATGGCGGCCGTTTTTGCAATTATGTTCCACCGAGCCCTCGACATGGGTATCAAATGAATAGAGTAAACTGTGTGACGTAATTTTAAATCTAATAGAATTGCCATCATAAAATGGCGGAATACATATAATAAACTAAAAAGTAGAAAATACTTAAAATAAATGGTTAAAATTTTTTTTTAAAAAAAATTCTTTTCATTAACTAAAAAATGTACCTACTGAAAAGTAAAAAATAAAAAATATTTTAAAGAAAGCGTGAAATTTCAATTTTAATGAAAAAGTTAATTAAAAGAATGGCGCATTTTTCATCAAAAAATTTTGTTAGAATTTGAAATTAACAAAGCAAAAATTTGAGGGTTATTGTAAATCTCACGCGATTTACAGTTATATTTTCAATTTTTGATGAAAAATGCGCCATTCTTTTAATTAACTTTTTCATTAAAATTGAAATTTCACGCTTTCTTTAAAATATTTTTTATTTTTTACATTTCAGTACATTTTTTAGTTAATGAAAAGAATTTTTTTTAAAAAATTTTTTTAACCATTTATTTTTTTATTTCATTTAATAAAACAAATCGATTTCACATACAAATCATATCAATTAAATGCGAAGAAAAAAATTTCCAATAGGGATAGCGAGAATTCTTCTTCAAGCGCTATTACAAAAATACCAACTGACATAATCATGAAAACTATATCCATAAACCTTGATATTGAGGTCTTCTAACACAAACAATATTCAATCAGTCATTTCATACAGCCAATTTTTCAAACATCGATTACACTGTAGAACAAATGACAAACTATTTTTTCTCACATGGAAAAAAATTTGATATTCATTGAGATCTGAATTTTTGGAACACGACTGTTTTGGTCGATTGTAATTATCAACTCTTTTTCAAAAGTTATTAACTTTTGAATGTTATGTTAAATGCAAGCAATATTAAAACAAATAATTTCGTTTTTCGCAAATATTTTATTTTAATACAACAGAAAATGTATACAAAAGTTCTATATACATATACTATAAATATAAAAAGTTTTTGTTTTGTACAATTACAGTTCTACGTAAAATTTCTGATCCGACCATATTAAAAAACCTATATTGAGTAAAAAAAGTTCGAACTTTCAAAAGTTAATAACTTTTGACAAAGAGTTGATAATTACAAACGACCAAAACAGTCGTGTTCCAAAATTTCAGATCTTAATGAATATCAAATTTTTTTCTATGTGAGAAAATTCGTGTTTCATAGTGTTACATACAAAACAATGATTCATTTTTATATACATGAAGCACACTTTGGCTCAACACGGATGAAAGGTTTAGTAAGGAGTTTTTGCTGATGGTCAAGAATTGATCAGGATATTGAAACCCTAGTTAAAGATTGTGGTGCCTTTTCACCACTGGGAATATTCAAAATATCCTTTCGAGCGCATTCATGTTACGGGACCCTTTTCAGGAATATACATATTTCCTGCTGGCGATCGACGCATTCTCTAAATGGCCTGAAATTTATGTCCTCAAGTGCATTGATACGGCAAGTACCATAAATTTATTGAGAACGGTTTTTAGCAGATTTGGGCTACCAAGGGTAATTTGTACAGATAGTGGATCACAATTCGTAAATCCCACTTTTAGTAATTTTTTGAAATCCAATAGCATTGCTCATAAACGCACCGCACCGTACCATCCCGCAACTAACGGACAAGCGGAGAGGTACGTTCAAACATTAAAAAGCAAGCTGCGCGCCTAAAATCCTAATAAGCATAATATAGAACTTGAGTTAAACCGCTTATTAACGCAATATAGGACAACGCCTCACGCGATTACTTGAGTATCACCCGCGGAAAAAGTATTTGCATATCCCGTTAGGACAAAATTAAGTCTTTTAATTCCGGATTGTACAAAAACAACTTCTGTAAGGGAGGGGGAAATGAGATGTAGAGAAATAGAGGTAGGAAGTCGGGTAGCGGCTCGGGATTATCATAATAAAAAGAAATGGGCATTTGGGAATATAAATGAACGAAGTGGTAAATTGCATTATAAAGTAAAACTTGACGATGGGCGTAGTTGGCACCGTCACATAGATCAAATAGGAAAAACAGGTACTAATATTTCAGACAATAGAGATATAACACCAATTGGTGAAGGCCAAATAGAAATCTATCCTCCTCAGAATGAAACAGCAGTCTCGTGTAATCACAATAACGAATTGAGTGATAAGCCTAGTCAAGAGAAATATGACTTAAATGGTAATAAAGAAAGTAATATTAATAATGCAATAACATTGAGACGAAGTACCAGAACTCGGAAACCAGTTCAGCGCTTGACATATACTTCTACCAAATAAATAAGAGCAGAATACCTTTATTATATATATTGACATTTTGTTAATAATAATAAAAGAAAAAAAAAACATTGAAACATTTGAAAGTAAAACAAAAAAATGAATAAATAATAATAATATAAATCTATGTAAAAGCTCGCGGCAGCACCGTGTATGTGAGTAGTACTAGAACCTTGTTTAAGGGGGGGGGGGGGATAATTGTCATATCTGGCAACGCCCCCCATTACTTCCTATTGAAGCTAGCGAATGGTGGCTAACTTAATTACCCTCTTTCCTTCCTTCTTCTTGAAAGTTACTTAGAGAAGTGCAGACACGTTGCTCCCGCGGCCCTGTTTAACCTTTATATAATAATCGCAAATAAAACCAATAATCGCATACGGGTTCGTTTAATTATTAGTTACTAGCATAAAACCCGCGTGCCTTGCAACGCCTTTAAATAAAAACGGTTTATTATGTGCAATGTTTTCCTTCAAAAAAAAAAAAAATCAGCTGTTATTATCCCTAAAAAGGGTTTATTAAAGTGCATTTTCTTAATAAATATTGTAAACAAATTGCTACGTGTATCACCTCAAGTTTTGAAGCAGAGATTGGCATGTATATGTCATCAAGGGGAGTGACATTTTAGGGTTTGACAAACGTTCGTTAAGTTTGTTCGCCTATTTACGTGGGTGCAAGAAATTATGAAGCAATCACAAATGAATATTAAATAAAGTAAATTTCGAGTCATTCATTTCTACGTGATTATAGGGATGCACTGTCAAAATTTCAGCCCTTCAGCTTCAAAAGTTTGGGTTAACCCTTTAGGGGATGAATTTCGAATAATCGCCTCTTATTGGATGTCCACGTCATTATAGGGATGCACTGTCGAAATTTCAGCCATACAGCTCCAGTAATTTGTATCTTTGTTTTGGTTTTTATAGCTGTAACTCTGTTTTTAACTTTGTTTTTTTTTATTGCTAATTTATGTATCTTTTTTATAAGTACAATCATAAGACTAATGTCTTGTGTACTATATGCTAATAAATAAATAATAATAATAATAATAATTTGGTAACCCCATTTCACCCCGGTAGGGGATGAATTTCCAAAAATGAATTTCGAATAATCGCTTCTTAGTGAATGTCCACGTCATTAAAGAGAAGCACTGTCAAAATTTCAGCCCTATAGCTCCAGCGGTTTGGGTCAACCCCATTTCACCCCCTTAGGGAATGAATTTCGAAAAATCGCTTTATAGGGGATGTCCATGCCATTGTAGGGATGCACTGTCAAAATTTCAGCCCTATAAATTTAGCGGTTTGGATAAACCCCATTTCAACCCCTTAGGGGATGAATTTCGAAAAATCGCTTTTTAGTGGATGTCCACGCCATTATAGGGATGCACTGTCTAAATTTCAGCCCTATAGTTCCAGCGGTTTTGAGTTGATCCCATTTCACCCCCTTAGGGGATGAATTTCGAAAAATCGCTTCTTAGTGGATGTCCACGCCATTCTAGCGATGCACTGTCAAAATTTCACCCCTATAGCTCCAGCGGTTTATGTAAACCTCATTTCACCCCCTTAGGGGATGAATTTCGAAAAATCGCTTTATAGTGGTTGTCCACGCCATTATAGGGATGCACTGTCAAAATTTCAGCCCTATAGCTATAGCGGTTTGGAAAAACCCCATTTCACCCCCTTAGGGGATGAATTTCCAAAAATCGCTTTTTTGTAGATGTCCACATCATTATAGGGATGCACTGTCAAAATTTCAGCCTTATAGCTCCAGCGGTTTGGGTAAACCCCATTTCCCCCCTTAGGGGATGAATTTCGAAAAATCGCTTTTTAGTGGATGACCACATCATTATGGGGATGCACTGTCAAAATTTCAGCCCTTTACCTCCAGCGGTTTGGGTAAACCCCATTTCACCCCCTTAGGGGATGAATTTCGAAAAATCGCTTTAATAGTGGATGTCCACGCCATTATAGGGTTGCATTGTCAAAATTTCAGCCCTATAGTTTTAGCGGTTTGAAAAAACCTCAATTCACCCCCTTAGGGGATGAATTTCTAAAAATCGCTTTTTAGTGGATGCCCACGTCATTAAAGGGATGCACTGTCAAAATTTCAGCCCTATAGCTCCAGCGGTTTGAGTAAACCCCATTTCACCCCCTTAGGGGATGAATTTCGTAAAATTGCTTCTTAGTGGATGTCCACGTCATTATAGGAATTCACTGTCAAAATTTCAGCCTTATAGCTCCAGCGGTTTGGGTAAACACCATTTCACCCCCTTAGGGGTTGAATTTCAAAAAATCGCTTTAATAGTCGATGTCCACGCCATTATAGGGATGCACTGTCAAAATTTCAGCCCTATAGCTTTAGCGGTTTGGAAAAACCACAATTCACTCCCTTAGGGGATGAATTTCTAAAAATCGCTTTTTAGTGGATGTCCACGTCCAGGGGCGGCGCTTTCATAGGTGGGAGTGGTGCATTTGCACCGGGCGCAATTTGTCGGGGGCGCAAATCCAGAAATTAAAATTAAAAAAAAAATTGCTCTGTATTTTGTATTGCTCTGTATTTTGTATTGCTGTTTACCATGATTGATATAAACTTCAGGGCGCTGTTGTGGCACTTTTAAATTATGTTCTAAGAATTGTTAAAAGAAAAGAAAATGAACGAAATGAGAAGAACAAAACTGCTTTTTTTTGTTTGTTCCTTTATACCCCGGCTTCACCGGCCCAGTTCAAAAAAGTTCAATTCAATCCGTATAAGTGGCTTCACAGGCTGGCATGTTCAGTTCACGCTTGCTATTGTTGTTGCTTTTTCGCCAGAAGCAAGAAATACCAAAGCTCACTGGAAAGATATTCCATTATCCCAGTTGATTCCTCTCTTCTGAGCGACCTTTTACGTTAAATCTCAAATTCATGTTCTATTGGGCGAACTTAGGCTTTATTTTTCCTGAGTTTAATATGTGAAAATGTATGGGAACCTAGGCACAAAAATTGAAGTTCAGTTGCGCAGTTAGGACGGTGAAGCCGTGATAATTCTATCTAACAAATTAAAATGGCCAGTTTTACACGGACCAATTAACAAAAAATGGCTATAATCGCAAATTCCCTTTTGGAATATAATGAAGAATCCCATGGCTTTTCACAAGAGCAAACAACTATAAGTTAGAATACTTTAGCTTCTTGCTTTTAATATAAATTCTAGCTGCCGACATTTGTTTCCTTTTCTTTTCCTAGTAAATAGAAGCCAAAAAACTACAACAACCAAACAGCTGTCAAAAAAGGTTCAAAAAATCTGCTCGCCCTATTGATCTCGCCTACTCTCGTCTCCACAAACGATGCAAATTTTTGTTGGTTAGATGTTGACCTATGTAAAACTTCCAATCTATGTAATTTTTTATGTTATACGCATTTCTATGGTGCAATCTTACATTTTACGCAAACTATGAAATTTATTTCTCCCATTCAACGAGTGTTTGTCTCTTTCCCATTGGCCTTCACTGCGTTCACAAAAGGAATAGCTTATGGTGCGCAATATGGCATAGTGCACCGGGCGCAAAATACCCTAGCGCCGGCCCTGTCCACGTCATTAAAGGAATGCACTGTCAAAATTTCAGCCCTATAGGCTCCAGCGGTTTGGGTAAACTCCATTTCACCCCCTTAGGGGATGAATTTCGTAAAATCCCTTCTTAGCGGATGTCCACGTCATTATAGGGATGCACTGTCAAAATTTCAGCCTTATAGCTCCAGGGGTTTTGAGTTGACAATATTTCACCCCCTTATAGCCTTATGACACTGCCTTCATCGAAGGCTGAAAATACTGCCTTGGCTAGGCTGAAAACTGAAAGAAAAAATTCAAAGGAGATTTTCCCATATGTAAGAGTGAGAGGAATATACTCAAATTTTTATCGGCTGAATTTTAAGTGTTATAAAAAGTCTAGAAAACTGTTATAAAAAGCATAGGAAAAGAATGAAATTCATGTTCTTTTTTCTATGCTTTTTATAACAGTTTGCTACATCTCTAGACTTTTTATAACAGTGAGTGAGAATCAAAGTAAATTGAAGTAATAAATTGAAACAATTATAATTGACGTGGCAGCAAATATAATTGAAGTGAGAATAAATAATATGTTATTGAAGGGTAAATTTTTAAGATTAGGGCTACGGAGTAAAATCGCTCCAAACAATTTTTGGTGTTTAGTGTGATTGTTGATTGCCCCAAAGTAATTTCAAAGCATGGGAGACATATTTTTCTGATTACAACGGGAGGGTGCGGGTTGCGAATTGGGGGGAGTCTAAAAGAAAAATATGTTTTTTATATATAATTTTTCACTTTCGAAAATTGAAGTTGTTGAAGTATTTTTGAAAATATTTGAAGCTATTGTTTTACTCTGGAGTCCCAATTCTAAACATTTGTCATAAATATAATTGAAGTGGCAATACATAAATATTTTTACAAGAGTAAGGTGAAAAGGGAATAACAATAAATTTAAGTGACAATAAATATAAAAATAAATACAATAATAAGGGACAGAAATATAAGTGTTTTAATTGCCTATTTAATGTAAAGGCAAAAAGTTTATTTTGCCCACCAACTGCGAAGAAAATCCAAAAAACAAAAAGAAATGAAGAGGTACTCCTCATTGTGGCTTCTTCGAAGAGAATCAGAAGGTTTTTCGTACAAATTATTAAAAGAAATAGAGGAAGAGGATTTTTTAATGAGGAAGTATCAAATTGAAAGGAAGAGAACAAACAATTTTCATTTACCTGATGTTGACCATGTTTAATATCAAATACATACAATAAATTTAAATTAATTTAATTTTAATCATAATAAATTTTAATATTTCAAATATTTCCAACGGATTTCTTTTCCCCTCACAACTATCTGTTATAATAATCAGATCATCATTCTTACTCTCACATGCTATCTCTGTCCCACAGTATAACAGATTTCGTCATTTTCAGCCTAGCCAAGGCAGCATTTTCAGCCTACGATAAAGCCAGTGTCATAAGGCTATTAGGGGATGAATTTCGAAAAATCGCTAGGGATGCACTGTCGAAATTTCAGCCCTTTAGCTCTAGCGGTTTAGGTTGTGCGTTGTCTGTCAGTTAGTTACTTTTTATACAATAGAAAAAAGTAAAGAAAAAAAAAATGAGTGTGCGTAGGACCACACTTTAGAAGTGTTAACTTCTATGGCTAGTCTAAATTTCCAAATCAATCTTAATACAGGACGATAAGGATTAATATATTTTATTTATGAATATTCTGTTAAAGTTTATTTAATTGTTACTTATATGCACTCACTACAAAATGTGTTGCAATGTTTTGGAAATTAAACTATTTGTCTTAAACTTATCACACACAGATCGGACGATGGATGACTGGGATAATGTAGTTTTTATTAAAAATAGTAGCTAATATATAGTAAAAAAACATAGTGCATAGTTTATAGGAAATATGTAGTACATAGTACACAGTACATATATCGTCGGGTTGATGCAATAGTCACGAAACAGAAATTTTTGCTATTTTAAACATTGTGCAAATATGCAAAAAAGTCATATTATATTCAGCCAAAGTCACGGATCTAAATTTTTATGGGAATCTACAGGATTCAATTTGAATTTTTTCAGAACCAGTAAAATAAGTAAAATTGCGATTTATATTTATATCATAAACATAAATTCAAATATATGTTTATACATTAAAGTTCAGAAACTTAATGGCTGAGATAAATGAGATAATTAACAAAGAAAACGAGCAGCTACGAAGTTTTTCAACATGCTTTTTGCGCGAAATCAAACGCTTGGTCACCAAACCCATTCTCCTCTGCATTACTTATAAGTCATTACAGAAAACACTAATTAAAGAAGTACTTCCAAATCTACTTCCCACAGTGAATACTTGCGATTTTCCCTACTGGGATACTGCCCCAGATATGTACGTAAAATACAGACGCGCAGTCGAATAAGCGAAACGCCGAAACGTATTCCATGTCGCCGAAAGCGATTAATCCAAGCAAAATATTTAAATATTGCAGCCATTTAGCTGGCTAGAGCATGGCAACTTTTATTCGAGGTCCAGCAACAGACAGCAGCGATGGCCACGCGCATTTTTGCTTCGCACCCGTTTCTGGGCACTTGTGCCTAGGCAGCTGGCTAGAGCATGGAAACTTTTGGTTGAGCTCCATTTACAAACAGCAGCGTATAATTATATGTGTGCGAGGCAAAATAGCCCGCGCTTGGTGAGAGGGAATGGGTTTGAATGTTGCAATGTAGAAACTGCTCTCAGCATTCGTTTTATATTTTCGCGCCGTTCTCAAAATTCATGTCATATTCTCGCACGCCATCGCTGCTGTCTGTTACTGGACCTCGATAAAAAGTGCCCCAGATATGTAAGTAAAATTTGGTCGAGCTAGAGCAACAGACAGCAGCGAATGTGTGCGAGAGGATGAAATGAATGCTAAGAGCGGCGTCTGCATTGCGAAAATATGAAATGAATGGGTGCGAGAATATAGCTTTGTTCCAGAACTCGAATGTGGGATCCCGCGGGACAAAATTTTCCCAATTTGTGTTTCTTTAATTTCTCATGACAGAAAAGGCGGGGAAATTTTCACTTCCCCTCGTGCAGGAATTAGCCGGAGGTGTTCGGTGCTGCGATTTCTTGCAAGTTGTCAATTGACAATTTTTTGTATGTGTGTGGGTATCTTAAAAAGCGGCATACACATAGACAATCGACATTTATGTTATCTTCTTCTTTATTTGCAAGAAATTGCCCAAAAGTCATGTGAACATTTTCTGAATTTTTGACAAAATTATCCCCACCATTCAACTAAGTTTTTGCCCAACAAATTTTTGCAGGAAAAGTACTGGAACAAAGCTTATGCCATGGATTTTGAGAGCGGCGTCTGCATTGCGAGAATATAAAACGAATGCTAAGAGCAGCTTCTGCATTGCAACATTCAAACCCATTCCCTCTCACCAAGCGCGGGCTATTTTGCCTCGCACACATATAATTATACGCTGCTGTTTGTAAGTGGAGCTCAACCAAAAGTTTCCATGCTCTAGCCAGCTGCATAAGCACAATTGCCCAGAAACGAGTGAGCAACAAAATGCGCGTCTCGCCATCATTGCAGCAAGTGTCCAGAAACGGGTGTAGCAACAAAGTGCGCGTGTCGCGAATTCTTTGTTTTACCCCCAGCGAAAAAGTGCCAAACGCGCCTAAAGAAGTTAACACTTCAAAAATCCCCTTACAACTTATTGAAACCCATTTCACCCCCTTCAACCATTTTTTCTGTAAAAAAAAAAGTAGCCTATGTCCGTCCCCAAGGTCTAAACTATGTCTGTTTCAAATTTCATCAAAATCAGTCCGGCGGTTTAGGCGTGAAAGCGTAACATACAGACAGACAGACAGAGTTACTTTCGCATTTAAAATATTAGTAAGGATTATTATGTCTAAACACTGAGTTTTTGAAACAAAGTTTGATTCCATTTATAAATTGATCGAAATTAAGATCCGTGAAAAACATCATAGTTCATTAACTAAACATACTCTAGACACTGGTCACAAATTTAAATTCAAGGAAACAAAGATTTTAGATTCTGATAACTTATATAATAATAGACTGATTAAGGAAACTTTCTATATTAATAAAAATTCTATATTAACAGTAAACAACCAATCAGTGATTACAAAAATAATTTAAAACATATTACAAATTTGTTATAATGTTTATAATGTGATTATCTCATACTCCGATTGTCCACCCTTTTTACTTCGAATAATAACCGGTTTTCATTCCTAAAGTTTGGTATTTATTGCAGTGCTGTACTTGCTGCTTATCATCGATACGCCAATTTATCTTGGGTCATTGTTAAGGTGTAGCTCCATAATCTGTGACAATGAATAAAATGAAGAAATTTAAAACAATAAAAAGGAAAAAAATAAAAAATATTTGTGTTAATAAAACCTCTTATTAAGTGCGTGATGTAAAGCTTTTTTAAAAATTTTTATAATAAATATTATAATTTTTTTAATTTACAATGTGTTAATTTTGGTATGTGCAAGCACATCACAAAAACATAATTTAACCAAGTTAACCTAAATAAATTAATGAAGTAATATCCAACATTAATGAAGTAATATCCAACAACCTACATTACTTCAAGTATTACAAGCAATCTAGAACAATGAAGATATTAGGTAATAATATAATTAAAAATATGTTAATTAAGTAGGTCAAGCAATTAATATATAAGACCAAATGCAATGTACCTCAATCGTAGTCTTACTAACTGATTCTTATAGAACAGTAAAAGAAAATAAAGAATTAACTCAAGTAAAGTATATTTTCACTCATAAAACCGCTATCCAAATTGTTAAAGTTGTGCGGTCTTTAACACGTCCTACTACACATCCACTACTCACCCAGAGTTCATCATTTGGTCCTTCGAGCCTGCAAAAGGAAAACCAGTGCGCCCCTACAAGGAGTAAGCAGCACCTAAGAAAACCATCATAATAAACCTAACAACACCACCACCGATCATCGATTTACAACCGATCATCGAACAACATTCCACGGCATCGCGTTAATTACACCGATCTACACCACTAGACGATTTCGCGGAGTCACCACCGAGGAAAATATACAACCGAAAGACTACAATCAACTGAGGAATTAAAACTTTTTCCAGAATTTAACATTCACCTTCCCAACACGTGTCATCAACCTTGGCGTCAAGTTACAATTTGACGACCTAAGTCAATACCAGAGTTCAACAGAGTCACAACGACACCAATCAAGGCTACCACTGACAATACCCACCAAGACACACCCCAACAACCGCAATGGACTTGGATAAATTAACCACCCAACAAGCTGCAACGGGTAAAACCATTATCCATCTTTTGGACCTCATCAAAAAAGAACCTAAGGATAGACGAGTTCCAAATACAATTCAGAGAAGATATAAAGAATTGGATGAATTATGGGCAGATTTTGACCACTGTAATGAGGAAATTTTAAAATACAACGAGCCAACCCATAAATATCATCAAAGTAATTATTATCAGCAAGTCGTCGCCGTTGTGGAACAAGCACGAAATTTGCTGTATACATACACTATGGTATATGTTGCATCATTAACGAATGCTGACCAAGCAGGTGAAGGCAGCTCATCGAAACAATTATTGTCAAACGAAAATGAAATACGCCAAAAAAAATTGTCGCTGAGAATGGAAGCATTCAAGCAACAATTAACTTCCATCAACTTATACTACGTTTACAAGCGGAGTTTCCCTCCGGATGGAAGTTTCGATCCGGAGTGAAACACCGCTTATAAACCAGGAGTGAAAATCCAGAACTTGGACTTTCGCTCCCGAAGAAAAAGCTGGAGTGGAACTTCGATCCCGGTTTATGTTGTGCTTATAAACGCTGACTGGGAGTGAGAATTTTTTCCAAAGGGGGAAAACTTTGTAAAGAAGAAGCTGGGTGTTTTATTTTGCAACAATAGATTTTTTTCTTTGTTTATTGATATTTTTAAATACATTAAATTAAACATTGGGTTTATATTTGTCTTTGCTATGATTTTGAATTTGAGCTTGGAGCTGTCATCTCAAACCAGAAAGTATTTTGGATTTACACTCCCATTGCTTATAAACGCATCGGGAGTTTTACTTTAGATTGAAGATCCAGGAGTGAAACTCCGCTTATAAACGTAGTATTAGAGGAAGTAATATCCAAAGGTGCGATCGAATTCTACACTCAAGAGCTTTCGGAGAACTTTAGAAGCTTGCAGCAATTGTTTGAAGAAACGCAGCTTTACACAGATGACCACTCATGACAAAATTGACCCATCTATGCGAGGAAATAAAGCAAACTTATTATGGTATCATAATAAGCTTGCAAAACAAAAAAGAAGTTGCGGATAATATGCCTCTACAAAAGGAGATGCGTTTACCGAGATTAACTGTTCCCGTATTCGACGGGACTTTTTGGAGAAGCTTTTTTAACGTATACTCCAAACTAATCCATGAGAACAACAAATTATCAAGAGTAGAAAAACTGCAATACCTTAAAACTAATGTAGCGGGAGAAGCAATGAACCTTATAAGCCATTTGGACATTTCCGAAGAAAATTACGATGACGCGTGGGAAATGCTAATTGACAACTCAAGTAAACAGGTTGCTTGATCTCCCAACGCTGAAGGCAGAATCAGCTTCTGGAATAAAACATATACATGACACTCTGAAGGAGTCCCTAAGAGCTATTAATAACCTAGGTGTGGACACTAGCTCTTGGGCCGCATTAGTCACTCCAATAATACTACGTAAGGTTGATGTAGAGACATTAAGGTTCTTTGAGATTACGCTACTAAAACCAAAGAAAATACCAACTTTCGAAGTATTATTTAATTTCTTAGAAACAAGATTCAACGCACTAGAAAATTTGGGAGATCTGCAGAATGAAAACAGGAGTTGAAAGCAGACAAGTCAAAAACCAACTAAATTCCACGAATTACGGAATATAACTCCATCACTTGATCAACGATGTCACCTATGTAACAAAGGACATTTATTATACTCCTGCGATAAATTTAGATCACTGTCAGTTCAAAAACGTTTAGAAACGATTACAAGTAAAAAACTATGCCTGAACTGCCTAAGTCACGACATTAAGGAAGTATGTCACAGCCGCTTTAAATGCAGTATCTGCAAGAAAAAGCATCACACCTTACTTCACGATGAAAAACTGAGGAAAGGTAATCAACCGTCTACCACAAAGATAGGGAAAGGCAAGGAAGTCCTCACCAACTACGCAGCGCAAAATCAACAAGTTTTATTGGCTACTGCACTAATCAAGACCTTCGGCAGCAATGGTAAGGAAGAGCTACTACGAATATTGATTGATTCTGGTTCGCAAGCATCATTCATAACAGAACAAACTGTGCAGAGCCTTGGCATACCAAGAACCAAAGCGTGTGCCGAGGTATCAGGTACCTATAGGAGAAATAAAACCAGGAAGCATTGTAGGGAAAGCAACAATAAAAATAATACCGAGATTTCCTTCAAGCTTTCAAATGGACGTGGACGTGCTTATCTTACCAAAACTAACAAAACTACTTCCGAGCACGGACATACATATCTCATAGCTTACCATGGAAGGACATACTATTGGCCGATCCGACCTATAACAAACCCGGACCAATAGACATTATCATAGGAGCCGACATCCTTCCTACAATTCTGCTTAATAATATCAGAAAGGCAGCAAAACTATTGGCCCAAAATACAGAACTTGGCTGGATTCTTTCAGGACAAACATCCACCTCCCGTCAAGGAACTAAACTAGTGAGCATGATCACAGAAGTGGATATTAATGACCAGCTCAAAAGATTTTGGGAAATAGAGGATATTCCAAGTAACGATACCCACTTATCCATCGCAGATCAAGAATGCGAACGCCAGTACGAAGAAACACATATTCGCAACAAGGACGGAACATATACCGTTTCAATCCCCTTCAAGAAACCCATGGAAAAGCTTGGAGAATCACGAAGACGGGCACTAGCTCGTCTCCTACACTTAGAAGGAAAATTCTCTTCTAATAAGGCCTTAGAAGAGGGCTACAAAAAATTCATGAGAGAATACGTTGACTTAGGACACATGATATTAGCAAATTCCACTGAATCACCGAAAGGACAACATTATTATATCCCTCATCATGCAGTGTTTAAAAACGATAGCACCACAACAAAACTACGCGTCGTTTTTGATGCATCGATGAAAACATCATCTGGAACCTCCTTGAATGAGCAAATGCTATCTGGTCCTCGTCTCCAACAAGATTTATCGCAAATACTTCTGCGATGGTGTAAATATCGCTGCGTGTACACGGCAGATGTTGAAAAGATGTACCGCCAAATACGAGTATCATCCAAGGATCAAGATTATCAGCGAATTTTGTGGAGATTCTCAACAACGGAACCCATTAAGGAGTACAAATTAACCACAGTAACATACGGAACAACCTCAGCTCCATATCTCGCAATACGTACTCTCCAACAACTAGCAAATGATGAAGCCAGCAATTACCCATTAGCAACCACTGCTGCATTGAATGACTTCTATGTAGATGATCTACTGACTGGAGCACATTCGCGAGAAACGGCTATCAAACTTCATCAGGAATTAATCAATTTGCTGGCCTCTGGAGGATTTAATCTTAGGAAATGGACCAGCAACAAACGTCAACTCATCCAAGAAATTCCTGAAGAACAGAGAGAGCAGAATATTTTGGAATTGGGAGGAGAGGATACCATAAAAACTTTGGGAATCCATTGGAATCCAAAAAAGGATACATTCCAATTCAAGGTACATAATCGTAAGGTAGATGAACAACCGACAAAAAGAACCATACTCTCCAGTACCGCTAAAATTTTCGACCCATTAAGATGGTTAACTCCAGTGACTTTAAGAGCAAAAATCTTTCTTCAAGATCTTTGGGCAGCTGGCGTGAAATGGGACGAAGTACTACCATCAAAACTAACTCATGAATGGAAGGCATACGCAGCTGAACTACACGAGCTTGAGAAAATACAAATACCAAGATGGAACCATTATGAACCGGACAACAAACTTATGGAGATCCATGGCTTCTGCGATGCCTCAGAAAAAGCATACGCAGCTGTAGTGTACAGCAAAATTGTAACACGATCAGGCGAAACAATAATAAAGCTACTCACAGCAAGGTCCAAGGTGGCTCCTTTGAAAGGCAAGCTAACCATACCTCGTCTAGAGTTATGTGCAGCGGTGCTATTAGCAAACCTAATCGAAAGAACCATCAAATCATTGAAAATTCAAGAAATCCCCATATATTTATGGTCAGATTCAACAATTGCATTATCATGGATCAAGACCAGTCCGGAACGGAAGGAAAGATTCGTCGCAAGTCGTATTTCCAGAATACAAGAGACCACCATAGCAGAACAATGGCACTACATTAAAACAGAGGAAAACCCTGCAGATTGTGCTTCCCGGGGATTATCACTTGCAAAATTAAGTGACCATTACTTATGGTGGACAGGTCCAGAGTGGTTAAAGTATCCAAAGGAAAAATGGCCTTCCACACCAATTGTACATTCCGCTGCAATAGAATCAGACCCAGCTCTTGCCATACTAACCGCAAGGGTTGATATACCAGATAGGGAAATAATTGAAAGATTCTCTTCCCTAAGAAAACTAACACGAGTCACTGCCTTCTGTCGACGATTCATTCACAACTGTAAAACACCGTTAAGTAAAAATACGTCACCTTACCTATCAGTTCTGGAGTTGGATGAGGCACTAAACTGTATAATCCGCCTAGAACAATCACTTTCCTTCGCTGAAGAGAAAACCAGACTACAACAAAACAAGAGCATCGCCTCAAACAGTAAACTAAAGTCGTTGTCGCCGTTTATAGACCAAGATAACATATTACGAGTACGTGGTCGTTTGGCACATTCGTCTTTAAGCTACAATGAAAAGCATCCAATAATCCTTCCGCATAAAGGTGCATTAACAACTCTTATAACTAAAGAAGCTCATCTAAAAACTCTACATGCTGGAAATCAAGGGACGTTAGCTTACATCCGAAGAAAATACTGGATAATAAATCCTCGAAACACAATACGCGAGATTATCCATAAATGTATTGTATGTGTGCGTTACCGAGCAGAAACTGCTAAACAGATGATGGGAGACCTGCCAGCAGCAAGAATAACACCATCCAAACCATTTTCCCATACAGGTGTGGACTACGCTGGACCCATATCCATCAGAATGTCAAAGGGTAGAGGCAATAAATGCTACAAAGGATACATTGCGGTATTCGTCTGCCTTGGAACAAAGGCAATCTATATAGAAGCAGTCAGTGATTTGACAACAACAGCGTTCATTGCTTCATTTAAGAGATTCATCGCAAGACGCGGTCAATGTCAACATTTATTCAGTGACTGTGGAACAAACTTCGTCGGTGCCAAAAAGGTGTTAGATAGAGATCTTAAGATGGCCCTGAAGGTGAACGAACCAGAAATAGCAGCCTTATTAGCATCTGACGGAACACAGTGGCATTTTAACCCCCCCGCAGCGCCACACTTCGGTAATTTGAAGAATTAATAACACTTCTATACCAAATAGAAGCTTGTCTGAATTCAAGACCACTCTATCAATTAACAAATGATCCACAGGATCTAGATGCAATCACTCCTGGTCATTTTTTAATGATATGTCCTCCAAGCTCAGAGAAACTAGACCAAACAAATTGCACTACAAGATGGAAGCTGGTTGAGAAACTAAAGGAAGATGTGTGGAAATCCTGGTCAACAGAATATCTTCACAGATTACAACAACGCCCAAAATGGCAAATAAAACAAGAGAACGTGAAGATAGGTCAAATGGTCATAATTAAAAACGAAAATTTACCTGCTGCTAAATGGCTTCTAGCACGGGCAACACACAAAGGATCTGATGGACTAGTTAGAGTAGTCAGCCTACGCACAAAGGGAAATACTATACTAAAACGCCCTATCACAAAAATATGTATCCTACCATCAGAAGATGAGGAGAAGACCTCAGAACAAAGCAAACCAATCGAAACAGTGACAGTAGCTGTAGCATCAACCCGGCAATCAATCCAGAATGACAAATATAACACCTCTTCCTATAACCAAGAAGCTAAGCCTATTAAATGCACGAGCCAAACAAAGGCAAATACTTTACAAGTCTCGCAAATATCTTCTAGAAAAAGAAAATTTGAACTTCCTGATACTTACACGACTCCTGAGCTGATAAAGAGAAGATACCTTCAAGAAATTAAAGAAGCCCAGATTGCTCACAAATCACGAAGCAGCAGTATCCGAATTCGACCAGTAACAGGATATGACAACTTAGTGCCATTACAAAAACAGCGACTAGCCAAAGAAACTTACGAAGAAATGAAGTCAACAATAAGAAGAGAAACGAACATTATAAAAGAAAACCCAAGGAGCCATCAATCATCGATACGGTGCAAGAATAGAGCATCAATTCGAATTCACAAACAATATTCTTGCAAAAGGTGGAAAACAATGGCATTTGCAGTCCTATTCTTAGTAACGATGTGCAAACAAACGTTGGCAGCCTATAATATTAGTCACCCTAAACCCGGACTGTATGTAGAACATATAGGAGAAACATTTGTGCAGAGGGGAACTCTTCGTATTGAACTTCAGTATCCTTTAAACATCACATCAGACATTGCACAATTATGTACCATCAAGTCTTGGAATCACACACAAATCACACAAACCAATTGAAGTAGCAGTAGATGAGACTGGCATTCATATCTTTGGTTTCTTATACATCATTGAAGTAAATAAATATACACTGCTACAAATAACGCCAATTCCGCAACGTACAAATAGCAGCACGTATATACTACCATTAATAACAAATCCTATACTAGCGGTAAACTATAATGATCAAACCTACTTTGAGATGACTAAAAGAGAATTCACCACATGTACACCACAAGAAGCAGAGGGAATATTGTGCACTCCAACAGTTGTAAGCCACATTGACACGAACCCAACCTGCATCATAGATGAAATCTACCAACTTCAAGATCCATACCCATGTACAATGACGAAGTTGAACGCCCCTGATGTCATCTGGAAGCATTTGCACATGCGAAATACATGGTTGGTAATAGCAAGCAAGCCCACTATTGCAGCGATAAGATGTAAGGGCAAGCGCATGGAACTTAGATTAGAAGATGTGGCGATCATCCAAATCGAGCAAGGCTGCATTATACAAACCAGAAGAAACACACTAACATCAGAGATCACAAAGGACATCAACGTAAAATCAGCATTCAATAAACCCATGATGTTTAACCTGA
The DNA here is from genome assembly GCA_949987705.1 of Thereva unica. Taxonomy (NCBI): domain Eukaryota; kingdom Metazoa; phylum Arthropoda; class Insecta; order Diptera; family Therevidae; genus Thereva; species Thereva unica. Next base: position 158,056,668 of record OX465281.1, on the reverse strand, counting down.
CAGAATACCGTCACCAGCTACACAGTCTAAGATTAGAACCTGAATCAGTACTAAGACCTCATGAGCAACTGATAGGGCAAATCAGACAACAGGAATTACTTCAAGAAGAATTAGCACAAGGCACCAGGACACTCTTCCGACATCATGTTACAACAGCAGCGGGCTCAATCACAATAACACTTATCCTAGTAATTGTTGGATACATCATTAAGAGTAAACAATGTAGCAAAACAAACCCAACAACTGCGCAACAACCCGATGATTTATTTGTGTTGAGGCCAGCCAACGCATCCTATAGCCCAACACTCAAGGCCGAGGGGGGAGAATGTGCAAGCACATCACAAAAACATAATTTAACAAATTTAACCTAAATAAATTAATGAAGTAATATCCAACATTAATGAAGTAATATCCAACAACCTACATTACTTCAAGTATTACAAGCAATCTAGAACAATGAAGATATTAGGTAATAATATAATTAAAAATATGTTAATTAAGTAGGTCAAGCAATTAATATATAAGCCCAAATGCAATGTACCTCAATCGTAGTCTTACTAACTGATTCTTATAGAACAGTAAAAGAAAATAAAGAATTAACTCAAGTAAAGTATATTTTCACTCATAAAACCGCTATCCAAATTGTTAAAGTTGTGCGGTCTTTAACACGTCCTACTAAACATCCACTACTCACCCAGAGTTCATCAGTAAGCTTCTATTATTCTTAGCTTCATATTTTTGATACAATTAATAATAAAATGTATACAGTTTTTAGCTGATGATGACATAAAGTAAAAAAATGTCGAAACGTCCTATTTGATTCATGTACAAATAAATGTAATTAAAAAGTAATAAAAAAGAAGGATTCCTAAGGCTCAGCAAGTGCTTTTAATGACGATTGACTATTTTTGGATCCTACCTAACCTAAAATTCATTTATGGAGTAGAGCTAACATCTCCTGCTTAATTAATGTGCTTACCAAATGAACAATTACAATGACGCATCAAGGTTTTCTGAAAGAAATGAAAATTCAATTTGGCATCCAAATTACTAAATCCATCTACAGGTATTATAACAACATTAATGAAAATCGATTATATTTCTTGACCATGTGCAAAAAATATAACCTCATTCCCAACTTCATCAATAATTCATATAGAGCCAATCATCAAAACCAATCCAACCGTAATAATAATAAATTTAAACATAACATACGAATTTTTCAATATAAATTATTAAATTTAGAAATTGACGACACCTTTGCTAACTTAAAACATAAGAATAACATTAAATTGCAATTAATTAATGAATTCATGGATCATTTACCAATTGACATATATTACTTCATTGTCTACAATAGTAATAAGTTATACCATGATACCTTGAAGAAAAACAGAATAATTATCGACAAAAAATTAACTAGCTTAAAACATCACGCTCTTAATAATAGTATTTGTTAAATTCTCAAGAAATATTACCACCATCGGATTATTAATTCAACCGACCTGCAGATCGATGAAAAAATCTTAGTGATTCTATCATTAGGACCCAATTTTAACTTCAAATCTAATGATATTAACTACATAAAGCGTTTGATTTTAGAAACTTATTCTAACCTCTCCATTTCAATTGACAAAAGTAACATTGTTAACAAATGTAATACTAAACAAAAAATTTCCAAATATGTACTTAGACTTTAGATTTAAATCATTAAAAAAAGAGAAATTATCTTACCCCGAGATAGAACTATTAGAATGGATCAAAATCACCAAAATTCGTCAATGACCATAAAGATATTTTAATTGTCACAAAAGCTGATAAAGGTTCAAAAACCGTTTTGATGTATAAATACGATTATGAACGTAAAGCCAGCGAGATCCTTAGCAATGACAACACATATGTTAAACTACATCGTAACCCCATTAATTCATTAGACTCAGAAATTAAAAAATACCTCAAACTCATAAATAAACCTGAATTAATTGTACATAATCCAAAAATTGGGAGAATGTACATGAACCCCAAAATACCCAAATTAAATATTCCTTAACGTCAGATTACTTCCACAATTGACACCCCAATCTATAAACTGTCGAAGTATCTTAACAATGTTCTAATTCAAGTCACTTCTAAACATCAATTTAATATCAAGAACTTTTTTGATTTAGTTAATGACGTTTCCTACCTTCATGTTCCAGACAATTATTGTCTTGCAAGTTTCGACGTTATTGCATTATACCCCAGTATTCCCCAAGAACTCGTCATCGAATGTATACGTGATAGGTGGGATGAGATTGATGAATTCACGGATCTTAATTTCGATCAATTTATAAATGGAATCAAACTTTGTTTCAAAAACTCAGTGTTTTTTTTTTTATGTGGCAGTGCTAAGCTCAGGAATCACCCTTTGTACTACAAGTCCGTCATGTCATTTGTCACGTCATGGTGCAATGTCTAGCAGTAAGCTTAGTACGGGGAAGGGGCTGGAGGGGTTATAAAGGAACGGGAGGGAGTTGAAGAAGGTGGTGATGAACCCTGCGTTTGAACTCTTGGATGTTGTAGGAGCTCGGAAATACTGACTGCGAGAGATTATTTCACAGCCGTGTTGTTCTATTAACAAACGAATTCATATCTTGTTGAGTGCGTGAAAGGGGGAGTTGCAGGTGGAGGGAATGAGACGAGTGGGCTAATCTGGTGTTGCGGGTATAAGAATGCCGTGGAGTCAGGAGAGCGTTTAGCTCGGAGGAACAGTCGATGGTGGAGCAAGCGGTATCGTCATCAATTAATTTAAGGGCCTTTTTTTGGACCTTATCTAACCATGCCAAGGTGGTTATTGGAGCGCCGCCCCGAACGAGGGAGTTATATTCGAGAAGAGGCCGAATGTAGGATTTATAAATAACAGCACGGGCCGATGGCTGGAGGAGGAACTTACACCTCTTAAGAAATCCCAAGCACTGAGATCCTTGTTTGGCGATTTGGAATATGTGGTCATTCCATCGCAAGTCTTTGGCTAATGTCACGCCTAAGATGTGTAAGGATGGTTCGGCCAATAGTTGTACTTCATTCACTTTCAAGGGTGGAGGGGTGTTGAACTTCTTTTTAGAGATAAGACAGTACTTGGTTTTGGCGGGGTTGAATTCAACACGATTCTTCTTTCCCCACTCTAGAATGAGTACAATGTCGTTATTAATAGAGTTGGACATACGTTCGCGATCATCAAGACAGGATCTGGCATGAGTCTGTCTTGTATCGTAGCTGTACGAGTAACGTAAAGTACCGTCGTCAGCGAAGCTGAGAAGTGGGTTGGAGGGGATTGAAAGAAGGTCATTTATAAAGATGAGAAATAGGGCCGGTGATAAGATTGACCCCTGGGGGACCCCCGCAGAGATCGGGTGAGATGCGGATTTGACGCCATCCAATACTACTTTGATTGAACGGCCGAAAAGGAAATTCTTGATCCACTTCTGTAGAAGTGAGTCGACTCCAATAGCTTTGAGTTTGGCTAACAGGGCTGAGTGCCAAACTCTATCGAAAGCCTTGGAGATATCTAGAGCAACCAGACTAGACTCGCCGGATCCATGCAGACTACGGCTGAGGTGTTCTGTAAGACAGACTAAAAGATCGCCAGTGGATCTTTTCTGGCGGAAGCCATATTGTCTGTCTTTTATGAGTAGGTTGGATTCTACATATCCCATAAGCTTTTTGTTGATTATCGTCTCCATGGTTTTGGAGAGAATAGAAGTAATTGCTATTGGGCGGTAGTTTAAGGGGTCGCTGGCTTCACCTTTTTTCGGAATTGGCTGAACATGGGCAAGTTTCCAAGAGTCTGGGTAAACTCCGGAGGAGTATGATAGGGCAAAAAGTTTGCGGAGAGGTTTAGCCAAAGGTGAGGCGCATTGTTTTAAGACGATAGGGGGTATATTATCGGGTCCAGTGGATTTGTTGACATCGAGCTCCTTGAGGCACCTGTACACCTCGCGAGTCCTGAAGAAAACCTTGTCCATTATGTGAGCATTGTGCTCGAGAACTGGGGGTAGCGCAACAGTTTCGGGTAGGGAAGAATTTGAAGCAAACGGAGATGCTAATAAATCGGCCTTGGCTTTTCTGTCTGTTATCACCTTCTTATCGTGAATGAATGAAGGAGTTGTAGATGCAGTGAAATTCTTCTTTATGGAACTTACCAAGGACCAGAAGTTTTTGCTACCAGAGGTTGCATTAAAGAGTTTACTTCTCAACTTACTGTCAAATGAATTTTTGACGTTCCTGATGGTGACTTTACAGGAATTTCTTAGTTTTATATACTCTTCACGGAGCGATTCACTCTGGGAGCTCTTGTAAGCCGCTTCTTTGTTTCTGATTGCATGTATACACTCCTGATTAAACCATCTGTTGGGCCTAGGCTTCACAAATTTGGATTTGAGGAATAAACAAATGCGTTCCTGCCTGTATGATTCTAGTGATACGGATAGTGGCAGAGTTGACGTTTTTGGTTCGGAAACACTGATTCCAGTCAGTAGCTTGGAAAAAATTAATTAGCCCCAGCCAATTGGCCTTCCCATAATGCCATACAGTTCTTTTAACTGGTTTGGGAGGGGTGGGAAATTTGAATGGGAAGCTAGCGCTAACTAAGCAGTGGTCCGAATTGCCGAGAGGTGAATCAACTTCAACAGAGTAACGCGCTGGATGAGAAGTTAAAAAAAGATCAAGGAGATAGGTTCCTTGATCAGCAACATCAGGGACTCTTGTGGGACGATCCACAATTTGATGCAAATTATTGGCGTCTGCAAAGAGCTCGACGTCCTTGCCAGAAACACTGGTGCCATTTGAGTAAGTCAGCCAGTTTGCGTTATGAACATTGAAATCACCCGCAACGATAATTTCACACTCAGGATTGGACGACAAAAATCCCGATATTTGTCCGGAAATAGTATCAAATGATGAAATGGAGGCTTCGTTACTTATGTTAGGACTTCTGTATAGGAAGCAGAAGAATATGACGTGGCTTTTGAAAATGATTTTAATCCAAAGATAATTAAAATCTGAAGTCGTGCTTGAAAATATTTTATAATAAGCCACGTCATCCCTAACATAGATGGCAGTACCCCTATGGGGAGAGAGATTGTGCACTAAAGTGGATCCCGACACCTGGTAATGACCTAAGTCATTATCGGGTGATATTTGGGTTTCACTCAGTGGGAAGATTGGTGGTTTATAATTAGATAAGTGGCACTCAACAAAATATAAATTAGCATGAAATCCACGAATGTTATAAAAGTCAATAACAAAGCATGACCTGTAACGGGACTTCGGTTGCGCGGGCTCATTCGCCACATTCTTATTGATATTTCCCGGAATTACAACCGTCGCAACCATCAGAGTCAATGAAATCTGCCTGCGCCATAATAATGTTTATTATAAACAAATTGATGATTCCCCCATGAGATCCAGCATCTCCAGTTCTCTCGCAGATATCATCCTACAAAAACTTGAAAAATTAGTCATTGCTGATCCTAACTTTAATATTTTATATTATAAAAGATATGTCGATGATTGCATAATAATAGCTCCGTATGACACTATTGCATTGATTTTTGATAAATTCAATTGTTTCCATCCACGAATAAAATTTACCCTAGAATTGGAGAAGGACAATAAGCTCAACTTCTTAGATGTATCTCTCATTAAATCCAACAACTTAATCATAACTGATTGGTATCATAAACCAATAGCTAGTGGCCGTTGCTTAAATTACCATTCATTCACTAATGCTAGGTTTCCACTTGTCGTTTTGAAATTGACAAATGACCTATTCTTACGTCATTTTGAAAAATCGCAAGTGGAAATAGCGAAAAACTGCCTATAATTGAAGTAACTAACAGCACTAATCGTTTAAATTCTTGGTAAGTCATTGCCAAGTGCTGTTGGTCAATTCAATTATAGGCAGTTTTTCGCTATTTCCACTTGCGATTTTTCAAAATGACGTAAGAATAGGTCATTCGTCAATTTCAAAACGACAAGTGGAAACCTAGCATAACTCTATTTACAAAATTAGCGTAATTAATTCTTTAGTCGACCGAGCATTTCTATTATCTGATCAATCATTCCACCCAAAAAATTTTGACTTGACAAAAAATTTTGACAGCAAATTAATCAAAAACTGTTATCCTCGTCCTTTCATTAAAAACATTATTTACAAAAGATTACATAAACTTAAATATGACAATATGCTATATTCATATACTGATAACAATCCAACTTCAGATTTCATTTTCACTGAAATCCCTTTCGATATTAACTCTAATTATGTTGTAGGCAAAATACTCAGAAATAGTAATATTAAGATCACTAATGTCTCAACCGCCTCCACTTCAATGCTATACACCAAACTTAAAGATAAAATTCCCACCATGGAAACCAAAAATGTTATTTATCAAGTAAAATGTGGAGTCTGTGACAAAACATATATAGGAGAAACATCACAACCCTTAAAAAAGAGATTATATCAACACGAATATCACTGCAAAAATTTAAACCCACATCATAGTTCATTAACTAAACATACTCTAGACACTGGTCACAAATTTAAATTCAAGGAAACAAAGATTTTATATTCTGATAACTTATATAATAATAGACTGATTAAGGAAACTTTCTATATTAATAAAAATTCTATATTAACAGTAAACAACCACACTGATTACAAAAATAATTTAAAACATATTAACAATTTTATTACAATTTTTTTATAATGTTTATAATGTGATTTTCTCATACTCCGATTGTCCACCTTTTTTACTTCGAATAATAACCGGTTTTCATTCAAAGTTTGATATTTATTGCAGTGCTGTACTTGCTGCTTAACATCGATACGCCAATTTATCTTGGGTCATTGTTAAGGTGTAGCTCCGTAATCTGTGACAATGAATAAAATGAAGAAATTTAAAACAATAAAAAGGAAAAAAATAAAAAATATTATTTGTGTTAATAAACCCTCTTATTAAGTGCGTGATGTAAAGCTTTTTTAAAAATTTTTATTATATTATAATTTTTTGAAGTTATACTTCTTTAGGCGCGTTTTGAAAAATATTGTGAGAGTGAATTTTGACGAATTCGCAACGCAACGCAACTTGAGGATATTGGCGAAGGGGTGGAGGCAATGGAGGGCAAGCATTTCAACCTCCATTCTTCATGCGCACTGGGATTATCATTATTATGCACGGGATACAGAAAACGAAGGTAATGTAAAAGCGACGGCAGCTTCGAATACCGTAAAAAATGGGCGCTTGGTGACGTCAGCCGTAATGCTGAAACAACAACAGAACCTTCGATTTTATATGGCAAGTGTCCCCCACGTGACATCAGCACTAAAATACCGTATACGGTATACAGTCTTTTACATTATGTTATTTCTGAATCCCGTGATTACTAATGAACGTCAAGCTAGCGGCGACGCTAGCGGCGGTTGCACTGAAAAGCGGCGAAGTTAAAACTCAACTCTATTGAAAAATAAAAAGCTAATGTCCCTCATTTAAATTATTTGTTTTATGTATCTGCATGTGTGAGGAAGATCGTGTAAAAATTTCAGGATAGTTCCATGGTTCTGAAGGAAATAGTATTAACTTTTTCCAGCCAGCGTTTTTGAGCTTAATTACAAAGTCCAAAAAAAAAATTAGTTTTTATCAAATAAAAAGCTAATGTCCCTCATTTAAATTATTTGTTTTATGTATCTGTATGTGTGAGGAAGATCGTGTAAAAATTTCAAGATAGTTCTATGGTTCTGAAGGAAATAGTATTAACATTTTCCAGCCAGCGTTTTTGAGCTTAATTACAAAGTCCAAAAAAAAAAATTAGTTTTTATCAAATAAAAAGCTAATGTCCCTCATTTAAATTATTTGTTTTATGTATCTGTATGTGTGATGAACGTCAAGCTAGCGGCGAAACAAGCGGCGGTTGCACTGAAAAGGGCCGTGACTTTGTTTAAGCTCAAAAACGCTGGCCGGAAAATTTTAATCCTATTTCCTTCAGAACCATGGAACTATCCTGAAAATTTTACATAAACTTCCTCACACATATAGATACATAAAATAAATAATTTAAATAAGGGACATTAGCTTTTTATTTTTAAATAGAGTTGAGTTTTAACTCCGCCGCTTTTCAGTGCAACCGCCGCTAGCGTCGCCGCTAGCTTGACGTTCATGATTACTATGGGCATATGAAAACTCGCAGCCGATGCCGGTTCACGATGTCGATGGGTGAGGGGGTTTTTATGCTGAGGCTATGGAGTAGGCTTGCCACTATTTAGAAATACCAGGGGAGGACATCCACAAAAAAATCAAAAACTTATTAGAATCCACAAAAAAACTCATTTATTAAGTAATAAAAATTAACAAAATACATAAAAAAATTAACAAAATTATACCTACTCTTCTTGAGTATGACTGTACATTTTTTTAAATATAAATTCGTTTTGGTGATAATAAAGTACCTATAACCTAATTAAATTCATTTATTATTAATTATTTTTGAATGTATATTTATCATTACTTTTCGCTAAATTGATCAGCTTATTATCACATTTAATAGTCTCATAAAATTCTTGACAAGTTTCTCTTTGATTAAAATATATAATTAATTCACTCTTAATTAACTTAGTTAAGCTCTTTCCTCTTTCTTCACTCCATTTCGCATTCATTACGGAAAAGACTCTTTCTGTAAATGCACTACTAGCGGGGATACTGAATAAATAAGAAATTATTTTAATAATATTGCATACATCCGGAAAATAGTGAAATATTATCATATATTTTTCGTTGGAGTTTGATAGCTCGTCAAGCTTCAATACATGTATATTTTTTTCAATTAAGCATACTTCTTCAAATAGGAGATCCATATTAAGATCACTTATTATTGTTTTTAAATTAAGCTCGTCAACAACTGCTAGTACATCTTCAAATTTGAAAAACCCTGTATTTAATGATAATTTCGCGATTTTAAACAACCACCTATTTTCGGAAAATTCAAACCGTTCATTAATATATTTCAGGGTTATTCTAATAAATTCTGTGAAATCATTTTCGATTTGAGATTTTTCATCTACATTTTCTATTTTTAGTAGTAATTGTCGAACTTCGTAACCAAAAAATTTTTTTTCAATTCTGTCATTAAGTTTACATTTAAAATCTTTAAATATATGAAATAATTCGATAGCTGTACAAGCATCTGACTCAAGTTTTTTTGTAGTCTCTGAATAAATTTTTAGGATATGCGACAAAAACAGCATATAAATTTCAATCTTTGGACATATTTCGTTATTTTTTATACCCCCCAAAACAAGTATTAGTTGTTTTGGCAATTCTTCACTAATAAAATATGACTTTTTGCCGAATTATTTCTTTAAACTGAATATCACAGAAGTCACAAAAATCAATTAATTTCTCTCTTCGCTTTGCGGAATTAGAGAAATGAGCGTATATTTTCAAAATAATATTTTCAACGTCCACATCTAAATTAAGTAAAGATTTTTTTAAAGCATTATATAAAATATGCGCATAACAATTGCCTTTCAAAATATTGTTATTTGCATTTTTTAAATGTGTAAATAACGAATTGTGTTTTCCAAAATTAGAGTTCGTGTTGTCGGCACTTAAACTTACAACATTATTAATATTTAAGTTTAATGTGTTCAATACATTTTGTACCATATCAAACATACCTACCGCAGATTCATTTGAAGTTTCAACAAAGTCTAAAATTTTATTTTGAATGCCGATAGATTTATCGAAATACTGTATACAAACAGGGAAAAATTTTCGATTTTTTCGGTTTGATGCATCCGTTTGAATTCCAAAAAAAATATTATTTGATGTTAAATATGCAACTAAATTATTCATCATAACAGGAGCTAACACATTTTCAACGATCATTGTCGCTTTTGTGCGCCCGCAACAAATTTTTTTTGCTATCTCTGAGTCAGAAATAGTTTTTTTAAGTAATTTTAAATTACAATCTAATGAATTATACGACAAGTTATGTTTAACATTATGGTATATATGCACCAATTCTGATATATATACATCGTTTTCTTGGGAAGATTTTTTTTTCACAAAAAAATTATTCAAAGTTTGGCTTGTTGTAGCAGCTAATAAAGATGCCTGATGTGTTTGTGTATTCTGGTGAATTCGAAGTGCTGAATATCCTTTATATTCTATGGAAAAAATTGTTCGACAAATAGTGCATTGTGCTTTTGTTGAAGTCGAATTTTCCATTTTTCGAAGCCAGGTATATTCCTTCAACCAATCATTATTAAAAACACAAAGCCTTTTCTTCTTAATTGGTGGTGTTTTTTCATTATTGCTTGATTCCCTTTCCTCTGATTCACACATTATGGTCTGTATTTTATGTTATTGAAATCTTTTAAATTGTAAAAAAATACACTTAATAAAAGTAAAACAAATTATATTATTTTAACTTACATTATCAATAATTACCACTACTTTAATACTATTTTTTTTTTCGCAAAGTGGAAAAATGAAATTGAAATGGAAAACATGCTGACAACATCTGACATTCACGTGATATGTCATTTTTTATTACTTTTTAGCCTTTTCGTTTTAATAAAAAAGTACTTTTTTAGAAAAATGTACTAGATAGATGTTTTAAAATGTTCTAGATAGATGTTATAAAATGTACCTACTAAAATGTTACAAAATGCATAAACTCACTTTGTATGGGAGGACATTTTTACTTTCGGGGAGTACGGAGGCATTTTCTTGCTAAAGGAGGACTGTCCTCCCCAAAGGAGGACGGGTGGCAAGCCTACTATGGAGGGAAATAAATTTCATGTTCGAGTCATCAGCAAAGCGTATGTTTGGTTTTTCGTGGGCAGGAAGATGCGTAGTGTTTATTGTGTGCTGTTTGTGGGTGAGGGGTTTTACTGAATGGAAGGCAATTTCTCTAACTCGTAGTGTAATATCATAGACTCGCCAAGTTTTTAACTTGTAAAAAGTGGCAAAATATTGTATTTTAACATTTTTTACTGCAGGTGCATTACCGGTGATAAGTTAGTTAGTGATCCGAGTGAATAAATTGAATGAAATTGATAAGGTGACCAGTTTTGTTTATATTCATGGTGGTTTTTTCGTGTTAATTTAGGGAAAAAATTTTGGATTTATTTATGGTAATGAAATTAAAAGTGAATTTAAAATGGTTAAAAATTATTACGGAATAGTTATTAAAACATAAGTGCAAGTACCACCACACAACATGAATAACAAAAATTTGGAACTTTTTCCTACACAGTTTTCTGCTTTAATATTTTTAAAAATTATTCTTCAACAAGCTTTAATCACTTTAAATTCACTTTTAACTCAATAACCACACAAATTCAACATTTTTGCCCTAAAATAACTCGACAAAACCACAGCGATTGTAAACAAAATTGGTCACCTTCACAATTAAACCATTAAAATATATTGGTTCACTAAATTTTTTGAAATTGTTTTAATTCAATCACTGAAACATTAATCACTGGTAATCCAGGTGCAGAAAAAAGTGATAAAATAATATATTTTACAACTTTTTATTGAAAAAATGAACTTAAAAACTTGGCTCCACTATGTTACTACACGAGAAATGTCCTCCATTCAAGCAAACGTAGGATCGGCACCGGCTGCTTCCAGCCTGATTGGATTGCTGGAGGCCCTATCAGAACCTCAAATATTGCAAATTTAAGACATGATATGAACATGCAGCACGCTGCTTTGCTTGTCATTTTACCAGCTTCAGCCAATTGAAATACTTTACATTTTTATCTCCTGCCCTAATTTACTGCAAGCTGCCAATTTTGATGTTCTGATACGGCCTGCGGACGATATAAGCGAAGGGGTAGAGGCTATAAAGGGCAACCATTGCAACTCCAATCCTTTAGCTATTAAGTTTATTATTACATGGGCATATGAAAATTCGTAGCCAAAGTCCGTTCACGATGTCCGTGGGTGAGGAGGTTTTTACCCAGAGGCTATGGAGGGAAATTAATTACATATCCTAGTTTTCAGCTAAAGCCGGCTCTAAACGATGCTATGAGCACTTTCCAACGTTAGACGTTTGATCGTAGAACGCATTGTGTGGCCGCTACTCGAACTACGAATGTCTAATGTCAAGCGTCCAACGATGGTGTTTGGACAGGTTCGGAGTGTTGTCGGTCGAACGTCTCAAGCGTTGATGCTGTATTTGCCGATACATTATTGTAAATAGTATGAAACTCTTCGTATCATATTTCAATTACCCTAACCCACTCAATTTAATTGAGTAACAACTAAAAGAAGAAGCTGGGAAGTGAACAGAATTTGGAAGTGACGTTTATTTCAGTAATGGCAAAGGAAGTAGAATGAATCTACACAAGGTCGATGAACCCACAGGTGAGTTACGAGAGCATACCGGCAAAATGAGTCTACGCAACGCCTGGAATTCCTCATTGTGACAGAAGACACAGACGATGTCCTTTTGGATTGCCGGAGATTAGCCGAGCAAACTGCTACACTGTAACCTACAGCTAAAGGCACGGCTAAGAGCAACGAACGTCTTAGACTATAATGGTACGATCGTTTGATCTACTGACTAAAGTGGAGGAAAAGCTAAATTCCTCAATCAGAAGCTAAGGCGGAAATGAACAAAAAAGAAGTGAGTTGGGCTTAGTAGAATTATCAGTGTTATCAGGTAAATAAATGCTGATCCAGCTTTGCGACGCATATTAAGCTTAACATTCATTACGTGTTGGTACAAAATTAGCCAGTCTTAAGAGAATTTCATGATGCATCTTAAGCCCATCTTAAGATAATTGTAATTAGGCCTAATAACCCAACTAGTTGGTGATTTTAGTTAGGATTAGAATACGGTATAACCGACAGCCTTGAGCGTGTCGGCATCATAATGCTTGCACCTTCCAACGCACGAAAATAGATAGAATCCAATAAAATATTTGTGTAGAAATTAAAAATTAGTCTTAAAATCACGCCAAAGAAGTATAACTTCTAATGCGTGTATATAAGTACACACACCCACTGTTTTTTTAATTTACAATGTGTTAATTTTGGTAAACTTCTATTATTCTTAGCTTCATATTTTTGATACAATTAATAATAAAATGTATACAGTTTTTAGCTGATGATGACATAAATTAAAAAAATGTCGAAACGTCCTATTTGATTCATGTAGGTACAAATAAATGTAATTAAAAAGTAATAAAAAAGAAGGATTCCTAAGGCTCAGCAAGTGCTTTTAATGACGATTGACTATTTTTGGATCCTACCTAACCTAAAATTTAAATTACATTTCGTTTAATTGCCTTTTTTCTGAATAATTAGTGGTTCAAATTACTGATTGTAAAGGATAACGGTGAATGGTGTTGTACTTCCTTGTTGAAACAAAAATTAATCTTGGTGATAGTTAAAAAAAAGTGTTATCAATACGGGTTTGAGGCATAAATATTGCATTACGGATAGATGAGCTACTCAACGCCCAACAGCACACCATGCGATTTATCCAACGGTTTCTAACAAATTTCGCAAAGTAAGGTAAGTCATTGGAATGAATTTTCTAAGCGGCATCTCAGACTTCTTAATGAGGCTTCGCCTCAGTTAAAGGAAGAAGAAACCTACTTCAAGAGTGAACATTATTTCGACTGTGAGGATAGCTATCTGGAAGCGAAAGCAGTTCTAAATGACGCTCTTGAAAAATTTACCGTACCGATTGCGACTACTTCCGCTACTCTAAACACAAGTAATGACCACACCGTATGTGAGACAGGCGTTTTAGAACCCCTTCTTCCTCGTATCAGTATCCCTAAATTTAGTAGATTGTACATCGAGCGGCTCCCTTTCCAGGACTTTTGTTTGTATCACTCATCGATCAAAACTACTCCAGGTTAACTAATTCCCAAAAACTCCATTATTTACGCGCTAGTGTGACTGGAGAGGCAGCTAGTATTTTAGAAAACATGCAAATTGCTGAAGCGAACTACAAACCTGCATGGGATCTATTAGTCAGCTGTTACGATAAGAAGCGCGTGCTAATTTATCATCACCAGAGAGCTTTATTCAACCTTGATCCAATGTCTTCAAATTCTTCAGATGAACCACGTTTCTTGCTTAACGGCACGCAACAGGCCCTAAGGGCTATTGAATCCTTAGACAGACCGGTAAAGGAGTAAGGTGACTTGATTGTCTTCATTACTGCTGACATGTTATCTCGGAGTATTCGAGACGAATGGGAAAAGCATATAAGCAGCTCATCAGATTTTTTTTCCTGGTAAGATGAAGCTTAGGAGTCACCTTTTGTACTACTAGTCCGTCATGTCTTACAAGTCATGGTGCAGTGTATAGTTGTAAGCTTGATCTGAAGGAAAGATGAAATAGGATAGATTAGGGGTCTGGTCTGGAGGGTCCCCAAAAACGTATTTATAATGAAAAAACAGCCTCAGAAAGTCAGTTTTTTCAACCAAACATATGTTTTTTACATTATTAATACAGCCCTCTCCATACTTTATCGCTATTACCATGGCGACTGTTCCACTGAAATTCAGGACCTCCTGCCTGCACGGCAATACTTTTCCCGCAACACAAGACTAGCCCGCTAGGCTCATCCTCATACCCTACAGCCTCCGTTCACGCACAATACGGTTTAGTAGTTCGTTTATGAATAGAACGACTCGACTGTGGAATAATCTCCCGCAGTCAGTATTTCAGTGAGGTTCATGCCGGATTCATCGTTGCGGATGAGTCCCGCCACACAAATTTCCTAAAAAGAGAATCATCTGAACTACGATTCATTGTTGTGGATAAAGTGTGCCGCAAATTTTGTATGATTTGACATTTCGTCAAAGTTTTCTTGGTAAAATCCTATAAAGCGGAAATATAAATTTTAAAAATGAAAAATCAGAAAAATCGTAGAATCCTTAAAAATGCTGAAATATATGAAATATCGACATAAAACATATGATTTTTTGACAATTTCGAAAATCCGCCGCACAAAAGTTGAAGTTGATTCAACTTTTTCCAGAGAGAAAAAAAATCCCAAAAATATCCCAAAATTGAGAAATGTTCAATTTTTCATATAAAAAGTATGCGCGCACATAAGTGCGGCGCGACTCATCCGCAACGATGAATCCGGCATCATCGTCATTTTCTTCTACACCCTCCAGACCCCCTCTAACCTTTCCTATTCTCCTCTATTCTTCAAACCAAGCTTACTACTAGACATTGCACCATGAACTGAACGACATGACGGACTGGTAGTACAAAGGGTTACACCTAAGCTTGGTTTTTTCATATAAAAAAAAAATTGGGGCCATTTTAAATATTGTACGCTTTTAAAATCCACTATTTTTTACATGTACATGATGGTACAATTTTTGAAGAAAATTTTAAGCTCTCGAACGTTGATCCAGCGAAATCAATGGACCAAGAGGAACGTTTTTACAAGAACGCCTTTTTTCACAAAAAGTGAAATTTCAAGGAAACTGTTCATTATTTCGCTACAAAAATTACACCGTTTTTTCAGCTGGCAATAAGCAATATTTGTACTAAATTACAAAAATGTAAGTGGCGTTAAACAAAAGTTATTAACAAATTTAAAAAACGTGATTTTCTACAGTTTTTCCCATTTTTATCTTTATTTTCTATCATAACCTATAACTCAATATACATCAATCGAAAGATAATTTGAATAGCTACAACTTTATAATTTGATTTTTTTCGATCCGAGGTCATGTTTTTCTTTTATTCGCTAAAAAGCGTTTTTTACACTTTCCGGGATTTTTTAGGTTAGGTTCGCCATTCCAAAATCCGAAAAAGAAAACGCTATCTTTTTTAGCATTTTTTCCCCTATATGAGCATATTTTTTGTTTCCTGTTGGCAATTAACGCAAAAATTACATGGGGCTATTTTAGATTGATTGGACTATAACCACGCTGCTACCAACCCAACCTGTCACCATTCAACATTGGCCTAAATTGCAAGGTGTTACCCTTGCCGATCCGACATTTCATGAAACGATCCCAGTAAATCTAATTCTAGGGGTAGAATAAAACAGGACCACTCTTGATCGGTGCTAGCTGAGAGCACAAGACTGGTATGGGTGGGTACTATCGGGATCCTTTACCGAGAACAAATCGCCTTCTCTTCACGAAGGTCCAAGTAAAATCAGTTCTAATTTTTCTTCATTTGTCCAGCTCGAGGAACAGCTTCGAAAATTCTGGGAAGTCGAAGAGTTGCCTAAGCAACGCGTGCTTGCCAAGGATGAACACCAATGTGAAGATTACTTTGTCAACACGCACTATCGGAATCCTGACGGCCAAGATGTAGTGAAGCTACCTACTGTAACTAATGACCACTCGATTGATTTGGGAGGGTCCAGAACTATTGCCGTACAGCGACTAACTTAAATGGAACGGCGCTTCTTAACCAATCCGAAACTAAAAGAAGCCTACTGTCAATTCAATTCGTTTATCCAACTGGTAAACTGAGGGTAGTGTTTGGCGGCTCGCAGAAATCGAGCAACGAATTATCCCTCAATGAATGTCTTCATGCCGGCCCCAAATTGCAACAAGATTTGTGGTCAATAGTAACCCGTTGGCGGGAACATGAACTTGTCTTTGTATGCGATATCGAGAAAATGTTCCGTCAAATTTGGATTAACGACCAAGACACCAATCTACAACGTATTGTATGGCGATATTCAAGTAGCGAACCCATTAAGGACTTCATGGTCAAAACTGTCACTTATGGAAGCGTACCTGCTCCTTACCTAGCGATTAGAACGCTACAACAGCTGGCAAGAGATGAAAGACAACATTATCCTCTGGCCTCTGAAAGTCTTGTTCGTGACTGCTATGTTGACGACACATTGACTGGCGCTAATGACCTTGGCTCTGCTATGCAACTGAAAGATGACCTGATTGATCTATTGAAAATGGGTGGCTTCACTCTTAAGAAGTGGGCTTCCAACAGTCAACCGTTATTGAAAGAAATACCTCCCGATCACCACGAGGTTCAAACAATTCTATCTTTAGAAGACGATGCTTGTATAAAGACATTGGGCATCTTATGGAATCCAACCACTGACCAGTTCGAATTCAAAGTTTAACTACCACCCCATCCTGTTAATGTTATGAAACGCAATTTACTCTCGGACATTTCCAAGCTCTTCGATTCGCTCGGATTCTTGGCACCAAGCATTATACTAGCCAAGGTCATGTTTCAGAAACTATGGTCTTACATGAGACGAGCCGCTACCACAGCACCTGGCAAATGAATGGAGACATTTTCGAGATGAACTATCATCTCTAGAAAAGGTTAGAGTACCGCAATGGCTTAAGACAAACAACAAACAGGCTTTCTTTGAGATACATGGATTTGCCGACGCGTCCAACAAGGCCTATGCCGCAGTAGTGTACGCTCGAGTATCTTCGTCTAACCAATCTCCAGTTTCCGTCCAAATTATAGCTGCTAAAACCAAAGTTGCTCCTTTGAAGACAGTATCAATTCCTCGATTGGAGCTGTGTGGAGCAGTATTGCTCACGCGATTGCTGAACAACCTCAGACCTATCTTCACAACAGCACACATCACTACATTCGCCTGGACCGACTCAAGCACGGTTCTCGCCTGGATTCGAGGTCATCTGTCTCGCTGGAATACCTACGTGGCTAACAGAGTAGCTGAAATACAAAGTTCTATTAACATTAGTCAGTAGAAAAATTCGTTCCCGTTCTTAGACGAAAAGCAACTTTTAAGGGTTGGCGGACGCTTGAAGAATGCACTTCTAACCTACAATGAAAGGTTCCGTATCATTCTTCCCAAGAAGGATCACTTCACTACGCTAATAATTAAGCATTATCACGAGCTCACGCTGCATGGGGGACGCAACTTACGTTAACCCACATCAGACGCAATTATTGGATACTCGATGGTCGAAATGCAGTCCGACACACCAGTGTATTGTATACCATGTTTGCGGCAAAAATCAGTCATGAAGGATCAACTAATGAGTAACCTACCTCCTAATCACGTGCGACCGTCACAACCGTTTCAACATACCGGTGTGGACTACGCTGGACCAATCGTGCTAAAGATTCACAAAGGGCGAGGCTTCAAAACACAAAAGGGGTATATCGCAGTATTTGTTTGCCTATTCATCAAAGCCGTGCACTTGGAAGTTGTAGGAGATATGATAACAGACTCGTTTATCGCCGCCTTCTGCCGATTTACCTCACGACGCGGGATCTGCACAGACCTTTATTCCGACCGCGCTTCCAATTTTGCTGGATCCGACGCAGAGTTACGCTCTAAGCTTATACTTTCCAGAAACTGCGAATCTTATCGAGTTCCCGAGCTTCTATCTAAAGATGGTACTAATTGGCACTTTATACCGCCACACTCACCTTATTTTGGAGGAATCTGGGAGGCAGCAGTCAAGTCCGTGAAGCATCGCCTAAAGCGTGTTCTTGGAGAAACCCTTCTAACTTTTAAAGAGATGACCACACTCCTGTGCCAAGTAGAGGCAGCACTAAATTCTCGGCCTATATGCCGCTTAAACGACGGCCTATATGCCGCTTACTGGCGGCTCATTAACATCGGTTCCTGCCAGCTTTCCATGAAGGACAATCGGTTGTCCCGTTGGCAGCTCACGCAGAAAATGTTTCACGACTTCTGAAAACGATGGTCCGCGGAGTATCTAAATGGTCTACAGCAGCGTTATAAATTAATCCGCGAGAAAACCACAGTCAAGATCAACGACCTAGTCTTATTGGAGGATGATCGTTATCCTCCTTGCAAATGGCCCATAGGGAGGGTAACCGCATTGCCTCCGGGTCCAGATGGATTAGTTCGAGTCACCACAGTTAGGACTCCGCACTCAGTATTCCTGCGCCCAGTGGTAAAATTAGCTGTTCTGCCCCTTGGTTCTGAAGAAGTTTCAGACATGTACTCTAATTGCAGTTCTCTTTTGCAGGAACCTACAGTTGAACCATTAGAAGACGGCGGGCGGCCCGCTTTCAAAGACAGAGGACCTTCGTCGCTAGAAGGACGAGGCGGGCGGAATGTTTGAGCGTGCCCAGATGACGCGCCTAGTTATCAGCAGAAATGTTTTTATCACGAATCAGTTCGACTTCGAATTCCTACGAGCAAATACCAAAACTCTCAACCAAGCAAATAAACTTCTGTTGTAGTAACTGTACCGTGTTGTTTTATTTATATAAAAACCAATTCAACCTGAATCCCCGCAATTAATTCTAAACACCCTCATAGGGAGGAAACAGTTGCCCTCCAGCGAACTCTGTTTGAGCGACAGCTCTCATCTCCGACCAGGATCTCCCAGTTGTTGCGGCTTCTCCTAGTAGGATTATCCTCCACGTTGATCTAGGTCTTCCGACTCGACGGTATTGTAGGGACATCGTCCCACTACTCACCTATTACTTGACTTTCGCAGTCATTGCACAAAAGCATAGCTTACTTGCATCAAGTAATAAAAAAATAGGAAACAAATTAATTTAATTAGTTGTCAATTTAAGATTTCTGACGTGAGAACAATATTAAAAAGAAATTGTTGTAAAAACTTTAATAATAATTAAATAAGAGATTAATGTGAAGCAACGTGTTTAAAAGAAAATACATTATAAGGTGTGACATGCCTCGAGCAATTCACCAATTTATATAGAGTCAAAATTTCTTAAGCGGGCCACTAAAAATCGACTATTAGATTTTAATATATCTAATTAACATTTTGATTTTTTAGCAAAGTCCCAATATTTTAGCATTTTGGTCATATTTTGAACCTACATATCTATGTGGTCTGTGGACTTTGCTAAAAAATCGAAGAATATTGGGATATTGCTCACACCTGTTACCTACATACACAATACACCTAGGTCCATAATGTTATGTATTAATATCTCACTGTGACGGTTATATGAAAATAACTCACCACTCACAATTGTTATGTAAAAATATTTCGTGATTTATTGTATTAGTAAAACGCACTTTTATTTTTCGGTTTGTCCGATAATTAATTTGTTTTTATTATCACTATTTCAACGTTTCTTTTAACCATAGTTGTCTTTTTATTCTTAAATTAATCTATAACTTCATATAAAACCGTTTAATTCTATTAATTATGTCAGTTTTTATAATTATATTATCAAAACAACAAGAAAATTATCTTTTTATTCACTTTCTATAAAACATAGCTTATAATCTTATTTATTCCTCCTTTTTTTCACTTTCTATGGGACGTAGCTTATAATTATGTATATTTATATAGGATAAAAAAAAGGCTTTTTTCCATTTTTGCACACACAAAAACTTACACTTGTATTTATTTATTAACTTCCCAGTATAGGAAGTTATTGTAATCGGTCCGAAAATCGAAATCGAAAATTTCAACGTATTTTCATCTTTCAAGGTCCCAGGAGCCTTTTAAGCAAAAAATTGGGAGGAAGTATGTGTGTGTGTGTGTGTGTGTGTGTATGTGCGTACGGATGTGGTCATTTTTTCCTGCACGATATCGCGCGAACCAAAACTGATATCGGCTTCGTTGAGGTGTTGTTCGAAGCGTATTAACCGAAATATGATCTGAAAAGATTTTCATGAAATTCGGTCCAGCCGTTTTTTTGTTTGAGCGACGTAAGTGATTTTTGTACCTGCACGATATCGCCCGAACCACGAAAGATATTGACTTACTTGAGGTGCCGTTGGAAGCGTATTAGCGACAATATTATCTGAAAATATTTTTATAATATTCGGTCCAGCGGGTTTTTGGTTTAACTGACTTAAGTGATGTTTGTACCTGTACGATACCGCGCGAACTAAAAACTATATCGACTTCATTGAGGTGCCGAAAAACATTAATACATCAATTTTATATACATTTTCGTCATCCTAATCTTGTAAGTGCGCACATTTAGTTTGACATTTTAGCGAAAATATTTATAAACAATTGTGACAAATTTTCGGTATTATGCATATATTCTATATTGCCTATTGTTCATTTATTATTAAAATATCCAATCATAATATTCAACATCCATCATACTGGGAAGTTGATCGTGTGGACCGAAAGGGTCGAACCCACCTCCCAACTAGTTTAATTTTACACCAAGAGAAAAAAAATGATTATTAATATTTATTTTCTTAAACACTCTAACAGTTTGATACGATTTTCATTTTATACACAATTTGCTTATTTTCGATATGCGAAAGACGCACCCGCCGGTAACCGTGGTTAAGACTACACTCTTTACGAAGGGTGGCGACGCGCCCGCCGCGCTTGACCGTTAAAACAACACTCAACTAAATTAAATTTTCACCCGCCGGTGGTGGCATGGAAAATTGTCCACCGGCTGGGAAAAACGCGCCCTTGAACTTTTAGTTCCCACCTGCGCAACTTGCTTATCGCGCGCTTCTCACGCGGCGCATAGCAAGTTGCGCTTAATTATTGTTGGGTGGGTCAAATTACTTTCAAGAAAGTCAAAGTCAAGATCACTGTTTGCCAGAAAAGCTTGGGAAGGGTGCAAAGGTAATTGCGCACCTTGCAAATCTCACAAAATGCGCGCGGATCAGGTTACGTCTGGAAATGTTACATTTGTTGAAGTGGATTTTTGTACGTTGAAGATTTGTCCGTTAAGGAATTTTGTACATTTGAAAATGGAAATTAGACAATTATTTTCCGTTTAGGATTTGTTGTTCACAGGGAACTCATATTGCATTAAATTCATTGCGAATTTGATGTAAAAAGCTCCCTGTATGAAGGGATATGAGAATTTGCCTAAGGATCTCGTTTCTCACCGAGACCCTTAGAAATTCTATATGTAACAATAAACCCACAGGCTCATAACAAACGTGGAGGAATGGGTCACGAGAGAGTTTGGAGAGGTGAGTTACGAGGGCTTACCTCCGTCGAATCGGACGAGTCCACGCAATGCCCGGCATTCCTGAATGTGATAGTAAACACAGACCAGGTCCTTTTGGAACGCCGGAGATTAACCGAGCAAACTGCTGCGCTGTACCCGCCAGCTAAAGGCACAGTTAAGAGCAAAGAACTCAATCAGAAGCTAAGGCGGAATGAAACCAAATAAAGAGAGTAAGACTTAGAAATACCAGCAGCATTATCAGGTAGATAAAAGCAAATCCAGCTGGCGACGCATATAAAGCTTAACATTCATCACGTTTTGAAGGAAAGACCATTTAATTAAACCAAATGACCAGATTCTAAACGAAATCACTCAAGTTTTTCTGTCCTTGATAACATATGATTTGGTCGTCTATCCTTTCTTGGCCGACACGGTGCCATAGTTCTTCGTTTGAAATTCTATCTTGCCAGCGGATTTTTAGGATACGACGCAGGCATCTGTTGATGAAGACTTTTAGGCGCCCTGTGACGAATTGGGTGACTTTCCATGTTTCGCAACCGTGCAAAGGAACTGCCCTAACGTTGGAGCTGAACAGCCACAATTTGGTGTTAATTGAGATCTCCGTTGATTTTCATATGCGGAACAGGCATGCATATGGGCCTCGTGCATTATTTATTCTACAACTGAAGTTTTATTCTGCCCCGCCATTTTCGGTAATAATGCTACCGCAGTAGAAGAATTTATCTACCAGCTGTCCGTTCAATGGTGTTTGCATTTATCCGCATTTCTTTGGTTTTTTCGAATTTCGCCTTAAGCCTGTTGGACGACTTTCAGTTGCCACATTGTTTAGCATGTTAACATCTGCGCTGCGAGTCGAAATCTTTAAGGCGATCTAGCAAACCCCATTGTTATGTCGTCTGTTCTACTATATAGAGCGCCGACAAGGATGTCATTTATTACTATAAAAAATAATAAAGGCAAAAGTAGACGTCCTTGTCGTACCCCTGAGCTCACCTCAAATCTGTCGGATAATTTTCCATTATGGAGAACTCTGCATTTGGAATTGTTATATAGGGCTGTTATCAATTTTATTATTTTATCAGGCAGTTCACGTTGCCATAGTGCCTGCCATACAGACCGATATGCCTCCTTAGTTGTATAGGCAAACTTTTCGAGCGGGTGATCTGTAACAGGATTCTCCCTAGCGTCGAAAGGGTAGGTGGCCTGCCGGGCAAGCAATTCGGCTTCAGAAAGGCAAGGTCGACGACTGATGCAGTCAATATGGTGGTGGGCATAGCAAGAGCCGCCATAGAGAAAAATCACTGCTGCGCATTGATAACCCTCGACGTTAAAAATGCTTTCAACTCAGCGAGGTGGAGCAAAATAGTTGAGGCGTTGATAAAGCTAAGCACACCAAAGTACCTAGTGCGTGTAGTGGCCGACTACCTCCAGGGTAGGTCGCTTCATTGTGAATCAAATGATGGTCCTAAAGTGTTCGGGACAACATGCGGTGTCCCGCAAGGTTCCGTCCTGGGCCCCCTCCTATGGATCGCAATGTACAATGATGTGTTGGGGCTTCGTCTTCCAAAGGAAGCAGTGGCGATCGGGTTTGCAGATGACATCGGGGTAGTTGTCGTAGGAAAACATCCAGATGACATCGAACTGTACGCAAACGAAGCGATCTGGGAAATAAAAGCGTGGCTAGAACGTGCTGGGTTGAAGCTGGCAGAGCACAAAACGGAAGTAGTGCTGATCAGCAAGCGACGAAAGCTAGTATCCGTAACGATAAAAGTAGGGGAACAGATCATCCACTCACAGCCCGCACTAAGGCTAAGCTTCAAAGCGCACTTGGAGGGCATGGCAGACAAAGCGTCTGCGATTTGTGCATCACCCGCAAGAATGCTGCCCAATGTTTGGGGGCCCTAGACCGAGTCGTCGCCTCCTCTTGGGGAGGGTGGTCAGCTCAGTCCTGTTATACGCAGTGCCAGTGTGGGCAACAGCGTTAAGCAGGACTGCAAATAGCAGAAAATGGAGGGGTGCATATAGGCTAATAGGCGATCCTGCTCCATCTGCTCTACGGACAGTTTCGACTTGTTGGAGAGGAAATTGGAGAGAAGCTTGTCGCTCATGGTTATGGAAAAATTTTCTGAATTTGAAGAGCGCTTTATGTTGCGCTTCGACCATATTATAAACAATATTAATGCTGATTTTACTAAATTGCGCTCCGAATTGGAAAGCGTAAAAACTGAGCTCCAAGCCGCTCGTCAGGATATTGATGACCTCAACAGGGAAAAGCGATTAACCGATGCAATTTTAACAGGGATTCCCTGCGTGTCTAACGAGCAGCCGCAACAACTTCTGGAATGTGTCTCTGCGGCTATCGGGCACAATCTATCACCATTCTCCTGTGCATTTCGCACTGGATCTGCAGCCAAAATAAAACCGCTGATAGTGAAGTTCCCATCAGCCGCTGAGCAGAGAGTTTTTCTAGAAAAATTTAGGAAGTACGGTAAACTGAAATTGAATCAGATCTCCCCAGGTTTCTCGTCGGATAGCAGAGTGTATGCCTTTGAGAGTCTCTCGAAGCCCCACCAAAACATATTGCGCAAAGCTCTGCGGCTGCGCAAAGAGAATTTGCTGCTGTCTGCCTTCACCAAAAGAGGCCTTGTCTACATCTGTAGGAAGACTGGAGATCCTCCAATAAAAGTTACCAGCATCAACGAGCTTGATGCATTAATTGGCGCTGCGGAAAATATTGCGGACGGCAATAGTTAAATATTTAATTTCTTAATAATTTTTCTCTTTTTATTTTTAAATTTTCTCTTTTAATTTTTAATAATTTTTTTTCTCTTTATTTTATTTAGTTCTATTTTTTTTAGTTATCATGTTTTTGCTTAAGTTCTTATTTATTTTTTTCTCTTCTATTTTTAAATTCAAAAAGTGCGTTACCTTCGTGTTCCTTGTTTTCAAAGTTTTGTTGTTTGCTCGGCTGGAGTTTTCGCGCTTTGTGCTATATAATGGTGGTTAACATATCTCCATTGGAACGAGTAAGAGCTGTTTTAAACATCTTTACATCACGCATCAAAGGCCTTAACGTGTGTTATTTAAATGCTAGGAGCCTGAGAAACAAATTTGAATTCTTTTATGATGTCTTTTCCAAATCTGAAGTACATGTGATTGTGGTAAGCGAAACATGGCTTACTAAAAATGTAAATTCAAGAATTCTGTCCATTCCTAACTATAGCCTCTTTAGAAATGACCGGATATCTCGTAGGGGAGGCGGAGTTGGAATTTATGTTCACAGCTCCTTGAGATGCTCCATTATTTATTCATCAACAAGTATTGAAAATACACAATCTTTGGCTGTTGAGGTGGACTCCGGATTTGAAAAATGCGCTATCGTTGGTATCTACCGACCGCCTGGTGGCACCTTCTGTTTAGATGACGTCACCCAATTAAAAATGGCCCTCTCACCTATTATTTTTAAATATCACAATATAATTACTTGTGGTGACTTAAATATTAATGCGCTTAAACCTAGTACCTCTTTAAACAACTTGTTTTACCTTTGTCAGATCCTCAACCTAGAAATAGTCAATTGCTTGCCCACCTTTTTTAATGCTACCGTACCATCACAACTTGATTATTTGTTGGTAGGTGACATTACGAAAGTGGTTTTTCACAACCAACTCACTCCTCCTAGTAATTTCGATCATGATCTTCTCTTTCTCTCCTACAAGATGCAGCTCCTTCCCATTCCCCAGTTTCGCTCTATTTCTTTTAGAGACTTTAAGAGTATAAATCTAGAGCTACTTGGTAATGAATGCATTGCGGCTTCGTGGGACAACGTCCTGACTTCGAATACTGTGGACGAAAAACTTCAAAATTTTTATGAAGTTATAGCTGCTCTCTTTGAGCAATTTGTCCCATTACGTACAATTAAAATTCATCCCAAGCGCTGTCCCTGGTTAACTCCTGAAATACATTCTTCATTGGCTGAACGCGATTTTCTTTACCATCAATACAAAAGGACGCGCAGTGAAGCAGTTCGTAAGATGTATAAAAAAGTCCGTAATAAAACGATTGCTCTTCTACGATCTGCTAAACGATCCTACGCTAAAAATTTGCTCGACATTAATTTACCCCCAAAAAAATTATGGCGCAATATTCGTGATTTGGGTACGTATGGGAATGATTCTCAACAAGTGTTTGTAGAGCCCAATATATTAAACGAGTACTTTTCATCCATCTCTGAGAGTAACTCTGCTCCAGTTGAAGGTAGCTGTGCCAACCTATGCCCACCGGATGGCTTTTCTTTTCGTTGTATCGATAACCATGAACTTCTTTCTGCGTTGTTTTCTGTCAAATCAAACGCCGTGGGTGTTGACAACGTCTCTCCAAAGTTCATGAAATTGATCGCCCCGTTTATATCTAATGTCCTTACTCATATTTTTAACACCTGCCTTACAGTTTCTCAGTTTCCTAGCCAATGGAAACAGGCTCTTGTTGTACCTATTCCGAAAAAGGTCTCTCCTTCGCAAGCATCTGACTTCCGTCCAATCAGTCTTCTATGTTTCCTTTCTAAAGTTTTTGAAAAAATTATTGCTAAGCAGCTCATGTACTATCTAAATCAAAGTAGTCTTCTCTCTATATGGCAATCTGGTTTCAGGTCTGGGCACAGCTGCGAAACGGCACTCTTAAAAGTTTCAACTGATATTTTTGAGTCACTTGATAACAATAAAATTGCAATCTTAGTTCTACTCGATTTCTCAAAAGCATTTGACTCAGTTGACCATATGATGTTACTTGAAAAACTAGGCAGAAATTTTGGACTCGGCCCTACTGCAGTCAAACTTTTTGAAAGCTATCTCCAGGAGCGCTCTCAAATTGTTAAGGTACAAGAATCTTTCTCCGAACCAGCGCTTCTTCATTGTGGAGTACCTCAAGGCTCTATCCTGGGCCCCTTGCTTTTCAGCCTTTATATAAACGACCTTCCAAATGTAGTCAAACATTGTTCCATACATCTATATGCTGATGATGTGCAGATCTATTTAAGCAAACCTCTTGAACTTATCGAGGATTGTACTGTTCAGCTAAACAGTGATCTGAAATGTGTGACAGAATGGTCAGTCCAGTACAAATTACTGCTGAACCCTACCAAGTCGTCCTGCCTTGTCGTCAGCAAAACTCCTATTGACATTGAAAATCTGTTCCCAATTAAAATTAATGGTAATGTTTTACACTATGTTGACTCTGTAAGAAATCTGGGAGTCGAGCTCGACTGTAAATTCAGTTGCTGTAACCAAACCAGAAGTGTCCTTCGTAAGGTGTATGCCTGCCTTCGCCAACTTTGGGTATCGTCTAATCTATTGCCTCTTGCTTTACGTATACGACTGGCGAAGGCCCTGGTAATGCCCCATTTCACGTACGGAAGCCTAATTTTTTCAAAACTTGATGCTGTCTGTTCAAGAAAAATAAAAGTCGCGTTCAATGATACCCTTCGTTTTGTCTTTAAATTGCGTCGTTTTGATCATATCACGCACTATGCTCCCATTCTGCTAGGTATGACGTTTGAAAACTACCTAATATATCACCGGTTAAAATTCACTTTTAAACTTATACACAGCAGATGCCCTGGATATTTATTTCAAAAACTTAACTTCTTGCAACTAAGCAGACAATCTAGCACACTTTTGGTGCCTCGTATACGAACAGTATATGGTGAACGCTCTTACTTGTTCCAAATTGCTCGGATGTGGAACAAACTACCCGTTTATGTGCGGAGCGCGTCCTCTTGGCGATTATTCAACAGGCTCTTGAAGGAACATCTAACAAATAACAATCTGTAGGGTCACTCACTTTTTGAATCTTCTTTTCATTTATCTTCTTTTCTTGCCATTTTTTTTCCTTTTATTTTATTATTAAAACATTATTTTTTATATTTTGTTAATATTATTTTTCAAACTTCATCTTGTAACTTCTTTTCATTTTTCTTCGTTTTCTCACTTTTTTTAAACATTATTTCTTGTATTTTGTTAATATTATTTGTTTTTTAGTTTGTAGTATGTTATATTCATTTTGTCTCAGTCACCCAATTAATATTTTGTTTGTACGTTTGTAAGAATTATGTTCTTTTGTACAATTTTAAATAAATTATTATTATTATTATTATTATATAGGCTAAGTGCACTTCGCGCTTGCTGCGCGTACAGGACCACAGGGTGCGGCGGCAGATTGCGCGCTGCGAGTCCTTAAAGGAATGGCAGGCGTAGTGGGACGAGTTTGTTAAGTGTCGTTGGACCCACAGACTTATCCCTAATGTGGAAATATGGGCTACGAGGGAGCGTGGGGAAGTAAGTTACGACCTCACGCAGTTCCTGAGCGGACATGGGGGTATAGGAAATACCTCCACCGCTTCGGGCACGATGATTCACCGCTGTGTCCTGTATGCCCAGCGACGGAGGAAGACGCAGAACACGTCTTCTTTACCTGCTCGAGATTCGCCGAGGAAAGGGCGAAACTAGAAGAAAGGGTCGAGGAGCCACTAAAGGCCCTTGGAGACGCTAAAACATGGTACGAGTAAACATGGTACAGGGACCATGTTCGAGGTGATGTTTGCCGTGTACGGGCCGGTACGCGTACCACTTTTTTGGTCCGACCAACGGTTCGAGTAAAATCAAAACTGGTTTGATTTTCGTCGATGTTTGTGGGCGGAGTTTCGTGTTGGTGATACCATGTCCTACCGTTTGCGGACTTGTTCGACCAAATTTACTTGTATACGAAATGTTTCAATTTACCAGTTGACAACTGAATGACAGATTAACTTGAAATATTTTGACAAGAGAGCGGTGTTCAAGTAAATCGGTCTTAGCACATGTCTTACCGTCTGCGGGTTTTTGGTCGTACCATGTTTACTCGTACCATGTTTTAGCGTCTCCAAGGGCCTTTACGCCCGAAAACATCCTAGACCATATGATGAGGTCTGAGGAAATGTGGAGGGACGTGGAAGCAACCCTAAAGACCATTCACAGAAAACTAAGGCAAGAAGAAGCCGTAAGAAATAGAGAAAGGCACAGAAATGCCGCGAGCAGAAGCAGCTGAATGAAGCTGAACGACCCCCGCGATGTAATGCTTATTAGCCAGTCCCTCGGGGGTGGATCACGTCGGAGGGGCTTTTTTAGTTCTCATGCCCAGCGGGAAAAAGAAATAATTCAGAATTAATTTAGAACTAGTTCTCGAACAAACCGACTAATTCAATTTGTATTATTTTGTATGAAACGAATGAATTACTTTTCCACGGCGATTGCATAGGGTGGAACAAATTAATTCTTCCTCTGCATTACAAAGTGATTAATTCTGAATTAGTTCAAAGTATCGTATTCTGAATTAGTTTGAAAATATTGTATTCTGATTTTCAAAACACGTCATAAACCTTTTCATTAGCTAAAAATAGAATACAAAAGGGGCAATAAAATAAAAGGCACTTCAAGAAAAAGGGTAAAAAGGTTTCTTTATACCTCTCAAGTGCAAACTAATTTCTTTGGAATGTATTCCGAAATCATTCAAATCGAATCAGTTCGGTTATTCCCGCTGGGTGTTCATAGACCCATATATGCGTATGTGCACTTATGTGTCCATATGTGTGTATGTGTGGATTTACGTGAAACATAACCGTCATGCGAGATCGGCCAGTAAAGGGCACATGAGTCATGCCGGTAGCGTATGCTTTTTTACCCCCAGGAAAAAAGTGCCTGCCATATTCGTAATTCAGTAGACTGCTCCACAATTATTCTCAAGGTGTTAATATGATCAGTACATGACCGGCGCTTCCTGAATTCGGCCTGTTGCCTTCTAAGCGTTCGGTCTACTGTTTCTCTTATCCTAGATAGCAATATATAGGACAAAATTTTGCCCACAGTAGATAATAAACAAATCGTTCTCGTTAGATATCAACTTTCGTCTCGAAGATTTGGCGACTAGTTTTTGATTCGATCTCGACTCGTAATGTTTGCAGGGGTATAAAAAGAGCACAGTACTTTATCTTTTCCCTTGCATCACAATTTAATTTTGGTCACGCATAAATAAAGTTTTTTTTTTCGAATGCCCATAAGAAGGAAAAAACTCATTAGGTATAGCATAGCAGAAAAATGGGAGCTGAAAAGTTGTTCCCCCAAAATTCACTTACTTACTTTCTTACTTGCATGCACAATAATCTGCAATCAGTTGAGCACTTTTAAATAGATTTTGGTTCTAGGGAAGGAACCCAGCGAGGAACGAAGAAAAAATGAAATGCATCCCCAATGTTTGTTCCAGGTGGTTCTACAGAAGCCTGGAAAAAACAAAGAAAGTTCGCTGAAAGTTAGAAGCGGTAGTTTTGCTTGAAGCAATCCAACTGAATTCGACGAAAAATTCCTTTTTAATACATATTCTAAGAAGCTCGTCTGCAGATCCACAAACAAACACTCGTAAGACTTCATAGCAACAAAAGATCCCAGTAGGACTTTTGGCAACCGCTGAAATTTCAATCAATTATTTCTTTGGTGAAAATCGGAAGTTAATACAAAGTAATGCAAAATGTAATGACCTGTATGTAAAAACCTGTATGATATAAAAAGAAAGGCCTTACCAGGGCGGACATTGCAATGTAAATGTAATGCAGTTGGTATTGCGTGCGGTAAGGTCTAGAGTTTGTGAATTGTGATTACCAAATCGTTTCCATAGCCATTACAAGTCCTACTGGGATAAAACGATTTTATCACACCAATCAAATGTGAAGCCTTTCAACAGATTGCTGACGTAATATTCTTATATGTATCTCAAACAAAAGATGTTTACTCTCTCAATAAGTGTACCACAGTGTAATAAAATATTTAGCAGGTAAAACACGAAAGGTGCCAGCATGTATACAGAATTATTACAACGGTTCGAGACAATTCCCTTTCTATACGGACAAAAGGCTTAACAATTTCTTTCGAGCTCGTTAAGGATAATATTTGGCAATGAATCCCATAATAGACAACGATTGTTGGGTGTACGAAGAAGCATTTAAAGGATTTACGTGAGAACTGGAGCTGAAATTCTGTTCACACCTTAACCTATTACCATGATTATAGTGGGTCAGTGCCACAAGCAGGTCATTACTGAGGTTTAATATCCATGGAGAGATATACATACATACAAGCATATCCACAAAAGAGGATATGTAAGTAATCAGGTAGGCTGGCCTTAATGACTGTTGTACAAATTTCTTTGAAGGCGTACATTCATTTTCAGTAAATTTTTACCTTTAATGTGTACTTAACTTTTGTTATTGTTGTTGTTGAATAATTTGTCAGAAGTTCCTGGTTGCCGTAATATCAATATTTGTGGACGAAATTGTTTATGCGTTAATCGTTTTCTGATAGATTATTTCAGTGTTATTGATTTTAAATGTTATTAATTTAGATTTGTATGGCGTAAAATTAATAGGTACAGCAATGATAAATATTATTTTTGTTATATCTTTGTATATAGTACTTACTTTTATATTTGGATAGAGGCGAATCAAAAGTAATTTATAATAAATTGCTTTTATTTGTAATTGTTTCTATCAAATGTAAATTTGTAAATAGATTTCCACTATTAATCTAATGATTAAAAGCTTTTCATAATACCTATCATTTTTAATGAATTTTTGTTTTCAAATAATTGTTTTGTATTTGTCAACAGCCCTCGCTCTAGGGCGGGCAACCCGGAAATTTGGGGAGTCTTTTGGCTGAGAGTGTGAGAAAAATATTGATGTGTTAAATACCGAATTAATAAAGCATTCACATATTGATTTGTTCCTTCTTTAAAAATTTACAGTATTTATATAGTACAGGATCCGTAGAAGAACGATCTTTACCGATCGAGTAACCGAATGAAAGGAGGTGGGAGGTGGTGGATGCCCCAGGCCCATAACTAGTTAGTATATCCCGTAACTGTGGCTAAAATGTTAATAATACTATTTCTTTTTATTCGGGCGAAATACCTATAGTCTATTGATTATGTCATATAGAAAGGAACTAAGACGTTCACGGGGTTTTATTGCAGGAACCGGTCAATGGGTCATTTAAGAAGAAAAAACCGGAGAAACCGGAAAAAACGAAG
This sequence comes from Thereva unica, assembly GCA_949987705.1. Taxonomy (NCBI): domain Eukaryota; kingdom Metazoa; phylum Arthropoda; class Insecta; order Diptera; family Therevidae; genus Thereva; species Thereva unica. The sequence goes on along the minus strand of OX465281.1, from coordinate 158,024,641 downwards.
AAAAATTTCGATTTATTTTATATAAATTTTTTTTGTAGAGAATTAAATTTCCTATGGAAATGGTTTATTTAAAAAATTTTGAAAATTTTGTTTTATGCCGAAAATGTTGAAACAAAAAGAAAAAAAAGCCAAAATTTCGATGTTTTTTTCCTTTTTTACTTTTTTGCCAATATCTTTTTTTTGGTTAGAGATAGGCATAGGTATTGCTTTATATAAAATAAAGCAGATAAAATTTCCTTTAAAATGATGGGTCGGAAAAATTTTTTGGTTGAAAATTCACCGAAATATGGCCACTCGAACATAGCTTTTTTTTATTTTTAACCCTTTTATACCGAAATTGTTTTCAATCTCATATTGTTGAAAAAATTATTATATATGGCAAAACCCAAAGATATATGGCAAAACCCAAAAAGGGTCCATTTTGACCCCTATCTCCAATTTCCACCCTCTAATTTAATAGCACTCCGCGGTTTTCTCTTCTTAAATGACCCATTGGCCGATTCCTGCAATAAAACCCCGTGAACGTCTTAGTTCCTTATTGCCCTGCTTTTTAAGACCTAATCAATAGACTACTAATATAACCCTGTATTTTTGTAACGCTATAACATATTTTCATGGATAAAGGTATCAGTATCAGCGGAATACTCTCACCTATCTAAAATTGTAAAAGCGACGCGACGGTACCGCCGTACCAACTTCCAGAGCTATTAGACGGCAAAGTCAAAATTTTGTTTTTTAACAAAAATGTCACCTTCAACCACCTTTTTCTCCAGAACACCTAAAGTTGACCAATATATTTTTTCCCATAATAATAAAGCTTGGAGTGTTTCCTTAGAATAATGTCCACACAATTTTTATGATACGGCCTTTACTCTTGGATATTTTGATATTTTGGATGTTCCAAAAACCTGCAGAGTGGAAGGTCAGAAATCTGTGTTTAAGCTTCATGACCGCCTAACGATTTATAAAAAAAATTCCACGGTGTAATTTTTTCAAATCAAAATACAGATTGACTGTTGAAAAATTATGCTGTCAGCCAAATTGTGGGCAAACTTAGGGTGTTAAATTACACCCTAAAACCAAGTGATTCCAATAATAATCCCGCCTATAAGCCAAAATTGCCTTAAAAATGCGACTAGTCTATAGGTGAATTCGGTTGCGTATTCTATAATATCTGTCGATTGTTATATTTTGCACTGTTCTTCCTCTACTATTTCTGTTAGGGATTCACATATGTTTCGTCATATTTTCATTGATGATAAGTCTAGCTTTCGATGCTGCTTTTCTATCACCACAAAGGCTTCCTTTACTTTAGTCATTTTTCTGCCTAAGATGACGTCACCTGCATATGCATATGAGTTTTCAGTAAGTTGTATTAATTGATCTGGAAAGGTCAGTTCCATCATGGCTTCATAGAAAAATATATAGCTTTGTTTAAAAAATATATAACGGGTGATCGAATTAGAGGTACTCTCTACAGTATAAATTTTATGAGAGGTCACGCGTGAGTTGTATAAAACTGTGATGCTATTTTTTTTGTATTGTTTTTACATTTCATCGTGGAAAGATAGGCTGGTACAGCGACTACATTTAATCAGGCACATTGTTTTGCACCAGAATTTTGTTCATCGATTTGTCCCGTTTAATGGCTACGCAAACAAGAATCATCATGTTTTGAAACTTTTTTGGTAGAGGTTTACATATTGTCCTGTATTTTAGTAACACTATTAGATATTTTCATAAATAAGGCAGCAATCTACGCAGAATACTCCCACCTATCTAAAACTGTAAAAGTGAAGAGGTCAACCCACCAAATTTTGTTTTTTTTTCCACTAAAATTTCAACTTCAACTACCTTTTTCTCCAAAAAATACCTAATTAACCAATTTTTTTTATAAAATTTGAAAGCTTAAACAACTTTGTATGAATAATGTCCAACAACTATTATGCTACGACCTTTAATTTTGAAGTTGTAAGCACTTTCAATGTTAAAATTGGCCTTATTTGGTGTTTATTTGGTACTTTTCGACAAAACTCAGGAAAAAGTACTAAAAATACAAAGATTACCAGATGCATTTAAATTTTTTTTTAAATGTTTCTCATTGGAAAACCCAATATATATTCTTAACGAGCGGAAATCAAACTTCTTGCCCGAGCCGCCGTACATCGACTTACAGTTTATTTTGCATTTGTATTCAATTTTTTGCTTTATTAGTTGCATTATTTTTTATATTAAGAAATTTACATTGTTTTTATAAAATCTTCATTTTTATTTTTTTTATTTTCCAATATATTTAAGATTTTAAGTATTAATTTATCAGGCGTAATAAAAAATCACTTTGAAGAAAATTCTAACAAAATTTTTTGATGATTCTTTTATTTAACTTTTTCATTAAAATTGAAATTTCACGCTTTCTGAAAAGTCAACAAAGAAAAACAACTACAAAAATTCAATGACAAAAAAACAATTTCACTTTATTTATTTCCACTGTCCATATTCCGATTAATAATTTTACTTTATTTTATTTTTACACGATTAATAATTTTACTTTATTTTATTTTTACACGATTAATAATTTTACTTTATTTTATTTTTACACGATTAATAATTTTACTTTATTTTATTTTTACACGATTAATACAATAATTACTAATTTTCTTTTATTTTTATTTAATACACATCTGCTGGTCAATTGTCGATCGTCCAAGACACCGCGTCACCGCTCTACGTTCTGACTGCTCGTCGCGTCGTCGCCTCTGGTCAGATGGTTTTCTTATTTCGCCTTTGTGCGTCAGCATGCTGCCGGTTACCTGTTGTTAGGTAATTGCTGGTGATTCCGGGTCATAGTGTCGTTTCGCTGGTTCCAGGTCACAGTGTCGCTTAGCGTGCACACTTGCCTTTTGATGATGCAATTGTTTTTCTTTATTTTGCGAGGTTTGTTAATGAAGCGATCACCCAATTTGTTGCTAGTAGAGTACTAGGCCAGATTGGGCAACCGCTCCATTCTGCCCCCCGTTGAAATCTCCGATTTCAAGATTGTGTTCATCTAGCGGCATTCTCTCCGTGCTAGACGTAGATTCATGGGTTCTTTTAAAGGTTTTGAGGCGCCTCGACTCGCCTTAGTGATGAAGCTGTTAAGGATGGTGGTTATGATTTTTATTGGCCTGAGGTGGACAAGGAAGTGGATGGGTAGAGTGAAGTGTGTTGTACCATAGTGTCGAGGTGTTGTTTGCTTGCGTATACATTCTCGTTTGCTTTCTTGTTTTCTGACTCTTGAACTGCAATGGTTGTGAGATTTGCTTGATTCCGCGGTGTTTCACCTTCAGGCCTTGGTTGCCAATTTCCTCTTGTGAGATGATTTGTGAGTGTGCTCTATGATGCCGCCACGAGTCGCCAATTCCAACTGTACTGCTCGTGAATGGTCTGAGCGTTGATAATCATGTTGCATATCTGCTTGATGATGGCGAAGACAGCGTAAGCGCCTAAGATGGCCAAGTATATTTGAGGAGCGTCGGAACGAAAACCGATATATACCATTTACCACATTTTTCACAAATTAAAAAAAAGCTTGTAAATTTTTTAATGTTACAAAAGTGGAAAATTATAGAATGTCAATTTGCAGTAAAAGTGACATCGATTGGTGTGTGAAACTTGAAGGAGGGTAGATACTTAATTTAGCGAGATACTTGGCGGACAAGTTTGGATATATCGGTTTTTGACGCGATCATTTGGATATATCGGTTTTTTTTAGCATTTTTATGGGAAAAATATCTCTTTTCTCAGCAATTAATTAACCGATTTTAATGATTTTGAGTGCGTTGGAAAGAGGACACCCCAACGCAACTTTTGGTACAATATGGAGCACCAGGGCTCCCGTGGAGGGGAGGTGCACATCGAGGTGCACTAAGTGCATTATGTTATACTAATATTAAATTAAGGTGAATGAATGTATTCTTCCCGTGTAGAGGAGAAATTTACGAAAATTTTGAGCCATCAACCACCCCCTAACATGTATGGGGGCGGAGATATGATTTTTTTTGCATAAACATGCAGTTTTGTGCAGCGGTGTACTCAAATGCATTTTTCTCAGTAATTAATTAACCAATTTTAATGATTTTGACTTTGTTGGAAAGAGGACACTCCAACGCAATATGGTACAATATGGAGCACCAGGGCTCCCCTGGATTGGCCCCAATCACGTGAGGGTAAGGCGAAGTATTTACGAAGAGCGTTCAGATATTTTTTGGGAATCGATTTAATAAAAGAATAGAAAAATAGATTAAGCTTCTTTGTAAACGTGTACCTAATCGGAATTTGAACCGACCATTGTTGAATTGTGTAAAACTTAATAAGAATTATCGGTTTTTAATCCAACAACAAGAACCTGTTGAATTTAAAAATTTATTTGTCGGGTTTTGATCTGACCACAGTATTTTGATTTTTTTTTAAGATGGATGTAACTGTTTTTTAATTGATTTCTTTCCTTAAGGGTGTATAATTAAACATTTTGTAACAGAAAAAAATGAAAAAAAAAAATGTCCAAAATGCGACATATCGGTTTTTGTTCCGACGCTCCTCATTTGTCCTGCGTCGATGAGAAATGTCCACAGTCGTTCTTTGACTACCTGCATTGCGCTGTGTATAGCCCCGGGAGTTAATAAGTTTAACACGTCTACTTCCTGGTGGTCTACATTGATTCCGAGTAGTCGTTGAGCTATGATGTTGTTTATGGCTTGTTGCTCTGACGGATCACTTGTCTTCGAAGGTCTTCTAGTGCTTCTGTGTAGTATATACCTGCTCTCATTAGGTCTCCTGAGTCTTCGTATTTCTAATCGATGGTACTTGACAGTTTTAGCGTGTTCGGTGTGCGTATTCTATGGATTGCTGGACTGAGTCCGTACCATGCTCCTAAAATATGGTATCCTGAAGTCATTAAGGGTGAACATGCTACTTCTGTGCCGAATTCTTGGATCAGATGGGTCCTTGGAGTCATGAAGAAACTTTGATTGGAGTAGGCAACAGGAAGTTCATTGTAGCATTTAGAAATTCGTCTGATAGCGACCTCTACTGCTTGGCATTTGATTATGTATATGATTTCTCCTCGTTGTACTGCTGTGTAGCCTCGTTCCTTCATGTAGCGTAACGCGAATTCGGCTGGATTATGGGATGCGATACTAAGTTGTGTCTGCATTACCTCTCTTTCTAGCTCACATCGTCGAGTTACCAGGTTATTATACATATAACTTCTCTATTTGCATTCGCATATGCCTCTCAGTGTACACAAATTTTGAGCTGACATATGTCAATATGTCTAGGTTCCTTGCGTTCGTGGGATGTGGCTGTGACCTCCGTTTGGGTGTGACCGACGATGGAAGGGAGGAGGGTCTGGGCACGAAGCAGGTAACCGTTTTTAAAGCGGCCCTGCTCAAGGCACTAGACTCTCTGCCTGACAACGCTGGCGACATCGGTATTACCGAGGTAGACTTGGAGGACGGGGTCATTGCACTCAGGTGCGTGAACCAAAAATCCAAGGCCTGGCTGTACGAAGCTGTCGGAAAGATGACTGCCCTATGGGAAGGAGTCAATCTGAGAGTGGAGCGCCTTCACATCCTTAAGGATGTGAGGAGGATGATCTTCCGAGTTCCCGGTTCGCCGGAGAGCAAGGAAACCATCCTAGCCAGATTACGTCGTCAAAATGCCTGTGTGACGGATACTTCTAAGTGGAGGGTCAGTCGCATAGGCAGATATGGTGACGCGAAAAACGGCGGTACCATTCTCACCGTATGGTGTCCGAAGAAGGAGGAGATTATGTATATGATTTCTCCTCGTTGTACTGCTGTGTAGCCTCGTTCCTTCATGTAGCGTAACGCGAATTCGGCTGGATTATGGGATGCGATACTAAGTTGTGTCTGCATTACCTCTCTTTCTAGCTCACATCGTCGAGTTACCAGGTTATTATACATATAACTTCTCTATTTGCATTCGCATATGCCTCTCAGTGTACACGAATTTTGAGCTGACATAGGTCAATATGTCTAGGTTCCTTGCGTTCGTGGGATGCTTTGTGAAAATGTACTCACTTGATGTTTTGGGTACAATGATCAGTCTTGGATGCTCCGTTTGAAAACTCTTGAATCGGCATACCGTTATGTCTTTCTTTATCTCGAGTGCGAAGATGAATTCTTCTGTATTTACAGTGTAGACCACGCTACCTCCTTTGGTTCCTTTGTCATAATTTTTAACGGTTAATTTATCTGCTCGTCCTTGCCATAATACATCATATTTTGTTTCCTCGCATGCCGTGTTTGGAATGATGTCCCAGAAGCTTCTGCCGTTCTCGGGATCAGTGCAGTGGCCATCGAGATATGTGCATATTATGTTGTTGCGAATGACAATTTTGTTGTCGTGTAGACGGACAGTGCTGGGACAATCTGTGATAGTTAATGTAATTGATTGTACGACAATTACCTTGTCCCAGTCGTGACCACCACTGCTGTATCTGATGCCTTGGCAGTTGCCATCATTGTCTAAGCTTCCGGCAATAGTTTCTGAGTATGTGGAGCTGCTATTTGGTTTGATGTCAGCGATAATTCTTCCATTAATTAACTGATAGGTTCCACTCTTGTGGATCTTCATGCAGTCCTCTTGACTTATTTCTGCGATGAAGGTACTTAGTCCACCTGATACCAGTGATAGATGACTAAACATCCCACAGTGGAATATGGACTGTATAATGTTTATTTTGCATTGATACGTCTGGACCACTGCAACTTCGCTTAGTTGCAAAAGCTGTATTTCTTCCTGTTCATGTCGAGTTTTTGTCTCTTCAAATTGACATTCTGCGACTTCCACTAGAGAAACGGCGCTAATGTTTATGCTGTCGTGTCCGCAGTCGTAGGCGATTATGGCATTTGCTGTAGCACATAGTCCTAATAAGGAGAGCATTACCACTTTTGTGTTGTACATGTTATCCTGAAATTGACGATAATTTAAATTCTTATGGCTAATTTTTGAGGAGTTTCTTATTTTCTATTGAGTTGTAGCTTCTTTCTTTCTTATCTTACTTATTTGTTTAACTTTAAGGATTATGATTGGTTTATCTTAGTTCTTCTTTGTACTATAGTCTGGTGTGACTATTGGACCATTGTCTTCTATAGGCAGCACGCTTACTTCTGTTATGGGTCGTGTTAAGGTTGTTTCCTTGCACCTTATCGTTACAGCTCGGACCAGTCCATCTCTTCCTGGATGCACTTCAATGATTCGTCCCAGTGCCCAGTTTGTTGGCGGTAATCGTTCATCTTTGATTAATACCAAATCACCGATCTTTAGGTTTGGAGTTCGATGTAGCCATTTAGGCCTTTGTTGTAGTCGATGTAGGTAATCTGTCTGCCATTGCCTCCAGAAGGTTTGATTTATTTGCTGCAGCATTTGCCATCTGCTTGTGATCCTGATGTTGGGTTCTAATAAATAGTTATTTGCTGGATCTAGGATTGCGTTACCGATTAAAAAGTGTCCTGGTGTTAGGACTGCTAAGTCTTCCGGATCATTTGTTATAGGGCATAATGGTCGCGAGTTGAGACAAGCTTCTATTTGCGTTAAGAGTGTGTTTAATTCTTCAAATGTCATTATTGTATTCCCTGTTGTTCTTTTCAGGTGGTGTTTTATGGACTTTACTTCACTTTCCCAGATACCACCAAAATGCGGTGAACCTGGCGGGATGAAGTGCCATTCAGTGCTGGCTTCCTCGATGGATGCGAAGATTTCTTCTGATATTCCCCAATCCTTTTGCATGTAGATTTGTGCCATTCCTCTGCTGGCTCCAATAAAGTTAGTACCACAGTCACTGTACAAGTGGCTGATTCTGCCGCGTCTAGATGTGAATCGACGGAAGGCAGCGATGAATGCGTCTGAAGTCATGTCTCTTACTGCTTCGAGATGCGCCGCCTTGATAGCCATGCAGACAAAGATGCGAATTTATCCTTTAGAAGTTCGCACTCTCCCTCTACATTTCGATTCTCTTATTGTCAAAGGAACGGGAAAGTCGACTCCTGTGTGTGTAAATGGATGACTTGGCCTTATACGACACTCTGGTAAGTCACCCATCAGTTGCTGACTTGTAGCTGCCTTCTGTTTCCAGCATGGAAGACATGTATGTATTCGCTGTCTTATGAGATTTCTGGCCGCTACTATCCAGAATTCCTTTCTTATCATAGCTGTCACTAATTGTGCTCCTCCGTGTAACGTGATTCTATGGGCATCATCAATTAGCAGGTTGGTCACTGTGCTGGAATTATAATCGGAAATCGCTCGTTGTAGCTTACGTGAGCGGGCCGTAATCGGCCTCCTACTCTTAGGATTTCTTCAGGGTCAAGGAAGGGGTTTAGGCTGAGAATTGAGCTTTTAGAAGGTAATTGTTTTTGACTCTGTAATGCCATTATTTCTTCCATAAAGTGTTTTTTTTTTGTAGTATCTGGATGATATTGTTCTTGGCCTTTTTAAAAAGTTTTTATTAGCTCGCTTTCTTGTCTGTCTGTTTGTTCGGTACAAATCTTGCAATTGATTTTTTGAATACTTCTGGTTACCCGATCACCTTGAAATTTTGCACACAGCTTTAGCTCCGATGACAATGCAATATGGCATACTCATTACACCGTTAGATCCATGGCAGAGGTCTCAAGAGGACGGATTACTGTTTTCGTCCCGGAACAAATTTTGCAATCGATTTTTCAATCATTCTAAAATTATGCAAAACAGCTTTAGCTCCGATGACAATGCAATATGGTATATACCTTTAGATCCATGGAGGCCGTCTCAGGAGGGCGGATTAAAAAATTCTTCACAACCGCTTCGACATGGATATCAAATGAAAGGATATGACAAGTCGAACAACATAACCAATATAGTATGCACAGTATATCGTTTGGTCCATGGCGGCCATCTCCATAGGACGGATTACCATTTTCTTCACAGCACCCGAAACATGGGTATCAAATGAAAGCGTATGATAAGTAGAAGACAATTAGTAATATAGTATACTCAATATATCGTTTGGTCCAAGGCGGGCATCTCAAGAGGGCGGATTAACATTTTCTTCACAACCCCCTCGACATGGGTATCAAATGAAAGGGTATGATAAGTAAAATATCATAAGCCATATAGTTATCAAATGATAGCGTATAATAAGTAGAAGACCATTAGTAATATAGTATACTGAATATATCGTTTGGTCCATGGCGGCCATCTCAAGAGGTCGGATTAACATTTTCTTCACAACTGGACATGGATATCAAATGAAAGGGTATGACAAGTAGAATATCATAAACAATATAGTATACTCAATATTTCGTTTGATCCGTGGCGGCCATCTCAAGAGTTCGGATTAACATTTTCTTCACAACTCCATCGACATGGGTATGAAATGAAAGAGTATAATAACTAGAACACCATAAGCAATATAGTTACTCAATATATCGTTTGGTCCATGGCGGCCATCTCAAGAGGGCGGATTGCCATTTTCTTCACAACCCGTTGGGCATGTGAGTATCAAATGAAAAAGTATCATAAGTAGAATACCATAAGCTCTATATTATACTCAATATATCGATTGGTCCATGGCGGCCATCTCAAGAGGGCGGATTAAAATTTTCTTCACAACCCCCTCGACATGGGTATTAAATGAAAGGGCATCGTAAGTCGAATGCAATAAGCTAAGTCTTTAGATCCATGGCGGCCTCCACAGGAGGGTGGGTTACCATTCTCTTTAGAATCCTTTCGACATGGGTATCAATTGAAAGGGTATGATAAGTAGAATACCATTAGTAATATAGTATACTCAATATATCGCTTGGTCCATGGCGGCCATCTCAAGAGGGCGGATTAACAATTTCTTCACAACCCCCTCGACATGGGTATCAAATGAAAGGGTATGACAAGTAGAATATCATAAGCAATATAGTATACTCAATATTTCGTTTGGTGCATGGCGGCCATCTCGAGAGGGCCGGTTACCATTCTCTTCAGAACCCTTTCAACATGGGTATCAAATGAAAGCGTATGATATAGTATGCTCAATATATTGTTCGGTCCATGGCGACTAATCCAAGAGGGCGGATTAACATTTTCTTCTCAACCCCTTCGACATGGGCATCGAATGAAAGAGTATGATAGATAGAACACAATAAGCAATATAGTATACTCAATATATCGTTTGGTCCATGGCGGCCATCTCATGAGGGCGGATTACCATTTTTATCACAACCCCCAAGGCTGATTAACATTTTCTTCACAATCCCCTCTACATGGGTATTAAATGAAAGGGCATTATAAGTCGAATGCAATAACTTATGTCTTTAAATCCAAGGCGGCCTTCTCAGGAGGATGGGTTACTATTCTCTTCAGAACTCTTTCGACATCGATATCAAATAAAAACGTATGATAAGTAGAAGACTATAAGTAATCTAGTATACTCAATATATCGTTTGGTCCAAGGCGCGCATCTCAAGAGGGCGGATTAACATTTTCTTTACAACCCCCTCGACATGGGTATCAAATCAAAGGGCGTGAAAATTAGAACACTATAAGCAAAGTAGTGTACTCAATTTATCGTTTGGTCAATGGCGGCCATCTCAAGAGGGCGGATTACCATTTTCTTCACAACCCCCTCGATATGGGTATCTAATGAAAGGGCATCATAAGTCGAATGCACAATTTATCATTTGGTCCATGGCGGCTATCGCACGAGGACGGACTACCATTTTCTTCACTACCCCTTCTACATGGGTATCAAATGAAAGAGTATCATAAGTAGAATACCATAAGCAATATAGTATACTCAATATATCGCTTGATCCATGGCGGCCATCGCAAGAGGGCGGATTAACATTTTCTTCACAACCCCCTCGACATGGGTATTAAGTAAAAGGGCATCAAAAGTCGAATGCAATAAGCTTTAGATCCATGGCGGCCTCCTCAGGAGGGTTGGTTACCATTTTCTTCAGAATCCTTTCGACATGGGTATCAAATGGAAGCGTATGATAAGTAGAAGACCATTAGTAATATAGTATGCTCAATATATCGTTTGGTCCATGGCGGCCATCCCAAGAGGGCGGATTAACATTTTCTTCACAAGCCCTCGACATGGATATCAAATGAAAGGGTATGATAAGTAGAATACCATAAGCAATATAGTATACTCAATAATTCGTTTGGTGCATGGCGGCCATCTCGAGAGGGCGGATTAACATTTTCTTCACAACACCCGCGACGAGGGTACTACAGGAAAAGGTGTGATAAGTAGAATGCAATAAGCTATATTCCGTCATTATAAATTTAACTTGGCGGCTAACATAAACTGGTGTATTGCCTCACTTTACAACAACCTCGAAATGGAAATCAAATTAAAGGATGCCATGTAGAATAAAATAAGCTATGTGACGTAATTCAAAATATAATTTGCACACCAGTTACATAATGGAAATTAATACGGTAAATTATTTAAAGTAAAATGAAAGATAAAAGCTTCAGATAATTACGACTGAAATTTAATTTATAGATGTTTTTATATGAAGAAAGCTGTTAAATACAATCAAAAATCATCTAAACGTTTTTCAGAATAAGAGTAGTTGCGAGTACTCACGAGTGGAAATAAATGATCAAAAAAGAGACGCAGCTATTATTGAAATAAAAATCATATAAAATTAATTTAGCTTACTTCTTCATTTTAATTTTAAGGAATTTCAAAATTAAACATATTGGTATATTATTAGTGGATTTAGGTAACAATTTTCCACATGTATCCGTCATAATATCATGAACATGTTAAAAAGTGATTGAAAAATATTACAAATAAGACTAAAAAGCAGATAATAATTATTAGATAAAAAAAACTTTTTAATATAGCACTTTTTTATAACGATCTAAAAAGAATAAAATAATTTCTCCTAGCCCCATACAGATTTAGAACCTCAAACATATTCCTAACACCATACAGATAGTCCTGAAAATTTGTGATTGTGATTTTGTAATAGCTTTGGAAATATTTGTAAGATTTTAAACAAATTATTAGATAAAAAAAACACTTTTTAATATAACGAGCAAAAAAAATAAAATAATTTCTCCTAGCCCCATACAGATTTAGAACCTCAAACATATTCCTAACCCTATACAAACAGTCCTGAAAATTTGTGATTGTGATTTTGTAATAGCTATGAAAATATTTGTAAAATTTTAAACGAATCGTTATAAAAACGTGCTATATTAAAAAGTTTGTTTTTATCTCATTTTAATTCGTTAATTCTCAAATGACCTCGCGTTTTGACCTTGGTGCTTGCCTTGCAATTAGTCATGAATCTGTTGCAGTAAGCCGTGACTTTAACTAATTTTCTCCAAGAAGAGTAGTGCTCCAGTAGTCTGGTAACGAATTGATTTTCCAAGGTGGTGATTAAAGTGACGGCTCCTTTGGCTTCCAGCTGTGTCTCCTGAACTTGTTCTTGTGATGGCCAGTGCTCCTTGGATTTGACAAGCCAAGTGGGACCATTCCACCACAATGTATGGCCTATGAGCGATTGAGCCGAGATTCCTCTGCTTGCGGAATCTACTGGATTGTCCCTTGTAGGCACATGTCTCCAAATGCTGCTACTGCATTTTTTAGTGATGTCACTGACTCGATTTGCGACAAATGTCTTCCATCTTGATGGGTGCCTTGCCATGGCTACGAATGATAGTCCTATAGTGGAGTCACTCCAAAGATGAATTTGGGTTGGCTTGCTTGGAAGTATCGGTTGTGTCCTTTGTACTAATTTTGCTAGTAGGGACGCGGCGCATAATTCCAATCTCGGGAGGCTTATCTGCTTGACTGGCGCTACTCTAGTTTTAGCTGTCAGTAGTGATGATTTTGTTTTATCGTTAGACTTAACGACTACGTATAGTACAGCTGCATAAGCTAGATTTGACACGTCACAGAATCCATGTATCTCATATTCTTCATCCTTGTGTGTTTGTAACCAGCGTGGAATTGTAAGTTCCTCGATCATGTGAAGTTGGTTTCTGAAGTTACGCCATGTCTCGCTAAGCTTTTGAGGTAGTTGCTCATCCCATTCGCCTTTTTCAAGCCATACCTTTTGCCTTAGTATTTTAGCTGAAATTACCATTGGGCTTAACCATCCTAATGGATCAAAAAGTAGAGATATTTCTGATAATAGTTCTCGCTTAGTCTCCACCTTTCTTAAATTGTTCTTGATTTTAAAATGAAATGTATCAGTGACGGGGTTCCAATGAATCCCTAATGTTTTGATAGTAGTGTTGATGTTAACTTCGGGAGGCCCTTTCAATTCCCTGTCTTGAATTGCTATATCACGCAACGCTTGGTTATGATTGCTGGTCCATTTTCGTAGGTGCAGGCCGGATTCTCTGAGTATTTTTCGTACCTCTTCTATTAGATAAAGGGCTTCGGGGATTGAATCTGCTCCTGACATTAGATCATCCACATAAAAATCTTCTAAAATTATCCTTGCCGCTCTTTCGGACTGAGACGCGGCGTTGGTTGCTATCTGTTGAAGGGTACGTACGGCTAAAGTCGGCTCTACACGATGCTATGAACACCCTCCAACGTTGGACGCTTGATGGTAGCACGCATCGTGTGGTCGATGCTCGAACTGCGAGTGTCCAATGTCAAGCGTCCAACATTGGTGTTGGGACATGTTCGGGCTGTTGTCGGTATTGAATCACACGTTGGAAACCAACGTTCGCACGAACGCTCGCCGCATCGTGTAGAGCCGGCTTAAGAATGGTGCTGATGCTGTTCCGTATGTAACGGTAAGCAAGCGGTATTCTTGTAATGGTTTCGTTGTCTCGCTCCTCCAAAGGATGCGTTGGTAATCAGCGTCCTTTTGGGTGACTCTTATCTGTCGGTACATTTTTTCAACATCAGCAGTGAAAGCGATGGCATGTGTTCTCCACTTCAGCAGGGTGGATGCTAGATCTGCCTGGATGGTGGGCCCCGTTAGTAGGTGATCGTTCAGTGATGAATTATTAGTGGTTTTCGCGGAAGCATCGAATACCACTCCTACCTTTGTAGTGGAACTTTGCTCCTTTATCACTGCATGATGTGGTAAGTAGCATGGTTTACCGAGTGTGTGAGTATCGTGGTTTTCAGGAATAATTCCATGTGTCCTAATTCCAGATATTCAGCCATAAACTTTTCGTATTCTTGTTTCAATTCGCTATGTGCTTCCAGTTTTCGCTCTAGGCTAAAAAATCTTCTTAATGCCATTCCTTTCGAGTCGCCGAGCGCTGGTGGTTCTGGATGTGACTTGAACGGCAGTTGTACTTCATATCGACCATCTTCTCTGCGCCGGTGTGTCGCCTTAAAGTGAGCTTCGCATTGAGCTTCGGCTTCAGTGAGATGTTTTTCTTCGGTCAATTCCTCTAATTCCCAGAATTGTTGTAACAATTGTTTTATGTGACAGTGTAGACTAGTTGCAACCTTGAGACTATGACAGGTACTTTTCACCGGTCCTGACAAAATCCATCCCAGGATGGTACGTTGCGCTAATGGTGTTCCTGGAGGACTTTTAATTTGTCCTTCTTCAATTAGTTCGGGGTAGACATCGGCTCCTAAGAGTACGTCGATGCGCCGTGATTCAAAGTATTGAGGGTCTGCTAATTGGAGACCCTTGATGTGTGACCAATTTTGTGCTAAAATTTGATGAGTGGGGAGGTCCGCTGAAATTTGCCTCACTACTAACGCAATCATATCTATGTAGTGATCGTAAGCGTAGCGGGAGCTGAGCCTAAAGTTGACTGTATGTTTGCTTGGCCCACACTGTTGGTTTTCTATTTCGAAGACTGTCACGAAAGTGTTTGTTTTATCGAGTTGTAGAAGCTGGACGCTCCTTTCAGTAATGAATGAGACCTCTGAACCTTGGTCTATGAGAGCTCTAAGTGTTTTAGTCCCTGTCTTACTAGAGTGGACCTGAATGAGTGCTGTGGCTAGCAGGACGGATTTACTAACCTGTTTACATCCCTGCTGCATTCTGCAGTGAAGTGAAACTATTTCTTTTTTATCTGGTGTTTGGTTGCAGTCAACTTCATTCCTTCTCCCCAAGTTGACCTTAGCGGATGTGGTTCCGTTTCTTGGTTGCTCTGGATGACTCTTGCTATGATTGAGCTCCTCCAAATGTAGTAAGGTGTTGTGCCGTCTATGGCATTTAAAACATGTGCCCCTACTTGGGCAGGTTCTGATGGAGTGTGAGGTACCCAAACAATTGAGACAACTTCCATGTGACCTGATGTAAGCGATTCGGTCGTTGACACTCATTTTAATGAATTGAACACACGTCCGAAGAGGGTGATCCTTTTGGCATAGGCTGCATTCAGTCGCCCTTATTAAATGAATTCTTACTGGTTCTGATTTTCCTAGGAATTGTTTGTCTGTTGTTGGCTTGGTTCCCCCTATAGCTTCGAGAGTGCGGAATCTCTTCTCTAGGAATTCCTTGAATTCTTTTATGACGCCAACTAGTCATGGGAGCTCAGTGCATTCTCCCAGTGGGTGACTGTCTCCTTGCATAATTTCTGAGATAGTATATGAATCAATATTGGATCCCAAGTTTCTGTGTTGATGTGCAGACCCTTGAGTGCCTCCAATACCTCGTTGAGTTTATCCAACATTTTACGTAGCATTGGGGCTGTTTCCTGATGCTGCATGGGCATTGCTGTCAATACAGTGAGTTGAGTA
Organism: Thereva unica; assembly: GCA_949987705.1. Taxonomy (NCBI): domain Eukaryota; kingdom Metazoa; phylum Arthropoda; class Insecta; order Diptera; family Therevidae; genus Thereva; species Thereva unica. The sequence goes on along the minus strand of OX465281.1, from coordinate 158,008,908 downwards.
TTCACTAGTATTCTGTTATTTTGATAGCGTCGCTTGAGAATACTCCATGCTGCAGTATAATTTGCATCTGTGAGTTGAAGATATTGAATAAGTTGCTCGGCTTCTCCACTGATGCATGTTTTTAAGTAATGTAGCTTCTGGACATTACTTATGTGTTGGTTTTTGTCGACAATGGCTTCGAACAAATCATGAAATGATGGCCACAGGACATAGTCTCCTGCGAACTTTGGGATGTTTATTCTCGGTAGTCGCAAGTCACTCGGATCGGGTCTGGGCGGATGGTGCACATAGTTAAAACCTGCACTGGGTTCTTGATGTGAAGTTGATGGAGGGGCTGGAGGTCTCAGTGATGACAGATGGTCTGCAAGAATGCCCATGGTTTAGCAATACTGTTGTTCCATGTTGCTGAATATATCCTGGGCAAAGTAATTTTGCTAACGATGCTCTTCAGAATAGATTTCAAGCAATTTGCGGTGATTGCTTACTATAATACTCCATTGCCCTTCCATCATTGCCATTCGCTGGTGGAGGTAGCCTTCCTTGAGCCTCTCCTTGGGGATTTCCTGATGTTTGTTATTATCCTGGTTAGTTCCGCTTCTTCGATCGCTTGTGCTTTGATGAGGGATGTCACAGCTTCATCGGAGTCAGAGCCTTTATTGGAGCCAGAGTTAGCCATTGCTGTGTGCGCGGATTATATGTACTATTTAATTTTCTAATTGTCGGTGTCAAGGACTTCACTGTTACTCGCTTGGTAACAGCGTGATTGTCAACGATGTAATTTACTTTATTGTACTCTAATGACGCGGGGCAATAGGCCTTATTTATGGTGCAAACGCGCACTATTTTCTTTAATTAATATTAGGCACTTTGAGAATTTAAGGGCTGGAAAACAGACGTCAATAGAACCACAAAAAACTTATTTTTCCACGGGTTTGAATAGACCAGCACTATCAACACTTTCGCTAAATTAAATTACTTTATTTTTACAACTAAGTCATTTAACTCGTTTACGTGCGTATGTATACTTTATTGATTTAGAATGATTGGGGAAAGGACGCCAATAAAAATACTAAAAAACCACCTACTTTGATTCCTTAGTGATGAAGCGCTGTCCTCGTAGTGTTTCCTTCTATTTGATGATTGCACCTTCACACTCACACACGCGCGTATCCGGCTCGAAGGACCAAAATGAAAAGTCAACAAAGAAAAACAACCACAAAAATTCAATGATAAAAAAACAATTTCACTTTATTTATTTCCACTGTCCATATAGTCTATTGATTATGTCATATAGAAAAGAAACTAAGATGTTCACGGGGTTTTATTGCAGGAATCGGTCAATGGTTCATTTAAGAAGAAAAAACCGCGGAGTGCTATTAAATTAGAGGGTGGAAATTGGAGATAGGGGTCAAAATGGACCCTTTTTGGGTTTTGCCATATATCTCGTAAACAAAGAAAAATTTCGATTTATTTTATATAAAATTTTTTGTAGAGAATTAAATTTCCTATGGAAATGGTTTATTTAAAAAAACATTTCTCTTCTTAAATGACCCATTGACCGATTCCTGCAATAAAACCCCGTGAACGTCTTAGTTCCTTATTGCCCTGCTTTTTAAGACCTAATCAATAGACTAATATTCCGATTATTAATTTTACTTTATTTTATTTTTACACGATTAATAATTTTACTTTATTTTATTTTTACACGATTAATACAATACATAATTACTAATTTTCTTTTATTTTTATTTAATACACATCTGCTGGTCAATTGTCGATCGTCCAAAACATCGCGTCACCGCTCTACGTTCTGACTGCTCGTCGTCACCTCTGGTCAGATGGTTTTCTTATTTCGCCTTTGTGCGTCAGCATGCTGCCGGTTACCTGTTGTTAGGTAATTTCTGGTGATTCCGGGTCACAGTGTCGTTTCGCTGGTTCCAGGTCACAGTGTCGCTTAGCGTGCACACTTGCCTTTTGATGATGCAATTGTTTTTCTTTATTTTGCGAGGTTTGTTAATGAAGCGATCACCCAATTTGTTGCTAGTAGAGTACTAGGCCAGATTGGGCAACCGCTCCACATTCTTTTACATATTTTTTAATACGCTTTTATTAGCTTCACTTGTAACTATGTAATAAAATCTTGTAAGTTAAATTTTACCCACTTCCCGGTTTCCGATTGAGCTGAAATTTTGCACACACGTTTAGTTTGGATGACAATGCCATCTGACTATTTTGTAAAAAAATCAAGATGACGGGTCCAGGATGGCGGCTGAATTTTGCAATTGTGTTCACCGACATGGGTATCAAATTAGAAAATATATGCCAAATACAATACTATTAGCTGTGTAGCGTAATTCTAAATTCAAAATGGATATGTGTTAATTAGCTGCACTTGTAACTATGCAATAAAATCTTGTAAGTTAAATTTAACGAAAAGTTCCAATGTTAATAAAATAAGGAAATAGGTAAGGAGCCCCACGCTTTTTTATATTTCGAAACGTAGGTTGTTCCCATATACTGGCTGGAGCAATAAAAATTATTTTTTACTTTTTAGTTCATTTTAAATTAAAAGCGTATTTTTTGGCTTTTTTAAACTATATATTTTTTATTTTTACTTTTCAGTACAATTTTAATAAAAGAATTTAAAAAAAGAAAAATTTTACCATTTATTTTATTTTCTAATTTTTAGTCTATTTATGTATTCCGCCATTTTATGATGGCGGTTCTATTAGATTTAAAATTACGTCACACAGCTTACTGTATGCTAACTGCCGTACTCTTTCATTTGATACCCATGCCGTGGGCTCGTCCGTCTTCTTGATTTTTTACAAAAAGGCCAGATTGCATTTAGTACTTATACATGATGAGTTGAACTCAGATTGAACCCAAGTCGAACTACATGTAAACGGAAGTCGAGTTGAGTTAGGGTCGTAGCTCTGCTACCTGGGTTCCCAACTAACAAACTCTCCCGAGCAAAACTCTTTCAAATTGTGAAATTATCTCATAAGACTCTCTTAACACTCTTCGATAGTCTCAAGAGCATAACTCTTTGAATAAGATTTAAATTAAGTCACATAGTAATATTATTATAAGATAATAAGACTACTAGAGTTACTAAGGCTTTCATTCTCATAATGACATAATGTTTTTACTCTTATTTTGAGTGCAAGAAAACCTCTATTCTTATGGAGTCTTTTTAGGTCTGTGAAGTTGGCAACACGAAATGCGAATTTTGAGAAATTTTTTTTTCATTCGTTTGTCCATCGTTTGTCCAAGTTTGTCCAAGTAAAAGTTTTTTTGTCCAGGCACCGTTACAAGTTACAAGCAAAAAAAGTTTTTTGCAAATTTTTTCAACCAGCACCCCAACTTTGTAAAAAAAAGTTCAACCGCATAGATCGTTTGTTCATCGTTTGTCCAAGTTTGTCCAAGCCCAATTTTTTTTGTCCAGGCACCGTTAACAAGTTATAAGCAAAAAAAAATATTTGTCCAGGCACAGATTCGTTTGTCCAAGCCAGAATTCGTTTGTCCATGGACAGAAATCGTTTGTCCAAGCCAGAATTCGTTTGTCCATGGCCAGAAATCGTTTGTCCAAGCCGGAATTCGTTTGTCCAGGCACAGATTCGTTTGTCCAAGCCTGAATCCGTTTGTCCATGGACAGAAATCGTTTGTTCATGGACAGAAATCGTTTGTCGGCTGCAAAAATGACTGATGCCGTTTGCAGAAGTGACTAGTTTTACTGCGAATTTGATGATTTCGACCACCTGACATTAAAATGATTGCAAGATGGCAGTGCGAATGTGCATTGCCGTACGTTTGGCAATAGTCAATTTGCATTTCCGAACTCTTGATTATCATCAATTGCAATACCGAACGAATGACTATCGTCTACTGCTCTGCAAATGACGTTTCCGAACGCAGCCAGTGCCTGCAAAAACGAATTCTGGCATGGACAAACGATTTCTGTCCATCGACAAACGAATTCTGGCATGGACAAACGAATCTGTGCCGGGACAAACGGATTCAGGCATGGACAAACGAATTCCGGCTTGGACAAACGAATTCCGGCTTGGACAAACGATTTCTGGCCATGGACAAACGATTTCTGGCATGGACAAACGAATTCCGGCTTGGACAAAAGATTTCTGTCCATGGACAAACGAATTCCGGCTTGGACAAACGATTTCTGTCCATGGACAAACGAATTCAGGCATGGACAAACGAATTCCGGCTTGGACAAACGAATTCCGGCTTGGACAAACGATTTCTGGCCATGGACAAACGAATTCTGGTTTGGACAAACGATTTCTGTCAATGGACAAACGAATTCTGGCATGGACAAACGAATCTGTGCCTGGACAAACGAATTCTGGCTTGGACAAACGAATCTGTGCCTGGACAAACGAATTCAGCCATGGACAAACGAATTCTGGTTTGGACAAACGATTTCTGTCAATGGACAAACGAATTCTGGCATGGACAAACGAATCTGTGCATGGACAAACGAATTCTGGCTTGGACAAACGTTTTCTGTCCATGGACAAACGAATTCTGGCATGGACAAACGATTTCTGTCCATTAAGAAACGAATTCTGGCTTGGACAAACGAATCTGTGCCTGGACAAACGAATTCTGGCATGGGCAAACGAATCTGTGCCTGGCAAATATTTTTTTTGCTCATAACTTGTTAACGGTCCCTGGACAAAAAAAAATTGGGCTTGGACAAACTTGGACAAACGATGAACAAACGATCTATGCGGTTGAACTTTTTTTGCAAAGTTGGGGTGCTGGTTGAAAAAATTTGCAAAAAACTTTTTTGCTTGTAACTTATTAACGGTGTCTGGACAAAGAAAACTTTTGCTTGGACAAACTTGGACAAACTATTGACAAACGTATTAAAAATTGTTTTTCCAAAATTCGCATTTCGTGCTGCCAACTTCACAACCATGAAAAATTTCAATTATTTATTATAATTAATTGGGGCGTGGACAAATAAAAATAACTGCTGGACAAACTTGGACAAACGATGGACAAAAGATCTATGCGGTTAAACATTTTTTTTTTGCAAAGTTGGGGTGTTGGTTGAAAAAATTTGCAAAAAACTTTTTTTGCTTGTAACTTGTTAACGGTGCCTGGACAAAAAAAAAAATTTTTGCTTGGACAAACTTGGACAAACGCTGGACAAACGTATGACAAAAAAAAAATTCCATAATTCGCATTTCGTGTTGCCAACTTCACAAACCTGAAAAATTTCAATCAATTATTATAATTAATTGGGGGGTGGACAAATAAAAATAACTGCTGGACAAACTTGGACAAACGATGGACAAACGTATGACAAAAAAAAAAAATTCCAAAAATCGCATTTCGTGTTGCCAACTTCACAAACTTGAAAAATTTCAATCATTTATTATAATTAATTGGGGGGTGGACAAATAAAAATAACTGCTGGACAAACTTGGACAAACGATGGACAAACGATATATGTAGTTAAACAACTTGTTAACGGTGCCTGGACAAACAAAAATTTTTCTTGGAAAAACTTGGACAAACGATGGACAAACGAATGAAAAAAAAAATTCTCAAGATTCGCATTTCGTGTTGCCAACTTCACAGACCTAGTCTTTTTTATGAAAGCTTTACTCTCAAAGGCAAAAAAATGTCCTTATGAGCGTTAAAGTGTTATGACACTTATAAAAAAGTTCTTACAAGATTTCAAGTATATCCCTTCTTATAAAAATGCTCTTATGAGACGAAAAATGTTAAAACATTTATAAGAAGACTTTTACTAGTGCAAAAAGCTTCCCATTTCATAACTAGAGTTTTATTCTTATAAAAAAACTTAAACCACCGAGCGGCCATACTTTCGCTTGATTTAGAATTTTATGGTTAAACAAAATTCCATTAAATCAAGCTAATTTACTCAATTGAATATGTGCAAAGTATAAAAAGTTATCTTTTTCAGATGATATTCCATTTTGAAATAAATTATTGAGCAATGTAAAAGTTTTTATTTTTTCCACAAGAAATAAAATTTCAAAAAATATATTAAAATTTGATTATTTTTAAGGCGCTTTGATTTTTATCGAAGTAAAATTGTCATTATTACTCATTAAAATTTCAATCGAAATAAAATTTTAGCTTATATTATATATTATTATTATATTTTCACTAAAAAACTAATTCTAAATTCCATAGTCATACATAATAATTATTTAATTCTAAAGTGTTATATTTTTCGAATTGTTTCTTATGAGAGTTATTTAGACCAATTCGCTAAAAAAAACTAATTCTAAATTCCATAATCATACATCATATCATAATTATTTAATTCTAAAGTGTTATATTTTTCGAATTGTTTCTTATGAGATAAATTTAGAGCAAATCACTCTCATAAAAATTATTTTATTCTAAATAACATCGCGTTTCCATATATTGCTCCCTTTCTAACAGTTCTGTTAAGGAGAGTAAAGCTCTTATAACACCCTTATTGTTACCCTTGCAAAGATAGCTAAGGTATTTTTATAAGACAAAAACAACTCTCATAACTGTGCCATTTAATTCTGACAACGCACTCATAAAGACCTTGTAGTATTCTATAAGAGTAAGTTATGAGAGTGATACTCTCTCTTGGGTTGAATTGAAATTATGCATACGGACATGAGTGCAGTAGTTGAGTAGTTGTGTTTTGTTTGTGATTTTTTGTAACGTGTACTGCTTCATTATTTTCAATTCACCCTTAAATCAACTATTCATCTCATCATGCATACATATTAATTATCACGCGAACTACGAGTGTGTGCGCAAAATTGGAAGTTGATCGGTTATATTTTCTACTTTTTAGTCTATTATAAGCTTTATTGTGTTGGCCGCCATTTTGAGTTTGGAATGACGCCACATAGCTAATTGTGTTCTACCTTCCATTTGATACCCATGTCAGAGGGCCGCGGAGCACAATTTCAAAAATCGGCCGCCATTTTGGAACTGCCATCTGGATATTTTTACACAATGGTCAGATTGCATTGTCTTCCAAACTTAACGTGTATGCAAAATTTCAACTCTATCCGAAACCGGGAAGTGGGTCAAATTTAACTTCCAAGATTTGGTCACATACCATCCAAGTTAAATAAAACACTTTAAAAAAGGACCTTATCCATCTACTTTTTAATTACAGTGAAATATATGGGTAAAAGAGTTTTTTTTCTTATTTCTTTACAAATAAGACTCTGTATTTCCTCATCAAATATCATTGTTTTTATTAATCGAATTAAAGTCGCATTCCTGGCCATAAAAGATACCGTATTATAGATTTTTTCAAACTCCGTGACACAAAAAATGCGCACATGAGAAATGAATAAAGTTAATTTATCTTTATAAGTGTTGAGCAGAGCTTTTAAATACCTACATGTAAAACTCCTGCTCAACCAAGCCAGTTTATTCATCATAATAAGCATAATTTTACTATAATTATGCAAAATATTTCTCATCCCTAAATTTAAAGTACATTAATAAAAATTTTCACAAAATTTCTTTTGAATACATGAGCTTTTTCATTCATAAAATGATAGCTCTACGTAATCGCAAGCAGCACAACCTCCCCAGACAGAAGCGCGCATGCGACTGGCAGAAAACGTGAACAATCTAGTAATCAAAGTGATAAAAACAGAAATTTTGTATTTATTTAGTAGAAATTGCTACAAATTATTTCTGTAGCAAATGTGTAATATACAAAAACCTTGAAATAAAAAATGTATAAAAAGGGGCGCTTTTGATTCATAATTTGTAAATTTTTTAAATAAATCATTGAAGTTCCAGAAAAATACACCTCCCTGCAGCAACAGGCAGTCGCCACTGATTTAATGGCAGCAAGTGATTTGATTTGATATCTAGGAGGAGTTAAATCAGCGAGCAATAATAATAAGAGTGATGAGCTAGAACAAATTTCGAAAAATGTTTCATTGTCCTTGAGATCGGCTGATAAAAATTTCAATGCGAGTTAAAAAGTCAAAATATCACAGATGTAATATCTATGTATGATAAAAGGAGGTAGCATTATTTTTATACATTATACGAAATGTGTGTGAAAGAAAGATAAAAAATGAAGGGGAACTACGATACGAGTGAACAATAATGCACAATACAAGTGTAATCAAGTAACGCGAGTGCTGTACCAACACGAAATTTAACCGCATACATACTCAAATTCTATACCGACACGTGCTCTGTTCCCAACTTGCCTCCATTTGAATATAAACATTGCAATAGGAAGGGGAATCAAAGAAAATTTCTGTTTCGTTCATACTATTGTGCTTTTTGCATAGAACATATCTGCATCGCGTGTTTGTTAATATTTTTTTAATTTTTCATTAATGTTATTGCTTATTTCTTCTTTCATATGTTTAACTCTTTTACTTGTCCTTGAGCTCTACCTAATCACTCTTGTTATTATTGCTCGCTGGTTAAATGGAGCTTGGTCCGAGCTTTTAAACATTTTTAAGAGCTTAGCTGAGGTAGATGGGCGGAATGTCACGAAGTTTAAAAAAATCTATACCTTTGCATTCTAACTTATTAAACTACAATTTCTTCCCCAACAATAAAATTGAAAACACCCTTCTCGAAAACGGGCAAAGATAAATCCCCCCTCTTTTGTGGTTTTTCTTTATAATTTTTTATGTAATATCTACAACTTTAACCCACGGTATACAGAAACAGAGAAGGTAAGGTAAAAGAGACGACAGCTTCAAATACCGTATCAGCAATAATGCAGAAACAACAACAACAGCTTCGATTTTATATGGAAAGCGGGCCCCACGTGACATCAGCACTAAAATATTGTTTACGGTATACAGTCTTTTACATTACCTTGTTTCTGTATACCGTGCTTTAACCGATGTACAAGCTGTGGTGGGACTCTATGTATACATAGAAGAACTGGTAATTTTCTGTTTGTATACTAACTTTTAGCTGCATTTCTTTGGATCTTTCTTCTTTAGAGTTTTGCTTCAAAATATTTTCGTTATTAGTTGTTACTAAATGCGTTCTCATCTTATAAGTAGGAAATGTCCGGTATATACCAACTTTTGACGCTGATTGTACATACTTATGACTTAAGATCAACAGCGCTTAACCAAGGTATGTACCATATTGCATTGTCATCACAGCTAACGCTGTGTGCAAAATTTCACCATGATAGGATATCCGGAAGTATTTGAAAAATCGAATGCAAAATTTGTTCCGTGAAGAAAACAGTAATCCGTCCTCTATAGTCCTCCGCCATGGATCTAACGGAATAATGAGTATACCATATTGCATTGTCATCGGAGCTGAAGCTGTGTGCAAAATTTCAGGGTGATCGGGTAACCGGAAGTAGTCAAAAAATCGATTGCAAGATTTGTACCGGACAAACAGACAGACAGGAAAGCGAGCTAATAAAAACGTTTTAAAAAGGGTTGAAGGGGGTGAAATGGGGTTCAATAAGTTGTAAGAGGATTTTTTTTTCTTTAATTTTTTTCTATTGTATAAAAAGTAATTGACTGACAGACAACGCACAACCTAAACCTCTATAGCTAAAGGGCTGAAATTTTGACAGTGCATCCCTATAATGGCGTGGACATCCACTATAAAGCGATTTTTCGAAATTCATCCCCTAAGGGGGTGAAATGGGGTTTACCCACACCGCTGGAGCTATAGGGGTGACATTTTGACGGCACATCCCTTTAATGACTTGGACATCCACTTAAAAGCGATTTTTCGAAATTCATCCCCTAAGGGGGGGAAATGGGGTTTATCCAAACCGCTAAAGCTATAGGGCCTAAATTTTGATAGTGCATCCCTATAATGACGTGGACATACACTAAAAAGCGATTTTTCGAAATTCATCCCCTAAGGGGGTGAAATGGGGTTTATCCAAACCGATAAAGCTATAGGGCTGAAATTTTTACAGATATTTTTTTAAGCATATTTATTGTAACTATATTGTAATACAGCTACGCTTAAACCTATTTTCCCTATGTACCTTAAAAAGAAACTTACTGGCCCTCTGCGGGCACTCTAGGTTAGACTCTATCTACTTAAACTATTTGGAATTGCCTTTCGGCCTCTTTATTCGATTCGAACGATACATAAATGCTTAACTATATGCTACATGCTAAGAAAATATTGTAAGATAAAGAAAAAAAACTTAGCTAACTTAACCTATTTTATAAAACTTAACCTAGTGTAAAAAGACTTACAAGCTACCTACCCTAACCTACTGCTAACTTAAAACTATATAGGGATCGTGATCCTACTTAAACTATTTTATTGCTCATTCGCACCGAAACACGCTTCTTAACCTGCCTCTTCCAACCACCAGTACCTCCTACTGGCCCTGGAGGCTTCCTCTTTATCTATAGGGCCTACACCTGTACTCGCAGGAGTTGTGCGTTAAGTCCATCGACTCTTTCGTGCAACACACGTTTATCTCGCGCGCGACGATACGCGTGGTAAATTAAAGGAACTCCCTCCCTATCCTGTATCAGCCCTAACGCATCTAGCCATGGGAATGCTTCGGGCGGTATTTGTCCTGTCCGTCTTGTCGTGTCATAAAAGTCTCGTCTGGGATAGTAAGCTCCGAAGATGAGAGGATTGTTGCTTTCCGTCGCTCTTACAACGTCATTTCTGATTAATCTGATTATGAAATTGTCCACCCTCATGGTTTTTGCTTTTCCGTATAGGATTTTGTTAGCATAAATTTTTTTGTAGTTCGATTCGGGAGTTCGATACATGCTCAAGCATGCTCTCAAGCATTGTCTTTCAAACATCCTCATCTTTTCCATATTTGATGGGGCTATATTCCACCATACGGGGCAGCCGTAAGTAAGGACCGGTCTGACCATGCTCTTATAGCAATTCACCTTAACCCTTGAGTTAAGGTGCTTGCTGTAAAAGAGCTTCTTCGTCATGTGGAAGGCCTTCTGGGCTTTGACTATAGCAGTACGTATATGACTCTCGTAATACATGTACTGATCCAGCCGAATCCCCAAGTACCTAACCTCCGTTTTCCTCTCCAGCGTCTGTCCCGCATGGCTTCGAACATGGAACGTCTTCCAGTTCCTTCTAACATCGCGTGGAGCTTTGTTAAGTGGAGTTCTGAAAAGGATCGTTTCGCACTTTCCATGATTGATTTTCAATTTCCAATCATTAGCATAACGCTCGAATTTCTCGAAATCACGTTGTAGAAGCGTCTGGATAACGTCAATCTTCGGGCCTGATCGGTATATAACTAGGTCGTCTGCGAACGCTAAAGCGCTTTGAAGAGATCCTATTAAACCGCTTGTGTATATATTGAAAAGGAGTGGCGAATTTACTGCTCCCTGCTGCAGCCCGTTTTTAATGTCAAAGATATTTGAGGTGTAGTTCCCACTTTTAACATGAAACTTCCTCCCCGTTATCATGTCGTAGATAATTCGAAGTAGGGGACCATTCATCCCGTTCATTGTTAGTTTCAGGAGAAGTCCCTCAACCCATATAGAGTCGAAGGCCTTCTCGAAGTCAACCAGACATGCTCCGGTACACTGTCTTTTGGCAAAATTCCACTGTATGTCAGACACCAGTTTTGCGCAAGCATGGATAGTGCCATGTTCCGCTCGGAATCCAAACTGATTGTCCGGAATAATATTTTTGTCCTCAACCCAACTTGTCAGCGAGCGGTTGATTACCACTTCGAACACTTTGCTGATGTTTGGTAGCAAGCTTATTGGCCGAAGATTGCCAGGATTTGATCTGTCTTTTTTATCCTTGGGTATAGGATATATCATGGCCATTTTCCAGTAATCCGGAAAATAGGCATTATTCAAAGCATTATTAAACAACGTGGTGTAAATGTCGACTGCACACTAAGGTAAGTGCTTTAGAACCACATTGGGGATACCATCGATCCCCGCCGATTTCTTATTTTTTAGCATGTGGAAAATTCACAATAGATTGCCCTTCTTCACAAAAATCGCGGTTTCGGAGGCCTCTGGGATGTTGTCCGCTGGGCAATCCTCTCTGAATTCGACTAAATGTCGATTCTCAGATCTCCAAACTCTGTTTTCGCTTTGAAGATCAATGTAGTTTAGCCGCGCCCGATTTTCCAGGTCGCGATTTGGCTGGACAGGAGGGTTCGTTGTATAGACCTTTTGCCAGAAGGCTCCCACCAAATCAACTCTGTCCTGCTCATCTTCCACATGATAACAGTCGTCATTGTCTCGGTAATGCGTATCTGGATCTAAGCCCGCCTTTCTTAACAGTCCTTCACTGTCTTGGTTGTTCGGTAGTCTCAGCTTCTCCAGTCTGTTATGCGTCCTTTTTCGGAAGATTTTGTTTATCTGTGGGAATGTGCCCGGACCACTGTGTTTTATGGACCGGATCTTATTGCTCCAGTACAGATTTATAGACTTAGAGTAATTTTCCTTGATTAGTTGCTGGAGGTTTCGAATCAACGACTTCAGTGTTGTGATTTCTGGATTCCGGTGATTTTGGAATTGGCGATGTAATGTTTTGAGTCTCGATAGCAGTAGGTTTTTTTGTCTTTGTAATCTGTCGATCGTAGAATTCCTGTAGCAGTCCGTGCAGTCGCGTTTTTTTGGCTTAGGGATGACTCGATTCATCGTTTGCACTATGACTCGATCCATCTCCTTCAAGTAATGGTCGATTTCGTCTCTAGTCAAATTTTGGTCTGTCGGCGGTGTTAGCCCTTCTGTTTGTATAGTGCGGGCCATTGCCCTACAAAATCGCGGCCAGTTCGTCTTATGATAAATATAGGGCTGTACTTCAGCATACTGCTCCAGTTCGATAGACTCGCGAGGCATCTGCACCGTGAGGGTCAGTCCGTGGTGGTCGCTGTCGTAAGGTACAGTCCGTAGGCAGTTTTCATCTTCGTCATTTATTCGTCCGCTATCCAGACGTGAGTCGAGCAAGCATATATCCAGATACGATTCACCCCTAGGATACGAAGGCATGTTCGTAGCAAGAAGTGTGACTTTCTGCTGGATTCTATTACACTCCCACCATTTTTGCAGGTGGTTACCTCTGGTGTTAGGCATTTGATTTCCCCAAGCTCTATGTTTGGCATTTAGATCTCCGGCCAATAAGTAATAATTTTCTTCTGAACTTAGCCCAAGTGTTTGAAAAAGTTTTTCCAGCTCGCTGACAAAGCTGTCGACCTGTGGAGCTGCGGGTGCGTAAGCCGCAATTATGTACATCTTACGTCCGCTTTGGAGTGGGATATACACGACGCAGACTTCCAGCACTCGAAACTGTTCGATCTCCCTGCTTTGCCGTACCCGAAAATTAATTCCATTTTTAATAAAGATAGCCGTTCCGCCACTCCGAGTAGCACCAGGGCGATCTCGCCTGACAACTACATAATTCTTATACTCCAGTCTGTGTCTCTCAGACAGCTTAGTTTCGCTGACTAACAGGACATCAGGAGCTTCTTGCTGCAGCAACGAGAGTATGTTCGCCCTCCTATCAATTCTAATAATAGAATTGGCGTTTATGGCCACGATCTTAATTGCGTTCTGTCCCAGAGTTGCCATTGCACGTTTACGGCCCGTTTTCGGGGAAGAGCATGGAGTAAACAAGGTCCAACCTGGCACCTTGCTCATTCACTTGCCGTCTTATGTCGGCTAATTGTCCCTGTATAGATAGCAGGATCGCCATAACTTTATCGTTGCCGGCGGAAGGGGCTTGAGCTACTTCCTAAGCTTGTTGCGCTGTTGTTTCTGCGTGCATAGCCATTTGAGCAAATGTTAAGTTTGGCCTCACAATGTTTTTGAACATAGCAGCTTTCTGCATTTTTGTTTCTCTATCATGCTCTTCCTCGCCTGTATTCTCTTCTTCAGTTCTGCGTATTTTGGACATCCCCGATAATTAGCAGAGTGACCGTTTGAACGGCAGAGTACGCAGTATAGCATGTTTTTGTCATCTACGCGGTCTTTGCCGAGAGGGCATTCTCCTGGCTTGTGGTTCTTATCGCACTTGATACACCTAAATGCCATGTGACAGTTAGCTGCAGCATGCCCGAACCTTTGGCACCTCATGCACTGGAGGATACCTTCTTTTTTATTTAATTTTTCCCAATGAACTACGAGGTGACCTACATCTCTTATTAATTTAAGATTGTCTAGTCGACTCTCCGGGGAAAGCTGGACGAGGAAGTAAGGGAGTATCTTTTTTGTAGTGCGCGAGTGCGGTGTTACAAAAGGTTTCACCGCCAAAAATTTTAAATCTTTAATATTTTTTTCGCGTAGCAGCGTATCTCCCGCGAGTCCATTTCAGGATCCAGGCCCTTTAGAAGAACGGTTATTTTTCACTCCGATTTCGCAGTAAAGGAGAAAAATTCCGTTTCCGCACGCTCAAGCACTCTCTTCATTTTCTTATAATCATCTATTCTAGCACACATAAGAGAATGGTGCCTGCCAGATTGTCTCTTGACGGAGAACCCTTCCCTCCCAATCACTCTAGAAGCTAATGCTAAGGTATCTGAAATTCCTTGCTTAAAAATATTGATAGGCGGTACCTTTTCTTTTTTTGTTGCTGTCATCTGGGGTTCGTTGTTTTTGCTGCTGCTGCTGCTGCTGTTGCTGCTGCTGCTGCCTGGTCAGTCGCCAGATTCGTCGCACTGGTTGCTGCTTCATTTGTAGAGCTTTCCGCTGGCAGTTTGGGGAAACGTTTTGCTTTCACCGAGTGGATGAGTTTCTCGAGGGCTTGCTCTTCTTCATCTGTTGGCATTAGTGGAGCAAAGGAATTCCCTGCGCCACTGTATGCTGGCTGTTGCTGGTCATAAGGCATGCTGTCGTAGGAGCTTTCGTCGTCACAACTCCCATTGTCTGTATTTTCCGTTGTTTTTTTATTTATTAGTGTCTTTCTGGGTATTAAACAATTTTTGCTTTTTCTTTGCCTTTTCATAGTGTCTCCGAGCACTGCACTGTTTGTTTATTCACCACTTTTATATTTGTGTATATAATTTTCTTTATAAGAAAAAAAAATGAAAAAGAAATATGGGCAATTCGCACACAGAATTAAATTTATAAAGTTCGCAAAAGAAAAAATCGTAATAAAACCTGCACTGAACGTATACGCAGTCTCACGTCCTCTCTGTATCACAGTTCGGGTGGGACTCCCTTCCAAGTAAATCGTCGAATCTGAAATTTTTACAGTGCATCCCTATGATGACTTGGACATCCACTAAAAAGCGATTTTTCGAAATTCATCCCCTAAGAGGGTGAAATGGGGTTTATCCAAACCCCTAAAGCTATAGGGCTGAAATTTTGACAGTGCATGCCTAAAATGGCGTGGACATCCACTATAAAGCGATTTTTCGAAATTCATCCTCTAAGGGGGTGACATGGGGTTTGCCCAAGCCGCTGGAGCTATAGGGCTGAAATTTTGACAGTGCATCCCTATAATGGCGTGGACATCCACTATAAAGCGACTTTTCGAAATTCATCCCCTATGGGGGGAAATGGGGTTAACCCAAACCGCTAGAGCTATAAGGCTGAAATTTTGACAGTGCATCCCCTTAATGACGTGGACAACCACTA
Organism: Thereva unica; assembly: GCA_949987705.1. NCBI lineage: Eukaryota > Metazoa > Arthropoda > Insecta > Diptera > Therevidae > Thereva > Thereva unica. The sequence goes on along the minus strand of OX465281.1, from coordinate 157,993,342 downwards.
TAAAGCGATTTTTAGAAATTCATCCCCCAAGGGGGTGAAATGGGGTTTACCCAAACCGCTGGAGCTATAGGGCTGAAATTTGTACAGTGCATCCCTATAATGACGTGGATATCCACTAAGAAGCGATTTTCCAAAAATTATTCCCTCAGGGGCTGAAATGGGGTTAACCCACACCGCTGAAGCTGAAGGGCTTTAATTTTGACCGTGCATTCCGATAATGACGTCAATGACGTGGACATCCACTTAGGAGAGATTTTTTGAAATTTATCCCCTAAGGGGGTTAAATGGGGTTAACCCAAACCGCTGGAGCCAAACGGCTTTAATTTTGACCGTGCATCCCGATAATGACGTGGACATCCACTTAGGAGCGATTTTCCGAAATTCATCCCCTAACGGGATGAAATGGGGTTACCAAACTACTGGAGCTATAGGGCTGAAAGTTCGACAGTGCATCCCTATAATGACGTGGACATCTACTAAGAGGCGATTACTCGAAATTCATCCCCTAAGGGGGTGAAATGGGGTTAACCCAAACCTCTGAAGCTGAAGGGCTGAAATTTTGACAGTGCATCTCTATAATCACGTAGAAATGAATGACTCGAAATTCACTTTATTTAATATTCATTTTTGATGGCTTCATAATTTCTTGCACCCACGTAAATAGGCGAACAAACTAAACGAACGTTCTTCAAACCCTAAAATGTCACTTCTCTTGATGACATATACATGCCAATCTCTGATTCAAAACTTGCAGATTTGTTGAGCAAAGGTTATATATGCAGCAATTTGTTTACCATATTTATTAAAAAAATGCACTATTATAAACCCTTTTTAGGGACTGACTTTTTTCTTTTTTTTAAGGAAAACATTGCACATAATAAACAGTTTTTATTTAAAAGCGGGTTTTTTGCTAGTAGTAAATAAATGATAATTCATCGCATACAAGTAACATTTTCTCGTTAAATACTTTTTACTAGATTAGCAGCCACAGATTCCATTCAAGTTGCTCTTTCGGCCACCAAAATAAATTTATTTTCTTGGATAACTATTTGCCAATCTCCAAAACACAATTTCATGTACGTGCTTAGCTCCACTTGGTATTAAGTTGTCGTCTACAGCAACAAGTATCCACCCAAGATTATCCACATTGAGGCCACGTACGAGGTCACATATTTTCTTGTAATCCCTAAAACTGAAACCAAAAATAATTTTTGTTTTCGAATAATCACAAAATGGGAGAGGTTCCGACTTAATCGCCTAAATATTGACGCCATCATCACGTTTGCTTTCTATAGAAATTCAGCTGCCACTATGCCAGGATACTACTACGCTATTGTTTTGCAACCGTAAATGGATTGTTGTCTATTCAGCACAATTCGAAACCTAAAATCCTTGTCATCAAATTATTTCACCAAACGTAATGCTTAGTTTCATCCTTCAGGAAAGTAATTACTTTCAGGACCTGAAGTCGAGCCAGTCGATTGTTACATATGAATTCGTACACAAGCAGATAGAGGAAATAACGAACAAAGCCATCTCCAGATCTCTGAGGATTTACAAAGAATATTATCTAAGCTTTTCTGGGGACGTGGTGGTGATGGTGTCCCGGGAAACGGGATGTGGGGAATGTAAAAATAATGGTGGAGGAGAGCAAGCAACTTTCAAACTTGAGTTGTTATCTGGGGCTGAACATTTGCATCGGCCAAGAGTTTTATACCATTGGCCGGCCCTCGACTTTCATAAAGGGAGTTTCCTTGTTGGGATACCGCAAAGGATAAGTAGCCCGAGGTCGTACAGCATCTGATGCTTAATATTGTCAGTGCTTTCAGCAAATACAAAAAATGTCACAAACGCTATTTGACAATTTATGGTACTCAAAAAGTTGAAATTACGAGTTCGTTCAAGTAATTTCTGGACAAAGGGTTAATAGTAAAAGTTGGAGAAAACTTTCGAATATTGCCAAGCCAAGCATTTATGAGATGAGGGCAGTAGATAATAGCTTAGGAGGAAATTGATGATTTTCTGATAAATTTGAACCCTTTGACTTTAGGCTGGAGCTTGTGTGTGCTTTTTTCTCGCATTGATCGTCTGCTCCTTCATAATGAAACGGATTACGTCCAAAATTTATTTTATGTGATTGACGATCACCTAATTTTTTCTAACGATATTTTTATTCTTTTGATGAGGTATTGGGTCCATCCCCAGCCACTCCCTCAGCCTGCTTCAGCGGTTTGCCTGGTGACATTTCGCTTAGACTAGAAGGATCGTTCAGGGTCTCATTGTTCAAGGTGCTATTGCGGGCAGACACATCTCCCAGGGAAAGCTTGCAGGAGGGTCCTCCGTCCTTCCTATACTCCTTAAGTGGTAATTTAGGGCGCAATCAAGCCAACAAATACATATTCTGACATAATTTTGTAGTGGCCTGGTTGGTCACTAACCAAAAATTGATTAATAATAGTCACATGCTGCTATGTACATTTATTACTATTATATTTACAACTATTTACAAGCGAGTTTAAGTTAGAACTAAATTTATATTCACAATTGGTTGCCTTTTATAGGCTGGAGATATTCCACCGCCTACATTAAAGTAGACGATAAAATATCTCCCGCCTGCTATTTTAAATTAATGTACCAGGTAGCTGCTGTCATACCCTACCTGGTTCCCTAAAATTTCACATTCTCATGCGCATTCTTGGGATATTCATCTTTTCTGTTGAAAAATATACAGCTGGGTCATTCCATATCAAATCTACCAATGGTTTGGACCTCACCACATCCGATTGTTATAATTTTGTTTATGTTTGTTCTCCATGTGGAAACTAAGAAAAAAACAATTTTTCAGATTTTTTGGACTTTTATTTTTTTAGTTAAAAATTTTCAAAAAATTAAAAATCTTAAAATTTTGACAAATTTTGAAATCTTTAAATTGGTCTAGTTCAAAAACTATTTGACATAGAAAGCTGAAAGTAGCACCAATTTCTTCTGCTTTAATAAGGCCTTAATTTGATATACAACATAGTATTATTAGTAAGAATGAAAATTTTTCCGGCAATTGAAAATTCTCTTTTTGGAATATCTCAAAATAATGTTTTCTCAATTTTATGAAAATAATTTATTCAATGCAGACACTCTTGAGGTACATATAAAGACAAAATTTAGGATGAGACGACAGTGGGATCATATTGAAATAAAATATTTTAGGTATGTACTTAAAAAGCTGAATGTTCCATGAACGCAATATAAACTAGTTAACTTCCCAGTATAGGAAGTTATTGTAATCGGTCCGAAAATCGAAATCGAAAATTTCAACGTATTTTCATCTTTCAAGGTCCCAGGAGCATTTTAAGCAAAAAATTGGGGGGAAGTATGTGTGTGTGTGTGTGTGTGTGTATGTGCGTACGGATGTGGTCATTTTTTCCTGCACGATATCGCGCGAACCAAAACTGATATCGACTTCGTTGAGGTGTCGTTTGAAGCGTATTAACCGAAATATGATCTGAAAAGATTTTCATGAAATTCGGTCCAGCCGTTTTTTTTGTTTAAGTGACGTAAGTGATTTTTGTACCTGCATGATATCGCCCGAACCACGAAAGATATTGACTTACTTGAGGTGCCGTTCGAAGCGTATTAGGGACAATATAATCTGAAAAGATTTTTATAATATTCGGTCCAGCGGTTTTTTGGTTTACATGACTTAAGTGATTTTTGTACCTGCACGATATCGCGCGAACTATAAAAGATATCGACTTAGTTGACGTGCCGTTCGAAGAGTATTAACCAAAATATGATCTGAAAAGATTTTCATAAAATTCGGTCCAGCCGTTTTTTTGTTTAAGCGACGTAAGTGATTTTTGTACCTGCACGATATCGCCCGAACCACGAAAGATATTGACTTACTTGAGGTGCCGTTCGAAGCCCATTAGCGACAATATAATCTGAAAAGATTTTTATAATATTAGGTCCAGCGGTTTTTGGTAAAATGACTTAAGTGATTTTTGTACCTGCACAATACCGCGCGAACTAAAAGCTATATCGACTTCATTGAGGTGCCAAAAAACATTAATACATCAATTTTATATACATTTTCGTCATCCTAATCTTGTAGTTGCGCACATTTAGTTTGACATTTTAGCAAAAATATTGATAAACAATTGTGACAAATTCTCGGTATTATAGATATATTCTATATTGCCTATTGTTCATTTATTATTAAAATATCGAATCATATATTCAACATCCATCATACTGGGAAGTTGATCGTGTGGACCGAAAGGGTCGAACCCACATCCCAACTAGTTTTATTTTGAGTTTGCTTGAAATGATTTGTCATGATATCTTGTTGGAAATTTATGTGTTCAGTTATATTGTTAAGCTATGTATGCTGTTCCTAAGTACGGCGGTCAAGAAAAATGCTCTTATTATTTCTTGACCCCGGTACAGAAAATTTCGACAAGTAATGCGATGATTTTTTTCGTGTTCAAAATTGACATTTGACATCATTGCGGAAATTTTTTTTGAGCATGTTGTTTTCTGCACAATTATTTATTAAACGATCCATCGAGTAAATATACTTATTGCAGCGCTAATTTTGCCGATAGGTTGATACAACAACTGGAAATATTATTGAAGAAGAATGGAGGGAAAAAATAAATCAAATACAAATATAGGAAAATACGTAAGAGGTGTTTTAAGAGGCTACGTCGGCTAATTTTCAAAAAATTAAAAATCTTAAAATTTTGACAAATTTTGAAATCTTTAAATTGGTCTAGTTCAAAAACTATTTGACATAGAAAGCTGAAAGTAGCACCAATTTCTTCTGCTTTAATAAGGCCTTAATTTGATATACAACATAGTATTATTAGTAAGAATGAAAATTTTTCCGGCAATTGAAAATTCTCTTTTTGGAATATCTCAAAATAATGTTTTCTCAATTTTATGAAAATAATTTATTCAATGCAGACACTCTTGAGGTACATATAAAGACAAAATTTAGGATGAGACGACAGTGGGATCATATTGAAATAAAATATTTTAGGTATGTACTTAAAAAGCTGAATGTTCCATGAACGCAATATAAACTAGTTAACTTCCCAGTATAGGAAGTTATTGTAATCGGTCCGAAAATCGAAATCGAAAATTTCAACGTATTTTCATCTTTCAAGGTCCCAGGAGCATTTTAAGCAAAAAATTGGGGGGAAGTATGTGTGTGTGTGTGTGTGTGTGTGTGTATGTGCGTACGGATGTGGTCATTTTTTCCTGCACGATATCGCGCGAACCAAAACTGATATCGACTTCGTTGAGGTGTCGTTTGAAGCGTATTAACCGAAATATGATCTGAAAAGATTTTCATGAAATTCGGTCCAGCCGTTTTTTTTGTTTAAGTGACGTAAGTGATTTTTGTACCTGCATGATATCGCCCGAACCACGAAAGATATTGACTTACTTGAGGTGCCGTTCGAAGCGTATTAGGGACAATATAATCTGAAAAGATTTTTATAATATTCGGTCCAGCGGTTTTTTGGTTTACATGACTTAAGTGATTTTTGTACCTGCACGATATCGCGCGAACTATAAAAGATATCGACTTAGTTGACGTGCCGTTCGAAGAGTATTAACCAAAATATGATCTGAAAAGATTTTCATAAAATTCGGTCCAGCCGTTTTTTTGTTTAAGCGACGTAAGTGATTTTTGTACCTGCACGATATCGCCCGAACCACGAAAGATATTGACTTACTTGAGGTGCCGTTCGAAGCCCATTAGCGACAATATAATCTGAAAAGATTTTTATAATATTAGGTCCAGCGGTTTTTGGTAAAATGACTTAAGTGATTTTTGTACCTGCACAATACCGCGCGAACTAAAAGCTATATCGACTTCATTGAGGTGCCAAAAAACATTAATACATCAATTTTATATACATTTTCGTCATCCTAATCTTGTAGTTGCGCACATTTAGTTTGACATTTTAGCAAAAATATTGATAAACAATTGTGACAAATTCTCGGTATTATAGATATATTCTATATTGCCTATTGTTCATTTATTATTAAAATATCGAATCATATATTCAACATCCATCATACTGGGAAGTTGATCGTGTGGACCGAAAGGGTCGAACCCACATCCCAACTAGTTTTATTTTGAGTTTGCTTGAAATGATTTGTCATGATATCTTGTTGGAAATTTATGTGTTCAGTTATATTGTTAAGCTATGTATGCTGTTCCTAAGTACGGCGGTCAAGAAAAATGCTCTTATTATTTCTTGACCCCGGTACAGAAAATTTCGACAAGTAATGCGATGATTTTTTTCGTGTTCAAAATTGACATTTGACATCATTGCGGAAATTTTTTTTGAGCATGTTGTTTTCTGCACAATTATTTATTAAACGATCCATCGAGTAAATATACTTATTGCAGCGCTAATTTTGCCGATAGGTTGATACAACAACTGGAAATATTATTGAAGAAGAATGGAGGGAAAAAATAAATCAAATACAAATATAGGAAAATACGTAAGAGGTGTTTTAAGAGGCTACGTCGTGTTTTCCCTTGGTTCTGTTCATTGGCAAAGAAGAGCTGTAAACTTAGAATAAATTTAAAATAAAAACGAAAAAACTAAATTCAAATTTTTATTTATAAAACCAAATTCGTCACGATTTTAATTTAAAACAATTCAAAAATTCCACACTCAAATAATCACTTCAAATAATAACACGTTAGTTTAGTGAAAACGCCAAATCTACTTTCCGTTCAATCTCGTAATGTCAATTTCGGTCAAGAAAAAATGGTCTTTCCAATTTTTTCTTAACCGCCTTAGGAAAAGGATCCATCTATGTCTCAGAATAGTACTAGCATTTTTCTTGAGCGAACAGCGTACTAGGTACAGAAATTTCTTGAGCAAAAATTCCTATAGCATTTCTTGACCGATTACTTAAGCGTTTTTTACATACATTTTATATGGGGAACATTTTCTTGACCGCCGTACTTAGGAACAGCATACATAGCTTTAAAACGTTCGACCATTTTATTATTTATCAGGATTTGTCTATTTACTTCTTTTTGCGTAAATTCTTGATTTTTCATTAATTTTTCTATATCATTATTTAATTTGGTTGCATCATCTGCATCCATATTTCCTGTAATAGTTTTTATTACTATACCTAACCCGTTGATAAGACCCCTTCTAGTTTAACTTCCCAGTATGATGAACAAAGATGGAATAAACTGACTTCTTACAAAAGTTATACGTTTAGCACTAGTGGAAAATTGGCTAGTATCAGAACTGATGACAAAGCAATCCCGAGAGAAGCTAGTTCAAATAACTATAATAGTAGTAAATCCACAAGATTTTTCTAGAGAATTTGTGTTTCCTGAACTTTAGCAAACAAGCATTTTGTCTAAAACCACAACAAATTTCCTGATGTCTGAAAATGCAGCAAATTTCTGGCACGCGCGTGACCCTGCCTTGGTGGACATCCGCTCGTTAATAAATAAATATATTAATTACGATCAGCAATTATTGGACCATCAGCAATAATTGTTACCTGTCTGTCTGTCTGTCTGTCTGTATGTTACGCTTTCACGCCTAAACCACTAAACCGATTTTGATGAAATTTGCAACAGACATAGTTTAGACCTTGGAGACGGACATAGGCTACTTTTTATGGAGAACAAAAGGGTTGAAGGGGGTGAAATGGGGTTCAATAAGTTGTAAGGGGATTTTTTTCTATTGTATAAAAAGTAACTGACTGACAGACAACGCACAACCTAAAACGCTAGAGCTATAGGGCTGAAACTTTGACAGTGCATCCCTGTAATGACGTTTACATCCACTAAAGAGCGATTTTTCGAAATTCATCCCCTAAGGGGGTGAAATGGGGTTTATCCAAACCGTTGGAGCTATAGGGCTGAAATTTTGACAGGGCATCCCTATAATGGCGTGGACATCCACTAAGAAGCGATTTTTCGAAATTCATACCATAAGGGGGTGAAACGGGGTTTATCCAAACCGCTAAAGTTATAGGGCTGAAATTTTAACAGTGCATCCCTATAATGGCGTGGACATCTACTATTAGGCGATTTTTCGAAATTCATCCCTTAAGGGGGTGAAATGGGGTTTATCCAAACCGCTGGAGCAATAGGGCTGAAATTTTAACAGTGCATCCCTATAATGACGTGGACATCCATTAAAGAGCGATTTTTCGAAATTCATCCCCTAAGGGTGTGAAATGGGGTTTTTACAAACCCCTAAAGCTATAGGGCTGAAATTTTGACAGTGCATCCCTATAATGACGTTTACATCCACTAAAGAGCGATTTTTCGAAATTCATCCCCTAAGGGTGTGAAATGGGGTTTTTACAAACCGCTAAAGCTATAGGGCTGAAATTTGGACAGTGCATCCCTATAATGGAGTGGACATCCACTATAAAGCGATTGTTCGAAATTCATCCCCTAAGGGGGTGAAATGGGGTTTATCCGCTGGAGCTAAACGGCTTAAATTTTGACAGTGCATCTCTATAAAGACGTGGACATTTACTAAGAAGCGATTTTTCGAAATTCATCCCCTAAAGGGGTAAAATTTGGTTTACCAAACTTCTGGAGTTACAGGGTTGAAATTTGGACAGTGCATCCCTATAATGACATGGACATCCACTAAGAGGCGATTTCTCGAAATTCATCCCCTAAGGGGATGAAATGGGGTTAACCCAAACCTCTGAAGCTGATGGGCTGAAATTTTGACAGTGCATCCCTATAATCACGTAGAAATGAATGACTCGAAATTCACTTTATTTAATATTCATTTGTGATTGCTTCATAATTTCTTACATCCACGTAAATAGGCGAACAAACTTAACGAACGTTCGTCAAACCCTAAAATGTCACTTTTCTTGATGACATATACATGCCAATCTACTTTAAAACTTGCAGATTTGTTGAGCAGAGGTGATATTCGCAGCAATTTGTTTACCATATTTATTAAAAATATGCACTATAATAAACCCTTTTTAGGGATAATAACAGCTGACTTTTTTGTTGGTTTTTTTTTAAGGAAAACATTGCACATAATACTCAGTTTTTAAAGGCGTTGCAAGGCACGCGGGTTTTATGCTAGTTTTTATATAAAAGAAGAAACAAATAAATTAAATTCATTCAGTCATTAAGAATCAAGCCTTTTATTTTATACTCAGTGTGAGGCTGCACTGAGAAGTTAATAAATAGATAAAATAATCTATTATTTTCATTGGTGACCCCGACGTTCGAGAATCATTTGGTGATCCCGTTTACGCCATGGAATCATTCGAACAGCTTGTAACTCTTCAATCCGGAATCGGAAAACGCATCGAGAAGCAGTTTCAGAACTTCAAAAAAGGCTCCCCCAGCAGAAAAAGGGGAGACGATGGCATCCAGAGAAGGCTCTCAACGCTGGAAGAAGATTGGGCTCAATTCCAGCAAAACAACAGCCAACTGACCCCATTACAAGAGGAATTCTCGCAACATCCGTATTTCAGCCAGGGATTTGAAGAAGTAGTAAGAACAGTGTACGAAGAATTTAAAAAGGCAATTCAAGCAGCCATCATAGCTGCAACAGCAGAACTTGCAGCATCAAAGGTTCCAGCATCAAAGACCACGGCAGCAAAGATCAGAGATCCAAGCCCAAAAGCCGGCACCAGCGGCCAGGAAAATGATAGTGAGCCGGAGGAATCAGCAGATGATAAAAGAGAAGTGGCCGACATAGAACAAGCTAGACGGTTACGACGCCAACATGCGCTTATGACGGCTCTAGAACGGCTTTTGGCATCCACAGAACAAGACCTGAATATCCCGCGTTCTCAAGCATACTACACACAACGGAGAACAACAATTGTGCCCATAATTATGAAAGTGGTCTAAGTCATATATTTCTTGTTTGAAGATATTTAATGAATTGCATTTGACACACTGAATGAATTCCATATAATGTTGAAATTACAACCACTATCTAATGGTTCATTTTTGACAATTTCGTAAAAATTACATTGAATACATTTAGTTTAAACTAATGTGGTATGAAATAACTGATAAACTCATTTTTTTTAAATTTTGACTTAGACCACTTTCATAATTATGGGCACAATTGAAAAATATTGGACGGATATCAGCAAGTTATACCAAGACATCATGTCTGAAGCGGATCAAGCTGACTACAACCTGAATGTGTTCCTAGAACTGGAGGACCACTATCTTGATATAATTACACACATCCAAGAACTCTCTGCTCCTCAGGAAACGACACTTCCATCCAGGCCATCAATATCAAACTCAGTAAAGCTCCCTAAGATCACACTACCTACGTTTGACGGGAATTACCTCAGGTGGGAACAGTTCCGAGATCTTTTCAAGGAATTAATCCATATTCAGCCAATGGGTGCGGTACAGAAGTTAATGTATTTAAAGGCAAACCTAGTGGGGGAAGCCAGCAAAATTGTACAACACCTCCCAGTAACAGAACATAATTATTCCATTGCATGGACAACACTTAATGAGCGCTACGAGAATAAGCGGCTGTTAATAACAGCCTACTTGGACAAATTAATGAACCAGACATCCCTGCAAAGTGAGTCCGCCACCGCCATAAAGGCCTTACACGATAACACAAAGGAAGTGTTACTGAAATTAAATAACACAGGTCTTAACACAGACAGTTGGAGCCCTCTCGTACACCATATCCTGGTCAAGAAACTTGATCGAGCCACTCATCATCTTTACGAGCAGTCACTCACCAATCCGAAGGAAGTCCCAGACATATTTGGACTCCTTAAATTCTTGGAAACCCGCTTTCAATCACTGGAAGCACTGGGAAGTGGACGAATCAACAGCCAGTACATGAAAGAGCGCCCTCAAGGTCACAAGGCGTCTTTAATGTTAGCAAAAAATCCTATCAAAGGCCATGCGACATGTGCAAAGGAGAGCACCCGTTGTACTATTGCCAAAGGTTTTTAACGCTAAAACCACAGGAGCCAGCAAAGTACGTCCGACAGTGGAAAAGATGTGAAAATTGCCTCAGGACTGGACACTCAGTATCCAAATGCAAAGGAAGACGCTGTTCCAAATGTGCAGAGACACAATACCATATTGCACGATGATTCAAGGTCCACTCAGAGACCATCACCTCAGCAAGAGATCGTTCCCCCCCAGCAAACTTAGCAGCCGCAACCCACCAAGAAGCACAGTATAAATATTCAACGTCATACGTATTTTTAGCAACAGCCATAGTGCAAGTAATGGATCATCATGGCAACTGGGTGGAGGGAAGAGTCGTCCTCGATTCTGCCTCCCAGCTCAGTTTCGCCACAGAACGATTCACTCGAAGACTAGGTTTCATGTCCCGCAAGGGACAGCACGACATCACTGGGATAGAAGAAATTCCACTAACCAGCCACGGCAGAGTTCATCTTAAAATAAAATCACGGACATGTGGATTCACAACCAGTTTGGAAGTCTTCATCCTAACGAAAATAACATCTGATCAGCCGAGTAGTTACATCCCGACGGCAGATTAGCTCATTCCAAAAAACATTCAATTGGGCGACCCTAATTTCAACATATCTCGCGGTATTGACTTGCTGATTGGGGCTGAATTAGTCTACTCACTACAGTCAATCGGACAAATAAAACTAAAAGACTCGGATACTGTACTACAAAACACAGTTCTCGGGTGGATTGTGACAGGGAAAGCAACTTCACAAGACGCAACTTCAGCCTTTTGCGGAATAAGCCAACTCGAGCAGGAAGGATTGGAAACAGCTCTAGAAAAATTCTGGGAAATGGAGGAAATAGACAAACCAGAGCGTTGCATCACACCAGCCGAGCAATATTGTGAAGACTTCTTTAGGGCCACTACCAAGAGGGAATCATCAGGACGATACATAGTTCGGTTTCCATTAAAACAAGACCCGTCCGCCCTAGGGGAATCTTGGAGTATTGCCTTTCAACGATTCCTGTCATTAGAAAAAAGACTAACAAAATGTCCGGAATTGAAACAACAATATAGGGAATTCATACATGAATATCACAAACTTCAACACATGGAACTGGAACAAATCAAACATGAAGACCTCAGCCAGCAGCATTACTTCCTACCCTATCATTGCGTCATTCGTCCGGAGAGCAGCACAACGAAATTACGGGTCGTATTCGACGGCTCAGCAAAATCAACAACGAACTTGTCCCTCAATGACATTCAGCATAAGGGTCTTAGAACTCAAGATGAGCTGTTTACCATCCTAGTTCGCTTCAGGGCGCATAAGTACGTTTTTACAAGCGATATAACCAAGATGTATCGACAGATATGGATTAATCCAAGTGATCAAAATCTACAGCTCATTTTGTGGGGAGATCACCCCGAAGAGGAGTTGAAAATATTCCGATTACGAACAGCAACCTACGGTACCACTGCCGCACCTTATTTAGCAACTAGGTGCCTGCAACAACTAGCAGAGGATGAAATAGAACGATATCCTTTGGGCGCAGCAATTACCAGGAAAGATTTTTACATGGATGACGTTATGACAGGGTGCGATTCCCCGGTTAAGGCGCTCAATATGCAGACCGAACTTATCGACATAATGAAGGCAGGAGGCTTCTCGCTTCGAAAATGGTGTGCAAACTATCCAGACTTATTAGCCAGAATCCCAAAGGAAGATCGCGAAAAAGAAATTGATATCAGCGACGTGACAGACACATCCGTCAAAACCTTAGGCTTAACTTGGTTCCCCAAAGCAGACCAGTTTCTCATAAAAACGAAATGGGAAGGAGTGAAGCGCATCACTAAGCGAAGTGTACTAGCAGATGTAGCCCATCTTTTCGATCCTGCCCATCTTTTCGATCGCAAAAATCTTCATGCAGGAGCTATGGGCATTAAAACTAGACTGGGATGCCAGTCTACACGCAGAACTTCACACTAGATGGACATATTTTCGGCAGAGCCTATCAAGGCTAAACGACATCAAGGTTCCCAGGAGAATACTAGCAGACCGGCCAGTAAACATACAGCTGCACGCATTTTCCGATGCTTCGGAAAAGGCGTATGGAGCAGCCTTATATTTACGATCAAAAAATGCAGCCGGGCAGATCACAGTACGCTTAATTTGTGCAAAGTCACGAGTAGCTCCGCGAAAAATCATCACGCTACCACGACTGGAGCTATGTGCAGCAAAACTGATGGCACAATTGGTGGACCGAGTTAGATCAGACTTAAGTTTAAAGATCCATAATCAAGGCAAGCGGTAGTTTGCCGAGTTCGTAAGGGCAAACAGCTAATGCCTTATTTACTCCTAAACATAGAAAACAAGGTGTTTTTTTATAAAATTATGCGATTTATCACCTTTTTATAAGCAATATATAAGTAAGTTTTCATTTGTAACCGATAACCAAAATATAAATAATTTATTATTCCATGAGTTTTTTTTCCTATCATTCTTCGTTTCCTTTATTTTTACATTTTTTACATTTCGAATCGAACTTTTTTCTTCTCCTTCAGTCTAAAAAAGTGGGTACTCAAAATTATTCTGTCAGATGGCGCTCTAAGTTATTTCAATTGCTCAATAAATGAGATGGTGCTACTAGTTAGTCGAAAAGTGTTTACTCGAACTGTTGATGCCAGATGGCATTAGATGATTAACAAAATGCATTCATTTAAAGTGGTTAGCCGCAACTACAGTATCAGATTGCGTTAGGTACTATAAAAAACATGTAGTTTACAGTACAAATGTACAGTAAAATTTTGAAATACCGAATGCCGAGTTCGTAATTGTAATTTATTTCTAAAAATATGACATATTCCTTACAAGTTAGTCAAATCCAGCAGGATTACCATTATCTTCACAACCCCCTCGACATGGGTATCAAATGAAAGGGTATGATAAGTAGAATACTGGCGGACTACCATTTCTTCACCACCACCTCGACATAGGTATCAATTGAAAGGGTATCATAAGCAGAATACCATAAGCGAATAATATACTCAATATCTGGTTAGATCCATGGCGGTCATCTCATGAGGGCGGATTACCATTTTCTTCACAACCTCCTCGACATGGGTATCAAATGAAAGGGTATGATAAGTAGAATACAATAAGCAATATAGTATACTCAATAAATAGTTAGATCCACCGAAGCCACCTCAAGAGGACCCATTACCATTTTCTTCACAACCTCCTCGACATGGGTATCAAATGAAAAGCTATGATAAGTAGAATACAATAAGCTATGTCTTTATATCCATGGCGGCCGTCTCAAGAGGGCGGACTACCATTTCTTCACCACCACCTCGACATACATATGTATCAATTGAAAGGGTATTATAAGTAGAATACCATAAGCGATATAATATACTCAATATATGGTTAGATCCATGGCTGTCATCTCAAGATGGCGGATTGCCATTTTCTTCACAACCCCCTCGACATGGGTATAAAATGAAACTGTATGATAAGTAGAATACAATAAGCAATATAGTACACTCAATAAATAGGTAGATCCACCGAGGCCACCTCAAGAGGACGTATTACCATTTTCTTCGCAACCCCCACGTCATGGGTATCAAATAAAAGGGTATGATAAGTAGAATACAATGAGCTATGTCTTTATATCCATGGCGTCCGTCTCAAGAGGGCGGTCTACCATTTCTTCACCATCACCTCGACATAGGTATCAATTGAAAGGGTATCATAAGTAGAATACCATAAGCGATATAATATACTCAATATCTGGTTAGATCCATGGCTGTCATCTCGAGAGGGCGGATTACCATTTTCTTCACAACCGCCTCGACATGGGTATCAAATGAAAGGGTATGATAAGTAGAATACAATAAGCTATTACTTAATATCCATGGCGGCCGTATCAAGAGGGCGGACTACCATTTCTTCACCACCACCTCGACATAGGTATCAATTGAAAGGGTATCTTAAGTAGAAGACAAAAAGCAATATAGTATACTCAATATCTGGTTAGATCCACCGAGGCCACCTCAAGAGGACGTATTACCATTTTCTTCGCAACCCCCACGACATGGGTATCAAATGAAAGGGTATGATAAGTAGAATACAATAAGCTATGTCTTTATATCCATGGCGGCCGTCTCAAGAGGGCGGACTACCATTTCTTCACCACCACCTCGACATAGGTGTCAATTGAAAGGGTATCATAAGTAGAATACCATAAGCGATATAATATACTCAATATATGGTTAGATCCATGGCGGTCATCTCAAGAGGGCGGATTACCATTTTTTTCACAACCCCTCGACATGGGTATTAAATGAAACGGTATGATAAGTAGAATACAATAAGCAATATAGTATACTCAATAAATAGTTAGATCCACCGAGGCCACCTCAAGAGGACGCATTACCATTTTTTTCATAACCCCCTCGACATGGGTATCAAATGAGAGGGTATGATAAGTAGAATACAATAAGCTATGTCTTTATATCCATGGCGGCCGTCTCAAGAGGGCGGACTACCATTTCTTCACCACCACCTCGACATAGGTATCAATTGAAAGGGTATCATAAGTAGAATACCATAAGCGATATAATATACTCAATATCTGGTTAGATCCATGGCGGCCATCTCAAGAGGGCGGATTACCATTTTCTTCACAACCCCCTCGGCATGGGTATCAAATGAAAGGGAATGACAAGCAGAACATAATAAGCGATATTGTATACTCAATATACCTTTAGATAAACGGTGGTCATCTCAAGAGGACGAATTACCATTTTCTTCACACCCCCCTCGACATGGGTATCAAATGAAAGGGAATGATAAGTAGAACACAATAAGTGATTTAGTATACTCAAAATATATTTAGATCCACGGCGGTTATCTCAAGAGGGCGGATTACCATTTTCTTCACAACCCCCTCGACATGGGTATCAAATGAAAGAGAATGATAAGTAGAACACAATAAGCGATTTAGTATAGTCAAAATATATTTAGATACACGGCGGTTATCTCAAGAGGGCGGATACCCATTTTCTTTACATTGCCCATCGACATGGGTATCAAATGAAAGGGTATCATAACTAGAACACACTAGTATGAAATAAATAAACAGGGGCATTTACGAATGAATTCAAAGTAACACTCGAACAAGGTCATTCGATCAGCATGTTGAAACAAAAATCGAGCTGGTTATGGATCATTGATTCCATAGTACAGAAAAAATCTTGGCCGAGAAACTCGAAAGGAGCTTATGCTTTTTTTTACAAAGGCAATAATATTAATTTGAATTCCTGCATTTTGTTATTTTGTTATTACCTACTTATAAAATAAATAAAAAAATATAATGAACAATTAAATACATAATATTTCTTTATACAGAAGATTATTTATTTTTTATTTTAGAATGTATTAAAACAAGAAAGAAAGATATCCCACCAAAAAAACATTAAAAATTTGAATTAGAAGTTCGTGGGCGCGGAAATTATTTATTGGGACAGTTTAGAACACACTTATAACAAAAAGAAGTGATATGGATTAGTGAGGATGAATCGTTAATAGCATGAAATAATTAAACACGTGCATTTACGAACGAGTTCAAAGGAATTTTACAACAATTTTAGAGCATGAATCTTAGCTGTCCTTTGAAATGTAACAAATTTTATTAGAAATACTATAGACTGAGCCACACTGAATTCAGCAAAGATTCATGCTAGGTATACAACGAACGCGCCAGCCAACTTTTTCGCGGTTGATAATACTTTATTGAGTTTTAAATAAAAATTGGCAGTTGTATAATTCCTTTGAATTCGTTCGTAAATGCACGTGTTTAATTATTTCATGCTATTAACGATTCATCTTGACTAATCCATATCACTTCTTTTTGTTATAAGTGTGTTCTAAACTGTCCCAATAAATAATTTCCGCACCCACGAACTTCTATTCTAATTCACATTTTTAATGTTTTTTTGGTGGGATATAACGTACTGGACAGATTCGCAGATCGTTTTATCGTGGGTACAAGCCGAATCCTCAACATTTAAAACATTTGTCTCTAACCGAGTAGCCACGATTCACAAATTATCCAACGTTCATCAGTGGAAATATGTACAGACCAAACTAAATCCAGCCGATCTCGTGTCCAGAGGAACCACGCCAGACCCAAACCGCTGGAGCTATAGGGCTGAAATTTTGAACAGTGCATCCCCTTAATGACGTGGACATCCATTAAGAAACGATTTTTCGAAATTCATCCCCTGAGGGGGTTAAATGGGGTTAAGCCAAACCGCTGGAGCTAAACGCCTGAAATTTTGACAGTGCATATTTATAATGAAGTGGACATTTACTAAGAAGCGATTTTTCGAAATTCATCCCCTAAAGGGGTGAAATGGGGTTACCAAACTACTGGAGCTACAGGGTTGAAATTAGGACAGTGCATCCCTATAATGACGTGGACATCCACTAATAGGCGATTACTCGAAATGCACCCCCAAAGGGGATGAAATGGGATTAACCCAAACCTCCGAAGCTGAAGGGCTGAAATTTTGACAGTGCATCCCTATAATCACGTAGAAATGAATGACTCCAAATTCACTTTATTTAGTATTCATTTGTGATTGCTTCATAATTTCTTACATCCACGTAAATAGGCGAACAAACTTAACGAACGTTCGTCAAACCCTAAAATGTCACTTTTCTTGATGACATATACATGCCAATCTCTGCTTCAAAACTTGCAGATTTGTTGAGCAGAGGTGATATTCGCAGCAATTTGTTTACCATATTTATTAAAAAAATGCACTATAATAAACCCTTTTTAGGGATAATAACAGCTGACTTTTTTGTTGGTTTTCTTTAAGGAAAACATTGCACATAATAAACAGTTTTTAAAGGCGTTGCAAGGCACGCGGGTTTTATGCTAGTTTAATACATATAAAGAGGCCCAGCGAAATCAACTCCAACTGTCTCAAATGCCCGTGCTGCTACTAAGCGACTTCTAGGCAAAGGGGCAAAAGGCTGCTCCGCGGGTTTACAAAAAAATCGACGGCAGAAAAGGCAGCTTCGTATAATAGTTTTGATAAGTTGTCGAGACCGTGGCACCCTAAACTTTTCCCTTAGCTTCGCCAAGACTGCGTTGACTTCTCCATGTAAAGTCCGATGATGAGCATCTAATACGATCAATTTAGTTATATGATGAGATCTCGGTAAAATGGCTGGGTATATTGCTTCGTAATCGCTTTCCATGAGTACTATTCGGCTGCCCACACGCAAAATATCATTCTCATGCAGGATAGGATTTAAGGTCAAAATTGTTGAATTAGAAGGAACTTGTTTGTCACGTTTCAATGCTTCAATTTCCACTCGGTAGAAATAATGTGTTTTGCTATTCCAGTATTTCTTAGCGTCTGCTATTTCTAATCCAGTAAGAAATATGGCAGTCGGTCTATTGCTTGGTGCAAGTGAATTCCGTACGAAACGCATAACATAAGCGGTAATTCTTAATAGACGCATATATGAACTGAAACTGCCTGTATCGAATAGCATATTTTCTTCGGGAGTCTTTTCGGCAACACTTTGAACATAAAGAGATGCAGCATCTTCAAAGTCATCTTTAATTTCCTTAGGCCATTCGTTATCGCTTTGGGACAACCAAGAAGGTCCCTTTATCCAACTATAGGAATTTGCTAAAAACTTTTTGTAGTCTCCTCTTGTTAGGTAGTCAGCAGGATTTGAAGTACCCGGACAGTGATTCCAAAGGTTAACCGTTCTCAGCTCCCGAATTTCACGAACACGGTTGGCAACATACATTTTCCACCGGCTAATATCTCCTCTTATCCAATGCAGTGTTATTTTTGAATCGGTCCATAAGTATGTTCGTGCAAAACTAAAATTCAAATTGGTTCTTATAAATTGCAGTAGACGAGCAGCCATTAAGGCTGCAGTGAGCTCCAGCTTCGGCAGAGTTAATTGCTTTTCCTTATCCTGTTTCAATGGTGCTATTCGGTTTTTTGTAGCAAATGAATCTAGTTTCTATTGACGACCCAGACTGACTACGTAAATACGCCACAGTTCCATAGGCCGATGGGCTGGCGTCTGCGAAAATGTGCAACTGAAATATACTTCCTGCATCTGATGCTAAGAGACGTCGATTGATAGTCAGGCCTTGAAGTTGTTGGAGCTCGCTACAGCACTTATTCCATGTTTTTGCATATCTCGGTGGCAGTTCTTCGTCCCATGACAGTTTTAAACGCCATAGTTCCTGAAACAAAATTTTAACGTTGACGATAAAAGGTGAAACATACCTAGCGGATCGAATATTCGAGCCATAATCTGCAAAACCTTCCGCTTCGATGGTGTGGTTTTAGAACTTGCTAAAAGTTCTAACACTGGTTGCAAATCTACCGAGATTTCATCAGTCAGGCAGAACCATAAAACGCCAAGAACCTTTTGTGTCGCTGGAACATCATTGGAAGCCGCAAATATCTCTCGAAGTTGTGTCTCATTTGAGTTCCATTTCCTAATCGTCATTGCAGCTTTACGCATCAACTCGCAGGCCTCAACATATACCTTTACAGCTGTTTCCTTATCGTTAACACTTGCAACCAAATCGTCCATATAAAAAGAATTTAACATCAGCTTACTTCGGGATGATTAGTACTTTCTTCAATTAAATGTTTTTGTAGGACCGACGCCAAGATGAAAGGGCTACACTTCACGCCAAACGTTACCCTAGTCATACGAAATTCTTGGAGTGAAGGCAGACAATCGACTGATCTTATAGGATCGTTAAACCAGAAAAATCTGTGCACGTCTCGACCAGATTTAGCTACCAGAGCCACAGCGCCCAATCTAAAATTTAATAAGATGGTTAAAATATCTGGCAGCAAGTTTGGTCCAGTGTCTAGATGGTCGTTCAACGAAGTATTCCCTCTCGACTTGGCCGAGGCGTCAAAAACAATGCGCATTTTCGTAGTCGTCTTTTCTTCTCTATAGACTGGTCGGTGTGGCATAAAATAGATCGGTAAATCACCTGGCCCTGAAACCGAAACAGCCTCAACAAAACCTTTAGATATCATTTCCCGCATGGCAGCGTCATAATCCAATAGCTTCTTAGGTTCTCGAGACAACTTCCTAACTAGGCTTTTAAATCTTTGGTAAGCTCCTTCACGATTGTTGTCTAAAGTAGTGGGGGATGAAGACCACAGAAGCGAAGCTTCGTAATGGGTGTTTTGTCTGCTTACATATTGGTCTATAGTCAATTGCTCGTCACCTTCGTCTGGAGGTCTGATGCCCAACGACTATATTACGAACGTCTTCCATAAAAGTAGGATCATCTTCGAGTGATACATGTAGTAATTAACGCATTTATTGGTTAATAATAGTTTATTACTGCTACTTATACAGTTAACATTCTTTTAACTTATTTCTAAACTTAGGACTGCACACGTTTCGTGATGGCTGGCAACTGCCGGTATTCATCATGTGCACCACCAGCATCCTCAGTAACTTTGCTTGATCCAGTTACTTCCATTTACTACACCTACCCCTTTTAGTTCAGTTTATCTATTATTCAACGATACTTATCAGCTTTAACTTAATTCTATATACTAAGCTAGTTAATTATTTCATTACAATTTCAAGTTTACTTGCTCCTTCAACTAATGCTACTTCACGTTACATGCTTTATCTTTCTTTGCTATGCTAATCTATTCAACTTTTTTAAACAAATACATTATTAGTTCTTACTATTACTCTTATTCTAACTTGTGGCCACTTCATCGAGGAGATGCCCTGCAAGGACTTCTAGTTTGGTTTGTGTGCAGATGGAAGCATTTACTAAATTACGAGAAACTACTTTGTTAGCTACAATCAAGGCAAGCGGTAGTTTGCCGAGTTCGTAAGGGCAAACAGCTAATGCCTTATTTACGCCTAAACATAGAAAACAAGGTGTTTTTTTTATGAAATTATGCGATTTATCACCATTTTATAAGCAATATAAGTAAATTTTCATTTGTAACCGATACCCAAAATATAAATAATTTATTATTCCATGAGTTTTTTTTTCCTATCATTCTTCGTTCTCTTTATTTTTACATTTTTTACATTTCGAATCGAACTTTTTTCTTCTCCTTCAGTCTAAAAAAGTGGGTACTCAAAATTATTCTGTCAGATGGCGCTCTAAGTTATTTCAATTGCTCAATAAAGGAGATGGTGCTACTAGTTAGTCGAAAAGTGTTTACTCGAACTGTTGATGCCAGATGGCATTAGATGATTAACAAAATGTATTCATTTAAAGTGGTTAGTCGCAACTATGGTATCAGATTGCGTTAGGTACTATAAAAAACATGTAGTTCACAGTACAAATGTACAGTAAAATCTTGAAATACCGAATGCCGAGTTCGTAATCGTAATTTATTTCTAAAAATATGACATATTCCTACAAGTTAGTCAAATCCAGCACTGTTGATGTCAAATAGCATTCCCTAATATTTCGATGATTAACAAAAAGGGTACGCATGGTACACGTCTCAAGAGGGCGGATTACCATTTTCTTCACAACCCCCTCGACATGGGTATCAAATGAAAGGGTATGATAAGTAGAATACAATAAGCAATGTCTTTATATCCATGGCGGCCTTCTCAAGAGGGCGGACTACCATTTCTTCACCACCACCTCGACATAGGTATCAATTGAATGGGTATCATAAGTAGAATACCATAAGCGATACAATATACTCAATATCTGGTTAGATCCAAGGCTGTCATCTCAAGAGGGCGGATTACCATTATCTTCACAACCCCCTCGACATGGGTATCAAATGAAAGGGTATGATAAGTAGAATACAATAAGCAAGTATGTATACTCAATAAATAGTCAGATCCACCGAGGCCACCTCAAGAGGACGTATTGCCATTTTCTTCACAACCCCCACGACATGGGTATCAAATGAAAGGGTATGATAAGTAGAATACAGTAAGCTATGTCTTTATATCCATGGCGGCTGTCTCAAGAGGGCGGACCAACATTTCTTCACCACCACCTCGACATAGGTACCAATTGAAAGGTATCATAAGTAGAATACCATAAGCGATATAATATACTCAATATCTGGTTAGATCCAAGGCGATCATCTCATGAGGGCGGATTACCATTTTCTTCACAACCCCCTGGACATGGGTAACAAATGAAAGGGTATGATAAGTAGAATACAATAAGCAATATAGTTATACTCAATAAATAGTTAGATCCACCGAGGCCACCTCAAGAGGACGCATTACCATTTTCTTCACAACCCCCTTGACATGGGTATCAAATAAAAGGGTATGATAAGTAGAATACAATAAGCTATGTCTTTATATCCATGGCGGCCGTCTCAAGGGGACGGACTACCGTTTCTTCACCACCATCTCGAGCTAGGTATCAATTGAAAGGGTATCATAAGTAGAATACCAAAGGCGATATAATATACTCAATATCTGGTTAGATCCATGGCTGTCATCTCAAGAGGGCGGATTACCATTTTCTTCACAACCCCCTCGACATGGTTATCAAATTAAAGGGTATGATAAGTAGAATACAATATGCAATATAGTATACTCAATAAATAGTTAGATCCACCGAGGCCACCTCAAGAGGACGTATTACCATTTTCTTCGCAACCCCCACGACATGGGTATCAAATGAAAGGGAATGATAAGTAGAACACAATAAGCGATTTAGTATACTTAAAATAAATTTAGATCCACGGCGGTTATCTCAAGAGGGCGGATTACCATTTTCTTCACAACCCCCTCGACATGGGTATCAAATGAAAGGGCATGATAAGTAGAACACAATAAGCTATGTCTTTATATCCATGGCGGCCGTCTCAAGAGGGCGGACTACCATTTCTTTACCACCACCTCGACATAGGTATCAATTGAAAGGGTATCATAAGTAGAATACCATAAGCGATATAATATACTCAATATCTGGTTAGATCCATGGCTGTCATCTCAAGAGGGCGGATTATCATTTTCTTCACAACCCCCTCGACATGGTTATCAAATTAAAGGGTATGATAAGTAGAATACAATAAGCAATATAGTATACTCAATAAATAGTTAGATCCACCGAGGCCACCTCAAGAGGACGTATTACCATTTTCTTCGCAACCCCCACGACATGGGTATCAAATGAAAGGGAATGATAAGTAGAACACAATAAGCGATTTAGTATACTTAAAATATATTTAGATCCACGGCGGTTATCTCAAGAGGGCGGATTACCATTTTCTTCACAACCCCCTCGACATGGGTATCAAATGAAAAGGCATGATAAGTAGAACACAATAAGCTATGTCTTTATATCCATGGCGGCCGTCTCAAGAGGGCGGACTACCATTTCTTTACCACCACCACGACATAGGTATCAATTGAAAGGGTATCATAAGTAGAATACCATAAGCGATATAATATACTCAATATCTGGTTAGATCCATGGCTGTCATCTCAAGAGGGCGTATTACCATTTTCTTCACAATCCCCTCGACATGGGTATCAAATGAAAGGGTATGATAAGTAGTATACAATAAGCAATATAGTATACTCAATAAATAGTTAGATCCACCGAGGCCACCTCAAGAGGACGTATTACCATTTTCTTCGCAACCCCCACGACATGGGTATCAAATGAAAGGGAATGATAAGTAGAACACAATAAGCGATTTAGTATACTTAAAATATATTTAGATCCACGGCGGTTATCTCAAGAGGGCGGATTACCATTTTCTTCACAACCCCCTCGACATGGGTATCAAATGAAAGGGCATGATAAGTAGAACACTATAAGCTATGTCTTTATATCCATGGCGGCCGTCTCAAGAGGGCGGACTACCATTTCTTCACCAGCACTTCGACATAGGTATCAATTGAAAGGGTATCATAAGTAGAATACCATAAGCGATATAATATACTCAATATCTGGTTAGATCCATGGCTGTCATCTCAAGAGGGCGGATTATCATTTTCTTCACAACCCCCTCGACATGGGTATCAAATGAAAGGGTATGAAAAGTAGAACACAATAAGCTATGTCTTTATATCCATGGCGGCCGTCTCAAGAGGGCGGACTACCATTTCTTCACCACCACGTCGACATAGGTATCAATTGAAAGGGTATCATAAGTAGAATACCATAAGCGATATAATACATATACTCAATATCTGGTTAGATCCATGGCTGTCATCCCAAGAGGGCGGATTAATATTTTCTTCAAAACCCCCTCGACATGGGTATCAAATGAAAGGGTATGATAAGTAGAATACAATAAGCTATGTCTTTATATCCATGGCGGCCGTCTCAAGAGGGCGGACTACCATTTCTTCATCACCACCTCGACATAGGTAGCATTTGAAAGGGTATCTTAAGTAGAAGACAATAAGCAATATAGTATACTCAATATCTGGTTAGATCCACGGCGGTCATCTCAAGAGGGCGGATTACCATTTTCTTCAAAACCCCCTCGACATGGGTATCAAATGAAAGGGTATGAAAAGTAGAATGCAATAAGCTATGTCTTTATATCTATGGCGGCCGTCGCAAGAGGGCGGACTAGCATTTCTTCACCACCACCTCGACATAGTTATCAATTGAAAGGGTATCATAAGTAGAATGCCATAAGCGATATAATATACTCAATATCTGGCTAGATCCATGGCGGTCATCTCAAGAGGACGGATTTCCATTTTCTTCACAGCCCCCTCAACATGGGTATCCAATGAAAGGGAATGATAAGTAGAACATAATAAGCTATATAGTATACTCAATATCTGGTTAAATCCATGGCGGTCATCTCAAGAGGACGGATTATCATTTTCTTCACAACCCCCTCGACATGGGTATCAAATGAAAGGGAATGATAAGTAGAACACAATAAGCGATTTAGTATACTCAAAATATATTTAGATCCACGGCGGTTATCTCAAAAGGGCGGATTACCATTTTCTTCACAACCCCCTCGACATGGGTATCAAATGAAAGGGAATGATAAGTAGAACACAATAAGCGATTTAGTATACTCAAAATATATTTAGATCCACGGCGGTTATCTCAAGAGGACGGATTACCATTTTCTTCACAACCCCCTCGACATGGGTATCAAATGAAAGGGAATGATAAGTAGAACACAATAAGCGATTTAGTATACTCAAAATATATTTAGATTCAAGGCGGTTATGTCAAGAAAGCGGATACCCATTTTCTTTACCTAGCCGATCGACATGGGTATCAAATGAAAGGGTATCATGACTAGAACACACTAGCATGAAATAATTAAACACGTGCATTTACGGACGAATTCAAAGGAACACTCCAACAAGGTCATTAGATCAGCATGTTGAAAGAAAAATCGAGCTGGTTATGGATCAATAATTCCATAGTACAGAAAAATCTTGGCCGAGAAACTCGAAAGGAGCTTATTTTTGTTTTTTTACAAAGGCAATAATATTAATTTGAATTCCTGCATTTTGTTATTTTGTTATTACCTACTTATAAAATAAATAAAAAAATATAATGAACAATTAAATACATAATGTTTCTTTAAACAGAAGATTATTTATTTTTTATTTTAGAATGTATTAAAACAAAAAAGAGTGATATCCCACCAAAAAAACATTAAAAATGTGAATTAGAAGTTCGTGGGCGCGGAAATGATTTATTGGGACAGTTTAAAACACACTTATAACAAAAAGAAGTGATATGGATTAGTCAAGGTGAATCGTTAATAGCATGAAATAATTAAACACGTGCATTTACGAACGAATTCAAAGGAATTATATAACTGCCAATTTTTATTTAAAACTCAATAAAGTATTATCAACCGCGCTAGCGCGTTCATTGTATACCTAGCATGAATCTTTGCTGAATTCAGCGTGGCTCAGTCTATAGTATTTCTAATAAAATTTGTTACATTTCGAAGGGCAGCTAAGATTCATGCTCTAAAATTGTTGTAAAATTCCTTTGAATTCATTCGTAAATGCACGTGTTTAATTATTTCATGCTATTAACGATTCATCTTGACTAATCCATATCACTTCTTTTTGTTATAAGTGTGTTTTAAACTGTCCCAATAAATAATTTCCGCGCCCACGAACTTCTAATTCACATTTTTAATGTTTTTTTGGTGGGATATATTTCTATAGATGTCTTAACACGCTTGAGTTTCGCCGAAGCACTTTATCATTGGCAACCTTTATCCAATAGGACCGCGGAGCAGTATCTTTTTTAATGATTATTGCTGATTCCCATGTTCCCGTGTTTCTATTTCTGTACCAAACCTTCTCCCCCTCCTGAAAAGCAGGTTTCTCTTTTGTATGCTTGTCATACACTTGTTTGTTTCTTCTATGGTTCTTATCTAGGACTTCCATGAACTTTTTATGATAATCCCTATTAAATAACGATAGCTTTGCTGGAATGAAGCTTCTTGTTTTTCTTCCAAACATGCCTTCGATGTCTGAACAAATCTCTCTGCCAAGCCATTAGATTGAGGGTAGTACGGGCTAGAAGTAACTACCTTAATATCATTCTCTCTTGTGAACTGCTTAAATAAGTAAGAGTTAAACGGGTTGTTGTCGGCAACAATTTCTCGCGGGATCCCGTGACTCGCAAACAAGTTCTTGATTTTAGAAATTATTTCAATGGCTGTCTTGTTCCTCAATGATATAATATCAAAGTATTTTGAAAAGTAATCTGCTACTACCAAATACGGCCTAACGTGAAATTCAAACACATCCATTCCAATCTTCTGGTACGGAATCGGGGCAATCTCATGAGAGATTAACGGCTCTTTTATATTAGCCTTTCTATGCCTTTGGCATACGTTACACTTTGCTATTGTTTCCTCAATATCATTGTTTATCCCTGGCCAATACACTAAGCTTCTAGCTCTCAATTTTGTTTTTTCAATGCCGAAATGGGACGAATGTAGGTTTCCTAGAGTTTCTTGTCTCAATGCCACAGGAACTATTATCTTTTCATTGAAAAAAACTAAGTCGTCTTCTACCGAAATTTCATGCCTATGCTTCCAATAAAACTTTATATCTTCTTTAAGTTGACTTTTACTCTTTGGCCAACCAGTTGGTGCAGTTTCGTGATAATAAATCTGCAATAAGCATCATTTTTCCCGGAGTGTAGCAAAATTTTAATCTATACTTCAGTAATCGAAGTTTCATTCTTTGTAATCTTGACGAAATCACTTTTCCTACCTCTTTTGAATCTATCCCTAATAACGGCTTGTGATCTGTTAGAACGGTTACGCGGCGCCCATAAATCAATTGGTGAAACCTATTGCCGCGTACTCCAACAAAGGATTTATTAAATTTCTGATGACCTTTACAAGTCGGGAATGATAGAATATGAGTATTTTAACTTATTAAAACGACAATATCTCTGAAATGGCAATTCCTACGAGAAAATGTATAATATATTTTTTTGTAGATAATCGCCTAATCTACAAACGTTGGAAACACAATTTTCTGATAAGACTTACGGTTTAGCATATATTTGCAAAAAACTGATATTTTGACCCTTTGACCTTGAATAAAAAAGTTTGCAGTCGTCCAATCGCGTGGCAGTCTCTACAGCTTATGTATAATAATGCTTTTAAGGGCTGTTCCAACTTTCAGCAACTTCCGAATTATCTTCCAATTATGGCGTTTTTTCGTCTATTTTGACTGGACTACAATCGCTTTATCATACCCAAAAACCCCTAAATGCAAAATCAGAGCAGCAAGAAAGTATATTACTATGCTTTGTATCGAATTTTCAACAAAGCGCTATGTATAACGCTCCTAGAGGTGTGAAAGTAATCACTTCGTACTCAATCCCTAAATACAAAATCTGAGCAATATATAACTTATATTACTATGCTTTTTATCGAATTTTTAACAAAGATCTCTATGATAGCGTCCCTAGGAGTGACTTTTGAAAGTAGGTACCGATGCCAACACCACCCCCTTGATGTAACTTATACGGTGGTTATCGGTTGAAATGTTTTTCTGGCGATCGGTTGAATGGTTTAGGAGTTATTTGGGAACATACATACATACCTATATACAAAACCGAAACAAAATCAGTATTGATGTTGATGTACGGATCAGAAGCATTCACCGCAGGATTAGATACAATCACGAATCGTACCAAAAATACAAAGAACCTGACATAACCAATAGCATCAAGATATCACGCCTTCGTTGGATAGTACATGTAATGAGAATGTCTAAGGAAGCGGCCCCAAATTTCCTGTTGCTCCAAACGACTTACGCACAATTGATTTTTCCACCTAGAAGGGACACAGGACCGGAAGAATTGGAAAAATTCAGGAAGCCGCAGAGGGCTCTAGCGCCAATGATAATGATGAAAAGGCGCATCACGTCTAGTTATTGACTGAAGGTTACACTATCTAAAGTCGATAATATTTTACTGGACTTCACAACAATGCCATTTAGTGTATACATATTTTCGTTAATTCGTCCGTTTTGACGTTGACGAATCCAATTATTGCATATGCTAATTTTTGATTAGAATTAAATTTCTTTTTACATTTTAGAACAGCCACAAAAAATCGCTCATTTATTTGAACGTAAGAATCTTGCAAAATGATTTAGAGAATCCCAAAAAATCAACTGAACCGTCCACTTCCCCAATGTCGCATTATATTCCTTGCTAGGTTGCTTCAAGCTCTACTGATACTAATGCTTGCACGATTTTCTTAAATGGCCCTGCAAGCCGTCATCGTTCCAGAAAGGAAAAAGGAAAGACGACAGAACGCCTGAAAATTTATGTTAGCTTAATTATAGTCTTAAAACGGATCTGTTGTACATCTCGTTCTGCTTCCTCAATTCTGAATTCAGGACCAACTTCTTCTGCATGATACTTAAAGCACTTGAACAAAGTAACAAAGAGTATCTTCCGACCAGAAAAGGCAAAAACTGCGGCGAGGATGGGTTTCACTCATCCTTAAAAATAAAAATTGAAAACAAAAAATTAAAGAGGTAAGAAATTGCAGTTGGCAGTTGCCGCTTTTTCCAGGATTTTTGTTGTTTTTTCAGGGATAAAATCTCTGTGTGCAACACAGCAGTAGCGCCAGCAACGAAGAGTCCAATAAATTAGGAGATAACATTTCTTTCTGACGTCAGGACACAGGATGATGAATTGGCGACCGCTGCAACTGGGAACTTGTGCATGCGAAACTAACCGACTCAGTCTGTGTTAAGTACACTCACATCCCAGAAAATCCCTCATCTTAAGCTGTTCCTGTCAAGTTTAGGCTTAAAGTTTCTCTCCTGGTTGAAACAACTTTAAGGAGTAAGAAAGCTGCCTGTCCTCCTTCTAAACCATGGAACAAAAGCCGTTCCGGTTTTGGTGGTTTGAGGAATTTCCTTATTTTGTTTTTTATGTACCTATGTACTTCAGGGGGTTTGCAGGAGAGAATTTGAAAAGAAAGATGCGAACGCTCTTTCAGTATTTTTCCCTTGCTTTCTTTCAATATATTCCACAATTTTACTCAATAAGACTTTAATATTTCAGCGATCAGCAAAGGCGAATGGATAAAGGTGAAATACAAGAAATAACACAACAGAAATATAATATGTTTTCGGTAATAGAGTTATTAATAGCAATTACTATTTCCAATGAAAGTACATTATTGTAATAGCAATATCGCGCGCTTTTTGTTATTCAATGTTTTCGCATTGTAGGCATTTTAATACATGACACACCCTCCAAGGATTTACAGCATTAAAACCTGATCTGAGCATATTTCCAAGAAGTTGTTTGAATAATTATTATTACGGTGGTTTCGCAAAATGTACCACTGAAACATATGTAATATCTGGAGGTAAACGATTTAAATTCTCTGTTTGTATTATAGATGAACGTTAAGAATAGTAAGATGTGGCACTGGTGACGTTTTCGTTTAACAGTTATAAGAAATATATATCAACTAGCATAAAACCCGCGTGCCTTGCAACGCCTTTAAAAACTGTTTATTATGTGCAATGTTTTCCTTAAAAAAAACCAACAAAAAAGTCAGCTGTTATTATCCCTAAAAAGGGTTTATTATAGTGCATTTTTTTAATAAATATGGTAAACAAATTGCTGCGAATATCACCTCTGCTCAACAAATCTGCAAGTTTTGAAGCAGAGATTGGCATGTATATGTCATCAAGAAAAGTGACATTTTAGGGTTTGACGAACGTTCGTTAAGTTTGTTCGCCTATTTACGTGGATGTAAGAAATTATGAAGCAATCACAAATGAATATTAAATAAAGTGAATTTGGAGTCATTCATTTCTACGTGATTATAGGGATGCACTGTCAAAATTTCAGCCCTTCAGCTTCGGAGGTTTGGGTTAACCCCATTTCATCCCCTTTGGGGGTGCATTTCGAGTAATCGCCTCTTAGTGGATGTCCACGTCATTATAGGGATGCACTGTCCAAATTTCAACCCTGTAGCTCCAGTAGTTTGGTAACCCCATTTCACCCCTTTAGGGGATGAATTTCGAAAAATCGCTTCTTAGTAAATGTCCACTTCATTATAAATATGCACTGTCAAAATTTCAGCCGTTTAGCTCCAGCGGTTTGGCTTAACCCCATTTAACACCCTCAGGGGATGAATTTCGAAAAATCGTTTCTTAATGGATGTCCACGTCATTAAGGGGATGCACTGTTAAAATTTCAACCCTATAGCTCCAGCGGTTTGGATAAACCCTATTTCACCCGCTGAAGGGATGAATTTCGAAAAATCGCTTTATAGTGGATGTCCACTCCATTACAGGGATGCACTGTCCAAACTTCAGCCCTATAGCTTTCGCGGTTTGTAAAAACCCTATTTCACACCCTTAGGGGATGAATTTCGAAAAATCGCTCTTTAGTGGATGTAAACGTCATTATAGGGATGCACTGTCCAAATTTCAGCCCTATAGCTTTAGCGGTTTGTAAAAACCCCATTTCACACCCTTAGGGGATGAATTTTGAAAAACCGCTTCTTAGTGGATGTTCACGCCATTATAGGGATGCACTGTCAAAATTTCAGCCCTATAGCTCCAGCGGTGTGGGTAAACCCCATTTCACCCCCTTAGGGGATGAATTTCGAAAAATCACTTCTTAGTGGATGTCCACTCCATTATAGGGATGCACTGTCCAAACTTCAGCCCTATAGCTTTCGCGGTTTGTAAAAACCCTATTTCACACCCTTAGGGGATGAATTTCGAAAAATCGCTCTTTAGTGGATGTAAACGTCATTATAGGGATGCACTGTCCAAATTTCAGCCCTATAGCTTTAGCGGTTTGTAGAAACCCCATTTCACACCCTTAGGGGATGAATTTTGAAAAATCGCTTCTTAGTGGATGTTCACGCCATTATAGGGATGCACTGTCAAAATTTCAGCCCTATAGCTCCAGCGGTGTGGGTAAACCCCATTTCACCCCCTTAGGGGATGAATTTCGAAAAATCGCTTCTTAGTGGATGTCCACGCCATTATAGGGATGCACTGTCAAAATTTCAGCCCTATAGCTTTAGCGGTTTGTAAAAACCCCATTTAACACCCTTAGGGGATGAATTTCGAAAAATCGCTCTCTAGTGGATGTCCACGTAATTATAGCGATGCACTGTTAAAATTTCAACCCTATAGCTCCAGCGGTTTGGATAAACCCTATTTCACCCGCTTAAGGGATGAATTTCGAAAAATCGCTTCATGGTGGATGTCCACTCCATTATAGGGATGCACTGTCCGAATTTCAGCCCTATAGCTTTAGCGGTTTGTAAAAACCCTATTTCACACCCTTAGGGGATGAATTTTGAAAAATCGCTCTTTAGTGGATTACTGGATGTAAACGTCATTATAGGGATGCACTGTCAAAATTTCAGCCCTATAGCTTTAGCGGTTTGTAAAAACCCCATTTCACACCCTTAGGGGATGAATTTCGAAAAATCGCTCTTTAGTGGATGTCCACGTCATTATAGGGATCCACTGTTAAAATTTCAACCCTATAGCTCCAGCGGTTTGGATAAACCCCATTTCACCCCCTTAAGGGATGAATTTCGAAAAATCGCTTTATAGTGGATGTCCACGCCATTATAGGGATGCACTGTCAAAATTTCAGCCCTATAGCTTTAGCGGTTTGTAAAAACCCCATTTCACACCCTTAGGGGATGAATTTCGAAAAATCGCTCTTTAGTGGATGTCCACGTCTATATAGGGATCCACTGTTAAAATTTCAACCCTATAGCTCCAGCGGTTACAATAAACCCCATTTCACCCCCTTAAGGGATGAATTTCGAAAAATCGCTTTATAGTGGATGTCCACGCCATTATAGGGATGCACTGTCAAAATTTCAGCCCTATAGCTCCAGCGATTTGGGTAAACCCCATTTCACCCCCTTAGGGGATGAATTTCGAAAAATCGCTTTATAGTGGAGGTCCACGCCATTATAGGGATGCACTGTCAAAATTTCAGCCCTATAGCTCCAGCGATTTGGGTAAATCCCATTTCACCCCCTTAGGGGATGAATTTCGAAAAATCGCTTCTTAGTGGATGTCCACGCCATTATAGGGATGCACTGTCAAAATTTCAGCCCTTTAGCTCCAGCGGTTTAGGTTGTGCGTTGTCTGTCAGTCAGTTACTTTTTATACAATAGAAAAAAAAGTAAAAATAAAAAATCCCCTTACAACTTATTGAACCCCATTTCACTCCCTTAAACCCTTTTTTTCTCCATAAAAAGTAGCCTATGTCCGTCTCCAAGGTCTAAACTATGTCTGTAGCAAATTTCATCAAAATCGGTTTAGTGGTTTAGGCGTGAAAGCGTAACAGACAGACAGACATACAGACATACAGACAGAGTTACTTTCGCATTTATAATATTTGTAAGGATAGTAAGGCTATTTATAAGAAAAAAACATGGAAATTAAAGAAATTGTTACAGGTTAATTAATTGATTTTTTTGGTTTATAATTAAAGTTTAATGATAAGAGCAAGTGAATCAAGGCGAAATAAAAAGCTAAACCCCGGAACGGAACCAGAAGCATACGAGCTGAGTTTGATTAAGTGACTAATCCTTTAACACGGGTTCGGCACATTTAATTTTTTGACATTAAACTGCCATTTTTCCTTCGAATAAAAAGTGTTTCATTAATTACGTGAGGCGGTCTAGGGGATCGAGCCGAATTTCACGCAATCTCACGTTGGAGAGAGGAGGTCTCGGCAAATATCACGTAATTTTTTTTTTCTCAAGAAACAGTGTAAAACTTCCAAAAAAACTGGACTAAATTAAGTAAAACATGTTTCTCCACTAAAGACTCCCATTCACTTACAGGCTGCCGGTAGGCACGGCCCAATAAAGGCTATACAATCAGTCTGACTGAGGTATGAGGACTTCAGGTATCTCTAGCCTGACAGGCGGTGACATGCAGGTGACGTCATGATTCCCCCCAGACACAAGGGCGAAGATGACAGTTTAGCATAGCAGGTTGTTAATTCAAGTGCAATAATGTTCATGGCCTCAACGAAAACTCTAAAGACGCAAACAGATTGGTGGCTGGAAAACCTTTAAAATACACGGACCACCATATTTGCTGACACAAAGGCAGGCGGCGCGGAGAAAGTAAATGGATGAGACAATTCTCTCGCCGGCAGCCGCCATTACCGCCTCCGCGCCAATATGTTTGTGTCTTAAGGCGATTCCAGACTCACGCCGTGAACGACCGCGAACAAGCACGAACAAGCGAGTGTGGAATGTTTCCGCGTCTTGTTCTCAGCGATGAATAGGTTTGAATTCTTGTCGTAAATTCACGGCTTGAGACTGAATAGAAGTTCTGGGGTGGTAGCGAGTAAGTTTTTTAAGTGTTACAAAAATTATTATATGAAGAGGTCGATTGAAACAATTTACGTGCTACCACACCAGATCTTCAGGCACAAACTGACGACAAATGCTCACACATATACTTATAGACTTTTGAGTTTTCTTGAACTGCAGGCCCCATCCAGTTGGCGGCCGGGGAGATGTGTGGGGATACTTGGTCACTGCCTGCCGTCGACCTGCGTGTGAAAGGAGGCCTTAAGATATGCCTAAATCCTACACAAAAATGTTTATGCGAACTCCAAAAAGTAGTATAGTTAGCTCTTAGCCAAACGCGGGACTTGACGAATGCTACGGCGTACGAGCCAAGTAACACTGACCCGCGAAACGGCCATTTGAATATGGAACTACAGGAAAGGCCCTCCCCGAATTTCGGCGTAATGAAATTCTTGTTGATTATGAGTGCTTACGTTTTGGTAGTTGTGTGTCCACTACAAGCGGAAAAAGCGAGTGGAATAGATTAGGGGCAAGTAGGAGTTCGAATTATCAGTTATCCAGAATTAAAGCTGGGCGTGGCGTGGAAATATCGCAAAAATCGCCTCACGTAATTTATGAAGGAACTCTAAGGAAGATACTCGGCTTGAACGCAGCTGGGTTTTCATTTAACATTTTTAAGAGGCTACATATATACATGAATATCCCTGTATGGGTTCTTCCACAAAAATCAGGCAACTCTGTGTCTGCAGCACTCCCCACTTGATATATTTAATATTATTTTATTTTAACATTGCTAAGTAACAAATCAAAATATGTTGTATTTATTCCTCAAATTTTGTTTAAAATAATATTACACTATACTCTTGAAATCATATTTATTGACCCCAAATGTCAGTCCCTAGCCATGTCCGTGTATCGAAATTTTGTGTTTGGGCATCCATATTTCGCAAAAAAATTAATTTATATCTACTTTAATTTTCTTTACAATTTTACAATATTAAAGTATTTACAACTAATTTCATCATTTTTTGTAATTTAAAAAAACAATAAATATGTTTCCTAAGGTCGAAATTAGTGTCCTCAATTTTAATCATCAGTCCGTAATAGGGAATGCAATACAGGGATCCCTTTCAAAATTTAGTCGGTATACAATACCGGTATTAAACATTAAAATACCGGTTTATCGACATTAAAAAATATTAAAAGTTACTACATTTTTTGGCTGCTAACATCTAGTTTTACTTAAAAATTTTATCTGTGTCAATACTTTTGTCCCTCACTGTATATTTTTTTATTGACAAACTTATTGCGGGGAATCCCAAAAAGTGGTTGCGGTGGTGATTTCTCGAAAATTTAACTGCAGTGTTCTGTTGAGCTGTACTCTGTGTAGTGTTTAGACGCTGTAGGTCGTGTTTTCTTGTCTGTTGAAGTCTTTATTATATACATATTTTCAATTTTGCTTCTCTAGCTCAACATAATAAATAAAATAGTAAGTTCAGGTTTTAATTTTAATTATTTAAAATAAAATAGGAATTATTTTAGAAACAAAATCATGAGTTCCAATTCTATTGTATTTGAGGAACACAAAATAGGGAACGATAAGTTTTCTGTTTGGCACTACATATTAATTAATTGATAAACAAAGTCAAGTATCAAAATGTAAGCAATGGTCAAAAGAAATTAAATGTTCCGGAGGATCCACAAGTGGCCTTCACCCTCACTTGAAAACAATACATAAAATAAATTTAAAAACTAAAAGTGACACTGCAGCAGGTACAGAAAAGGATGAACCTAGTTCTAGTCAAAGTCAACCTAAGAAAATACCTTGCAAAATATTTGATTATTTTAAAAGTAAAAAAACGGAGCAGTTATGTGAATATTAGCTCGTATGGTTGCACGTGATAGACTACCATTGTACTAGCATAATGGCGCGATAAAATAGTGGGCGCCACTTATGCGAGGTATTACCCCCTTAACCACAAGCCCGGAAGAGCATGACTAAGGAGCCAATACCATACATAAGAAATGAAAAGAAAATCCGGAACTCCTACGCCGGCCACACGGAGTTATCTAGCTCGCCGGAGGGGTCGTGGGGTGTGTGGCCGGGACTTACCGCGGCTGGTTCACCACTTACCTGTGTCTGTGCAACTTTAACTTCCGTCCGTCACTCTCCGGTCATCGCCTGTGCCGCGTCCAACCCTGAAAAGGAATGACCAACCCCCCCTCAACCATTCCACAAGAAAAAGTTTTTAACGCCGGGACATTTTAATAGTTACTATGCTTTAATATATTTATAACCATCAACATACACGTTATATTTGAACCTTAACAACAACGTCACGGATTAGTTGCCTGTCCCAAATATTAACAATTACCTGATCCAATTACAAACATAAGTGGTACGTTACTTTTAGGGAACATTGTAGGAATGACAACAATAAAGCGCGCAGTATTGGCCAATACTCCTCGCTTTGTACAAACGAGATCACAATCAACAGAATCCCTGATAAGAACGACAAATTTCCCGGTACCACCAAAGAACAAACTATATCCGACAAGGAGCAACACACATTCACAAATACTTATCAAAGATATAAAAGTAATACTAAGTAATACTAACTACTATTAAAATTATTATTTTAGAATAAATTATTTCTTGGTTTTTTTGTTTTTTTTAAGTTAAAGCAAAAAAAAGACAAATTTTTTGTAATTCTATTTTGTGTCTTGTTGTTCGGGTAGATTTTTTTTGCTATCCCTGACCCATCTGGGGGGTGGATGCACTATAGATATTGATTAATTACCTGTAGTTCCTCCCTTTATACTAGGGTCGCCTGTTTGAGAAATATCATCTAATTTTACGCCAATTGTTTCCTCTATTTAAACCAGATTTGAGTAATTTTGGATATAATTCGGTCTGTTCTCCAGACCCCCTCGTTCTTCTGCTTTCAAACCTGTTCCTTCGTCCACCAAATCTCCGTTGCCTTCCGCATCTATACACGTTTTTCACCTTTCTTCGGAAATTCTGGTGACAGATAAACGAAAAGTATTATAAACACGGGGTATTGCCCCTTAACTACATAAAACAGTTTGTACAGATTAACACCAATCCGCACATTGCCCTGGGCAAAAAAAACAATTTTTTTTTATTGCTGGTATCCCCTTCGGTACCTCTCCAAACTCCTATTTCCTAAAATAGTCCTGATTGTTGCTACTTCGGAAAAGAAATTGTTATTTTCTTCCAATGAACTGAATACTGCGGGTTTCTTTTTCCTTCCAGCCAGTCGTATGTGTGCAAAAAAAAGGACCAAATCTCCTCACGTCCTAGTTCGAAACTTCTTTTCTTTCCTCTCCAAGTGGGTTTAGGGATTTGAATAGAACTAACGACTCATTTAAATTAAATAATAATCCGACTACTTAATTCTTTTTAATAATAA
Organism: Thereva unica; assembly: GCA_949987705.1. Classification (NCBI taxonomy): domain Eukaryota; kingdom Metazoa; phylum Arthropoda; class Insecta; order Diptera; family Therevidae; genus Thereva; species Thereva unica. Next base: position 157,956,084 of record OX465281.1, on the reverse strand, counting down.
CTATTTTTTTGTGAAATTTCTGAACTAAAAGCAAAATTGCTGACCAAAATGACTGTTTTGTCCTGAGCCCACATTTTTTCTCCCAAAACAAAACTCCTTTCATCATTAATTTTTTTCCTCGCCTATTCTGTCTTTAAAATTTTCCTGTTCCCGCAAAGTGATTTTCCCCAAAATTTCCCTTTACAAGGTGATTCCCAAAATAAATTTCCCAACCCAAATAAATGATAATTCCGACCGTTACACCATTTAAGGTGCCGGCCCATAAAACGCGTTAACGCGATGCGTGCGCAAGATGCGTGTGATAGTCCAGCATGCGAAGCATGCGACAGACTCAATGAACGCGTTGTACGTGTATGACATTTCATCTAATTTTATGTTTATAGCTTGTCTAAACCTTAGTATTCTTGTATTTCGTATTCATATTTTTGAGCTTCGCACACTAGATTGATGAAAGGCTGAAATTTCAAATTATTTACACCAAAAATAAACGTCAAACGCGCCTATCGCATGAAAAAGTTGAAAATTAGCCAACTTCAAGCGTTTGTAGCTTTACTTGCGTGTGTCGCAGCAGTCATTGGGACTAGTTCCATTAAATAGCATTTACTTTAAATGAAATGTCACACGCATCTGGTGCGCGCATCGCGTTAACGCGTTCTATGGGTCGGCACCTTTAGAGTTTTCTGCTCTTCGGAGGATATAAGAAAAGGGCTGCTAGCCAGGGGGTTTCATGACCTACCAAAATCAGCTGCGACAATAAAAGCCATGACCATTGATTATAGTAAGAGTGTAAGAAATAAAATAATTAATGAAATAGCAACTTTAAAATCGAAAGGCAAGCGATTTAGCTTAACGTTCGACGAATAGACATCAGTTCGTAATCGCAGATATTTAAATATAAACGTTCATTCTTCTGAAGGATTTATACGGAACATAGGACTTGCTCGTTTATATGGAAGAGTGCCGGCGGAAAAATGGTTGGATATTTTGGAAATAAAATTACAAGAGCATGGTCTCAACTTATCGAGAGACATTGTTTGTATATCGACAGATGGTGCGTCAGTCATGGTAAAGCTGGGAAAATTGATTGATGTCGAACACCAGCTATGTTTTGCACACGGCATTCATTTAGCAGTTACAGATGTCCTTTACAAAAACAAACCAAATTTAGCAATTGTCAATGCTGATATTGAAGGAGTTGGTGATGTGGAAACGGATGATACTGAATCTGAGGATAGTGATAATAATGGATATGCTAATGCTGATGACGGTTATGACAATAATGAAGAAAAAGAAAATAATAAATATGATGGTGTTGCCGTAGAGTTTAATTTTATTGACACTGCCGTAAATTTAAAATATAGTCATTTATCTTCATTCGTAACAAAAATTCGAAAAGTAATTAAAATTTTCAGACGATCTCCAACTAAAAATGATCAATATTTACAAAAATATGTTAAACTAGAATTTGGAAAGGAAATTAATTTACAATTGGATGTCATAACACGTTGGAATAGTCTACTTAATATGCTAGAAAGATTTTATCAATTGGGGCATTGTGCACAAAAAGCTTTAATAGACTTAAATTCAAACATAAATTTTGGTGAAGATGATTTTACTTTAATTTCTGAAGCTATTGCTGCACTTTCACCAATTAAATTGGGAGTAGAAGCATTGTGCAGAAAAGACTCAAATCGTCTCGTTGCAGATGCAACCTTAAAATTTTTGATGGAAACACTCATTGCCAATAAAAGTGAAATAAGCACTAATTTGGCAACTGCTTTAATATTTCGCATATCCCAAAGGCGTACAGATTTATCTCAAGTACTTCAGTATTTACGCAGCGCTTCACAGAATGCAAACGATTCTGTCGATACAGATTTATTTCCAATAATTAGTAAACCAACTATTAGAAAAACAATTATTCGTCTTGTGGAACGTCTCGGAGTTGGGATTAGAGCTAACGAGCCAGACAGTACAATCGAACATTCGGATCCTGAAGATAATATACCATTGGCACTGTCATTATCATCTTCCTCTGTAGCAATAAAGAAAACTGATTTATTAAAAAATGAATTACAAACTGTAATTAATAAAACGATGACATCTGCTCCGAATACTTCCAAAGGGAAATTTCAAGGATTAGACCAACAAATTAGGAAAGAAATGTTATTTTTTGAAGAAGAAGGTATTAAGGGGGTGCACTTACAATTAGCCTTTGATTATCTAAGAACAATACCTCCAACAAGTGTAGAATCAGAACGAGCATTTTCAGCTTCTGTGCAGATCTGCACTAAAATAAGATCGAGACTAAATGATGAAACACTGGATCATATTTGTTTCTTAAAATCCTATTTTAATACCAAAAACTAATACTTCAATATTGGTTAATTATTCCAGAAATGATTTTTTTTTTTGTAATTAAGTACACGAATTTTATAATTATTAAAATTTTTTTATTAGTTTTGACTTTCACTTTAACATACATATTGTATAACTTCTTTTATACTAATATACAATATATCCTACTGTGAATAAATTTCAATTTTATTCCATTTTTTTAAATTTTAACAATACCGGTATTAATATCGGTATTCCCGGTTTTCAAAATGAAAATACCGAAAAACCGGTATTCATTTTTTTGTTCGGTATTGCATTCCCTAGTCCGTAGCCATTAACGGATTTTAAAATTTCGCGGCATTACATGACTGTAGAGTGAATGCAATCCAGTTGATTTTAAAGAACGAGATGAAATTATCTGCAGACTGCACTCCCTTTGCAATGGCCATTTTGTATGTCAGAGCAGAGCGGCAATTGCTTTGCAATCTTGTGTTGATCCAGTCAGTTTGTCAGTCCCTAGCCAAGTAATTTGAAAGTTTAATAATAGGAAATTGATATTACTTAATTAATATTTACAAGTGATTTATCGGCCTTGTTCGGTAGATAGAGTTAGGCTAAGCCCACACTGAACCGAGCAACACACAAACAAACAAAAAGCAATTGTTTTGACTGGCTCCCAAAACAAATCAAATCGAACAAAACAAAAACAAAGCAAAAACATATTTGACGTGCTTGATTTAGTGTAGGTTGCAGCCAGTCAATGCGGCAATGTCTTCGGAATCGGAAGAAGAAAGTGATGTTGTAGTAATGGCAACATATGTATATCATGTTAAGTGAAAAAGTGGAAAGAAAGTTTTGGGTGCATCCTTTAAATCAAAGAAGGGAAAGAGAAAATATAATAATTAACTTAATTAGTGAATTACAACAAGATGAAAGTAAATTTAGACATTATACTAGGATGAGTTCTAAATTATTTGATGAATTATTGGAGTTGATTGAGCCAAAACTGATTAAAGCAGGTACAAATTATCGGAAAAGCATTACTCCAGCTGAAAAGCTTTTAATTACATTGAGGTAAGTATAATTAAAAAACACATCTATTTATTTATATTAATTTTTATATATTGGTTTTATATAGATTTTATACATTTATTTATTACATAATATAATAATTTTATTTATTTATTTACATAATATATTTTACAGGGCAGTATAACTAAAACCTGTTGAATGTTCCATTGAAGAACGATCTATGCAGGCTCATAAAATCACGTAAAAAACTCATCGCATCCGCTAAATACCAAATTTTCTTCTTCTTTGCCACCATACCAGAGGGTGTATTACTGTCTTCCTTCACAAATCTTGCATATGAATTGCGTAAAGTACCCCATTTCATTTTACATTCGTTTACTGAAAATATATTAAAAATTTTATTTATTCCAATATTTATAACTACTTTTCAATTTAACAATATTTGTCTATTTAGGTATCTAGCAACGGGGGAATATTTTAAGTCTCTTCATTACCAATTTCGAGTGGGTTCTTCGACAGTTGCAAAAATTGTTCCAGAAGTATGTCAAGCTATGGGAGCAATGGGACAACCCACTGCAACCCCAATAAGATGACTCTAAGCAGAGGGACGAAAAGGGACCCGCAAATAGTGGTCTGATTCGGTATCCCTCGAAAATCTATATATGTTAAGCTATTTGGGATTTACTCGCACCTATTTATATGCCACAACCACATAAGCAAGATTGGATCTCTATTGGAAGTGATTTTGAACAATTATGGCAATTTCCTAATTGTTTAGGATGCATAGATGGAAAGCATATTCACATTCAAAGTCCACCAAATGCTGGGTCGGAATTCTTTAATTATAAGCAATATCATTCCATAGTGCTACAAGCCGTAGTAGATGCACATGGAAATTTTGTTGCAATAGACGTAGGCGATTACGGAAGAAGTGGATTCAGTGGAGTATTTAAAGAAAGTACTTTTGGAAAAAAAATTATTTCTGGCGAGTTAAATATACCGTCTGATCGTCAAATTTGCGAAACCAATACTTATAAGTTTCCGTATATTCTAGTAGGGGATGAAGCTTATCCTTTACGTAAACATTTAATGAGGCCACGTTTAACGAAAAATAAACGCATTTGTAATTATCGTTTGTGAAGAGCACGAAGATTGGTAGAATGTGCATTTGGTATGATCACGAAAAGATTTAGAGTTTTGGAAAAACTGATGTTGCTTCCTCCAGATAAAGCTGGAATTGTTACAATGACCGCCTGCATACTCCACAACTTTATTCGGAAAAAAGAAAAAAGATTTGCAGATATTCATAAGGAATTACAAGAACTATACATCCCAAGGAGTTCAGTCAGCGATAATGTAACGTTTAGTAGGCCAACAACTATTGCACTCAATGTGCGAGAAGATTTTGTCAAATATTTTAATTCAAAAGAAGGTTCGGTTGCATGGCAAGATAAATATGTGTAAACTGAATTAATCGAAATATCTTTAGATGTACTTACAATTTTTAATAAATTAATTTCAAATAACTCACCTTTACATTTCATTTCACTGGCAATTTCATCCCACAATTTCTCTATAATTCTTTTATAGCTATGTTCTTTTAATTTTCAGTTGTAAATTGCTGGACGACTCTCTACCAAAAAACTTAATTTTTCGCTGTCACACATTTCTTTTTTTTTTTTGACGTGACAACGTCTATTAAAACGATGAACGCCGGCTGCATGCATGAAAAATGATGACTCATTGTCCCGTTATGTCCCGTTATCTCCCGAAGTAATTTTAAAAATTTGATCGTAGTAATCTTAAAAATTTGATTAAAATTGTCAATATTTAATTAGATTAAATTTGTCAAATTGTCAACAATAATCAAAGCAAGCCAAACACTCTGTCTCCTAACTGGGTGCCGGTGTATCAGAAAATAGTGAACATTACACTGACGAAAACTGTGAAATGCAAACGAAAACAGTTTCCTTGCGTTCCTGCTTGTGCTACAACCATTCACAAGTCGCAAGGTGGGACGTTTACTGTTATTGTTTATAAATACTCCTCGGAGCAACCACAACAGTTGGTGTACGTGGCGCTGAGTCGGGTAACGAGTATAGACGGCTTGCACATCATCACAGAAAAAGATGCGCCTTTTATCTTCAAACACGGACGGGATGGGAACGACTCACAGACTACGCGAGATGTCCGTAATGAATACATTCGACTCCGTGGACACGCCCTTCAAACAATCACTTCGAAAGCAGTGAAATTTTGTGATTACGGTAACAACGCTGGACAAACTGTAGTGACAAACCTTAATGTTCAGAGTTTGTCTGCGCACTTCGCCGATATTGAAACGGATCCCGTGATACCAAGATCGGATTATTTGGAATTGACTGAAACGTGGATGCGTGACAATTTTGATCCAGTTCCAATCAATAATTATGAATGTATAACCAGGCAGAATAATCGATAGGATTCTGATACATACGTAGCTGGTGGAGTGGCAATCTATCGAAAATTAACATCAACATCCACGGCCAAAGTTCTCCACGTTGAATTGTCGGACACAACTCGTCTCATCATAAACACAGGCGAGGTCTGCTTGGCTGAAATTACATGCTTCACTGCTGATACAACGTTTAAAATTGTACTTGGCGCAGTGTATACCTATTCATCCTAGAGCAAGTGTCTCAAACATTAGTGTATTGCTGCACCAAGCACTCTTTCCGTATGTGCATAACAGGCAGTATGTGCATCCGATCATGCAAGTTGATACCAATGTACCAATTCTTCTTTGTGGCGACTTCAACACAAACGTGAAAAATGATGATACATTCCTCAAATTCATGAAGGATATGTACAATCTCGAATGCACATCAGATGTTACTAAGTCAACAACGCTGAGAGGAATAACCCTCGATTTGACTATTTCAAGGCACATTAGCCTTGAAACACTCCCATTCATTTCATAATTTTCCTATCATCGACTTATCCTAAACAGAATAACACAGATTGCAAGAAGTTAAATATCAGACATGTATAAAAGCTGTAAATGAATTTGTTACCACACATTGTTACTTGTAAATAATCTGTTAATTAAAGTAATAAACATATTTGAATTCGTTAGTGCAAATAAAAGCTAATTTATCAATCAAAATGAATATTTCATTTTACTCCTTTTTGTATCCATACAAAATAATGATAATTTAATATAAATGATTCAATTTTATTCATAAAAGTATGCAATCATTTCATCAATGTTTTCTCATGACGTTGTCACGTTAAACTATCGTCCGTAAACCCTCTTTACAGACAACAAATTTTTTTTTATTTTTGTTAATGAAATCACTAAAAAACTATTCACTGGTAAATCCAAGTGCAGTTAAAAGTGTAAAAATACAATATTTTATCAATGTTTACTACAAAAATATAACAAAAATTTTCTCATACTGCCTTCTGCCATGTTATTCCGGTGACTTTTAGAACCGAGACCAACACCACGAAATATTCTCCTTCTTGGCCTGTAGTTAAGAGGGTCTTGGTGGAACATCAAATATCTCGCCAGTGTGCGTCGCCTGGTCCCAAGTCCAGGGTTTTAAAGGAGGAGGGTGATCGACCTGCCGAATTGACCAGAATCGGGAATCCAAAGAAACTAGGCAAGAAACCGCTTTTTAAGGCGGCATGCACCGACAGCAGCGTATCCGTTGCGGGGATAACGGATCAAACAAAAAAGGAATAATAACACATTCGTGGAACTTAAAAGCTTTGTTTCAGAACTCGAATGTGGGATCCCGTGAGAGCAAAAATTCACCCAATACTTTCTCATGCAAGAAAAAGCGGGGAAATTTTCACTTCCCCTCGTGCAAGAATTAGCCGGAGGTTTTCGGTCCTGCGATTTCTTGCAAGTTGTCAATTGACAATTTTTTGCATGTATGTGGGTATCTTAAAAAGCGGCATACACATACATAAACGATATTTATGTTATCTTCTTCTTGATTTGCAAGAAAGTGCCCTTTACTTTGTGGATTTTTGACTAAACTATCCCCACCATTCATGTAAGTTTTCGCCCAACAAGTTTTTGCAGGAAAAGTACTGGAACAAACCTAAAAAGTATATTTAATGGACTATTTTTGTGTGGACAAAAGTTTTCAGACAGCCGAGATTATTAAATGATAATCAAAAAACCCGCGTTTCAAAGCCTTTAAATAAAAAAACCCTATGTGTGAACAATCCACGGTAGGAAACAAGTATAAAAAGGTAAAAGAACAAATTTGCAAAAATTGATTTTGGATACCTATTAAAAATATGTTACAACTTTTTTAAAAGTTGCTGTTAGGCGTTAAGCTATCGGAAGAAATACAATAGACACCTGGGCAAGCATATCAAAATGAAATTAGCCGGCGTTGACCGGAGTTAACCGAAATTATTTTTTAATAATTTTCACAAATTCGCTTTTACCACAACACTTTTATTTTAATGCCTTTTTGTTTTATTGTTTGGGGCATAAATTATTAAGTTGATTGAGTTGCTAACTCGAGACATGCCACGTATAATTGTCCATGAGTAAAGCAATTTTTTACTTAAATCAATTCCCGCTTGAGTCACTTTCGAGATCTTGTATCGACCAGTGCCTTCATAGCGAGAATTCTTCAGTTTCAGTTATTTTTTCATTCTATTGTGCGTCAGTACCATTTTGCCTTTTGTTTATTTTTCTTTTTTTTTTCGGTATTTTTTAATTGTGCGTGAGTGCATAAAGTGAGTCATTTCACTGGCATTTGAACTTTTCCCGCCGCTTCTCTACACAGTACACCTTCAGGCACATTGTTAAGAACCCGATCTTAACGGCTGAGTGCAACCACCAGCGGAATGGCGCCCGCGCCAGGGCCCAGTAACAATCCTTTTGCGCTGCTGGATGACAGCAAGCCAAAAAATCATAGAAAACGGAAGAACATGGACGTGCACAACGAGATGTGGAACCCGACACCTGCAGAGGCACAAAACTTTTTCTCACTAGGACAGGATCCAAAGTATATCACTGTAGAGCTAATCAACACAGAGAAAAAGATCACAGATTTAAATCCATTCTTAATACAGAAAACCCTGCAAATATTTTCAGGGAAAATTAAAAGCTGCAGAGCCCTGCGAGATGGCAAATATCTGCTGCTACTGCCAAATGAGTAGGAAGCCAGCAAAATCACAAAAAATATTAAGAAAATAGGAGAGTATGACGCACATGCTTCTTTCTCCGGTAAACTAAATGAGTCAAAGGCCACCATCCGAATGCCAAACCTACGGCGAGTTAGCGAAGAGGACATCTTAGAAGGCATTAAACAAGGTACTCCGACTGTTAAGGCCGTAAAACACTACACGAGGTTGATAGACAATCAGGTAGTTAAAACCGGCACTTTACTCGTTACTTTCACAACCAACCAACCCCCCAAACATGTCCTCATACTGTATGAAAAAATTAGTACGCAAAGGTGGTATCCTGCGCCTTTAAGATGTCGTCGATGTTTTCAATTTAGACATCACGAAAGCAGATGCAACAATACACCCAGATGCTCGACTTGCAATGAGGCTAAAGCAGAAGGAGGAGATCATACCTGCACTAAAATCTACTGCATAAGCTGTCAAACAGAAGGAAAACACTCCAACCTGGACAAAAATTGCCCGATCTTTCAGAGAGAGAAAGGAATCGTGATGATTCAAATCAATCGACACATCAGCAGATTTGAAGCCAGAAAATAATGGTATGAAGAGCATCCTCAAATTAGCACACCCGTACAGGACTCACACTCAGGAAAGAAAAACGGTACCGGCCACACACACTAATCCATAATTCTGTAAGTAATTATAGAACTACTAACACTACTAACAATTTAAATTTAAATAATGATAAATCTTGGGCTAATGTAGTTAGCGACAGCATTCAAGAGAAGTCGAAAACAACGACAGAAGCATACACTAAAGACAATACGGATAATAAAATAAAAATAACGAACCAACAACAACAAAAAATCGTGACAATTCCAACAAGGAAAATTGAGAATGCTTCCTATTGGTAGGAATAAGGAAGCCTTCCTGTTCGTTGCCCAGAGAAGGTATAGAGAATTTTTTGAATTTTATTTCCGCCAAAGCTTCATTCTTAGTCTTCCATCCAATGACATGGATGGATAAAAAGAATATGAACTAGAGCACGGAAGAGAATGCTTCCAAACTTCCTCGGAAGGTTTCCAGCATTCATGATTGTATGTTTCCTTTTTCTTGTGGGTTAAGTCACCGTATCCTAATACACAAAAAACCCAAATCCTTTTCACAGCAGAAAACAAACCGAAAAACAGATCACAATTAAACGCACTTCTATCACTCTCACCGAATACTCTCAAAAACACTATCGCAGCAGCAAACAATGAACACTCACCTATAAAAACACCGAACAGAAAAAACACATATCGCACAGACTCAGATTCAGACATGGAAACACTATCCACTAATGCCACAATCAAGGGCAACAAAGACATACGAACACTTCGAACAACAATCAACTCACAATAGTACAGTGGAACATTTCAGGATTTTACACAAACTCTGCTTCACTGGACATAATAATACCACGACACAATCCAGACATCATAGCACTCCAAGAGACACACATTCCACACATAAACAATACAAACGCACCTAGGAAATATAGACATTACGACCTACATACACATAACACGCACTCCACAAGAGTCAGTGGAGCTGGTATAATGGTCAAAAGAGGCCTTGCGGTAGAAACTCTACCCATAATCAATCCAAACACACCTATGCTTGCTCTTAGAGTGCATGCTGGACTGACAATTGACATTGCTTGTATATACGTCGAGCATGACTTGAACAACATAACAGACGAACTTGACAAACTAGCATTACCATTAAGAAGACCAGCAGTAATTCTCGGGGACTTTAATGCGCATCACCAGCTATGGGGATCGCAGTACAATACCCAGAGAGGCAATCACATATGCACATGGCTAGATAACACAGTATACGTACTACTGAACGACGGATCACCGACATTGTTTACAACACGAAACACACTAACGAATATAGACCTCTCATTAGCCACGCCAGACATTGCTCCAAGACTAAACTGGACTACAACCGAGCACCCTAAACAGACGGACCACTTTCCAATCATTTTGCACATTAACCAAGCCATAGAACAATCAAAACATATCCCACAATTTGTTGAACAACACGCCGATTGGAAGAAATTCCAGTTAAAAGTTGAGGAGTATCTCCTACAAAAAGAGCTGAGCCCCAACATCAACAGGGAAGTAGCGATCTTAACGAGAGCTATTCGGTGTGCCGCTAACTGCAGCATGCCATCTACTCAACGCGCCAATAAAACTACCCCTACTTGGTTCAACAATGATATTTGCCAGCTGATTCGAAAAAAGAATCAGGCTTGGAAGCGTTTCAAAAGATCTCCTACTGCAGAAAATGCAATTTCATATCGCTCCATTAACGCGTAAATGCGCAGAACGATTAGAGAAGAAAAACGCAAGGCTTGGGAAAACTTTCTTGATGCTATTAACCCCAATAATTCAGTTCAAGAAAACTGGCGCAGCATCAGAGCGGTGTTCGGATACAGAAAAAGCACCATGATTTCCGCCCTTGAATATGAAAATAGGACAATCACCAGCCCCTACGAAATTACAAACCTAATAGGCAAACAGCTCTCGAGTTATGCAGACATAGATCCAAACCTACACGGTGAAGAGGCAGAGCTGGAGACTCTCCATAATCTTCCCCCCTCCGCCCTGGACAAACAGATAACCTTAAGAGAAGTCCAAGATGTATTGGATTCTTACAAAGGTTCAACACCGGGCCTAGACAAAATAACTTATGGAATGATGAGAAACGCCGCATCACTCTTTTTGCAGAGACTAACTAGGCTCTATAATAAGGTACTGAGCTCGGGCATATTTCCACAGGCCTGGAAATTGGCAGAGATCCGTCCCATCCCTAAAATACCGAACAAAATTGTCCCCACCATCAAAATCAGACCAATATCCCTCCTTCAAACATCTTCCAAAGTCCTTGAAAAAATCCTCAGCAATAGACTAAGTTGGCTCCTAGAACGAAGGCTCACAGACGGGGTTGTCGGCTACAAGTCAAAAGAAAGTCAAATCATCATTTGATGATAGATTGAGAAGTAAGATTCTTAACTCCACTACAGGCAGCAAAAACTTCTGGTCCTTGGTAACTGCCATCAAGAAGAATTTTACTTCCTCCTCAACACCTCCTTTTATTCACAACAAGGAAGTGATAACAGAAAGCAAACCCAAGGCCGGCCTATTAGCTTCTCTGTTCGCCGCAAATTCCTCTTTACCCGATGCTGCTATTCACCCCCACTCTCGAGAATACCACCCACTCGATGGACGGAGTTCACTTCAGGACTCGCGAGGTGTTTAGGTGTCTCAAGGAACTCGACGCCAATAAATCCACTGGTCCCGACAAAATCCCCCCTATAGTACTTAAAAAATCTGCCTCATCTTTGGCTAAACCTCTGCGCAAACTTTTTGCCCTGTCTTACTTCACCGGAGTGTATCCCGACTCTTGGAAACTAGCTCATGTTCAGCCAATCCCAAAAAAAGGTGAAGCCAGCGACCCCTTAAACTACCGCCCAATAGCAATTACTTCTGTTCTCTCCAAAATCATGGAGACAATAATCAATAAAAAGCTGATGAAATATCTAGAATCCAACCAAATTATACACGACAGGCAATACGGCTTCAGATCTAAACGGTCTACTGGCGATCTGCTTGTGTGTTTAACCGAGCGTATCAACCAAAGCATTCACAGCTTTGGTGAGTCTAGCCTAGTTGCTCTAGATATATCAAAGGCTTTTGACAGAGTATGGCACCCAGCTCTGTTGAATAAACTCCAAGCTATTGGTATACACTTAGTTCTAAATAACTGGATTAAGAGCTTTCTTTCAGGCCGTTCAATCAAGGTAGTATTGGATGGCGTCGAATCCAACCCCCACGCCATCTCGGCCGGGGTTCCCCAGGGGTCAATTCTCTCACCCGCACTTTTTCTAATCTTCATTAATGATCTGCTCTCAATCCCCTCCAACCCACTTCACTGCTTCGATGATGACGGTACTCTGAATTTCTCTTACTCCTTCGACAATATAAGACAAGCACGTGCCAGACCTTGTCTCTACCACCGTCAACTGATGTCGGCTTCGATCAACCGGGATATCGAATCGATTCTTCATTGGGGCGAAATGAACCGCGTCGAATTCAATGCCACAAAAACGAAGCACTGTCTGATCTCCAACAAAAATTGTACCGACCTTCCTCCTGTCTCGGTGGATGGAGAGAATCTAACGGCTGACTCAACTCTCAACATCCTAGGGGTAACTTTAACGGAGCATCTGCGATGGAACGATCACATATTCCAAATCGCCAAACAAGCCACCCAATGCCTTGGATTTCTCAAGAGATGCAAGTTCCTCCTCCAGCCAGTCGCATTGGGTACAATATACAAACCCTACATTCGGCCGCAGCTCGAATACAACTCACATATCTGGGCAGGCGCCCCAAAAACCACCTTGGCTTGTCTCGACAAGGTGCAAAATCGTGCCCTCAAACTCATTGGTGATGGTCCCTTTCGCGCCTCCATAGACACCTTGAGCCACCGTAGGAATGTAGCAGCCCTCTCCATACTTTATCGCTATTACCATGGCGACTGTTCCACCGAAATTCAGGACCTCCTGCCTGCATGATAATACTTTTCACTCAACACAAGACTAGCCCGCTCGGCTCACCCCCATACCCTACAGCCCCCTCGTTCACGCACAATACGGTTTAGAAGTTCGTTTATGAATAGAACAACTCGACTGTGGAATAATCTCCCGCAGTCAGTATTTCCGAACTCGTACAACATCTTAGAGTTCAAACGTGAGGTTCATCGTCATTTTCTTCTACACCCTCCAGACCCCCTCTAACCTTTCCTATTCTCCTCTATTCTTCAAACCCAGCTTACTACTAGACATTGCACCATGAACTGAACGACATGACGGACTGGAAGTACAAAGGGTTACACCTAAGCTTGGTACAGACCTGGCAGGGGAACACTGTCACTCTTACAGGATGAGCACAACCTGGCTTGCGCCATCGGACGGAGAGAACATAGCATATTGCTTTCAGCAGATCTGGAGAAAGCATATGACAGACTTCAAAAGAAAGTCGTTGTGCACCAGCTCATCGAATGGAATGCAGGTTACAACTTTGTAAAGACAGTCAACTCATTCCTCACAAACCGTAAAATCATGGTTCGAAATAAAGGTTTTGCTTCCAATGTCCTACACCTAGCAAGTGGAACACCGCAAGGGTCGCCATTATCGGTAACCCTATTCAACACGTATATTCATAAACTCTCTTCAGCACTAACACAAGTGCGCAATCTCGTTTTTCACTTCTACGCAGACAACGTAGTTCTTTACGCTTCCGGTGAGACCTACACGGTAGAAAATACACTACAAACAGTACTTCACGTCCTGAAAGCATGGTGCCAAACAGCTGGGGCAGTTATCTCAGAAGACAAGCTGGAAGCATTACATGTCTGCAGAAGAACAAGTTGTACTGCAACCAGACTTAACTGGGCAAATCAAATAATACCACTAAAATAGGAACTGAAGATGCTAGGTTTACACCTGAACAAAACACTACGGTGGAATAAGCAGGCAAAAGTAGTTGCTGAAGACTTGCGGAAACGCAACAACATGCTCAAAGTCATCTGCCAAAAAAAGCATGGACCACCAGTAAACCTAGCCATAAGAATAGCGAAGCAAATAATAATTGGCAAAGTGGATTACGGACTGACCTTATATGGACATGCAACAAAGAAAACACTCAATACGGTTCAAAAATCAATTAAAAATGTTGCACGCATTGCTCTTGGAGCATTACCAACAACACCGATTGAAGCCCTCTTGATCGAAGCCGGTTTGCCAACTATTGAGGAGCGTACAGAAGAACGAACGCAAACGTAATACTTACATAAGTGCATGCATAATTTCCAAGCTCCACATAACGAACATATTACACACTGACATGGAAAAATACAGAATCGGCCCTCGTGCTGAGGTTAAGGAAACTCCCAACAGATCTACGTTACATCCCTCACCAATTACAGAATCAGACAAACTTAATACCCCCTTGGTTGTTTAAGCAATGTAGAATAAACACAGAAATGACAAAATACAACAATTACACGCACACATGTATAAGACAGAATTTTAACAGCCTAATTGAAGAACAAGGAGTACAGCAACAATACTACACAGACGCATCTAAAATGACAGATCAAGTTTCCTACGCGGTGGTGAGTAGAGGGGGAGCCGTTATAAGTCTAGAAAGAATGCCAGGCTGGACTTCAATCTATACTGCGGAAACTACGGCTATATACAAAGCCTGCCTACATGCAGAAAGCTCAGAACCAGCTCTGGTTATAACTGACTCACTGTCCGCACCAGGAATCGTAACTGTTATAACTTATATCGAAAAAATCAGAAAATAATAATTATTTTGAGATATACATATATGATTTAAGACAATAGTAACAGTTAAATTTTACCAAATTTAATTTTTGCCTAGTATTGTTTTAAATCTTTTAAAACTGTTATTAAAGATTTTTGTTTTTTTCTGTCCGAAATAATAATTAAAATTGACTTTTATTTTTAAAATCAAAAATAACTGTTAAACTAGTTGGGATGTGGGTTTGACCCTTCGGTCCACACGATTAACTTCCCAGTATGATGAACGAAGATGGAATAAACTAACTTCTTACAAAATAGTTATACGTTTAGCACTAGTGGAAAATTGGCTAGTATCAGAACTGATGACAAAGCAATCCCGAGAGAAGCTAGTTCAAATAACTATAATAGTAGTAAATCCACAAGCTTTTTCTAGAGAATTTGTTTTTCCTGAACGTTAGCAAACAAACATTTCCTCCGTATTTCGTTCGCTGCACTAAAGCGGGGGCCAGTTCACGCAATTCGACACTCGACGTCGACGTCGACACTTCATGAAAACGACATTAGTTTCAACGACGTTGAATTTGGGTTCAAGTAAGTCGACGCGTCGAATGTCGTTTTCATAAAATAATTGCCGCCAAAAAGTATGCAAAATTTCATGGAACCGCTATAATAACACTATTACTTTCGATATTGTCCATAAGCGGGAAGAGTTACACATAATATTAAACTTTAATTAATTAATTAATTAAACAAATTCATAATACCATTTGAAAAGCTTAACTCTGTATTTATTTTTCTACATTGTGGTTTTTCTAACTAAACTCTTCTTGGAGCAGTTTTATTTTTCGACTATCACGTAGTTTATCTTTATCTATCGTATGTTGCACCTTCAGAACTGCAAGAAGTATTGTGTGAAATTATTTCTTCTCTTGCAGTTCTTTTCAAGAATAATGTGTGCTTCAGGAGATTAAAATGGTTATTTCAATGTTGTCGCTAATGGAAGCGTAACATACTTTGTCAGTAGCTGCTTGATCCGTAGGCTTAGATGGAAAAATTTTGTTTTTACCCTCAGGATTTGAATCTTTTAATAAGCTAATGAAATTGGCTTCATTCATTCATCCATGAGACTATTTCTTGTAAAGGTCTATTTATCGAGGAAGAACATTTTGATTACTGCTGCCAGAGCCAAGTCGATATGATCCCGTATGTGAGACACTTCCAAGCATACTGTTAATATAACGTGGCGTTAAATGAAAAACTTCATACAATCCACAACCAGTCTTAGCAATTTAATTCATATTTGCCACTAATGTTTTTTTTATGTTATGTTTAAAACCTCGCCATACCTAAAATATGTTTAATACAATTGTAATTTTTTTACTTTATTTATTTGAGATACTTTTTACTACCCATTATAATTATATTTTCGATCCGTTTGAATTTAATTTTTCAGTTAATTGGTACCACAACTAGTTCTTTAACACACTAAAAGCAAAATTCGACACCAACTTTGGCGTCGAGAAGATTAACGACACTTTTAAAACGACAAACATAAAACGTCGACTTGCGTGACCCCAAAACGACATTTAATGTGTCGTTTTCCGTCGACGTCGAATTCCGTGAACTGGCCCCGGGTGTTCAAATTCGTATTGAGCGTGCTGAAGCGCCGTTGACGAGCTGAGAAGCGAATGACTTCATTTGGAAATTTCAAAGCTTTCCGGAGATATTAGCAAAACTGTAACTGTTAAGTACTTGTCAGACTTGACCAAAAAGAACAAATTTTACGGTAACTACTGGAAATCCCGGGATGAACCGCAATTTCCTGAAACTGTATCACGCGTAGAAAACAATTCCCCGTCAAAAAGTGCTAATCCAAGGTTTGAAAATTCGCGCTGTTTGTAAAGGGTAACGAAATTTTTGCACGATTTTGAAAGGTTGTCGGATTTTGACAAGTGATGTTTTGTTCGAAGGCTATCTCTGTGCAGAACCCAAAAAAGATCACTTCGTTTAGAACGGGTCTCATTCCATCGAGTTTATTAGATATGTATTAGCAAAACTTGTCTTTCTGACAATTAGCCGAAGTTTTTCTATTTAAACAAAAAAGGCCCGACCGAATATTATGAAATTTTTTCAGAGCATTTCTTCATTAATATTATTTTTTCGGCACCTCAATGAAGTCGATATAGTTTTTAGTTCGTGCGGTATCGTGCAGGTACAAAAATCATAAACGTCGTTTAAACAAAAACAAAAACGGTTAGACCGAATTTTATGAAAATCTTTTCATATCATATTTTGGTTAATACTCTTCGAACGGCACGTCAACTAAGTCGATATCTTTTATAGTTCGCGCACTATCGTGCAGGTACATAAATCACTTATGTCATTTAAACAAAAAACCCCTCTACCAAATATTATAAAAATCTTTTCAGATTATATTGTCGCTAATACGCTTCGAACGGCGCCTCAAGTAAGTCAATATCTTTCGTGGTTCGGGCGATATCGTGTAGGTACAAAAATCACTTATGTCATTTAAACCAAAAAACCGCTTGACCAAATATTATAAAAATCTTTTCAGATTATATTGTCCCTAATACGCCTCGAACGGCACCTCAAGTAAGTCAATATCTTTCGTGGTTCGGGCGATATAGTGCAGGTACAAAAATCACTTACGCCGCTTAAACAAAAAAACGGCTCGACCGAATTTTATGAAAATCTTTTCAGATCATATTTCGGTTAATACGCTTCGAACGACACCTCAACGAAGTCGATATCAGTTTTGGTTCGCGCGGTATCGTGCAGGAAAAAATGACCACATCCATACGCGCATACATACACACCCACACACACATACTTCCTCCCAATTTTTTCCTTAAAATGAAAATACGTTGAAATTTTAGATTTCGACTTTCGGACCGATTACAATAACTTCCTATACTGGGAAGTTAAAAAGACTTTTATTTTTTCTGTCTTTTTAAGATCTTTATTTTTCCAGTTTTTCTGTTAAAGTATTTGAAGACTTTTATTTTTAAAATATAAAAATAAAAGTCTTTTGCTGAAAACAGATAAATAGTCCATTCAAAACGTAAGAAAATCGAACCCTAAAGGTCTTTGGGGTCGCTGATCACGAAAATCGGGGTCCTGCGGTCCTAAAACATGGGCGCCACCCTTAAAAATGCAAAAAAACACCCCTTTTTGGGGGGCAATTTTCCGTCACGGTCATTTTTTATGCGTACCGTGGGAAAAATTTTCCTTTGGGGATTTCAGTTTTTATTGTATGAGTTAGTACTATGTACTACGTAATATATACTATGTTTTATGTACTAAGTGTGTACTATGTATTAGGTACTATGTACTCGGACTATGAACTGTGCGCAATGATTATGAACTATGTATTATGCAGTATGTACTACTAGGCTAGTCGGCGAGAAGGAAAAAATGACAAAAAGTGCATTTTCGGCCCATAGGCGAAATTATTATTGGAATCGGTTCGCTTTAGGGTGTAGTTTAACGCCCTAAGTTTGCCCAAAATTTGGTTGACCGCATAACTTTTTAATTAACTTATTGTGAATAAAATAGGCACTTTTTTTATATTTCTTTCAATATCTCCGTTCCTGCTAGCTTTTAGTGTAACATATGCTTTGGGAAAGCTGTTCGTTATGAAATTCTCTAAAAAATGAGCCCTGTTAGAAGTCGCTACGTGCAAGTGTGATCTTGCAAACAGCTTCCAAAGTTTTCAAATTACGTTACTTTCACTATTTGTTTACTCGAAAGCAACTGCACATAGAGGGCTAAAAATTCTCACAGATGGTGTTTATGTAGTCCCGGTAATGTACAAAAAATTTCAACAAGATCGGTCCATTACTTTTTGAGTAATTAACGATCTACTTTTTTTTTGACATTGCTGTCATTTTTTGCAAGATCAGTTTATAATTGGGAAAATCATTTAGAAAACTTAAGAAACAATTGAAAATGAAATGCCGCTGGAATTTTTGAAAAATCGCAATTTTGATCGATTTTATGAGGTTTTCCACGCAACTACCTTTTTATACGCGACATAAATAAACAAATATATTGTTATATTTTTACTTTAGAGAATACGTCCTTGCATATATATTTTTTTACAAACTTAACAAAAAAGTTAATCCTAGCATTCACAGGAGATAAGTTAATTTTTTTTTTTCAAAAATTTCGTGAGGGCTTCTTATACGTCATACAGAAGATCAAATATATAGAGGTAAAAATTTTGCATTTTTAATGTAATTTTGTTATTCTAATTGCTATTCTACCGTGAAAAATATTCATACCTTTCAGCAATGGAAGTGAAAGAAGCAGATGAATGGAGCATTAAATGCATTTTATGTCAAAATGAATTTGGAAACGAAGAAGTAAGGACATTACAAGCTAAAAGTATTGCAAATTGTATAGCATCAAGTAAAGCCAGAAAAGACAAAAAACATCTCATTTTGAAAAAATATTCGGCCATTATTACCCATTCATCATGTGCGAAGCATTATAATATTAAACGTAACAAAGCTACATCACAAAAAGTCACCACCTCTGCAACGAGATCATCTTACTTATTAAAATTTTTTGAAAACAAATGCCTGTTTTGCGGTGAGGATGCTTCTGACGCTTTTGTGAAAGCTCAGCAGAAAAATAAAAAAAAAAGAGAATTATTGTTAGAAAAATTACACATTTAAGTACTCATGCTCAGTTAAAGAATATTTTAGAACGAAGTACGGAACCTAGAAGCTTTCAGGTCTTACATAGATTAAATTCTATAAATAATTTGGTAGATTTTAACGCTAGATATCACGATTTTTGTAACACAAAATATCGAAAAGAAGCGCAATCAGTAGCAGATGGTCCAGAAGAACATCTGGCAGCGATTTCATTTATTTGTGCTCATATTAGTGGACATCAAGAAGAGTGTCAATTTTCTATTCGTGATATTTTAAGTTTATCAAAAATTGAACAGTGGCCTAACATGCGAACATTAAAAAAAAAACCGTATGAAATTTACGGAAAAGATATAATTATTCATAGATCAAAGGAGGGTCCTATTATATCATTCTTCAATTGCGGACTTAAACAAATACTTACTGATCAATGGTATTTAAATAAAGAAGAAGACGAAGACAAAGAAAGAATAAGGAAAAATTAAAAAAAATAGCAGCTTTTTAGTTATGCAAGGACGTATTCTCTAAAGTAAAAATATAACAACATATTTGTTTATTTATGTCGCGTATAAAAAGGTAGTTGCGTGGAAAACCTCATAAAATCGATCAAAATTGCGATTTTTCAAAAATTCCAGCAGGATTTCATTTTCAATTGTTTCTTAAGTTTTCTAAATGATTTTCCCAATTATAAACTGATCTTGCAAAAAATGACAGCAATGTCAAAAAAAAGTAGATCGTTAATTACTCAAAAAGTAATGGACCGATCTTGTTGAAATTTTTTGTACATTACCGGGACTACATAAACACCATCTGTTTCAGCCCTCTATGTGCAGTTGCTTTCGAGTAAACAAATAGTGAAAGTAACGTAATTTGAAAACTTTGGAAGCTGTTTGCAAGATCACACTTGCACGTAGCGACTTCTAACAGGGCTCATTTTTTAGAGAATTTCATAACGAACAGCTTTCCCAAAGCATATGTTATACTAAAAGCTAGCAGGAACGGAGATATTGAAAGAAATATAAAAAAAGTGCCTATTTTATTCACAATAAGTTAATTAAAAAGTTATGCGGTCAACCAAATTTTGGGCAAACTTAGGGCGTTAAACTACACCCTAAAGCGAACCAATTCCAATAATAATCTCGCCTATGGGCCAAAATTACCATAAAAATGCCTCGCCGACTAGCCTATACGTACTGTATACTATAAACTATGTATTAACTACTATGTACAAGGTATTGTGTACTATGTATTATGTACTAGGTATTTTGAATATATAGTACATAGCTCTCTTGTATTTTGTACTATATAGTAGATGGTATGATTAGGTACCATATACTCTGAGCTATGTTCTATGTACTATTTATTATGTACTAGGCATTATGTACTATGTATTATCTATACACGGTATATTATATATTACGTATTACGTACTAAATATTATGTACTATGCACCATAAATTATATACCATGTTATATCTATTATATAGCATGTACTACGCACTATGTATATTGCTATGAACTATGTATTATGTACTATGTATCAGTGTTGGGCACAATCAACTAATTTTTTAATCAGGCCAATAATCATGATTAAAACCAATAATGATTGAGGATTAATGATTATGAAATCTATTCTAAACCTGGATTGTGTTCCCATTGTATTGAATATCAGTATCGGGAGGTTTTAAGGCCTCCCAATAACGAATTTGTATGGCGGACCAATTTTGGGAAATATGTTCCGATTGTACTGAAATTCAGTATCGGGGGGTTTGAAGGGTTCCAAATGACGGATTTGTGGTCAAAATTTTAAAGTAGAGTACATAGTACCTAATACATAGTACACACTTAGTACATAAAACATAGTATATATTACGTAGTACATAGTACTAACTCATACAATAAAAACTGAAATCCCCAAAGGAAAATTTTTCCCACGGTACGCATAAAAAATGACCGTGACGGAAAATTGCCCAACGTGCCTAAAAAGTTTTCACATCAAAAACTACAAACATGCTTTTTAAAATGAACTAATAAATTATAAAAGATAATTTTAAAATTACAGTACTTAAATGTAAAAATTCTGAGCCGATTTTCAGTACAATCGGAGCACAATTGCCAAAATTATTCCCAATTTTTAATTCACAAATTGTGACCACAAAACTCTTAACTGACGGATTCACAAAATAAAATATTCAAATAAAACATTAAAAAATAGAAATCCAACGTTAAAACTTAACATCTCCAAAAAAATTCATTTTTAATCTAAAATTTTAATCATTTAATCATGATTGCGGTTGAAATTGATCAATCATCAATCACCTAAAATGATTACTGCTCTGATTAAATATACCAATCTCTAATCATGATTACAGACTACAGCTTTTAGTCGCAATCATTAATCATCAATCAGATTAAATTTTGCCCAACACTGGACAAATCAACCACCTTCGCAAATAAATATTAAAAAAGAATATTTCATTGCATTAGTTTTCATTATTATCGAAATAATCGCGAAAAACCCCCCAAAAAAGGGAGTTTTTTTTGCATTTTTAAGGGTGACGCCCATGTTTTAGGATCGCAGGACCCCGATTTTCGTGATCAGCGACCCCAAAGACCATTAGGGTTCGGTTTTCTTAACGTTTTGAATGGACTATTTATCTGTTTTGAGCAAAAGACTTTTATTTTTATATTTTAAAAATAAAAGTCTTCAAAGACTTTTATAGAAAAACTGGAAAAATAAAAATCTTAAAAAGACTTTTATGCAAGACAGAAAAAAATAAAAGTCTTTTTTAACAGTTATTTTTGATTTGAAAAATAAAGTCATCTCATAACAGTTTTGAAAGACTTTTCAAATAAAAAACAAAAATAAGTGTTTTTAATGACCTAAAACTTTTTTAGTTAAATATAACTGTTATTTTTTATTTAAAAATTATTATTAATTATTATTAATCTACAATTTAAAAGTAACCCCACCACCGCGTAGAACTCGCTATTCTGAGTATCCAGTATAAATTTTATGCAGATCAGACAACATTTACTATTTGATTTTTTAAGTCAAAAATACAAATATGTATAACAGTTATTTACGATCCCTGATCCGCACTCCATTCAATCAGGAACTTGAAAAACAGACATCCAACAGTAGAACAAATAAGACAGATAATAAGTAACAAGGATACACGGCTCATTTGGTGCCCCGCGCATGTTGGCATAAGCGGAAACGAACCCGCAGCAGGGAGGCAAAAGAAGCACATAGACGACCCCTTACAGAAGTACGAACACCTGACTTCGGTTCGGAAGAAAGCACGACAAACGCTGAACGACAAAAAAACAACTTAACTGGAACAGAAGCAGCACCTTCCTAGCATCGCACTGGAAACAAATTACAACCCCCCACAAGCATAATCTCCCCAGGGCGTTAGGGGTACTGCATACGAGACTAAGACTTGGTCATTTCCTTGCAGTGAAAAGGTACATTTTCGAAAGAGGATCTCCACCTCTTTGCCCCCATTGCTTCATGCAAACTCTAACGGCACACCACCTCTTCATGGACTGTCCTACAACTGCTTGCATTTTACGACAACATATAGAATACAATAACAATGTACCAATGCTGAATACGAACCCAGAACAGACAAAAATACTGATTACATTATTAAACAGACTGATACAGGAACCATCTCCTAAAATTTAAGTACTTAAAATAAATATATGTACGTAGCAATAAATTAAAAACTAAAAACTTTATACAGCCCACTAGGATTAAGCTCCATGGGCTTAAACCCACTTTGTTAGAATAAGTTTTATTATGGTAATAAAGTTTATAAAAAAAAAAATTCCCGCTTGTCGTGATGTTTGGCCTTGAGACTTATTAATCGTCATCGCGAAGGTCACATCGTCACATAAGGTAACAGGGAATTGTAAGCGTTAGAATTTAAAAGGATAATTTCTCGGAAATATAGGTATCCCAGGTATAAGCACATTTGCGCCCTTCCCACAACCCGTTAAACTTGTGCCACAATTCTCAATCTAATACTATTGCACATTGCGGGAGAACTCAGGGTTGCCCTGTTGTGCTCTCATATTTGTGGTAAGTTGAAGTTTTTTAACGTCTTTCCAAAGTGATGAACGCTTAAATCACGCATTGACCTGACCTCATCAGTTCTTGTACCTTTAAAAATTACTGGCAAAGTTTCCCTAAAGTTAAACGTAAATACTGATTAACGTGTACTCACAGTATGTACATAATAGTTTAGCCGATAAATATTAGCTAAAAGAGGAATGAAGAAAGCCGCTAGGGAGGGGGAAAACAGAAACTAATACTATGAAATATGAATATGCACCGAAAATTATGTAACTGCAAGAAAAATATGTATGTATGTATATGTACTGAAAATTATGCAACTAATTAAAAAATTTAAAAAACTTGCGTTTTCGCCCTTTTCATAAATCTACTTCACTTATTTCTTTTCCTTTTTTCCACTGTTTCACTTTTAGCCAACAAAACTTTCCTTTTCATCCTTTTCTTCAATTTAAATATTGTTCACTTTCTTCTTGTTCCTTTTCAACATCAAAACTGTCGAATTCGTAAATCTTCACGGTTTTATTTTTTACATTTAAGCTTTTGGTTTTTTCGATTTATCTTCTTCTTCACTTCACATAGTCTAGGGAAAATCCTATTGGAAATGCTATTGAAGCAGCAGCACCTTTTTTAATAATCTATCGATCGTAAGATGGCCCTCTATTTGAGGTAAAATTAGCCACCAAACTTCTATTTCAAATTTTTCGCATCTTCCAAATTCTAAAATGAATAATAATTTATTATAATTTATGCTTTTTTCACATTCCCTTAATACAACATTTCTATTTTTTATTTATTTGTTAAAAGTTTTCATGAATAATAGCATTCTTGTTCTTCTTTAGATAAAATTGAGCAATTGATTTTGTTTTGAGGTTATATTATCCATGTACTCTGAAGTACACTGGTGGAGGTACACCAGGAAAAAGAAAGACGTCTATTTTTGTTCTTTTTTAAATAAAATTGAACAATTTTGACTTAACATAATCAGCAATTTTTGGTTACTATAGATACTTGGTTAAAATATAAAAACTTAATCTCACAACCGATTTTTTCATTTATGTAAACAAATAATTACTTAGATAAAAAAAAAACTTTTTTATATAGCACGTTTTTATAACTAACAAAAAAGTATAAAATAATTTCTCCTAGCCCCATACAGATTTAGAACCTCAAACATATTCCTAACACCATACAGATAGTCCTGAAAATTTGTGATTGTGAATTTGTAATAGCTATGAAAATATTTGTAAGATTTTAAACGAAAAAACGTGGGGCGCTTAAATGATTGATGCGAATGATTTCTCAACCCAGCTACTCTCCACTCCTACTATTGTATATAGCATGCGCCACACGTTTTTTCGTTTAAAATCTTACAAATATTTTCATAGCTATTACAAATACACAATCACAAATTTTCAGGACTATCTGTAGGGTGTTAGGAATATGTTTGAAGTGTTCTAAACCTGTATGGGGCTGTATATTAAAAAGTTTTTTATCTGCTTTTTAGTCTTGTGTGTGACATTTTGCAATCACTTTTTAACATGGGGTATGTTCAAAATGTCTGCTATAGCAGCTTTTAGCAGCTATTGTCATGCTTTTCCTGTTCAAAACAGCAAAAAAGCTGCTAACGAATCTATTTTTGTGTTCAAGAAGCTATTTTTGTGTTCAAGATTTGAGAAAAGCTGCTAATGTAGCTGCTTTTTGTTGCTCGCAGTTTCGACTGCAAGCAAGAAAGCAGCTACGTAAATCATACATGTGTGTGTAAATGTCATTGGTCGTTTTGCCAAAATGACTGACTCTAGTGAGGTTTTGTTTACAATACATATTAAATAATAAATTTAGGGATTGCAACTGCGCGGCCAGGCTTTTTGCTAATTGCAAGGAGAGGAATAGTTGACTGCAGGAAATACTCATACACATACATTAACACAAAGCTATGCTAGCAGCTTTTTTGCGTTCAAGATATCATAGCAGCTTTTTCTTGCTTTGCTGTAATTTGACAGTTTAAAAATTCTGCTACTAAAGCTGCTATAGCAGAAATCTTGAACAGACCCATGTTCATGATATTATGACGGATACATGCGGAAAATTGTTACCTAAGTATACTAATAATATACCAACCTGTTTAATTTTGAAATTCCTGAAAATTGAAATGCTGAAGTAAGCTAAATTTATTTTATTTTATTTTTATTTCAATAATTGCTGCGTATCTTTTCTGATATTTTTTATTATTTCCCCTCGTGAGTACTCGCAACTACTGTTTTACTGAAAAGCCTTTAGATGGCTTTTGATTGTATTTAACTGCTTTCTTCATATAAAAACATCTTTAAATTAAATTTCAGTCGTAATTATCTCAAACTTTTATCTTTCATTTTATTTAAAAAAATTTACCGTATTAGTTTCCAGTATGTAACTGGTGTCCATATAAAATGTTGAATTACGTTACATAGCTTATTTTATTCTACATGGCATATCCTAACGACATAGCCTATTGTATTCTACTAATGATGCCCTTTCATCTGATTTCCATGTCGAGGGGGTTGTAAAGAAAACGGTAATCCGCCCTCTTGAGATGGCCGCCATGAACCTAACGATATATTGAGCATACTCTGTTGCTTATGGTGTTCTACAACCCCCCTCTTGAGGTGGCCGCCATAGATCTAACGAAATAGCCCATTGTATTCGACTTATGATGCCCTTTCATTTGATACCCATGTCTCGAGGGGGTTGTGAAGAAAATGGTAATCCGCCCACTTGAGATGTCCGCCATGGACCAAACGATATATTGCGTATACTATATTACTTATGGTGTTCTACTTATCATACTCTTTGATTTGATACCCAAGTCGAGGTTTTCATGAAGAAAATGGTAATCCACCCCCTTGAATAGTTGGAATAGCTGGAATAGTTTTTCCCTATCATTTTCTCTCAAGTTACTCGTAGGGAAAAACTATATTTGTTTCCCTCCAGTTTTTCCTCGCGAGTTACTTCTAGAATAATGCTGTAATAGTTTTATCCGATCAGTTTCTCACGAGTTATTAGTAGTGAAAAGGTAGAATAGTTTTTCCCCACTTCTACTAACAAATTACGTGTAGGGTCTCGTCAAAACTAAAAGATTTTCTACTTGGGCACCAAGCTTTGGAAGTATGTAGTTAGCAAATCTCTCATCCGGCTCAAAACGAACTCGTTATATACGGAGGGCCATGAAGTGATTCATGAATTAGTTGTGCAAGTATGGGGCCAGGAAACGATGCCAGAAGGGTAGAAAAGAACATCCCCTGACCGGTACATAAAAAGGAAGATATCACTAAGTTTTCGTTGTTGAATACCGCGTATAAGATATTCTCCGCTATTCTACAAAACAGAATGGCCCTATTCGCTAGAATCATCCTATGTCAATACCAGTGTGGCCTGAACTGATCAGATTTTCTCTCTTGAGGCAGGCGATGCGAAAATGTCTAGAGTTTCAAAATCCAATCCAATACTTCTGCATAGACTTTAAAGCCGCTTATGATAACATGAGAGAATTCGGCATCCCCAATAAGCTGACACGACTATGTAGGTTGATGATGATGATGTGACAAGCTAAGTAAAGGTATCCGAAACACTGTCTAGTCCAATAAACATCTATAATGGAGTCCGACAAGTGGGTAGTCTGCAATGCCTCCTTTTCCTCCTGACGTTGAAAAGGTGATCTGATATTCGGTTGTGACCTCAAGGGGCACAACTCAACCGAATTATTAGCTTATTCCGACGGCATTGACACCATTGGTAGGACAACAAGAGCTGTACACGAAGTGTTCAACCAGATTGAGCGTGCGGCAGGAAATCTGGGACTACACATTAACTAAAGCAAAACAAAGTATACATGGTGTCCTCATTCGCAAGAACACCTACCATTGGTCCCAAAATCAAGGTAGAGGAACACGAGTTTAAAGGGGTAAAATCATTTTCCTACCTTGAGGCAATAGAAGTAGCCAAACGCTAACAAAACCCCTCTTAAGGGTCTTCAAATCCAAGCATCTAAAAATGTCGTCTAAACTTTTACTATATAAGACGATGGTCTTACCTGTACTCACATATGCATCCGAAACGTGAGTGCTTAATGAAAGACACTCTAACCTTTAGGTAGTTTTCGAGAGCAAAATACTTCGGAGGATTGTTGGCCATTTATGTGAGGAAAGACGATTCCGGATACTCTACAATAGCTTTGTTTCAGAACTCGAATGTGGGATCCAGCGGGAGCAAGAATTCACCCAATTTGTGTTTCTTTACTTTCTCATGACAGAAAAAGCGGGGAAATTTTCACTTCCCCTCGTGCAGGAATTAGCCGGAGGTTTTCGGTCCTGCGATTTCTTGCAAGTTGTCAATTGACAATTTTTGTATGTGTGTGGGTATCTTAAAAAGCGGCATACACATAGACAATCGACATTTATGTTATCTTCTTCTTTATTTGCAAGAAATTGCCCAAAAGTCGTTTCTTTATTTTCTGGATTTTTGACAAAATTATCCCCACCATTCAAGTAAGTTTTTGCCCAACAAATTTTTGCAGGAAAAGTACTGGAACAGACCTAATAACGGGATCTTTGAGCGCTATCGCGAAATATGTAGATATGTATTGCGGGGAAAATAAAGCTCGGTAGGCTCAAGACCCTCTCAACTACAGGCCTTGCTGTAAAACTTGGCACTAACACAACTAAGCGCAAACGTAGTCTAAATTTTTGTTGAGCGAAGTAGGCAAGTGGTAGGATTTTTGACATTATGAATATGGAATCACATCCATAACAATAACTTTTTTTTAAGATTTCTCCTTTTTAGATGAATAAGTATTACTGAGTTTATTTATTAAAAAAATCAGTAATCGATTAATTTATTAAATAATTTAGAAATGCATAATAAATAGCAAAAAATTCATCAAAAAAGGTGTAAATGTATTTTGTAATTTGAATGATGAGTGATGAAAAATGTTATATGACATTTTTAGGAGCTACATTATTGTTAGCATTTACATGACTTATTTAAAAAATGTTTCACGTAAGTGAAATAATAACAATAAAAACTAACAAAATAAAATTCTAATAAATATATACAACATGCAATATATAAATATCCATATATATAAAAAAAGCAATAAAATTAAATGAACAACAAACAAGAAATAAATAATTTCTTTTACGTGTCTACATAAATAAAAAAATGAACATGCAATTATAAGTATAATTAAAAACCTCTTTTCATATTACAAATTCCAATTGTTTTCTATTAAAATAGTATAAACTTATTTATATTGTTCTTTAAATGATTTTTTAATATCAAATAAAAGTTGATTAATTATTTCCACTTTCCATATTGAAGTCAATTATTCACGATGCAATAAATTATTACATTTTTATTAAATTCCGAACCCGACGAAATTCCATTTGGCGCCTTCATCATAATCTCAAAATTTTTGATTACATTCTGTAATAAGTAATTCTGACTTATGGTAAAGACGTTTTGCCGTAAACGCACAATTTAAACACTTTAATCACTTCCCTATATAATTTTAAAATAAAAATATTCTTATTAGAAATAAATATTATTTTAAAAATCATTTTCACTGCACAATAACTTCAAATTTTCACATAAATCAGGAATTTTCCTAACACTTTCCCTATTTAACTTTAGTTTCACAATTAACCACTATTTATCTTTATTGTGTCACCTTTAAATTATTATATTTAACCGAAAAAACCTATTAGTTTCTTTTACTAACGATACAAACTGCTCCGATTCCCGCACTTTTCATATAAATTTGACAGTTCTTCAGCGAACTTTTAGACTACGTCACACATATGCAAAAATTTCCAACAAGGCCTGTAGTTGAGAGGGTCTTGGTAGGCTCCGTTCCATCTAGCTCGTATGAGTGAAGATGAGCCTGCTCGGAAAGTTGTGTGTGGTAGAATGACATCGGAACCGGTGCAGACCGGTGAAGTTGCGAGAGTCCAGGACCGGAGCTCGGATGTAGAGCCGTCTAAGTAAGTAAGTGAGCCTGTCTAAGATTTTAGAGTAACAGCTTCTGGATATTTACTTGCATATCAAGAAGAAGATATTGAAAATATCATTTGTGTCTTCCAAATAATGACATAGAATTATTGTTGCTATTAAGTTTTATTCTTGAAATTATTTAAATTATTGTGGAATTCTTTTTAGTGCGTCGTGCTTGTTATGGTTTAACATGACAGGAGACAGCTGTTTTTGACATTCCAAATTAGCAGCATGAGCTCGCCAGGAGGTGAAACTCATTCTCCTTTCTGTACGAGGGGAGGTCTAACTTTCCCTCTTTTTTTAGCAAGTTAGGGAACAGAAACTGGTATCATTGGGTGCATTCGATGTATTACTACAACCACAGACTACTTAATTAACATTGCAATAATATAACATTTTAACGCTAATTTGTTTACGATTGTTAATATAGAGATTATCGCGGGCTTAGTTTTGTTAGAAGAGGCCATAAGCTTTTCTTATATGTAGATATAGTGATTTTTTTCTTTTCCATATAAATTTTAGCAAGATTTATCCTGGTTCAATTAAAGTGATTTTGTGAAATTAAACTCCTCTTAATTCACTTAAGGGGGAATAACACCTTTGAGGGTCCGAAAAATTGCAGAACAGAAAATTTCTAATAGAAAGGCTATGAATGACGAAGACATTAATGTAGAAGGACAACTGTATGGCGCAGGCATTGCCGATTAACGTTGAGAATTAATTAATTACAAGTTTCTCAATCCAAAACTTCAAACTTGATTTCTGAAAAACACCTTTTTTCAAACTGGTGTACATCAGAACTTCCACAATTTTTATCAGATTCACTTGAAATAAAATTTTTTCTTCTCTCAATAGACTTTTCCATGGAAGTACGTTGCCATTTTTTAATTGAACTGTTAGTTTTTTTTCGGGAACTCATTTAATGCAAGATTTTTGAGTATAAATGTTACGTTTTTTGTTCAAACGAGTGTCAAATTCACAAAAATTAATATTTTTCAAAAATCCTACGTACTTCCACAGTTAATCTATCAATAATTAATAAATATATTGGATTTTTGTTGTAGGTCACACCAGTTAGCCGAAATCGTGTACACCACCCGTACTCACATGACGCAAGTGGTCCCTTAAAACTGTCTGAATTCAGTGTTTGTTTATTGATTTTCTACTTAAAATTTTTTTTTGTAAAACTTGAATGTATAATAAAAAGATAACTAAAAGCCTTTTTTCAATAGCTCGATTTCTTATTCATTAAAAAAAAATCGTAAAAAAGAGGCCGAAATTCAAGCTTCAAGGTGTTATACCCCCTTAAATTGTATTTTTAGTGAACACAATTAAATTATTTTTAAAAAAATTTCAGTCTAAAAGAATATTTATTAATTATAAAAAAAGTCATGTCTGCCACCGAATTTCATCACTTAATTAAAAATGTTCACTTTTATTTCTAATTTGGTGAAAATTAAATGAAAGTCAAGTGACAAGTCTGTCATTACCACAAAAGTTGGTTTTAATAACTCCCAATTGTGGCAATAAATGTCTGCCTTGCGTGTCAAATGTCTTACCTAACCTAATATATTTAAATTATTTCAGTTATTATTAATTACACACAAAACGAAGAATACAGCCAAAGCAAACATTGATTCTTTCTTGGGCCCCATCAAAGGGGGCTAATGTATGATAATGCATTGAACCTGTTTACCTGTCCCACATATGCATGGTATATATGTATATACTACGTATTTGCAGGTGATACTGAAAATAGTCACGGAAAAATATCGCTTTGGAGCACAACTAATGGTTACTTATTAATTAACGGACGTTATCCTGAAAACATATGTTTCTTAAATGGTCGCCCTTGACAAATCGTTCATAAACATGCGACCCTAATGTTTTTTTCATTTCTGGTAACTGAATACGTGCTAGATAGATACGATTTGGTGAAAGATGAATTTATGAACAGGCTATTGGGGGAAAAGGATGTTGAATAGATTTATTTTACCCTAGTGAAGGCGAATTATTTATACCCGCAGAAATATGATAAATAACTTATGGTTAGAGAATTTATGTTTTACTTGAATTTCCTGTGGTGTTAAAGAAATCATTACGCAGAGGATGGTTGGTGTTTTTGCGTTATTTTACCCTGGTCATAAATATAGAGAAATTATTTTATATCGAAAAAAGAATCATACCTTAATGGGACTGAAACTTTAAAACTTGCAGCGAAAAAATTAAATCTACAAAATGGTATAATCCTGAAGTATTGCATTAAGTAAAGGTAACGTACAATATTCCGACTAGTACAATATTACGGTCTACTATTTTTTAAGCTACACAATAATGTCTAATCTCCAATAGGAAAAACCAACTACGTACCAGTAGGCTGAATTAGTTGTTCACACACATTTCTATCACTGTAGATGTGAAATGTCAGAAATGCCTGTTTTGTTATTATTATTACTAGATTCGAATTTTCTGTTGTCATATTTTTTGGCGGGATATTGCAATTACAATTAACGTCATTTATTCCATGATTTTTGACATTTTTTGTACTAAATTGCCCGCTGAATTTCATGTGGTAACTCAAATGGATTAACTAACACATACGGAAAGTTACTCCATGTCAACCAAAACACGAGCGAGACGGGTAATCCAATTTACAATGAGAAGGAATAGGAAGCAGCATTTTGGTTGGTTGGTTTGTGGTTCGTTTTGCCATAGGAGATTAGGCATAAGGATACACTTAAAAATGTTCCAGAAATAAACTACGAGGCTCCGGGAACGGAACATTTGACTATAGTTAGTTGTCTTGTTAATTTGGAGGTCATTGAATCCGTTAAAGTCGTGCAAGGCAGTTTTGTTATGTAAAATAACAAAGAGTTGTGATGGTCTTGCTAAGGTTATAAGAAACAGTAGGAAAGTACATTTTGTAGTATTTTTTTTTTTTTTATTATATACGATTTTATTTAATAATTCATAGTTATTTAAACCCGTGATTAGTTGGTTTTTTACTACGTTTTTATCAGCTCGCTTTCTTGTGTGCTTGGTCGGTACAAATTTTGCAATCTATCGTTCTCCCATCGCGCCGAAAATTTACGCA
Organism: Thereva unica; assembly: GCA_949987705.1. NCBI lineage: Eukaryota > Metazoa > Arthropoda > Insecta > Diptera > Therevidae > Thereva > Thereva unica. The sequence continues at coordinate 157,923,310 of OX465281.1, read as the reverse complement.
CACCTTTAAGCTAGTGGCATATCCAAGAGTACATGAGAGATAATATAGAAGCAGAGATAACATAATACTCCGTATAAAGATGCGACAGCTAGAACAAAAAACCCGAACGCTTTTTGCCTCGGCAGGCCTCTGAGATTGCCCCCCCCCCCCCCCCCTAGCAACATGCAACATATTCGAGTTTCTAGCTACACAAGGAGGCGAACGTGGTCATGGTCCGCAGCACAAGACATGCGGTGAGTTTGTCGATAAGGAAGCTAGAATTTTAGGGGGGCAAGGAAAGGAACTGACAACGGAATTTCTCGCAACATCTTTCTTTCTTTCTCATCTTTCAAACATTTGCCTCTAGCGCTACATTGAAGGATTTCCCTGATTCTTTATATTTTAACTATTTCTTAGAATATTCCGTGTATTTTTTTTAATGACTGTCTGAGATTCACTATCAATTTCACTTGATTTCAAATTCTTGGTGAGAGGATTTGCGATATTTTTAAAATAGGTACTTGGTTGAGGTTTTGGTTACGACTTTTTTTCTGGTATTTCGGTATTGACTAACTCGATTGATTTTAGAAACGAAGTTAGGTAATTATTCTTTATTTTATTTTAGCTGAATTTTCGCTATTGGATTAAAATGTTGGGTTTTGGCTTTTGTTGTAGGTATATTGTGGGTGTAGATTTTTGGAGACATTTTTTATAAAAAATTGCCACAAAGTCGTACAACGTGGAGAGTTGTTTGTATCACCCAAAGTTGCAAAGCGCATAAGTACAATTGTACAATTAAATCCCCGCCCACAATAAAAAATCGTACGTCTGCTCAAAACAATTCGATCGTAATTGTTTTGTAAAAACAAATTAAAAATAGGTTCAATACCTTCCTTGTTATTTGAAAACTCTTCAATTAATGAAAATGAGGAAAGGCTTCATGCCAAGTCAATTTCAGGGAAAACGTATGACAGAAGGAATTCAGTCTCGGACTTGTAATACAGGATTTATCCGTTTTAGAGTCCCCTTGTCAACAGTTAAATATTGAGCCGGTAAATATATACATATACTGCAAACAATGTTTGGAAGATGAAAAAAAAGTATATTACAACCGGGTCATTCCATATCAAACCAACCAATGGTTTGGACATCACCACCTCCGATTGTTATATTTTTTTTATATTTGTTCTTCTGGTGGAAACTAAAAAAAAACAAATTTTCAAATTTTGGCCTTCTATTGTTTTAGTTATAAATTTTCAAAAAGTCGAAAACCTTAAATTTTCAACAAATTTTGAAATCTTTAAATTGATCTAGTTCAAAAACTATTTGACATAGAAAGCTGAAAGTAGCACCAGTTTCTTCTGCTTTAATTTGATATATGTTGTTACGAAATTAGCATTGGAAACACTCATCCCCTGTTACTGTACATATAATAATTGAGTTGTCTGTTTCCCAGCTTATGATCTATTTACCTTAGCTTGAATTGCTAATATTTTGTTAATTATTTAAAATAAATTATCTGTGGTTAATTGCACCTACGCTCCACGAGTTTTTATTTGCTACAATATACAACATAGTATTATTAGAAAGAATAAAACTTATGAACCACTTATAGACCAGTCATTAGAGATTTTTTCGTGTTATAAATTGTACAGCAAACTGCTTGCACTACTACTTCAGGGGTATCTCATAGATTACTAAACACAAAAAACCAGCCAAAATTTACTCATGTGGAATTGTTTAAACAATAATTAGCAACAAAAATGGGTACTTTTTCCGTTTTTGGCGTATACAATAAAAAGTACTAGATGAATCACGTTACTCCCAACAGGATATTTGTAGAGGAATTGAAAACCCTACAAAATGGGGTTTACTAGACCTCGATCGATAATTTTTCGCCGAGAAAAGCTAGAAAACCCCTTAAAAAGGCAATTTTTTTCAAAACTCATACCTCTGCTACTTTGCAATATTAGGGTATGATTTTTTGGGACATAATACCCTGGTACATATACTTTAAACTGCCAAAAGATGAAATTTGTCGCATGTATAGTTTCTGCATAATTGCAGTATAAACAAAATAGACCCTAATCTTGCACATTGTGCCAATATTAGCAGAGTGGCCCGATTGAAATTTCCAAAACGGTTTCTGAAAGTATAGGCTAGGGGCTACAATTTGTCTATCTCACATTTTAATATAAGTTTGGAGAACAATGCTAAAAATGCTTTTGAAAATGGTACATAGGGCGAACATTCTAATTCGAAAAGTATCGGGCCTATGTTGTAGGTGTGAGTATGCTTCTTGTACGTGCAGGAAGCATGGTTTACAATGCTCAAACTTGTGCGCAAACTGTACCCAAATAATGTGTTCTAACATATCTATAGAAGATATTTGCATAGAAGAAGATAAAAGTCAATTATAAAATAATTTATACGAATTAAGCTATAAATAGAATGATGATCGCGAGAATGAAAACAAAAGTATAGATGTAAGGTAGCTAAGCGAAGAAGAGACTGTTGCACAAAAAAGCATGATGCTTAAGCTGGTTATTTTATTCCATATTTCTTAGTTGATGCCTTTTTTTCCATTGAATAAACTGTAAAATGTTCATAATATTATTAGTAATTATTTATTGTCAATCAAATTAAGCATTAATTCCAAATAACGTACATATGTTCGCAATATACATTTTTCATGAATTTAACTTTCATGAAGTTCATTTACCATGAAGTTGTCAATACTAGTACTGGGCTCCATGCTGAAAGGCAACTCAAATATTCAATTCACTTGCACAAATGCACGAAGCTTCACATGCTTATTAGCTACATATTTCACTTTTTTATATGGAACAAATCGTCACATGCTGCTTTGCTACATTTATCTTCAAGCAATAGTGACGGAAAGCTGCATATGAAGCTTTGGTGTGCGGCCGGCCTAACGCCTCCTTCGTTGCTTTATACCCCGCCACCGCTACCACTAAACTTCTCGAATTAGAATGTTCGCCCTATGTACCATTTTCAAAAGCATTTTTAGCATTGTTCTCCAAACTTATATTACATAAAATGTGAGATAGACAAATTGTAGCCCCTAGCCTATACTTTCAGAAACCGTTTTGGAAATTTCAATCTGGCCACTCTGCTAATATTGGCACAATGTGCAAGATTAGGGTCTATTTTGTTTATACTGCAATTATGCAGAAACTATACATGCGACAAATTTCATCTTTTGGCAGTTTAAAGTATATGTACCAGGGTATTATGTCCCAAAAAATCATACCCTAATATTGCAAAGTAGCAGAGATATGAGTTTTGAAAAAAATTGCCTTTTTAAGGGGTTTTCTAGCTTTTCTCGGCGAAAAATTATCCGATCGAGGTCTAGTAAACCCCATTTTGTAGGGTTTTCAATTCTCTACAAATATCCTGTTGGGAGTAACGTGATTCATCTAGTACTTTTTATTGTATACGCCAAAAACGGAAAAAGTACCCATTTTTGTTGCTAATTATTGTTTAAACAATTCCACATGAGTAAATTTTGGCTGGTTTTTTGGTTTTAGTAATCTATGAGATACCCCTGAAGTAGTAGTGCAAGCAGTTTGCTGTACAATTTTATAACACGAAAAAATCTCTAATGACTGGTCTATAAGTGGTTCATAAGTTTTATTCTTTCTAATAATACTATGTTGTATATTGTAGAAAATAAAAACTCGTGAGCGTAGGTGCAATTAACCACAGATAATTTATTTTAAATAATTAACAAAATATTAGCAATTCAAGCTAAGGTAAATAGATCATAAGCTGGGAAACAGACAACTCAATTATTATATGTACAGTAACAGGGGATGAGTGTTTCCAATGCTAATTTCGTAACAACATATATCAAATTAAAGCAGAAGAAACTGGTGCTACTTTCAGCTTTCTATGTCAAATAGTTTTTGAACTAGATCAATTTAAAGATTTCAAAATTTGTTGAAAATTTAAGGTTTTCGACTTTTTGAAAATTTATAACTAAAACAATAGAAGGCCAAAAATTTGAAAATTTGTTTTTTTTTAGTTTCCACCAGAAGAACAAATATAAAAAAATTATAACAATCGGAGGTGGTGATGTCCAAACCATTGGTTGGTTTGATATGGAATGACCCGGTTGTAATATACTTTTTTTTCATCTTCCAAACATTGTTTGCAGTATATGTATATATTTACCGGCTCAATATTTAACTGTTGACAAGGGGACTCTAAAACGGATAAATCCTGTAATTACAAGTCCGAGACTGAATTCCTTCTGTCATACGTTTTCCCTGAAAATTGACTTGGCATGAAGCCTTTCCTCATTTTCATTAATTGAAGAGTTTTCAAATAACAAGGAAGGTATTGAACCTATTTTTAATTTGTTTTTACCAAAACAATTACGATCGAATTGTTTTGAGCAGACGTACGATTTTTTATTGTGGGCGGGGATTTAATTGTACAATTGTACTTATGCGCTTTGCAACTTTGGGTGATACAAACAACTCTCCACGTTGTGCGACTTTGTGGCATTTTTTATAAAAAATGTCTCCAAAAATCTACACCCACAATATACCTACAACAAAAGCCAAAACCCAACATTTTATTCCAATAGCGAAAATTGAGCTAAAATAAAATAAAGAATAATTACCTAAATTCGTTTCTAAAATCAATCGAGTTAGTCAATACCGAAATACCAGAAAAAAAGTCGTAACCAAAACCTCAACCAAGTACCTATTTTAAAAATATCGCAAATCCTCTCACCAAGAATTTGAAATCAAGTGAAATTGATAGTGAATCTCAGACAGTCATTAAAAAAATACACGGAATATTCTAAGAAATAGTTAAAATACAAAGAATCAGGGAAATCCTTCAATGTAGCGCTAGAGGCAAACGTTTGAAAGATGAGAAAGAAAGAAAGATGTTGCGAGAAATTCCGTTGTCAGTTCCTTTCCTTGCCCCCTTAAAATTCTAGCTTCCTTATCGACAAACTCACCGCATGTCTTGTGCTGCGGACCATGACCACGTTCGCCTCCTTGTGTAGCTAGAAACTTGAATATGTTGCATGTTGCTAAGGGGGAGGCAATCTCAGAGGCCTGCCGAGCCAAAAAGCGTTCGAGTTTTTTGTTCTAGCTGTCGCATCTTTATACGGAGTACTAGCAAAAACCCGCGTGCGTTGCTACGCCTTTCAATAAAATAAGATTATGGGGACACAGTCTGCGATAGGAAAAAGCTATAGTGAAAAAAGAACAAATCTGGGAAAATTGATTTTGGGAGATGACCGCCATGGACTAAATGATATATTGAGTATACTATATTGCCTATGGTGTTCTATTTATCACACTCTTTCATTTGATACCCATGTCGAAGGGGGGTGAAGAAAATATTAATCCGCCCTCTCGAGATGGCCGCTATGGACCAAACGATATATTGAGTATACTATATTGCATATGGTGTTCTACTTATCATACTCTCTCATTTGATACCCATCTCAAAGGGGTTGTGAAGAAAGTGGTAATCCGCCCTCTTGAGATGACCGCCATGTACCAAACGATATATTGAGTATACTATATTGTTTATATTGTTCTACTTATCATACTCCTTCATTTGATACCCATCTAGGAGGGGTTGTGAAGAAAATGGTAAACCGCCCTTTTGAGATGGCCGCCATGGACCAAATTATAAATTGAGTATACTATATTGCTTATGGTGTTCTACTTTTCATAGCCTTTCATTTGATACCCATGTCTCGGGTGTTGTGAATAAAATGGTAACCCGCTCTCTTGAGATGGCCGCCATGAATCTAAAGACATAGTCTATGCCATTCTTCTTATAATGCCCTTTCATTTGATACCAATGTCGAGGTTGTAGTGAAGAAAATGAGTATACTATATTGCTTATGGTGTTCTACTTATCATACCCTTTCATTTGAAATCCATGTTGAGGGATGTGAAGATAATGGTAATCCAACCTCTGGAGATGGCCGCTATGGACCAAACGATATATTGAGTATACTATATTGCTTATGTGTTTTACTTATCATACTCTCTCATTTGATACCCATCTCGAAGTGGTTGTGAAGAATATGGTAATCAGCCCGCTTGAGATGATCGCCATGGACCAAACGATATATTGAGTATACTATATTGTCTATGGTGTTCTACTTATCATACTCTTTCATTTGATATCCATGTCGAAGGTGTTGTGAAGAAAATGGTAATCCGCATTCTTGAGGTGGCCGCTATGGACCAAGTGACATATTGAGTATACTATATTGCTTATATTGTTCTACTTATCATACTCTTTCATTGGATACCCATTTCGAAGGGGTTGTGAAGAAAATGGTCATCTGCTCTCTTGAGATGACTGCCATGGACCAAACGATATATTGAGTATACTATATTGCCTTTGGTGTTCTACTTACCAAACCCTTTCATTTGATATCCATGTCGAGGGGTTGTAAAGAAGATGGTAATCCGCCCTCTTGAGATGGCTGCTATGGACCAAACGCCTGCTTTTTTGTTGAAATTTTTTTGCTATAAACCTCACGGAGCCCGAGACCTTTCCAACGAATGCAAAACCGTGGAAATCGGATCGTGCGTTCTGGAATTATAGCGTCAGGAAGGAAAACCCGACTTATTTTTATATTATAGATTATGTTATCTCTGATAGAAGTGTGTGTATTCAAATGCGACCTGACGGAATATTCCATGAATGGAATGCATGCCCCGCAAATGTCGGGCTACTTTCAGCTTTTTCGACATAGCACGCCCAAGCATACACCACAAACACATGCATTCGTTACTTAGATTTTCGGGCTATGTGTGAAAGCCGGAACGGAACGCAACCATGCAATTATATGTCAGAGGAAATTCGCCGCATAACATGGAACCGCTGAATGTAATGCATTTACGCTTGTATATGTCACCAGCTTTACTTCCGATGATAATATCGATGCCGATACTCAATATACCCTTAGAACCAATATGGCACGTGCCCGAAAATAGCGGATTACCTTTTTTCACAATCCCTCCTCGACATGGGTATTAAATGGAGTGTATGATAAGTAGAATACAAGCAGCGGTCGGGAACCCAAATGATTTGGCGTGCCATAAAACAGATACATGTGTAATAAAAACGACTACACATTAAGAGTCAGGCGCGGATCCGAGGGGGGGGGATCACGGGGGTCATGGCCCCCCCCCCCAAAACAGGCCGCATTTCAAAAAATAGAGCTGAAACAAGCTGAAACTGGTACCATAACCATGAAAATAGGTTAAACCTATCACTAAATTATATTATTTAATAAGGAGAACATAAACATTTACTTTATTAAAAGTGAAAAAATATCATTTTCTTGATTTTTTATGGTCATCCAGTCTGAAGGGTTATTCAACAGAAAGAATACTATGAAAAAGCGTAATTAGTTGCTAGTCTCTAGGCACAACATCCCTCTAGTTTATTTTTATTCAGAATAATTAAAGCAAGACTTGGACTTTCCATGAGACACGAATCACTTCCACAATGAACAAATTCAAAAAGAGTCGGTAGCCTAGAGCTAAGGCGCTGGAATCCTATCCCGGGAAACCAATTTCAATCCTCGGCCGCGCAATGGTGAAATATATATTTATTTTTTTTACTTCAGTGGAACATGTTTTGAACCTATCACTAAATTATATTATTTAATAATGATACTCAGGAGAACATAAACATTTACTTAATTAAAAGTGAAAAAATATAATTTTTTTGATTTTTTACGGTCATCCAGTCTGAAGTGTTATTCAACAGAAAGAATACCATGAAAAATCGTAATTAGTTGCTAGTCTCTAGGCACAACATCCCACTTGTTTATTTTTATTCAGAATGAGGCAAATTACACGGCATAACATTTCTTCCATCAACACTTCCAATAATTCCAATAAACCGGTTTTATAGGCAAGGGGTCGCGGGGAGTTTGTTACTTGTGCATCCCAAAAAATTTTCGACTGCACAGAACAACACACTAACACAATCATAATTTCATTCTCGGGGTCTACGAAAATGAATTAGCTTAACTGACAGTTTGTACACAGCTACATAAACAATAGAATTGTTACACGAAAAAATGCAGAACAGTCAGTTTTTCGTGTAATTCGTATAACACGCACAAACCGGTTTGTTAAGGCCGAAAGTGTTATGCCGTGTAATTTGCCTCATTAATTAACACGAGACTTGGACTTTGGACTTTCCATGAGACACGAATCACTTCCAAAATTAACAAATGCAAAAAGAGTACATCCTCCGCCGTTAACGACTCTCCGCTGAATGATCGCCTGAAACCCAAAAAATACTATTCCAATCGACACAAACAATACATCGTCGTAAAGGAAGAATGCAACCTTTCAATCAGTATACATCTTAGATTGGTTAAAAAAAGACATTTTGCTAATATCTCGATAAATCTTCTTTGGAAAAATAAATGAGTGCCATTTTCGTTTTCAGCGCCCTCAAGTTAGTCTAAAAACAGTTTTTTCACTAGGCACATTCTTCATGTAACTAGTGTTATCTACGCAACTAATTCTTTGCGATTATCGCCCGGGCCGAGATGCATTATATTTAGTGTTTGCTTATTTGCATTTAGGCTAAGTTTATAAAGTAATCAAATAATTAGTTAATTTTGTTTTCATTATCATTCTCTACAGCAATAAAAAAAAATCATTTACTTCCAGGTGAGCATCCAGCTGCAATGCAACATAATTCAGCATTTAAATCAATAGCAAGGACCAGTACAGGATATCTAGGTGTACTCCTTTTAGTGTGCTATCAGGCAATTATAGTGCAATTTCTGAATGCAAATAATGTCCAATCATTTACCAACAACTATGAGATGGTGAGATGAAGGCACAGGACGACCATTAACAAGGACCTTAAGCTGGGTGAAACAATCTTCAATGTAAATAGAGAAATTTAAATTTAATATAAAGAAAAACAGACAACAGAAAACATTGTAGATAACTATTAAGCGCAGGCAGTAATCTTGTTTTCCATATTTGAAATTTTCCTCATTTAAGTTAGCAAAATGGATTTCATTTCATTCGAAAGATTAAGAAAGTATGGAATGAGTTAGAAGGTGTATAATAAAAGGATTTTCATAAATGATTTATAATGTAGACGTGCGAAATATTTTTTTAGTAATTTTAATATAACCAGCCGCAAATAGCTCAAACTATCATAAATTTCCACAATGTTGATTAAGTCTAATCCAAATATAAACCATTTACATAATTCCGTAGTGTTTATGGACTTTTTGTTAAATTATCACAAAATTACTTTTGCCTCCTCCTTCTATATGAATGTGGATAGGATACAGCCGAGCTTATTTTGCCCAAAATTTATGTTGCTTTACACAAATTTAGAATTGCTATTATAGAAATTTTAATTTATATTTGATATCTTTTTAACAAAGTTTTTAGGTTATTTTATTGAAATTTATTTCCCTTGAGCAGTTTTAATTGATAAACTTTTCTCATTTACAAAAGGCTTTTTTCTACACCAACATTATTGTAGACATTTTTTTGAATTATTTTTCATGTCCTACAATTTATTTGGTTGTGAGTATCACATTAAACCAGTATAGGAAATTAATTTTATATTAGGAGGCTTTTTAAATTAATTGGGTGGGGAGGCTTTTTATATTAATCATGTGGGTTAAATTTTATGTAACCTTTATCGGAATTCAGGTTTTGTTGTGGACTGCTTTTATTTGATTGAATTTATTTGATTGACCTAATACCTTCTAAATGATAGTTAGAATGAAAGTTCGCACAAAGTTAAAATATTGTCTGCTAGTCTAAAATTACGGAGGGATGTAATTTGCGAATCTGTGCTTATTTTGTGGAATACACACACTTCTTAATAAAATACAAATATTATATTATTAATACTTATAGATGAACTGACTAATTTAGTCTAATTATAAATCCACGTGGTTTAATTTAACGCATTGAAAATGAAGTGGTGTGGGTGGTCATGGTTTGAGACATCATTCTCTTGAAGTTTATAGGCCCTCCAACCTTCAAACCAAAAAAGGATTTTATAGGTTTATAATGCATGCTGTTAAGAGTGCGGATGGAAGGCTGCTGTGCAGCGACGAAGAGCAACTCCAAAGATGGAGAGATTACTTCTTCGCCGCCCTGAATGGTACACTTACACAGGAACCTCAGGAAAACAGCAACAATGCACAGCCAATAAGAATCACCACCCGGGCCCCATCCAAGACGGAAATAGTAACCGCAATTCATGCGATGGCCAATGGTAAAGCAGCTGGGAAAGATGGCATCCCGCCAGAATTGTTGAAAGCCGACTCAAGCCTCATAGCAGATGCGCTTCTGCCAATCCTAGAAATAGCATGGAACACCTGTACCTTCCCGAAGGATTGGACGGAAGGTATCATAGTCAAAATACCAAAAAAGGAGGACCTAACAATATGCGACAACTGGAGAGGCATCTGTTTACTATCTACAGTGGGCAAAATTTTGTCCCATATATTACTATCTAGGATAAGTGAGGCAGTTGACCGAACGCTTAGGAGGCAGCAGGCCGGATTCAGGAAGGGCCGCTCCTGTATTGATCATATTAACACCTTGAGAATAATAGTGGAGCAGTCTACTGAATTCCGATCCCCCCTTTACCTTGCTTTCGTAGATTATGAGAAAGCGTTCGACTCGGTCAATAGGAGCTTTATATGGCAGGCACTACGGCGACGTGGATTGCCTGATAAAATAATAGAATTGATAAAAGCCCTATATAACAATTCCAAATGCAGAGTTCTCCATAATGGAAAATTATCCGACAGCTTTGAGGTGAGCTCAGGAGTACGACAAGGATGCCTACTTTCGCCATTACTATTTCTTATAGTAATAAATGACATCCTTGTCGGCGCTCTAGATAATCGAACAGGCGGCATACAATGGGGTTTGGTAGACCGCCTTAAGGACCTCGACTACGCCGATGATATCTGTTTGCTGGCCCACAGACACCAGGACCTCAAAAACATGTTGAACAATTTGGCAACAGAAAGTAATCCAGCAGGCTTAAGGCTAAATCCAACTAAAACTAAATAAATGCGGATAAATGCAAACACCATTGAACGGACTGCGCTGAATAACCGTGACGTGGAACTGGTAAATAAATTCTGCTACCTCGGTAGTGTTATTACCGAAAATGGTGGGGCAGAAGAAGACGTCAGTTCCAGAATAAACAAAGCACGAGGCGCATATGCATGCCTGTCCTGCATATGGAGATCAACGGAGATCTCAACTAACACCAAATTGCGGCTGTTCACTCCAACGTTAGGGCAGTTCTTTTATACGGTTGCGAAACATGGAAAGTCACCCAATTCATCACAGGGCGCCTACAAGTCTTCATCAACAGATGCCTTCGTCGTATCCTAAAAATCCGCTGGCAAGATAGAGTTTCAAACGAAGAACTTTGGCGCCGTGCCGGCCAAGAAAGGATAGACGACCAAATCAGGTGAAGGAAATGGAATTGGGTTGGCCACACCTTGCGACGCGAAAACGAAAATCTAGCCAAACAGGCCCTTGACTGGAATCCGCAAGGTTCCCGTCGAGTAGGAAGACCTAGAACAACGTGGAGGAGAACCCTACTAGAAGAAACCGCAACAACTGGGAGATCCTGGTCGGAGCTGAGAGCTGTTGCGCAAAACAGAGTCCGCTGGAGGGCAACTGTTTCCGCCCTATGTCCCATGAGGGATTAAAGGAGTTTAAAGAAGAAAGAAAGAAGAAGAAGATTTATAAGGGTTCGTACAGTTTTTCTTCCATCGTTTTCCATCATTTGTTCACCCAAACTTTTCACAGCCCAGCGGGAAATGTAATGACTCCCAGCGGGAAATGTAATGGCTAGGTAAGCGGGGTGGTAATAAGATGGACCCATTACCTTTGTGGTGAAATAATTGGTTACTTTTACATAGGGATGTCCTGTGGCGGTAAGTACTTACTGTAGGCATTACAAACGAGGACTTATTTCATAGGTGAAGTGTATTAGGTGAATACATAGATTACCATGTAAGGAATGCAGAATTAATTTCTGGCTACCCTTTTTAGCATTGAAAACAATAATATCCGAAATTACCATTGCATTTCTGCTACATTTGGTGAGAATTTTACTAGCAAGATATCTTTTTGACTGCACTTGGCCACGATCCTCACCGAACAAATTTTGAGAACGGAATAAACTCAAGAAGAGAGGCTTCGACAAGACAAAGTATAATAAAAGCACATCACTATTCCAACGAAAGTATTTCACAAGTCATTACCCAGTCGCTTACGTAGCCATTACAAGGTAAAGACCTCCATTTTACTAAATTTGCAGTAGAATTTTTCAATTACCATGTAAGCGGTTACACAAATCATTAATGAATTCTTGGGTTACCTGAGTAACCCCTCCCTAGTTTTCCCCACAACATCAACAATAACATTACACTATACAGGCATATTTTCGATTGACCCTACCAAGCCCTTCTCAACTACAGGCCTTGCTTTAAATTTTTGCATATGTGTGACTTAGTCTGAAAGTTCGCTGAAGAACTGTCAAATTTATATGAAAAGTGCGCGAATCGGAGCAGTTTTTATCGTTCGTAAAAGAAACTAATAGATATTTTCGGTTAAATATAATAATTTAAAGGTGTCATAATAAAGATAAATAGTGGTTAGTTGTGAAACTAAAGTTAAATAGTGAAAGTGTTAGGAAAATTCCTGATTTATGTGAAAATTTGAAATTATTGTGCAGTGAAAATGATTTTTAAAATAATATTTATTTCTAATAAAAATATTCTTATTTTAAAATTATATAGGGAAGTGATTAAAGTGTTTAAATTGTGCGTTTACGGCAAAACGTCTTTACCATAAGTCAGAATTACTTATTACAGAATGTTATCAAACATTTTGTAATAAGTAATTCTGACTTATGGTAAAGATGTTTTGCCGTAAACGCACAATTTAAACACTTTAATCACTTCCCTATATAATTTTAAAATAAGAATATTCTTATTAGTAATAAATATTATTTTAAAAATCATTTTCACTGCACAATAATTTCAAATTTTCACATAAATCAGGAATTTTCCTAACACTTTCACTATTTAACTTTAGTTTCAAAATTAACCACATTTATCTTTATTATGTCACCTTTAAATTATTATATTTAACCGAAAAAACCTATTAGTTTCTTTTACAAACGATAAAAACTGCTCCGATTCGCGCACTTTTCATATAAATTTGACAGTTCTTCAGCGAACTTTCAGACTAAGTCACACATATGCAAAAATTTACAGCAAGGCCAATAGTTGAGAAGGCCTTGCCCTACTACTTCCCAGTGATGGAAGTACTTCTTGATGTCATTGTGCAGAAGTAGTCCAGTACTTCCACCTGGTACAAAAAAGACATTAAATTAACACGACGATGGCTTAGGCGGGGAATGACTTGCTTTTTTTCTTCCATAAAATGTGTTTTGGAAGTACTTACATCACATTTATTATTGAACACATATAAAAAGTGATTATATTGTAAATTTTTTCGGGCACCTTAAGATAAATATGTCGGCGTTACTACATCTAATCTATGCAGTAAATCGTTATATTTGGATTCGACAGATTTGGGTGGGATGTAGAATGCATTGATGAATATGTAGTTCTTGTCAGATTCTATCCTTAAAAAACGTGTTCAAAAATTGTGGACCACCTCCTCCTAAGAGACTGGTGGGTCGATAAAGAGATTAATCAGCTTGCCTCTCATACCACTACAATTGTGATTAAACAGTCCCAATGAGAAAATAACAAACGGCCAAGATCTGGCCCAGCGCAGTCTACGAACATTCGACGCTCGGGAACCAACCGTTGGGCCAAACCTGGAAATGATAACGCTACCCAGCGCTCAGTCGAGGGTCAAAGCTCATCGCTGGGCGAGTGCTGGCCGCCGATCCCAAGCCAAGCGCTGGTCGAAGAATGGCTAACGAACGTTTTTTTATATTTTGTTTATTGATTTATTTATTTTGAGTAATTATATAAAATAAAAAATATGAAATATAAATAATATAAGTAATTATAACAAATGTATTTCCCAAAAGTTTCACAACAATATTATTATTCTTTTTAATTTACCACATTTTTTAATTGTTATTTTTTACGTAAAAGTTTTGGTGAGCGTTGGCTGTGCTCTGGCCCTGCGTTGGCAATGAGCACTCTAACTCGCTTTGTTACAAGCGCAGGTTGACCTCAGGTACTTTCGAAATTTGTGCGCAGGCCCAGGTTAAATATTCAACCGTTGGGTTTTTACGCTGGGCCAGCGCTGGGCCGCTTGCAACGGCTGGTTTTCTACCGAAATTTCTTAAGCTTAACTGAAAAGGTGCCTGCTTAATTTGTTATTGCTCATGTTACTTAGAATAAAGTTCCAACAAGGTATTACGATCAGTAGCTAACCTTTCTTGTTGAATCGAAATCATGCGCCTGGCCCCGGTTTTACAATAAATGCAGGCAGAGATGGGGGTTTTTATACATATAAATCAGGAATAGCTTTATATCATATGTATGGATATGAAGTTTTGGATCTGGATATGGATATAGGAATAATATTATACCGATTACGGATATGAAATTATTTCGGGTTATCCGATAGTTTCAGATTGTTTCAATTGCGGATATTAGATTTTTAAGGAATTGTAAAAATTGAATACAAATAGGTACTGATTTGACTTTATTTCTAGGCAATCATTTGGTACTACAATCATCGCGTCTAGTGTGTCGTCTCGGACGGACAAAAACCTGACATAACGAGTCTCATTTAGACTCTGGCCCTATCAGAAATTATGCGAAATTTTTTATCAGATTCGGTTATGGTTTTGGTAAAAGAACTACAGTGACTCCCAAAAGTAACCGGACAGAGACTAACGAGTAAAAAAGTAGGAAGAAAACTAATACAAGAAGGAATAAAAACCATTTTTTTAACAAAATATTATTTAATAACATAATTACAATGAAATATAAAACTAAAACGACAATTTTCTTCATTGAAACAACACGAAACTAGTCCAATGTAAGAAAAAGTACCAAATTCACATCACAAAAGTATCCGGACAACGTCACAGAAGTATCCGGACAAAATATAATGGTCAAATGTTCCAACAGATAACAAATGTTTAATATTTAGTTGGATATCCTTTTTGTCTTATTATCATTATTATTCTGTCAGAAAGTGACGAAACTAACATTTTGGTACATATATAGTCTGAGCTAATTTTGCACCATTCCTCTCTTAAAACAGATTTTAGTTGTTCTTTGTTAGATATTTGGTGCTTCCTAACTTCATTATCTAATTTTACCTAAAGGTTTTTAATTGGGTTTATGTCTGGCGACTGGGGTGGAGTTTTGATTACCTTTGGACATTTATACAATAACCATTCACGCACAATGTGTTCGGAATGTTTGGGATCATTATCTTGGTAAAATTGGAAACTTCTTTCTATTCCAAGTTTTGGTGCACTGCATCTTAAATTACTCTTCAATAAATTTAAATACGAGTAATTTATCCATGATACCCTAAAAAAAAACAAATTTCCCATCCCAGATGCCGACATACACCCCCATATCATGACAGAACCTCTACCATGTTGCACTGTATAGGACGAAGATTCTCTTTCTGTAGCTCAGCATTAGGTTTCCATCCGAGTTGAAAACATTAAACTTACTTTCATCAGCAAAAATCACTTTAGAACTTCTGATCCATATTTAAATATTGTTTAGCAAATCGAATACCCTTCTTTCCATTAACTTCACTAATATACGGATTCTTCCTAGCTACTCGCCCATTTAACCCAGATTTTCTTATCACCCGACGTACTGTTTCTGCACTTACATTTGGTTTTTATTGAGGGTGGAGGGTTGCCAATCGTGAAATTTTCTCCAAAATTGTAACTACTCGTATTTCGTTATTAACTTTATTATTTTATTTTTTAAAAATAGATTTTAGTAAGAATTAAATAAAATAGAAATAGAAAATGAAAAATTAAATGGCATCCACTTTTTGGTACACGCAAACCCGCTTATGATCTGGAATCACAAAACGCTGACTTCAGTGGAAATGCTATTCTTAAGCTGTTAACATAACTTTGAAAGTATGAAAGTGCGTAACCGGAGACGTCATGGATATGATGGCCAGCTTAAATCGCAACTGCGAGTAGGTAAATGTTATTTGCTCATAAATTTGTGTTGAAAGTTGGATTATGGTCCGTGTGAACTGCGGCTACATCAGAAACCAAAATGCAGGAAACAAAAAAAAAAAAACATTGATCACACATTGACATATGTCCTCTTTAACAACGAGTTTGCCATCATTGTCGTCTTAAAAACAACTTTCTACCATCTTTTTCGATTACCCTGTAATAAGTTGTAGGATTGAGGAGATGCAAACCTCATTGCTAGTTTGCGAGCTATCCAACGCCACAGTTTGCACCGCACGTAACTCCATTTTTTTTAATATTTCGTTAACACGAGCAATAAAATATAGTATTAGTATTAAAATTGCTTATAACTTCGAAAGTAAAGGCCGTAGCATAAAAATTGTTTGGACATTATTCATAGGAAACACTCCAAGCTTTCTTATTCTGGGGAAAAAAAAAATTAGTTGACTATGAATATTTTGGAGAAAAAGGTGGTTGAAGGTGACATTTTTGTTAAAAAAAAAAAACAAAATTTTGACTTTGACGACTCATAACTCTGGAAGTTGGTACTGTGGTACCGTCGCTTTTACAATTTTAGATAGGTGGGAGTATTCTGCGTATACTGATACCTTATTCATGAAAATAAGTGATGGCGTTACAAAAATAAAGGGTTAATTAGTCATTTCACCCGAATGAAAAGAAATAGCATATTAACACCTTAGCCACAGTTACGGGATATAACAACTATACAGAAATTCAATATTCATTACAGCCGATAATCTGAGATACTTTTCTTTTGCGCCGGGCGTGGGGTAATTTTGTATGGGCTGTGACCCACCTCCTTTGTGCACTGGCCCAGGTTAAATATTTAACCGTAGGGTTTTTACGCTAGGCCAGCGCTGGGCCGTTTTCAACGGCTGGCATTCTACCGAAATTTCTTATTGGGCGTACTGCCTGTCTTGTATATATCTTCTATGAATTTTGGAATTTCCAGTATAGTATAAACTTTGGCCAGTTTCTAAGAGTCAGAATAAACTCCGGAGAAATATGAAATAACAAGTTCAGCGCTTGAGCTTAGAGCTTAGTCAAACTTAGACTAGTTTGTTTCCATTTTCAAATTCTTTTGAGTGCCTGCCAATATACCGTATACCTCTGCTTAAAAGACAGTTGCTAGCATGCCTAGGTTTACCGCTCTACTACGGTTTCTTGTTTTTGAGCCATATATACCACACTAATCAACCCAGTGGTGCTTTAGGAAAACTTCGCGGTGGCACTGTATGCTCACGGAAGATTTTTCAAACTTTGATATCAAGTTGTTGTCAGGCGATTGTAAATTTCCAAAATTTTTCTTTATCTTTATGTTGCTTCATACGGTGTGTTATTTAAATGACATTTGTAAACCTTTGTCTAATGCATTAGATAGAAACTAGTAGTTTTTATTTTTCGAAATAACTTTTCACAATTTAAATTCAGGAACAAAACAAAATTTTATGAAAATCCATTTACAATATATGTAACACCACATTTTTTGGAGGGCTTAAATAAAAAGTAGCAATAAATAATACAACAAATTTCGTTTAACAATAAATAAAACAAACAATTTCGAATTACAACTTTTATAAGTGCACATCAAACAAAATTTTAAATATGATGAAAACTAGTTTTAGATTTTGTTTGAGATAAAATTAGCTAAATTACTTGGACGTATGGAAAAGATACTTTTTTCTTAAAGAAATTTGTGATAAAAAAAAACTAATAAAAAATAATAATTTATAAATGAGAAGAAAAGTAACTGCATCATTCACTTTAAAGTAAAATAAAAAACTAAATTAAATAACTTAGTTAATTATTAAGAAATGTAAAATTAAGAAAAATAATAATAATTTACGATTGTATGAAACAATTTTTTATAAGACGAATTAATTATAATAAAAAAAAATATAGTGAAAATAAATGAAAAATAATAAGATAATTTAACTAAAATTACTTTAACGTAATTACATTTAAGAAATAAAAATGAATTTAGTTTTAAATAACTTAATGTGAAAATATAAGGCAAAGGCATACAATAAAGGTATGTTGAATGACACATTGTAAATAATATTCATAAGAAAAAATATACACGTATTTAATAGAACAATTTATATCTCTTGTTTTATTTTGTATGCACATTATATTTATTAAAACATGTGCGTTGTAGATGTAACAATTGGCACTTCTTCATACGGTTTTTAGATGGAGTATAAAATTTTAAAATGCATAACATTTTATGAAGAAGAATTAAAATTGAAATTGTGAAAGGTCATTGTGGCGGCAGAAATAAAAAGGTAAAATACAATGCAAAGAAAAAAAGAATTCAAATTCACACTTTAAAAACATATGAACATTTCAAAGTAATAGAACTGTTGCTGGTTAAATTGGATCAAATCCACATCTTGAAAAATCTTCAGGAGCCACCCAGGAACTTATTTAATTTAATCATTGACTTTATAATACAACCAATAAGACCGCTAAAGGCAAACAAAATGAAAACTTCCTGTCTGTGCGACTAGAACTTTTAAAGTGATATTGCGAAAATTCAAGTTCAAACTTCTGCACCTTTATTGCTCTTTATTCAATTATTCGGAAGCCTAGAATGGCGCCAAGCAGGTGATTAACCTTCTAGAAACGCTAAAGCGCACTGTTAAAATCTGTGATTACTGGTTTGTCTTCACATTTAAGAATCTGCCAAAGTTCCTTCAACTTACAATTGAGATCAGTTTGGCTGCACATCAGCTCCACTGCAGGCCAGCGAAATGTTCCTAATGTCAAGTTCAGTAAAGTAGTTTGAGCCTGATCATGGTTGGCGCTTGAAGTGACAAATGGGGCCGCGACTGAAAAACGGAATCTCGAAAAAACTGGAATTTTTTGGAAAAAAAGAATTCAGGCGTATCACAGTTGGCAACTATGATACCATTGGACCACTGATAATAAGTAGTCATCTGTTAAGGGGTACCCATATTTTCTTTTATGTTACATGAGCCCTTATATAACCCATTACACGAGAAGGCAGATGGTAAGGTGTAATCCAGAATTAGACCCAAACAAGTGAGAGTTTGCCCGATGACTCATTTGTTTTCGTATTTTTGTATACGAGCGCTATCGCGACATATGTATGTAGATGTTGTGAAAAAAATAAATCTCGGTAGGCTCCGGTGGGCACGGCATCTAGTTCGAATGAGTGAAGATGAGCCTGCTCGGAAAGTTCTCTGTGGTAAGACCTCTGAGGTGCGACAGCGAAGGAAATCCAACCTTCGCTGGAAGGATGGTGAAGACCATGAGCTTAGGGATGCCAAACTAGATGACATCGGAACCGGGACCGGTGAAAAGAACAGTTGCAAGAGGCTAGGACCGGATCCCGCTTGTAAAGACGTCAAAGAAGAAGAATTTGTAACTGCTCTAATATGAGCAATTCCGTAAGTACTCAGTACTTATGTAACTACTCTAAGGAAAGTTAAAAATGTAATTACTTACTTCGTATGACATCGTGTGTAAAAATAAACACTTCTGTAAGGGGTATGTTAAGGCCTACCCCTTACTAGTAAGTGCTCTTTTCAGTACTACAAGTCCTACTGGGAAGAATCGTAATAATGATCTGTGAAAATGTGACCTCTGCTTCCTCCCCCTATACTTTTTTTTATACATAATGCGACTGCGCATTGAAAATCAACTTTTGAGAAACCGCATCTCGTTTGGTTCGGGCTATACATCGCTGTCCATGTTATCTACATTGTCATCCGGTGGTCCCGAAACCCCTCCCCTGGCAACGTCCTTGATGATTCCACTGAACTCGTTTTCCAACAGTTTCCAGTTTTTTCCGAGTACTTTGATTCCGTTGTGCAGACCCCGCGTTATTTGTTGTTACTTCAACCGCTATTATCAGGCAGGACCATTGTGGTGCAATTGCATGCGATATAGACAACATGCCGTCAGTTGTCCGCCACCACACCGCTAGAAACATTGAGCACCAAATCGACTGAACACAATCATTGTAATAATCATCCTCAGAGCCTCCGTAAAGGTGTGTTCCGTAATATACTGGAAGCACTGTTATTTTAGACGTCATGCCAGTGAACTGGGAAGCACGTTCCGTGTACAAAAGTTATTCTGAACTAATCAGTATATTTTACATATCGGAACGGGCTCCGCCAATATTGTTCACATTTTGAAAGTAAAAGTGTTGTAATTTTTTTAAGTTTTCTTGTAGTTTTGATTTCTACAGAGAGTCACTGGCATTTAAACCTAATTAAATTTTTACTTTACTTTTAAATTTTTTTGTAATAAAAAAACATGCATCTTATTTTCTATCTTCTTCGTCTCACTAGCTTTCTTTATTTTTTTTTTTTTGGCCTAAAACTGTAGTTTTTCCCTTGATTTCGTGGGTGAAATAATTGTTTAAACTATTTTTTCACATCTGAAACTATTACATGAAGCTCCCTTATAATATATTACATTAAATTTACAGTTTTGCAC
Organism: Thereva unica; assembly: GCA_949987705.1. Lineage (NCBI taxonomy): Eukaryota > Metazoa > Arthropoda > Insecta > Diptera > Therevidae > Thereva > Thereva unica. The sequence goes on along the minus strand of OX465281.1, from coordinate 157,902,610 downwards.
GACTCTAAAAGCTTTATATCAAAGAGAGATAAAGAATTAGTGAAGTTTACGGAAAAATTGATATTTGAAAAGGATGTTTTTGGTTTTTCGAATTTTTATCGATGTTTTTCTATTGTGACACTATCATTTTTTACGCCATCTAAAAGTAGAGGATTCAACGAAAAAAATTGCGTCTTCAAAATTTTAAAAAACAAAAATTCGTTCGCCAACTTTTTTGATTGAAAATGGGGCCTTTTTTTAAATTAAGGTAATAAAAACTGAACGAAACAACCAATCGCTTTGAAAAAAAATTAGGCCTTTTCGAAACATGAAAATCTACATTTTCCTCAAATTTCTTTAAAATTGGATCATTTTTGTGAAAAATAAAAATGATAAACCAAAAACTCGGTTTTTGACGTTTTTCTCCATTTTTTGAGGTTATGTCGAAAAATGGTCTAAACAAAAGCTCTAGATCTTTTAATTATCTACAACGTTTACATTTAACGTTTTTCGATAGGAGGTCTAACCCACATTTTGGCTCCCCCGCCCCCTTTCCGGTCATCTGCTGCGGTGCTCTCGATTTTTCCATGTTTCAGCAGCATTTCTACTAAATTTTCCCGCCATCCATATACTGCTAAGAATTTTTTTTTTCTCAAAAATTATCTGCACTGGTCTATTATTACTGCTTTAATTTTATTTTAATTTTAGTTTTAATTTAATTGTAATTTAATTTAATTGTAATTTTTAAATCTAACTTTAAGTTTTTTAAAAAATCCTTTCTGTTGTTGTATTTCCTGTATGTACTCTAAAAGATGTACAAAAACCACATACTGATGTACAAGATTCACGCACTGTCCAAAACTAAATTATTATTATCTTATATATTAATAGGCAAACAAAAAGTTTGTACACGCTAAGGCTTTTTTGTTCGTGGACTGATTTCGTTTAAATTTTCAGAAAATGTTCTTTTTATGGTATAGTTTTGTAATAAGGAATTTGAACGAAATCGATTCACGAATAAAAAAGTTATAGCGATTTTAATTTTTCGGATTTTTAAAAGCCGTTGGGAAATTTGAATTTTTTGTGAGCATCAACATAGAGCTGAGTAGCCTACGATTGACACAAATGCCGTTTCAGTGAAGCGAATGAGAAACAGAGAAAAACCAGCGTTTGGCGGCATAACTGACATAAAAAAACTCGGTCACTTTGTGCGTGCATATTTTTATACTCTTTTGTGTATAGTATTATTGAGTTGTATTGTGTAAGGGGCTGCCGTTCCTTTTTTGGCGAATGCCTTTAGAAATTTTAATTGATTCATTTAAGTGTGTTTTGAATGTTATTCTGCGTAATTTTTATTCGCTTTCGTATGGTTCTCGGAATCTGAGTTGTATTTTTGTCATTCCAAACAGTTAACTGCGAATTTTGAGTGCAATTTATCGGTGAGTACTTACTTTTTTTCCGCGTTTTCTTTTCAAAATGCCAAGACAACGACGGGGACGCACGAATGTCGATTTTAGACCGCTTCGCGAAAATACTAGGAGTCGCGTTAGAAATTTACGTAGTGCTAATGAAATGAATGTTGCAAATAATGAATTGAATAGTGGTGTGAATGAAATGAATGTTGATGCATTTCATAATGAAATGTTTGTTGATGGTGTTGCACCTTTAGAAATTTTGACTGATTCTTTTAAATGTGCTTTGAATGTTATTCCGGTTAATTTTGATTCGTTTTCTTGTGGTTCTTTTAATATGAGTTGTCATTTTTGTCGTGCCAAACATTTTTTGACTCAAGTAACTTTACGTAATACTGAGGCATTTTCTTTGTGTTGTCATAAAGGCAAAGTTAATCTACCTCCACTTTCTCAAAATTCCTTTTTCAATAATTTTTTTGAAGGATTAACTTCGAATGAAAGTGGTATTAAAAATCGTTCTAAATTTTTTTTGCAAATATTCGTTCGTATAATGCTGCTTTGCAATGATTAGCTCTGAGTGTAATTTGTCAAATGACATTGTAAATGGCATTTATCATTTTACCACATAGCCAAGCAAGACGTCATGGATGCGATTAAAAAATCCTGGGAAATTTTAGATGCTCTGGAGCGACAATGGAAATGTTTCATAGTATGTAATTAAAAATTCGCCATTGCGAATAATTTTTTTTAAATAAAAATATTTAAATTGAATTTAAATTCGAACAAATCGTGAATTTTATATATTTATTGTTTTTGTGACCGAATTTCGGTAACGGGTATCCCAACTAGTTATTATTATTACATTAATATTTGCCATAATTTGTACAACGTCACATTTTCAAAAATTAAACAGTTGTCACATGTTCAAACTACTGTGAGCATATTACCTCTTGCAGAGCAGTAGTCGCATTAGTAAAAAATGTTCATGACGTCATGAATGTTCCTAGAACACTGCGACAGGGCACTGTTTGTTGAAAATGGAACGGAAAAACTACCACTGGGGCCCTATTCTCTATTACAAGACTAAAATGCTTTTTACTCGATACTGTTATCCGAAACTAAAATGTTTCCATATTTCCTATTACAATATTGCTTTTTCTAATAGAAGTGGTCCGAAAGAAGAGAAAATGAGTGCAAGAGCTTTCATTTGTGTCGCCCATACATAAAATGTTAAAAATTGCTCGATTACAATTATTGAGCTTTCGAGTAAAAATCTAACAATAATTGTTACAGTTTCGAGTAGAATTTAGTCAGTTTTGTAATAGAGAATACGATTTTGGCAGTTTCGAGAGAAATTCTCACAATATTGTAATACGGAATAAGGCCCCTAGTATTGCAGTGCAGTTCTACCAATATATTACGGAACACAGCCTAAAACCCTAAACACACACGGGCTGAAATTAAGTATTTTGCTAATTTCAACTTCGAAATCCGGGAAAAACGACCGATCTGGCCTGAAATCTAGTTGGCGAAATTACATAAAAAATATATAATAATCGCTCGAAACCTACTCAAATTTCGCTCTTTACTTAGAACAGAGACACCTATTAAAAAAAGTAAAACAAAAAATATTATTTTTTGTGACAGCTGATACTATTGACATTTCTTTTTTCCGTTGAAATTACAAAAAAAATGACATAGGCCGATAAAGTTCTTATTTTTTATCAAGAGTGCTGATTTTTGAGTTTCACTTTTACTACTGAAAAAAGGTATGGAATATGTACATCAAGCTTATGCATCGAGTTTTCATCTGTTTTTTTAGTTCAGATGAGTTTATCGAAAATAAATTCTAGCAGAGCTGGCTCTACAAAAAGAGCCTATAAAAGAAGATGCAGCTGGAATGAAACGACGGAAAATTTATTAATTTCAATTTGGCAGGATCGTTTTGATGACCTTCGTCGCCAACGAAAAAATAATCATATTTACAAAGAAATGGCAAAGGAGTTAACAGAAAAAAGTGGAATTCAGTACCCGGACAATGATGTCTCTGTTAAAATTCATAACTTAAGCGGAGGTTTCAGGTCGTGCATTTATATTACATTTAATTCATTCGTATTAAGCATTACTTTTATATGCAGTGCCGACAAGAAAAAGGGGACTGGTTCGTCTCCATCGAGGTGGCGTCTGTATCCTATTTTGAGCGAATTTCTTGGATCAATGTTAATGAATAATCTGGATATCGTTGTATCACAGGGTTTTGAAATGTTGAATCAAGATGATGCTGTTCAATGTGGCAATCAAGATTGGATTCTAAATGACGATGCTCAAGATGCTCTCCACAATTTAGAACATACTCGTAGAAGAGCTGATGCAAATAGAAAATGCAAGAACCAGCAATACAAGAACACCAGATAGAGAATCAGCATCAAGCCATGGAAGAATATTTGAAGAAAAGTTCGTTTGGAAGTTATACAGGAGTCAATTCTAGACGAAATAAAAGAGAGCAACGCTGTAATGAGGAAGGAAATGAAGAAGGCAAATGAAATTTCCCAACAAAGTTTGGAGCTCGACAGAGACAGAAATAATTAGAAAGAGAAATTAAACACGTGCATTGACGAACGAATTCAATGTGGCTTTTCAGTGTGAATTTGTTACATTTCGAAGGAGAGCTAAGATTCATGCTATACAACGAACTCGCCAGCTAACTTTTTCGCGACACTTTATTAAGTTTAAAAAAAATCCTTTGAATTCATTCGTAAATGCACGTGTTTAATTATTTCATGCTATTAACGATTCATCTTGACTAATCCATATCACTTTTTTTTGTTATAAGTGTGTTTTAAACTGTCGCAATAAATAATTTCGCGGCCACGAAATTTTAATTCATATTTTTAATGTTTTTTTGGTGGGATATCACTCTTTCTGACGTGACAACGTCTATTAAAACGATGAACGCCGGCTGCATGCACGAAAACTGATGACTCATTGTCCCGTTATGTCCCGTTATGTCCCGTAGTAATTTTAAAAATTTGATTGTAGTAATCTTAAAAATTTGATTAAAATTGTCAATATTTAATTAGATTAAATTTGTCAAATTGTCAACAATAAGCAAAGCAAGCCAAACATTCTGTCTCCTAACAGGGTTCCGGTGTATAAGAAAATAGTGAACATTACACTGACGAAAACTGTGAAATGCAAACGAAAACAGTTTCCTTGCTTTCCTGCTTGTGCTATTACCATTCACAAGTCGCAAGGTGGGACGTTTACTGTTATTGTTTATAAATACTCCTCGGAGCAACCACAACAGTTGGTGTACGTGGCGCTGAGTCGGGTAACGAATATAGACGGCTTGCACATCATCACAGAAAAAGATGCGCCTTTTATCTTCAAACACGGACGGGATGGGAACGACTCACAGACTACGCGAGATGTCCGTAACGAATACATTCGACTCCGTGGACACGCCCTTCAAACAATCACTTCGAAAGCAGTGAAATTTTGTGATGACGGTAACAACGCTGGGCAAACGGTAGTGACAAACCTTAATGTTCAGAGTGTGTTTACGCACTTCGCCGATATTGAAACGGATCCCGTGATACCAAGATCGGATTATTTGGTATTGACTGAAACGTGGATGAGTGGCAATTTTGATCCAGTTCCAATCAATAATTATGAATGTATAACCAGGCAGAATAATCGATCGGATTCTGATACAAACGCAGCTGGTGGAGTGGCAATCTATCGAAAATTAACATCAACATCCACGGCCAAGATTCTCCACGTTGAATTGTCGGACACAACCCGTCTCATCAGAAACACAGGCGAGGTCTGCTTGGCTGAAATTACATGCTTCACTGTTAATACAACGTTTAAAATTGTACTTGGCGCAGTGTATAGTCATCCTGGAGCAAGTGTCTCAAACATTAGTGTATTGCTGCACCAAGCACTCTTTCCGTACGTGCATAACAGGCAGTATGTGCATCCGATCATGCAAGTTGATACCAATGTACCAATTCTTCTTTGTGGCGACTTCAACACAAACGTGAAAAATGATGATACATTCCTCAAATTCATGAAGGATATGTACATACAATCTCGAATGCACATCAGATGATACTAAGTCAACAACGCTGAGAGGAACAACCCTCGATTTGACTTTTTCAAGGCACATTACACTTACACACACACATTCCCATTCATTTCATACTTTTCCTATCATCGACCTATCCTTAATAGAATAACAAAGATTGCAAGAAGTTAAATATCAGACATGTATAAAAGCTGTAAATGAATTTGTTACTACACATTGTTACTTGTAAATAATCTGTTCATTAAAGTAATAAACATATTTGAATTCATTAGTGCAAATAAAAGCTAATTTATCAATCAAAATGAATATTTCATTTCACTCCTTTTTGTATCCATACAAAATAATGATAATTATATAAATGATTCAATTTTATTCATAAAAGTATGCAATCATTTCATCAATGTTTTCTCATGACGTTCTCACGTTAAACTTTCGTCCGTAAACCCTCTTTACAGACAACAAATTTTTTTTTAATACATTCTAAAATAAAAAATAAATAATCTTTTGTATAAAGAAATATTATGTATTTAATTGTTCATTATATTTTTTTACTTATTTTATAAGTAGGTACATAATAACAAAATGCAGGAATTCAAATTAATATTATTGCCTTTATAAAAAATAAACATAAGATCCTTTCGCATTTCTCGGCCAAGATTTTTCCTGCACTATGGAATCATTGATCCAGAACCAGCTCGATTTTTGTCTCAACATGCTGTGGTAATGACTTTGTTTCTGTATGGAATATTACACTAATCACTTCATAATTAGAACCTCCTATATGCAATTTTGCAGAAGCAACAGCTTTAATATCGCATTGCTCAATTTTAATAAAATTTTTATAATTCAGTTGGAATAATTTTAGTTGTATGACGAGAACAGGTGCTACCAAAATTATTTCCGATTTACGAATCTTTTGAGTGTACGAACGAATAACCATTTTTATATGAACACTTTTTTCTAATCATCGAATGCCATCTGGCATCAACAGTGCTAGTAAAAATTTATCGAATAACTAGTAACGATATATTAAGGATATACTATATTGTTTATTGTCTTTTACTTATGATACCCTTTCATTTGATACCCATGTCAAGAGGGTTGCGAATAAAATGGAAATCCGCCCTCTTGAGATGATTGCCGTGGATCTAACGAGATATTGAGTATACTATATCGCTTATTGTATTCTACTTGTGACACCTTTTCAATTTATACCCATGTCGAAGGGTGGTGAAGAAATGGTAATCTGCCCTCTTGGGACGGTCGCCATGGATTTTACGCGCATAGCTTATTGTATTCTACTTATCATACCCTTTCATTTGATACCTATGTCGAGGGGGTGCTGAAGAAAATGGTAATGCGTTCTCTTGAGATGGGCGCCGTGGATCTAACTATATATTGAGTAATACTATATTGCTTATTGTATTCTACTTATCATTCCCTTTCATTTGATACCCATGTCGAGGGGGTTGTAAAGAAAATTCGGTACCTCGGAACCAGACTAACGTAAGTCACACTAGGCCAACTTTTCAGGAGAGCAAAAAAACTGTGTTTGTCTGCCTCAATAATAGGTTAGGACTTACGTTCTTACAACCCTTAGAAAATGCAAAAGGCGATTATTCAACGGACTTTAGTTGTTATGGCTTAAAGTAGAATCAAATTCTACATACAATGATGTAATAACCCGAAAATGGTAATATTTGGACTTACGTTCGTCTGGTTCTGAGGTACCGAATTGTAATCCGCCCTCTTAAGATGACCGCTATGGATCTAACCATATATTGAGTATACTATATCGCTTATGGTATTCTGCTTATGATACCCTTTCAATTGATACCAATTTTGAGGGGGTGGTGAAGAAGCCCTCTTAAGACCGTGTAACAGCATAATGGCGCGATATAAATAGTGGGCGCCACTTATGCGAGGTGTTACCCCCTTAGCCACAAGCCCGGAAGAGCATGGCCAAGGAGCCAACACCATACATAAGAAATAAAAGAAAATCCGGAACTCCTACGCCGGCCACACGGAGTTGTCTAGCTCGCCGGAGGGGTCGTGGGGTGTGTGGCCGGGGCTTACCGCGGTTGGTTCACCACTTACCTGTGACTATAACACTCATCTTCCGACTCCATCCTTCGGGCATCGCCTGAACCGTGTCACTGTAGTGCGGTCCCGTGCCAACTCGTGGTATGGATAACCACCAGCTGACCAGGAAAGGCACTACCTAAGACTCCTGAAAAAGAAACGCCATCCGCCCCAACCATTCAAAAAAAGAAGAAATCTAGCACATTACTTTCATCATTACAACCATTACCAATTCTTTGTTTATTTCAGGTACATACATCAATACAAGAACACCAGGAGTTAAAAATCAATATTCAATAATAATAAAGGCAATGAACTCGAATCATTGTCAGATACAACTACATCCACGTATTCAATTTCAAAAAAAATTGTATTTTACAATAGTAACTGCCCAGATAAATCCGGTCGATACTAGATATGGAAACGCGTCGCTTTGGTACCAATACGATTAGTTTCTTACAAATGATATCACAATTATTGTGTTCAAGATACGGGAAACAATTGTCCCGGAAATAACAAGAAAAACTATTTTCACCAAATGAGCAAACAAACTGACAAAATAATGCGATTAAGATTAAAAAAAATTAATATGAACTGCGCTAAAAAATTATGGTATAGTGCTAAATTAAAGAATGTACGAATATTTTATTTTATTTTGTGTATTTTTGTTTTTCTTTTGTAGCGTTTTGTTTTGTATTATTTATATTTAATGTATAATTACTTATTTCATAAGGTTCGTACTCACGAAAAATATAATCAGAAACCTCTTACTAGTAATACCATCCGAAAAACCTTGCTGAAAAATGGCTGCGGCCGTTGTTTTAGTAATTAGCTGCTGTCGGTCAAGGACTGCATTTTTTCACCTCTGGAACGCCTCTGATACCACTAACAACCAAAATGAGCCACCGTTGCTCTTCTCCAGCACCTAATATGTCTCAAAAAAAATCTTCAGAATTGTTCCCCGTCTGTGAACGGTATTTCGGGGCATTGGCCCAAGGGACAAGAAAGAATTAATCCAGATCTCCTCCTACTACCCAATAATCTGCAGCTACTAAGATCTATATTATTTATATCTTCATGTGTTGTTCGCCTTGCACCAGGACGACAATCCACTTCCAAACACTAGTTTAGGTCTGCAACAGTACACTCTGGGACTCTGGATATCCTAGCTGGAACACGCCCATGCAAAATTTCAGCTTCGTGGATACTCTCTTCAACTTCATAAGCCGCAATTACATATGCTCAGCACCGGATCCAAAATTAATGTGCATAATAAGGAATCGCCGTCCAAAAAACTTCCTTTTACCCGGAGTATACCAATCAACGAATCCCCTTATTCAAAATTACAAAACTGCCTTTCTTAATAATGGTTTTTTTCCAACTTTTACAAATCCTTTGTGGACAAATTATATACTTTTTTTCCTTTCCGGACTGACTTCCTAACTGACTTCCCAATTTTTTCCTGACTAATCCAATTATTTTTTTTTCTCGCATACCTCGTTTAAAATTTTTCCTTTTCCTACAAAGTGATTTACAATAAATTTCCCATTACCTACAAGGTGATTTCCAAAATAAATTTCCCCACCCAAATAAATAATAATTCCGACCGTTACAACCGCCGTAATGGATTTTATGGCATAGCTTATTGTATTCTACTTATCATACGATTTCATTTGATACCCAGGTCGAGGGGGTCGTGAAGAAATGGTAATGCGTCCTCTTGAGGTGCCGCGGCGGATCTAGCTATTTATTGAGTATACTATATTGCTTATTGTATTCTACTTATCATTCCCTTTCATTTGATACCCATGTCGAAGGGGTTGTAAAGAAAATGGTAATCCACCCTCTTGAGATGACCGCCATGGATCTAATCATACATTGAACTATATCGGTTCTGGTATTCTACTCATGATACCCTTTCAATTGATACCCGTGTTGAGTGGGTGGTGAAGAAGTGGTAATCCGCCCTCTTAAGACCGCCGATATGGATTTTACGACATACGGATTTTAGCTTATTGTATTATACTTATCATACCCTTTCGTTTGATACCCATGTCGAGGGGGTCGTGAAGAAAATGGTAATGCGTCCTCTTGAGATACCGCGGTGGATCTAACTACTTATTGAGTATATTATATTGCTTATTGAATTCCATTTCATTTGATACCAATGTCGACGAGGTTGTAAAGAAAATGGTAATCCGCCCTCTTGAGATGACCTCCATGGATCTAACCATATATTTAATATACTATATCGCTTAGGTGTAATGCCCACGCAAATCCCAGCGTCACTTCAAAGATCAATAAGAGAAAGATTAACCAGGTCAAGAAAACGACCAAAACAATCAAATTACTCAAGCACCAGAAGCACGAAAGAATTGCGGTCATATTACATCAAAGTTCGCGGCACCAGATGTAAACACGGAACTGCGACCGACGCGGTGCACTTGACAAAATGAAAACAGAACACGAGTGACATAATTAGCTAACAGGTGTATGAAATAATAAAAACGAATGGTAATTAAAAACAATCAAGTTCATTGCTCAAGAAATGAATGAAATGATGAATCGGCAATTGAGTAAGTTACGGATAAGTTATAGAAATAAAGTTAAGTAGAGAGGGTAGAATTAAGCTATATAAATAATGTAATTGATTTTAAGAAAGACAGAGAGAATTAACAGGTTTTCGGAACCAACACCAAAGAGCTGCATAAAGGAGCCCGTTGCTCCGTCGCGCTCACAGTAAAAGTTCCTATTGTTAATTGAATAAATAAAGTAATAAAAGAGAAACATGAGTTTTTTCGAATAACCTGTGTGGTTTGTTGTCGGTACACGGCAGCCCCAAGAACTCAGCTGATGGGAGATCTTCCAGCAGATCGCTTGCGCCCGACGAAGCCTTTTCTGCATAGTGGCATCGATTACGCTGGTCCGTTCATCACCAAGTGGCTAAAGGGTCGAGGACACAAAACCACAAAAACGTATGTAGCACTTTTTGTCTGCCTGGCTACCCGCGCCATCCACTTGGAGTTGGTCCTAGATCTAACCAGTGCAGCTTTCATCGCAGCATTTCGCCGTTTCGTCAGCCGTCGAGGACGATGTGCCAAACTATATAGCGACAACGCTGGAACCTTCGTAGCTGCAGACAAGGAGTTATCACACCACCTCCGTCAACTTACCTCTAACCTATCGGACATTCCACAAAAGCTCATAACCGAAGGGACAGAGTGGCATTTTATCCCCCCCGCATCGCCTCACTTCGGTGGAATCTGGGAAGCCGGCGTGAAAGCCTTCAAACACCATTTCCGTCGCATTGTGGGCTCTCACACCTTAACTCTTGAAGAGATGTTAACACTACTGGCGCAAATTGAAGCGTGCCTCAATTCCAGGCCCTTGAATTCCCTAAGCGATGATCCTGAGGACCTGACTATACTAACACCAGGCCATTTCTTAGTAGGCGAACCACTTTTAGCAGTGCCAACTCCGAGCACATTGGACACTTCCTTGAATAGGCTCACTCGCTGGCAGCTAACCCAACACCTTCACGAACAGCTGTGGCATCGTTGGAGACATGAATACATCCACACCTTGCAGGCGCGCAACAAATGGCAACGACCTCAAGATCCTGTCAGAGTCAACGATTTGGTCGTCATCAAAGAAGACAACCTGCCTCCATCCAAGTGGCTTCTCGGTCGCATCACCCAGCTACATCCAGGCATCGACGGTCACGTCCGTGTGGCGACTATTCGCCACAAGTCTGGGCACTTCAGACGAGCTATTACAAAACTATGTGTACTCCCCGTCCACGAAACTAACAACCAACTTCATTAACACAATTTACCTATACTGTTAACAACATAATCTACACTTTACTTACTTTCCCACAGGTTGTAATCATCCCTCATTCGTTCACGGCGGGCGGATTTCCATCAACGCTGTTCACCTGCACACCTATGTCATCCACTGGAATCGTGCTTCCACACGAGACGGGCGGAATGTTAAGGAAAATTCACATCTTGCAACACCAGAGGTCCAGATGTGGGATGCAGCTACTGATATTGCTTTGTAAGCAAAAGCAGTGGTACCTAAAGCTGATGCCTTGACCTCTAAAAACTTATCATCTGCTGTGAGGAGTCAGTGCTTAATACTCTGGGTCAGAGACCAGATCTCGACCAATTTATCAAACTTTACTTTCTTTGTCCCCAGTGGACGCATGTAAATCGAATGTGAAATCTTGTGTTAGTTAATCATCAAAAAACATTAAACTATTATAACGTAAACTGCGCGTTTTAATTATTAACAGTGGCGACTACAACATGCCCATTCCGCTGCAAAACAAATGCTACAAATAGCAAAAGAAAAACGCAAAGTATCATATGACAAAAATTTCAATCCACTAGAAATCAAACCAGGAGAGATGGTATGGTTAAAAGTTGGTGAGAAGAAAAAGAATGAATCACCATATAAAGGCCCATACAAAGTCAAAGAACTAAAGGGAGCAAATGCAACAATAGAAATAGGCGATAGAATAAAAGAAATACATAGAAATAGACTAAAAAGAGCATAAGAAATAAATTAAATGAAGAACGAAAAATTTTTTATTAAAAAGCAAAAAAATTTCTCATTATACCGTGGGGGGTGTAATGCCCACGCAAATCCCAGCGTCACTTCAAAGATCAATAAGAGAAAGATTAACCAGGTCAAGAAAACGACCAAAACAATCAAATTACTCAAGTACCAGAAGCACGAAAGAATTGCGGTCATATTACAACAAAGTTCGCGGCACCAGATGTAAACACGGAACTGCGACCGACGCGGTGCACTTGACAAAATGAAAACAGAACACGAGTGACATAATTAGCTAACAGGTGTATGAAATAATAAAAACGAATGGTAATTAAAAACAATCAAGTTCATTGCTCAAGAAATGAATGAAATGATGAATCGGCAATTGAGTAAGTTACGGATAAGTTATAGAAATAAAGTTAAGTAGAGAGGGTAGAATTAAGCTATATAAATAATGTAATTGATTTTAAGAAAGACAGAGAGAATTAACAGGTTTTCGGAACCAACACCAAAGAGCTGCATAAAGGAGCCCGTTGCTCCGTCGCGCTCACAGTAAAAGTTCCTATTGTTAATTGAATAAATAAAGTAATAAAAGAGAAACATGAGTTTTTTCGAATAAGACCCTCAAACATTACAATGGTATTCTACTCATGATACCCTTTCAATTTATACCCATGTTGAGGGGGTGGTGAAGAAGTGGTAATCCGCCCTCTTGATACCGCCGGTATGCGTTTTACGACATATGTAGCTTATTGTATTCTACTTATCATACCCTTTCATTTGATACCCATGTCGAGGGGGTGGTGAAGAAAATGGTAATGCGTCCTCTTGAGATGGCCGCGGTGGATCTATCTATTTATTGAGTATACTATAGTGCTTAATGTATTCTACTTATCATTCTATTTCATTTAATACCCATGTCTAAGGGGCTGTGGAGAAAATTGTAATCCGCTCTCGTGAGATGACCGCCATGGATCTAACCATATATTGAATATACTAAATCGCTTATGGTATTCTACTTATGATACCCTTTCAATTGATACCCATGTTGAGGGGGTGGTGAAGAAGTGGTAAGCCGCCCTCTTGATACCGCCGATATGGATTTTAAGACATAGCATATTGTATTCTACTTATCATACCCTTTCATTTGATACCCATGTCGAAGGGTTGTGAAGAAAATGGTAATGCGTCCTCTTGAGATGATCGCGGTGGATCTAACTATTTATTGAGTATACTATAGTGCTTATTGGATCCTACTTATCATTCCCTTTCATTTGATACCAATGTCAAGGGGGTTGTGAAGAAAATGTTAATCCGTCCGCTTGAGATGACCTCCCTAGATCCTAACCATATATTGAGTATACTATATCGCCTATGGTATTCTACTTATAATACCCTCTCAATTGATACCCATGTCGATAGAGTGGTGAAGAAATGGTAATCCGCCCTCTTGAGACTCCTACCAGTTTAATATGAACGCTTTTTGTTAATCATCGAATGATAGGGAATGCTATCTGACATCAACAGTGCTGGATTCGACTGACTTATAACGAAAATGTCACATTTTTAGAAATAAAGTATAATTACGAACTATGCAAAAGTAGTAATCGGTATTTCGAAATTTAACTGTACATCTGTACTACGAACTACATATGTTTTTTATAGTACCTAACGCAATCTGACACCATAGTTGTGACTAACCACTTTTATATGAATACATTTTGTTAATCATCTAATACCACCTGGCATCAACAGTGCGAGTAAACACTTTTCGACTAACTAGTAGCACCATCTCCTTTATTCAGCAATTGAAACAGCTTATAGCGCCATCTGATAGAATAATTTTGAGTACCCACTTTCTTAGACTGAAGGAGAACAAAAATGTTCGTTTCGAAATGTAAAATATGTAAAAATAAAGAAAACGAAGAATGATAGGAAAAAAACTAATATAATAATAAATTATTTATATTGTGGCTATCGGTTACAAAAAAAACACCTTGTTTTCCATGTTTAGGCGTAAATAAGGCTTTAGCTGTTTGCCCTTACGAACTCGTCAAACTACCGCTTGCCTTGATTGCTTAAGGGGTTCTTCATATCATACCTTTTCATTTGATACTCATGTCGAAGGGGTTGTGAAGTAAATGGTAATCCGCACTCTTGAGATGGCCGCCATGGACCAAACGAACTATTGTGTATACTGTATTGCTTATGGTCTTCTACTTATCGTACTCTTTCATTTGATACCCATGTGTCGAGTGTTGTGAAGGAAATGGCAATGCCCCTCTTGAGATGGCCGCCATGGACCAAACGATATATTGAGTATACTGTATTGCTTACGGTCTTCTACTTATCATACTCTTTCATTTGATACCCATGTGTCGAGTGTTGTGAAGGAAATGGCAATCCCCCTCTTGAGATGGCCGCCATGGATCAAACGATGACAAATTGAGAATACTACATTGCTTATGGTGTTCTACTTATCATACCCTTTCATTTGATACCCATGTCTAAGGTGTTGTGAAGAAAATGGAAATCCGCCGCCTTGAGATGGCCGCCATGGAGCAAACGATATATTGAAAACATTATATTGCTTATGGTGTTCTACTTATCATACCCTTTCATTTGATATCCATATCGAAGGGGTTGCGAAGGATATTTCAATCCTTCTCCTGAAACGGCCGCCATGGATTTAAAGGTACATTGAGTATACCGTATTGCATTGTCATCGGAGCTTAAGCTGTATGCAAAATTTCACCATAATAAGATATCCGGAAGTATTTGAAAAATTGATTGAAAAATTTGTTCCGTGAAGAAAACAGTAATCCGTCCTCTTGAGACGGCCGTCATGGATCTAACGGTACAATGAGTATACCATGTTACATTGTCATCGGAGCTGAAGCTGTGTGCAAAATTTCAGGGTGATCGGGTAACCGGAAGTCTTCCAAAATTCGATTGCAAGATTTGTACCGGACAAACAGTCAGAAAGAAAGCGAGCTAATAAAAACGTGTTGTCAAGATAGTATTGCTGCAGCCGTGCGCTTTCCTTCCGGGAGAAGGTTATTGTATAGCATTTGCTAGTGTTATGTTGCAACTGCACCAGTCTTGCAATGCATTAAGTTTTGTTTGAAGGAATGATACATCGGCGTCGGACGTTATAGCGCTATATATTTTCAGGTCGTCTGCATAAAAGAGATGTGGTATATATTTAAAATTGTGAGACAGATCGGAGATGAAGATATTGAACAAGCGGACCAAGATGACTTCCCTGGGGGACACCGGAAGTTACTTCGATTTCTTTGAATAAAAATCCTTGAAATCTGACAACCTGTGTTCTACCGCTAAGATATGATTTTATCCATTTCAGGGCAGGACCGGCCGAAATATGTCAGTGATTTATGAATTTAAAAGTGTAATCTTCATTTAATCCTTTGTTCCAAAACACTTATAACACAAAGAAAACGTTATCATGTAAAAACTTCGCCCGCATACCGACTTTACAGGAAACCAATCTTTTTCTTTTTTGCGCGCCAAATTGTGAATTTTTGGGTTGCACAGTGGGCAGCAATTTTGCAAAATTGATGATCTTTTTTAGAGCTTTTTTGGGAAAAAAATCAGTTCGCCAAAGAGCAAGTTCTACACAGACTGCCAATTACCTGGGATCATCAAAATCTACGAGCACAAGAGTTATTCTGAATTTGATTGGCTGTTGTTCACGTAGTACCAAATCCCCGAATTTAAAAAAAAATTTGTTGTCTGTAAAGAGGGTTTACGAACTATAACACAAGTAAACAAAAAAAAAATTTTTTTTTTGAGTCTGTTATTTAATGAATATTTTCTGACTGTCTACATCGAAAAGCAACCAGAGATACCATTCATAATCAATAAAGTTTGCTTTTGTACATAATACAATGAAAAATAAATATATAAGGTTTTGGCAGATTTTTTGATGGGTAACGGCTTTTAACACGCAGGAGTTGCGCTGAGAGGCGATTGCGGGTGTGCAGCGGGAAGTGGCAAGTAGTTATGTTTTGTTCGTACGCGCTTTTAAGAGGAGCAACGTATTTTGAGTGTCACAAGGTCTAGAAATGTCTTCAAAAAAGTGTAAAAATGCCGTCGACTCTTTTTGCTACATTTGCGGCGAATTCATTAAAATAAGAGCCAAAAAATTCAGTTTATCATCAAATGAGGAGCATCTGTTCAAAAGGTCGTATTTCACTTTTCAACTTTTTTTTATTTTAAAATTATTTGAAAAACATGGCATAAAACTCCATCGAATGAGCCTAAAAAGTAGTTCAAATTGTGCGTACTTTTCATATAAAAAATTCCCAAAAATTAGGATTCCAATCAAAACGACGTATTTCTGCATCTTTTGAAGGAAACGGTAATCCGCTATTTTGTGGTGGCCGCCATATTGGATCTACCGCCATATTGGATCTATTGAGTATACTATATTATATTGTCATCGGAACTAAAGCTGGGTGCAAAATCGATCAAATACCGATCAAATGGTCGTATTTCTGTCATTTCCGATCAAAAAGCCGTATTTCTAAACAGAAAGTTAAAAAAATACAGTTTTGATGTGAATTTTTTTAAATTAAAAACGCATATCATATTGTAGTCTTAACCTTCACATGAACGTACATTTAAATATTTTTTAGCATTTTTTTAAGAATAACCGGCAGTTTTTTTCGTTTTTTGTCAAGTTTGTTTATGATGGAAATATGACCTTTTGAACAGATGCTCCTCAAATATAAAACTCTGTGAAGCCTATGAAGCTTATTTTAACCTTCCCATTCGAAGTCAAGATAAAATATGGACACCTCATTTCTCATGTGGTAATTGTAAAAACACTCTAGAAGGTAAGAGAACACATTATAATTTTGAAGGAAAATTCACACATGTATGTACATATATACTTATGCAAAAAATGTACGTTTTGTTAATGAATGATGTATATGATTAATTTTTTTCCCAGCCTGGTACCGAGGAGAAAAAAGAAGTATGAAGTTTGCAGTGCCAAGAATATGGCGGGAGCCCACTGATCATGACACTGATTGCTACTTTTGTATAGTTAATCCACGTAAGCGTCGGGCTGGCGAAAATGCCAAAAAGATTCAGTACCCAGATCTACCATCAACGTCCGCTCCAGTACCCCACAGTGCACATTTTCCTGTGCCTTATCATCCAAAGCTGAAGGAACAGCAACCGCTATCACAAATATCTAGTAATAGCGAAGGCAGCGAGTTCTCGATTGAATCCACGTCTGTTGAACCACATCTCATTAATTCCAAAGAGTTTAACGACTTAGTAAGAGATTTAAACCTACCTAAAATTAAAGCGGAAATATTAGCTTCACGACTGAAACAGGGGAATTTGCTTCAGAAGGATGTTAAAGTTAGTGATCAAAGGAAACGTCATGAAATATTTTCTGGCTTTTTTACGAAGGAAGACGGACTTTGCTATTATAATGATGTCAAAGGTTTGTTTTATGCAATCGAAATCCCTTGCATTCCTTCTGAATGGCGCCTTTTTATAGACAGCTCTACAAAAAGCTTAAAAGCAGTCCTCCTTCATAATGGAAATAAATTTCCATCTCTTCGCTTCTGTAATGCTCAAAGAAAATTACGAAAGTGTTAAAATTGTACTTCAAAATTTGAAGTATGAAGAGTATAGGTGGCCAGTGATAGGGGATTTCAAGATGTTTGGTTTTCTGGTAGGAATGCAAGGCGGATACACTAAATATCCGTGCTACATTTGCTTATGGGGCAGTAGAGCCGACGCACTTCACTACCAGAAGCATTCTTGGCCTAAGCGGACCGAGTTTCAGATAGGAAAACATAATGTCAAAAATAAACCGATTGTGGAGCCCGATCATGTTTTGATGCCTCCGTTGCATACAAAATTAGGTCTCATGAAGCAATTCGTAAAGGCTCTTCGCCAAGACTCGGAAGCTTTTCAATATTTAAAGATTTTTTCCCTAAATTGTCAGAGGCTAAAATTAAAGCTGGTATTTTCGTCGGTCCACAAATAAAGAAAATAATGGCCAGTGAAGAATTCCTGCAATTTCTGAACGCCCACGAAAAGCAAGCGTGGCTCAGCCTTAAAGCAGTGATACATGGCTTCCTTGGCAATAAAAAAGCTAAAAATTACAAAGAGCTAATTTCTAATGTGCTTAATAGTTTCAAAATCTTGGGTTGTAGAATGTCCCTTAAAGTACACATTCCACATGATCATTTGGATCAATTTAAAGATAACTTGGGGGCATATTCAGAAGAGCAAGGGGAACGCTTTCACCAAATGTGATGAGCTTTGAACAACGTTATCAAGGACAATATAATGAAAACATGATGGGTGGCTACATTTGGGGGCTGATACCGGAAAGTTCGTACTTACACAGAAGAAATACCAAAAATATTCATTTTTAAAACTACTATTTTTTTTTGTATCTGCAGTTTTATTTTTATTGTGTTTTCTAAATAAAAGTGGTGTAAATATATAAATCAAGGATTATTTTCCTGTTATATATAATTTAAATTAAAAAATGAGATTTTACTTAAAATTTGAAATTTTGTTCTGGTAGCTTCAAAAGCAAACTTAAGATAAGAGCTTCAAAAGCAAACTAAGATAAAAAAAAAGTGCCATGGCTTCTCGATGGCACAGTAGACATGAATAGACCCCAAGGATAAGACATATTCATGTCAAAAACAAAAAGAACAAAAACAATAAAAACAACAAAAACAGCAAAAACAACAAAAACAACAAAAGCAGCAAGAACAACAAAAACAACAAAAACAGCAAACCAGCAAATACAACAAAAACAGCAAAAACAACAAAAACAGCAAAAACAACAAAAACAAATAAAACAACAAAAACAGCAAAAACAACAAAAACAGCAAAAACAACAAAAACAACAAAAACAGCAAAAACAACAAAACCAACAAAAACAGCAAAAACAACAAAAACAACAAAAACAGCAAAAACAACAAAAAGAACAAAACAACAAAACCAACAAAAGCAGCAAAAACAACAAAAACAGCAAAACCAAAAAAACAGCAAAAACAACAAAACCAACAAAAACAGCAAAAACAACAAAAACAACAAAAACAGCAAAAACAGCAAAAACAACAAAACCAACAAAAACAACAAAAACAGCAAAAGCAACAAAAACAGCAAAAACAGCAAAAACAACAAATAACACAAAACCAACAAAAACAGCAAAACAAACAAAAAAAACAAAAACAACAAAAACAGCAAAAGCAACAAAAACAACAAAAACAACAAAAACAGCAAAAGCAACAAAAACAATAAAAACAGCAAAAACAACAAAAACAGCAAAAAAAACAAAAACAGCAAAAGCAACAAAAACAACAAAAACAGCAAAAACAACAAAAACAACAAAAACAGCAAAAACAACAAAAACAACCAAACCAACAAAAACAGCAAAAACAACAAAAACAACGAAAACAGCAAAAACAACAAATAACACAAAACCAACAAAAACAGCAAAAACAACAAAAACAGCAAAAACAACAAAAACAACAAAAACAGCAAAAGCAACAAAAACAACAAAAACAACAAAAACAGCAAAAACAACAAAAACAACAAAAACAGCAAAAACAACAAAAACAACCAAACCAACAAAAACAACAAAAACAGCAAAAACAACAAAAACAGCAAAAGCAACAAAAACAACAAAAACAGCAAAAACAACAAAAACAACCAAACCAACAAAAACAGCAAAAACAACAAAAACAGCAAAAACAACAAAAACAACAAAAACAGCAAAAACAACAAAAACAACGAAAACAGCAAAAACAACAAAAACAACCAAACCAACAAAAACAGCAAAAACAACAAAAACAGCAAAAACAACCAAACCAACAAAAACAGCAAAAACAACAAAAACAACGAAAGCAGCAAAAACAACAAATAACACAAAACCAACAAAAACAGCAAAAACAATAAAAACAGCAAAAACAACAAAAACAACAAAAACAGCAAAAGCAACAAAAACAACAAAAACAACAAAAACAGCAAAAACAACAAAAACAACAAAAACAGCAAAAACAACAAAAACAACAAAAACAGCAAAAACAACAAAAACAACAAAAACAGCAAAAACAACAAAAACAACCAAACCAACAAAAACAACAAAAACAACAAAAACAGCAAAAACAACAAAAACAGCAAAAGCAACAAAAACAACAAAAACAGCAAAAACAACAAAAACAACCAAACCAACAAAAACAGCAAAAACAACAAAAACAGCAAAAACAACAAAAACAGCAAAAGCAACAAAAACAACAAAAACAGCAAAAAAAACAAAAACAACCAAACCAACAAAAACAGCAAAAACAACAAAAACAACAAAAACAGCAAAAGCAACAAAAACAACAAAAACAGCAAAAACAACAAAAACAACCAAACCAACAAAAACAGCAAAAACAACAAAAACAGCAAAAACAACAAAAACAGCAAAAGCAACAAAAACAACAAAAACAGCAAGAAAAAACAAAAATTTATCCTAAAAGTATGCTAAACAATAATGAGTCATGGTAACGATTTTCGTCTCCGCACATTCTTTCAAATAGACTCCAGGGATAAGACATATTCATGTCAAAAATATTTTTTCTCTTCTTTTTATAAGATAAAAATATTTCTTGTTCTTTTTTTGGCCGCCATGAATCTAAAGACAGAGCCTATGGCATTCTACTTAAGGCCCCCATACACGGTCAAATTGGCTGTACAACCAGATTTTCATCAAACCTATAAGCGCAATGTATTTTGATCGGCCGACCGGCCCACAATCGATAGTTTTGGTTGTACAACCGCACTTCGCTGTACAACCAATTGGACCGTGTATGTGGGCCTTTATAATGCCCTTTCATTTTGTTTTTGTAGAGCGAAGAAACTCTTTTGCTTCTCCGCTATTAAATTGGTAGATCAGGGTGTAACACCGTGATCTTTGATGCGCTGTGTAATAGGTGTAACACCTAAACACAAGTGTAGCTGTATGATAGAAAAAAGAAGTAGCTCTGCAGCCACTTCTGTCTCACACGTCTGAATTGCTTCGACTAAATTCTTTATTTTAAAACAATTTCTTTTATACTTATGACAATAATAAACAAAACAACAAAAAATAAATTAACTCTTCCTTTAGCAGACAATTGTCTTACAAATAAATGCTAAGTTGCAATTTTCGATTGAAGAAGATTTTCATACAAACAGTTTTCAAAGTGAAATTTTACCCGTTGAGGCATCATGTTACCGTTCGAGATAATTGAAAATTTTATGCATTGTGCTTATGTGACATTTTAAATGAGATTTTAAATTCTTTTAGAGACAAAAAATAAGATAAAAATATGGACTTGACAATTTCAGCAAAATGAATATAAATTTGATAATTTATTTGTTAATAAGAACTTAAAATTAAATTGATGGAATTTGATGATTCTTAACACATTTGATACCCAGGTCGAGGAGGTAGTGAAGAAAATGGTAATCCGTCCTGTTGAGATGCCCGCCATGGACCAAACGATATATTGAGTATACTATATTGCATATGGTGTTCTACTTATCATACTCTTTCGTTACCCATGTCGAAGGGGTTGTGAAGAAAATGGTTATCCTCCCTCTTGAGATGGCCGCTATGGACCAAACGACATATTGTGTATACTACATTGCTTATATTGTTCAACTTATCATACTCTTTGATTTGATACCCATCTCGAATGGGTTGTAAAGAAAATGGTAATCCACCCTCTTGAGATGGCCGCCATGAATCTAAAGACATAGTCTATGGCATTCTACTTATAATGCCCTTTCATTTGATACCATGTCGAGGGGGTAGTGAAGAAAATGGTAATCCGCCCTGTTGCGATGACCGCCATGGACCAAACGTTATATTGAGTATACTATATTGCTTGTGGTTTTCTACTTATCATACCTTTTCATTTGATATCCATGTCGAGGGGTTGTGAAGAAAATGGTAATCCGCCCTCTTGAGATTATTTATTAATTTATTATTAAGGAATGAGGGGGCAACCCATATGGTGAACACTGCGGCCAAGTTAGGCCTATTGTGTACGCCCTCTTGAGATGGCCGCTATGAATCTAAAGACATAGTCTATGGCATTCTACTTATAATGCCCTTTCATTTGATACCCATGTCGAGGGGGTAGTTAAGAAAATGGTAATCCGCCCTCTTGAGATGCCCGCCATGGACCAAACGAGATACATATTGAGTATACTATATTGCTTATGGTGTTCTAATTATCATACTCTCTCATGTGATACCTACCTCGAAGGGGTTGTGAAGAAAATGGTATTCCCCCCTTTTGAAATGACCGCCATGGACCAAACGATATATTGAGTATACTATATTGCCTATGGTGTTCTACTTATCGTACTCTTTCATTTGATACCCATGCCGTAGGGGTTGTGAAGAAAATGGTAATCCGCCCTCTCGAAATTTCCGCTATGGACCAAACGATATATTGTGTATACTATATTGCTTATGTTGTTCTACCTATCATACTCATTCATTTGATACCCATCTCGATGAGGTTGTGAAGAAAATGGTAATCCGCCATCTAGAGATGGCTGCCATGGGCTAAATTATAAATTGAGTATACTATATTCCTTATGGTGTTCTACTTTTCATAGCCTTTCATTTGATACCCATGTCTCGGGTGTTGTGAAGAAAATGGTAATCCGCCCTCTTGAGATGTCCGCCATGAATCTAAAGACATAGTCTATGACATTCTACTTATAATGCCCTTTCATTTGATACCCATGTTGAGGGGGTATTTAAGAAAATGGTAGTCCGCCATCTTGAGATGACCGCCATGGACCAAACGATATATTGAGTATACTATATTGCTTATGGTGTTATACTTATCATACCCTTTCTTTTGATATCCATGTCGAGGAGTTGCGAAGGAAATGGTAATCCGCCCTCTTGAGATGGCCGCCATGGACCAAACGATATATTGAGTATACTATATTGCTTATGGTGTCCTACTTATCATACTCTCTCATTTGATACCCATCTCGAAGGGGTTGTGAAGAAAATGGTAATCCGCCCGCTTGAGATGACCGCCATGGACCAAACGATATATTGAGTATACTATATTGCCTATGGTGTTCTATTTATCATACTCTTTCATTTGATACCCATGTCGAAGGGGTTGTGAAGAAAATGGTAATCCGCCCTCTTGAAATGACCGCCATGGACCAAACGATATATTGAGTATACTATATTGCTTATTGTTTTCTACTTACCATACCCTTTCATTTGATATCCATGTCGAGAGGTTGTGATGAAAATGGTAATCCGCCCTCTTGAGATGGCCGCTATGGACCAAACGGTATATTGAGTATACTATATTGCTTATGGTGTGGTGATCTACTTTTCATACCCTTTTATTTGATACCCATGTCGAGGGGTTGTGAAGGAAATGGTAATCCGCCCTCTTGAGATAGCCGCCATGGACCAAACGATATATTGAGTATACTATATTGCTTATGGTGCTTTACTTATCACACCCTTACATTTCATACTCATGACGAATGGGTATTGTAGATTATTTCAATCCGCCCTCCTGAGGCTGCCGCCACGGATCTAAAGGTATATTGAATATACCATATTGCATTGTCATCGGAGCTAAAGTTGTAAGCAAAATTTCAGCATGATAGGATATCCGAAAGTATTTGAAATATCGATTGCAAAATTTGTTCCTTGAAGAAAACGTTAATCCGTCCTCTTGAGACGGCCCCAAAGATCTAAAGGTGTAGTGAGTATTCCATATTACATTGTCATCGGAGCTGAAGCTGTGTGCAAAATTTCAGGGTGATCGGGTAACCAGAAGTGTTCAAAAAATCAATTGCAAGATGTGTACCGGACAAACAGACAGACAAGAAAGCGAGCAAATAAAAACGTTTTAAAAAAGAGGTCCTGGATTTCAAAACAAAAAAAGAGACCTGAAGAGACCTGAAAAGAGAGATCCAGCAGCAGTAAAGTTCTTTAAGGGACGACACACATAGGTAAGTATCTATAGCATACTATTATATGTTAAATATTAACGCCTCTCTATTTTTAGGTCGTAACATACCTCCCCTTCCTTCAAGAGATTTCGAAGAATAGATTCGAAGAAATCTCAAGAGGTATGAACGTTAGCTCTCTCCAAGTGTCAAATTTCACTCTATAAACCTAACTATATACCATCACCCTGCCTTATGCTATTTCTTATCGCTACAAGTTAACCACCACCATGTCTTATTCTACTACAAGTTACCACCACCATGTCTTACTCTACTCCTTTAATCCTATAAGCTTATTTATAACAAACTTGTCCTTCAACCTGGAGTTGACAAATCCGAATTCTCGGCTATCTTTAAGTCCTTGGCGTGCCAAACTCCAGCATCTTTACCGGTGCGATCTTTTAATTGATAAGTCCACGGAGACAATAATTTTGTTATGGTAAATGGCCCCACGTATTTCTAGGCTAGCTTTGCACTGAAATATTGCGCGCCATCGGACAGAACATAGTTCTTTCGTAAAACTAAATCATTAACGTAATACCTCTGATCTCTTCTTCTAAGGTTGTAGGTGTTTTTCGTTGCTTCTGCTAATTTGCTTAACCTTGCCCTGACGTCTTTCCACACATCTTGTAGTACCTTCGAACGGACTTCGGGGTTGTCCTCTCCCTGACTCGCCCCATGCGCCTGGCCATGTAACACCATTTCCTTGCCGAAGTTAATAAAGTATGGCGTTACCTTCGTGCCCTCGTGTGTTCCAGTTCGAATTGCGCAGCCAATTTTTGCTAGGTATGTGTCCCACGTCCGATGGTTATCCTTATCAGATACATAGGCGCGCAACATCGACTTAACATTTTCATTCATCCTTTTAGTCGGGTTCGCTTGAGGGTGGTAGAATGCTGTGTAATTGATTGTTACCCCATATTCTGCACAAATTCCCTTAAATTCTTTAGATTTAAACTGCTGCCCGTTATCGCAGACTAGGACCTTAGGTACGCCGAAGATTAAGAATATTGACTCCTCTAAGATGCGGCAAATACGTGGAGCGGTGGCAGACCGCAAAAAGGAAAAGCAAGGGAAATTTACTGAAATAATCTACAATGGTTAAAATATATTTATATCCGCGGTTAGATCTTGGTAAGGGACCGATTAGTTCAATACCTACGCATTCCCAAGGGTGACTACCGACCACGCGAGTGGACATCAGGCCTGCCGGTTTCTTTCGCTCTGGTTTTGTCGTTTGACACGTCGTGCAACGTTTGACATATGAAGCAACATCGCTCTTCATTTTCGGCCAATAAAAACGTTGGGCAATTCGGGCGTAAGTTTTCTTTATCCCTCCATGTCCTGCGGTTGGAACATCATGTGCCTCTAGCAAATCTTCTTTTCTTTCTGTTTTCGGCAACACTCTTTTCCAGTCAAAATCCTCCTGAGACAACTCTGAGTACTTTGGTCGTATGTGCTTCCAGAGTTTACCGTGCGTGATCTTCCAGTCTGGAAACCGTCCAGGATTCTTCTTTATTTTCTCTGACATACGCTGGTACCATGGATCGTCGGTTGTAGAGCCATCCCCTAGTGAATCTATGGCCGGAACTGATCGCGACAAGAGGTCCGGCAACAGGTGTTCCTTGCCTTTCCTATGCACTATGTCAAAATCGTATTGTTGTAATCTAATTGCCCATCGGGCTAGTCGGCCTGTAGGGTCCTTCAAGTTATGAAGCCATACTAAAGATGCATGCATGATCTGTAACAACTGTAAAACTGGTTCCCTTGATATATGGTCGTAACTTCTCAATGGCCCATAGTACGGCGAGGCATTCGCGTTCCGTGGTAGAATAATTTCTTTCTGCCTTATTCAACGACCTACTTAAATATGCTATTACCTTATCCTGTCCTACCGAGGCATCGGTATGGATTACAAAAGGGAGTTCGAAGTTTGGGCAGGTGAGTATGGGTGCGCTTACTAAGCAATCTTTCGCTTTCTGAAATGCTCCCTCACACTGCGGCGACCATACAAACTTAGTTCTCTTCTTCAACAACGCCGTTATCGGAGCGATTAGGGTAGCGAAGTTAGGGACAAATCGACGGTACCATGACATTGTGCCAATGAATTTCCGTACTTTCGTGACCGACTTCGGGGTTGCGATATTTAAAATCCCCTGTAACTTCTCTGGATCGACCTGAAGCCCATTCTCTCCCACAACGTAGCCCAGGTATTTTAATTCGTCTCTACAGAATTCGCATTTGTCAAAGTTAATAACGAGACCTGCTTCTCCAATTTTTTTAATACTTCGCTCAGCACCTCCTTGTATTCCTCGAATGACTGCGTTACAATAATGATGTCGTCCAGGTAAACAAAGACTTTGTCGTCCAGGGTTCCGGACAGTACTTTGTCAATCAAACGTTGCCATGTTGCGGGTGAATTGGTAAGTCCGAAGGGCATCCTGTTAAAATGGAATAGTCCCCGACCAGGAAAGGTGAAGGCGGTAAATTGCTTGGACTTTTCTTGCATGGGTACTTGCCAAAAGGCCGACTTTATGTCCAGCGACGATAAGTACCTGGCGTCGCGCAACTTGTCCAAGGTAGCCGAGACGAAGGGTAAGGGGTAGGCGTCCTTCTTCGCTACCTAATTTAGTTTCCTGTAATCGACGCAGAAACGATATTTGCCGTCCTTCTTCTTCACCAACACGACTTGCGAGGCCCATGCGCTGTTGGAAGATTCTACCACTCCAGCTTCCAACATCTCTTCTAACTGCTCATTAACTATCTTCTGCATGGCTGGCGATATAGGGTAATAGCGTTGTTTGATGGGAGGCGAATCCGTTTCGATCGCATGCTCCACAATATTTGTGCATCCCCATTTTCTGCTTTGCTTCCCCGATCTTCTTCTTCTCCTTTAATCCCTCATGGGACATAGGGCGGAGACAGTTGCCCTCCAGCGGACTCTGGTTTGCGCGACAGCTCTTAGCTCCGAACAGGATCTCCCAGTTGTTGCGGCTTCTTCTAGTAGGGTTCTCCTCCACGTTGTTCTAGGTCTTCCTACTCGACGGGAACCTTGCGGATTCCAGTCAAGGGCCTGTTTGGCTAGGTTTTCGTTTTCGCGTCGCAAGGTGTGGCCAACCCAATTCCATTTCCTTCGCCTGATTTGGTCGTCTATCCTTTCTTGGCCGGCACGGCGCCAAAGTTCTTCGTTTGAAATTCTATCTTGCCAGCGGATTTTTAGGATACGACGAAGGCATCTGTTGATGAAGACTTGTAGGCGCCCTGTGATGAATTGGGAGACTTTCCATGTTTCGCAACCGTACAAAAGAACTGCCTTAACGTTGGAGTTGAACAGCCGCAATTTGGTGTTAGTTGAGATCTCCGTTGATCTCCATATGCGGAACAGGCATGCATATGCGCCTCGTGCTTTATTTATTCTGGAACTGATGTCTTCTTCTGCCCCAACATTTTCGGTAATAATGCTACCGTGGTAGCAGAATTTATTTACCAGTTCCACGTCACGGTTATTCAGCGCTGTCCGTTCAATGGTTTTGCTGCCTTTCCGAAAGCTTTGATTTGCTTTCCAAGGCGTGGACTCGGACCTCTGTCTCCTGGTCTTTAAACCACCAGCTGTCATCCTCAAAATCTGTCAGAATTGTCATCTCCTTGCAGAAGTCTACCCCCAGAATGACCGTGTGCGGCAACTCCGGAATTATCAACACCTCCTTGATCTTCACTCTCCCTTCTACTGACAGTGGTGGGTCTCCTTTTCCTATCACCTCGACTGTCCCTCCATCGGCTACATTAACTACCTTCCTCGGTGTGCTACTGATCTCCACCTTCATTTTCTTTAACTTCTCCCTGCCTGGCCTGCCGATGACAGTTGTTGTCGAACCAGAGTCGAGTAACGCGCAAAATTTCACGCCAAGAATATCTACTGAAAGGTTAGGTCGCGCATCGTTTTCCTTACCGATGAAAACATAATCCACTTTTTCGTCCTGTGCTCCCTCTATAATCTCCCTTTTAACAGAATGGTCCGGCAGCTGCGGCTTGGTCGGATCTTCGCTAGTTACGGCTCTCTGCGGAATACCCGGCTCGCCGTCTAGGCTCGGGCTCCCTGGGCGTTTCGCGATCCCTGTGTCTGACGCTGTTCCCCCTGAATGGAACGTTGTTCCTCTGTTGGTGTCCGATTGCATTGGTTACAACGCGAGCGGATCGTCCCTGGTGTACCACAACCGAAGCACCTTAGCACCCGACAATTCCTGGCAAAATGCCCTATGCGTCACTTGCCCTACTAGGTTGGTTACGGTTGTCTACTGCCGATAACACTTGATGTTCGACTCCGAGGTATGCTAGGTCTGGCTCCAGTAGAGAGAGGTTGCGTCTTGACGGGGGAGGGATGAAATCCTCTGCTGAAGATCGTATGGCTTCGAGTTTCCGGCCTAGTTCGACCATTTCGGTTATCGACTCTATCTCCTTCAACCCCAGTTGTGTCTAGTAGAAGGGATGGACAGTCCTTCGCAAGATTCTAAGTTGTTCCTTCTCTGAAATTGGATCGTTCAACCGCGCGAACATATTTTTGAAGTAATGCTTCTTTAGGCGCGTTTTGAAAAATATTATGAGAGTGAACTTTGAGGAAATCACAACGCAACGCGGAGGATATTGGCGAAGGGGTGGAGGCAATGGAGGGCAAGCATTTCAACTTCCATTCTTGCGCACTGGGATTATCATTATTATGCACGGTATACAGAAAACGAAGGTAATGTAAAAGCGACGGCAGCTTAGAATACCGTAAAAAATGGGCGCCTGGTGACGTCACCCGTAATGCTGAAACAACATCGTGTCATCAGCACTAAAATACCGTATACGGTATACAGTCTTTTACATTACCTTGTTTCTGAATACCGTGACTATTAGCCCAGTGAATAAGCCGGAAAAAACTGTAAAATGTGGAAAAGTTGTGGAACAGCACCGATTTCAAAAATTCTTTTTTTCCCGTATTCTGTAGACGTTCAGGAACATTCATCACCACTATCCCTTACATTACATCGAAAAATGAATAAATTAGGGCTGTTTATTTTAATAATAAACGCACAGATTATTACAATAACTTTATTTAACAAAAATGAAATTTTGATAATAAACAAACACAAACTGAATTTAATTAATTACTGGATTTACTTATAATTACGACGACCGAGCACCGCGATGGTAAATGATGGACTAGCCGGTGATCGATAATCACCTCATTACCAGGGACCTCACTTAGTGCAACGTTTGCAGATAATTTCGGGCCCGTGGCTGGTTGGGGGTTGAACTCCTGGCCTTGGCAGTTGTTGGCATGCAGGTAGTTTCCGGCCTATGGTTAATTGAGGTTAAATACCTTGATGTCGCATGCACCGGAGCCACGAGTTGCTGACGGTTGCTGGTGCAATGTTCGGGTGACCGTTGATCGATTGATGGTGCAATGTTCTGGTGATCGTTGATCCATGGATCAACAAGGGCGGTTTTAGCCCTCCAAAGCACCCCCATGGATTGCATTACGGAAAATCTTTGTAAAATTTATATACTTGGCCTCGAAAATCGTCTCCTGGGGGGGTTTGGGGGTCGCTGATCACGAATCCGAGGTTCATTTGTATGCAGGGGTGGTTTCAACCCCTAAAAGTACCCTTGGTTTGAGGGAATATTAAAAATGCATTATTTTGCCTCGGAAATCGTTTCTCGGGGATTTTCGGGGTCGCTGATTACGAATCCGAGGTTCATATACACGTAAGGGTGATTTCAACCCCTAAAAATCCCACACCACCCCTCCCCCCCCCAAAAAACAGAAAAAATTATTATTTTGCCTCGGAAGTCGTTTCTCGGGGGTTTCGGGGTCGCTGATTACGAATCCGAGGTTCATATACATGTAGGGGTGGTTTCAACCCCTTAAAATCCCCCCAGTTACAGAAAATAATGAAAAATTTATTATTTTGCCACGGAAATCATATCCCGGGGGGTTTCGGAGTAGCTGATTACGAATCCGAGGTTCATATTCATGTAGGGGTGGTTTCAACCCTTAAAAATCACTCACCATCCCCTCCCCGAAAAACAGAAAATATTGAAAAATTTATTATTTTGCCACGGAAATCATATCCCGGGGGTTTTCGGGGTCGCTGATCACGAATCTAAGGTTCATATGCATGTGGGTATGGTTTCAACCCCTCAAAATCCCCCCACCCCCGTGACAGAAAATGAAAAATTTATTTTTCTGCCTCGGAAATCGTCTCTCGGGGCGTGTGGGGCAGTTGGCAAACTGATTTGACAGTTGGGAATTCAGTTGGGATAAATCAAAATCTTTTAATTTTATGAGGCGGGGCCCAGAGTTTGGGAAACTGGTCGCATTGTGTGTATTGCAGTTTGGCAAACTACTTCATTGAATTAAGCCTGAATTCGAGGAATATATTTTTTTTACAAGTTTATATTTTCATTGTTTTGCATTATTTTTATTTTAAATTATGAACGTTCACAAAATATTAAATTAGTTTATAATTTAAAAGGATATAAATATTTATATTAATATCTAATTAATATAAAAAACATCGTTTTGTTATTATAAATCTTAATCGCGGCTCCTGCGTGGTCATTCTGATCTGAAAAGAAATCGGTTCGGCATTAAGTCGTTTGATAACTATAACTTGGTTTCCTTGAACGACTGGATTGAATCACCTTTTCGTTTCGGATCAGTGTACGTTTGATAATTGAATTGTCATTGGAACATTCAAATAAATCGAGAGCACTTTCTCCACGCCGAACTTTCCTTGGATGCGAATTACTAATCAATTTAAACTAAGATTTCTTTTAATTTATTGCTTTTATTATCATTCAATTGATCGTACGCCCCTCACACAAAAAGTGCCCAGATTTTATCCGGACACAGCCCTAATTGAAGTGCAAGTGGTTAGGCCCGACTCTTTTTGAAAAAATTGCTGCAGCGAAAGTGAAGAAAAGATTCGAATACATTTATCCCCCGGGATATGATTTCCGTGGCAAAATAATAAATTTTTCAATATTTTCTGTAACTGGGGGGATTTTAAGGGGTTGAAACCACCCCTACATGTATATGAACCTCGGATTCGTAATCAGCGACCCCGAAACCCCCGAGAAACGACTTCCGAGGCAAAATAATGCATTTTTAATATTCCCTCACACCAAGGGTACTTTTAGGGTGTCTGCATACAAATGGACCTTGGATTCGCGATCAGCGACCACCAAGCCCCCCGAGAGACGATTTTCGAGGCAAAATAATAAATTTTTCAATATTTTGTATCACTGGGGGTGGAGGGGTTTTAAGGGGTTGAAACCACCCCTACATGTATGAACCTCGGATTCGTGATCAGCGACCCTTAAACCCCCGGGAATACGATTTCCGTGGCAAAATAATAATTTTTTCTGTTTTTTTTTGGGGGGGGGGGGGAGGGGTGGTGTAGGATTTTTAGGGGTTGAAATCACCCTTACGTGTATATGATGTTCGGCCCCGAACACAACAACCTGAAAGGGGACAGGATTCAAACAAAAAAAAAACACAACACATATAAAATATAAATATAATTTGTCCTAAGAAGTTATAAACTTAATCTAATTATCCTAATTCTAAGACTTAAAAATATAAATTAAAAATAAACTTAAAAAACGAATTTGAAATAAACTTAAAAACTAAATCTAACTTATAAGGCATGCTGAAATAGAGAAATATATATGTAAACAATACAATGAATTTTCATAAATAAAAAAAAATCTGAAAAAAAGAAAATAACCAACTACGAATTAAAAATTATTCTCTGAAACATAAGGAAAAAATAAATAATAACCCTGAAATATAAAATGATAAAAAAGCTGAAATTACAAATGAACCTGAAATAAATGCTTATAGAGTAATTAATCAACGATACTTACCAAGCCCCTATAGCATACTGGAGGCTACTTCATTTCGGAGCACCGGCAAGTTGAAACTTGTCTTTTTACCTAAAACCCTAAAAATGAATGAAATTATTAATAAAATATTAAAAACAAACTATAAGATTATACTTACCTGCGATATTTAGCTGAAACAAGACAAGCAGAATTAATAAATTTGAAATTAATTGAAGGTCAAAAAACAACAACAACAACCACACGCAGAACGTAAACAAACCGAATTCAAACAATTAACACATAAAAAGCACATCCAAGTTAAACCACTTGCGCAATATGTGCTACATATCATTTCACCTGTACAATATGTGTATATGTCACACATTACAGGTGAAAATAGCAATTTAAGGTGGAAAATGACGGATATAACCTATCATTTTTACCCACCTATTTTCTCACAAGAAAACACGATTTCCGAAACCTACAACACACACAACTGTTCACAGGTGAATAATAAACACACCACATCACATTACTTACCTGAAAATTAGTGAAAAACAGGTAAAAAAAAACACTAAAACAGCACTCGCGATGTACACAGAACTTCGCCCGGCAAAGAAACGTCAAACTTTATGTTTCATATGAAAATGACATATGAAACTTATGTAGAATTTCGCGCGGATTCTAATGGTGACATTAAAAACATCGAAAAGGATACGCGTAAAAAGATATTTTAATAATAATATTTCTCCATAAGGTTAAGGAGAAAGAAAGAGAAAATAAACTTATGAAATTAAAGCGAGACAAGAATAGTTGTGTACAAAATGGAGAAAGGAAATTATTTATGGCCATTTTAGGGAATAAAAATATCCCTGCAATAAAAATCGACAAAAAAGAGAAAAACAGTCGAAAAAATATAAAGAAAAATTAGAATAATTATTTTAAATACAGTACAAATAATTACTATTACAATTGGCCTCTAAATTCGGTGAAAGTTAATAATTTTACGCTGCCGATAAGGCAGTTCGCAACAAGGAAATAAAATTTCCTTAAGGACACCGTTATCTTTGGACTATAAAAACGCGGACGCATCCTTAGTCGGCCTCTCTCAATTTTCAGCTACGCAGGGAACTCTCCAAACCAATAGGAAGGTGAGAGTTTTACATGCAATATTAATTTCTGAAAATTTTTGATAGCAAGCAGGAAATTTTCTCGCACACCACTAAGTGGAAGGCGGAAAATTTCACATGCTCTTGTTGTTGTATTGTGTTTAATTTGGTAGCGGGCAGCAAATTTTCGCGCACACCACAACGTGGAAGGCGGAAAATTTTACCTGCATGTTTTTGTTGTAAATTTGATTTATAAAGAGCAGTGAACGCATAGGCACACCACTTTGTGGAAGGCTAAGGTTCTGCCTGCACTTTATTCACTTTGTTTTTGTCTCACGTAGAATAGATAAAAAGCAGTAAATTCATGCGCATACCATTTTATGGAAGGCCAGAATTTATCTGCTATTAAGTTTGTGTTCGCGTATCAGTCGTAGAAATTAGCAGTGAGTTTCTGCACACCGCTTACTGGCGGAAGGTGGCAAATTCTGCATGCTTGTTTGTGTTTAGAAAATATTAGAATTCAAACAATCGCAGTGGATTCCTGTGCATACCATTAATGGAAGGCCGGAATTCTGCCTGCATTTGAAACATATTAAACACGTAGTAAGAGAAACATCCAGGGCATCAAAGGAAATATTCAGCGGACCACCACGACGCAGGACTGGCATTTTCACGACGACCAGCGACACCAGGGCACTGCAGCAAGCAATTTAACCATACATTAGCATAAGTTGCATGATTAGGTTGTAAGTTTGCAAATATTGAGGTGTACTTATTGAATAAAATTGAATTACCAACTGCACGTGCGTTTTTTTTTCACTATTTTATATTTGTACGTTTCCGTTTGAAACATTTGGAGGTTCCACCGAGATTTCGTGCAGCGTATTCAAACTTATTTAATTTTTGTACTTTTTGCAAACTTACATACATTAAATCATGGCGACTCTGCAACAATTGTGCCGAAAACAATCTATGCTACGAAATCGATTGGAGAAATTCGTCGAAAACGGAAAAAAAACCGCGATAGCAAAACGTTCATATGGATATTATCAATCCAGAATCAACGACTACAAGGCATTATGGGAAGAATTCTGTAATAATGACTTAGCCATAAATGAAGCAGCACTCGATAATCCTGTAGAAGTCCCGGTGGAGTATTTGCGTCTCGATCGATATAGTGAAATGGAAATCAAATACGCCGAACATATGGGTGAATTGTTGGATGGATTACAAAGAAATGCACCAAACACTTCTTCAGAGCCAGGCACCACTCCAGCTATTAGAACACCAGAGCTGCAACAAATTGGGACGCAGCACGACATTCAGCTCCCTAGAATTAGCCTGCCAAAATACAATGGCAACTACGATATGTGGCGCTCCTTTCATGACGTGTTCGTGTCGCTGGTACATAGTAACCCCAAGCTAACAGCTGTGCAAAAACTGCACTACTTAAAGGAATGTCTAGTTGGGGAGGCAGAATCTTTATTAAGGCATGTACCAACCACCAACGATGATTACTATCCAGCCTGGACAAAGCTCAAGGAACGTTACGAGAACAAACGAATCTTAGTTAATCATCAGCTAAAGACATTTTTGAGTATTGCTAAGCTATCGACGGAAACATCCAAAGGTCTGAAGTCATTAATCGATACAACAACCGAATGCCTGCAGCAATTGAAGGCTCTTGGTGTGGACACGAGCTCGTGGGATGCAATTCTGATTTACTTACTAGTTCAACGATTGCCATTCACAACATTGAGGCTTTGGGAAGAAGAACAAGGATCAACCCAAGCGTTACCCACTTGTGCCCAATTCAAGGCGTTCTTGACCACCAGGTTGCGTGTTTTAGAATCCATTGCAGATGTCGTAGTATCTAAGCCTGCATCTAAACCCAACCCACACATCAAAAGGGAAACTTTTCATACACATCACACAATAAACCAAAATGGTTGTCCAGCTTGTAACAGCAAACACTTTATTGCCTTCTGCAGGAAATTCAAATCAATGAATGCGGACGCTAGGCGTAAAATTATACAAACCGCGGGCTGTTGTTTAAACTGCTTTTCACGTCAGCACACAATCAACAATTGTCCGAGTAAATATAGATGTCGCAAGTGCAACCAAAAACACCATACAACATTACATCCTAAGTCAAGGAGAGAGAGCACTGGGTCAACAGCATCCAAAGGGAATCTTCATGAAGGAGGTAACATACCAAACAAATCTCCTACAGCCCCGAAGATACACTCAGCTAATGAAGCTGAACATCCAATACAAACTTTCTTAGCCACGAAAAATCGCCGTGCGTTACTGGCAACTGCACGTGTGATGGTACATAGCAAACAAGGCACAGGAAAGCTACTACGTTGTCTCATCGATCCAGGATCTGAGGCATCCTTTATCACTGACGATGCATGCAGACAACTACGAGCTACCCCAACCAAAACAGAGGTAGAAATTACGGGCTTGAATTTAGCCCCTGCAGGCACATCAAACCAAAAGGTGAGCCTGTCGTTAAGATCATGTTACCAGACTGAGCGGGCCGTAAAAGAGGAGTTTCTAATCATAGACAGGATCACTAATCCTTTACCAACCACGACAACCCGAAAAGGAAACTGGCAGCATCTCAAGAACTTGCAGTTAGCAGATCCAGCATTCTGGAAAACTGGAAGCATCGACGCCCTGCTGGGAGTAAGGGCCTATGTGAAGATTTTAGAAAACGGCATTCGTCGCGGAGATGATACATCTCCAACTGCCATCAAAACAATGTTTGGATGGATACTAATGGGACCAATCACAGCTACGGTCGGCGATCAAGTCGCAGCATTTACGACCAGCACAACAGATCTCAAGATAGATAACCTGCTGAAACGTTTTTGGGAAATTGAGGAAACTCCGTCAAGGAAAATTCTCACGCCAGAGGACGAAACATGTCAACAAATCTTTCACAAAACACACATCCGGAAGGCAAATGGAAGCTATCAAGTGGCGCTGCCCTTTGTGGAAAACAAGGCTCCTATCTTGGGACAGTCAAGGCCACAAGCGATGAACCGGTTTCTGGCATTGCAGAGACAATTCACTAAGAAGCCTCAACTGAAGGATGAATATACCAAGTGTCTGGATGAGTACATAGACCTTGGACATATGGAAGCAGTAGATACCCCGACCAATGACGAGGAACATTACTACATACCTCATCACGCTGTCTTCAAAGACAGTTCCACAACAAAATTAAGAGTGGTTTTTGACGCCTCCGCCAAAACAACGAGTGGAAAATCCCTCAATGATCACCTTTTGGTAGGACCAACGTTGCAGCCCAAACTATTCGCGACCCTATTAAATTGGAGAAAATATAAGGTGGCCATGAACGCGGATATAGAGAAAATGTACCGCATGATCAGTATTCATCCAGACCACCAGAACTTCCAGCGAATCATTTGGCAGCATCCCCAGACTCGACTACCACAGGATTACAAATTAAAAACAGTAACCTTTGGAACAGCATGCGCACCATATTTAGCTATACGCACGTTACAGCAACTTGCGGAAGATGAAAGGGAAACATGGCCCTTAGCATACACAGCCATATACAACAATTTTTATGTTGACGATTTACTAAGCGGTGCGGACAACGTTGAGGAAGCCAAATTACTGCAACAAGAATTACGTAGCATCACCAAAGCAGGGGGCTTTAAGCTACGAAAATGGACAAGTAATTACCCTGCATTACTAGAAGACATTCCACAAGAAGATCGGGAATTAAAGTCCACCCTAACCCTGGTTTCAGATGATGTCGTTAAGACTCTTGGCGTTCGTTGGCATCCAGGACCAGATTATTTTTCCTTTGTTGTTAATCCACTGCCGGAGTACGCCGTTGCAACCAAGAGAAATATCTTGTCACAAGTCGCTTCATTATACGATCCATTGGGATGGCTCGCACCTATTCTGATTACTGCAAAAATAATAATGCAGTCATTATGGATAACTGGTCATGCTTGGGATCAACCAGTATCAAGCTCAATAGAGAATCAATGGAGTACATTTAAAACGGATCTACAGCATTTAAAAACTCTGCGTATTCCAAGATGGGTCGGATACTCCAAAACGGCAAATATGCAGCTACATGGGTTCTGCGATGCGTCATCCAGAGCATATGCAGCCGTCTTGTATTTAAGAGTGGAGACGGATAATGGAGAAATTACATCACACTTACTCACTTCCAAGACCAGAGTGGCGCCCACAAAGCCCACAACGATTCCTCGATTGGAGCTAAATGCAGCTGTACTCTTGGCTAGATTACTGCAGACCACCCTAGACGATATGCAACTACTACACATGCCCATATATGCCTGGACCGATTCTATGATAACTCTGCAATGGGTGAAAGAACATCCGGCTAAATGGAAGACTTATGTTGCTAACCGCGTCGTCGAAATACAGGAAACGATACGATATGATCAATGGCGGCACGTACCCACTAAAGACAATCCAGCGGATATAGCTTCAAGAGGCATCACAGTTTCTAATTTGGTCAACCACCAGCTGTGGTGGAACGGACCAAGTTGGTTGATTTGCAATTCCGATCAATGGCCAAAAACTCAGAACATACCAAGCAATACGGAATGCGAAGTGAAACGTTCAGCCACAGTTAATTTCCTAGCTCAATTGGAAGACAATATTCTGCTACGATATTCAACCATCACACGGCTCACACATATTATTGCCCTCCTCTTACGATTTAGACATAACTGCAAAAATATACATGCAAAACGGGTTAGTTACATATCCACAACTGAATACCAGGAAGCACAGACCACTATCTTGCGGCTTGTACAAAAAATCGAATTTGCCGATGATTACGCGAAGCTCCTCCATAAACAACCACTAGCGCGCACCAGTCGTCTGCTTAAGCTGACTCCATTTATGGATAAGGATGGTCTAATACGATTAGGAGGCAGATTATCAAACGCAGCATTAACACATGACGCCAAGCACCCAATCATCCTTCCGCAGGAGCACCAAGTGACACATATGATCATCGATCAACTACACTTAGCAACTCTTCATGGAGGAACGTCACTCGTTCTAGCTACCAGTCGCCAAAAATATTGGATTCTGGATGCTAGACGATGCGTTACGAGTAGAATACATAAATGTGTCACTTGTGCCAGACATCGAGGTCAGACTATGACACAGTTGATGGGGGACTTACCAGCACCCAGAGTCAATATCACCAACCCATTCACTAAAATAGGAATAGACTACGCTGGCCCAATAATAATCAAGACTTCGCCGTTACGCAATGCTAAACTACAAAAAGCTTACATCTGTGTTATCATCTGCCTAGCGACCAGAGCCATTCACATCGAGTTGGTGTCAGATCTCTCTACGATGGCCTTCATTGCAGCATTAAAACGCTTTATTGGCAGAAGAGGATTACCATCAGACATATACTCCGACTGTGGCTCCAATT
The DNA here is from genome assembly GCA_949987705.1 of Thereva unica. Classification (NCBI taxonomy): domain Eukaryota; kingdom Metazoa; phylum Arthropoda; class Insecta; order Diptera; family Therevidae; genus Thereva; species Thereva unica. The sequence continues at coordinate 157,863,991 of OX465281.1, read as the reverse complement.
TTATAGGAGCGAAAACCATATTGGATAAAGAAGTACGACAAGCCATAAAAGACGCTAATCCAAACGCTGTACAATATTTGGCAATGAAACAGATCACTTGGCACTTCAACCCACCAGCGGCTCCCCACTTTGGAGGAATCTGGGAAGCGGGGGTGAAATCAATAAAACATCACTTGCGTAGAACGCTAGGAAACTCAATTTATACCTTTGAGGAATACGCAACCGTCCTCAATCAAGTTGAAGCTTGCTTAAACTCACGACCCTTATGTAGTGTAAGAAATGATCCAGACGAATCCTTTGTTCTTACCCCGGGGCATTTTTTGATTGGGCGAGCACTCAATGCAGTACCAGAGCCAAATATAGAAAATAACATGTCATTATCACGGCGATGGAAATTGATACAAGATATAGTTAAAAAATTCTGGAATACATGGTCCAAAGATTACCTCAATCAGTTGCAACAACGGCCAAAATGGCAAAGAGAGCAACCGAATCTCCAAATAGGCGACATTGTGCTTATAAAACAAGAAACCACAGCACCAACAAATTGGCCACTCGCCATCGTGGAAAAAACATTTCCAGGACCTGACGGCTTGACACGGGTGGTACAAGTCAGAACCGGCCGCAGCAGCTTTCAAAGACCGATAACGAAGATTTGCCGCTTGCCAACAGAGCAACATACAAGCACAAGGGATAACTAACTCCCTAGTTGGCAACGTTCGTGATCGTCTTGTTAAATGTCCGTTTCTTGCATCCAGTTTTGTCCTTATCCTATCATGAAATCCGTAATCCATAAGCCTTCTTTCAGATGAGTGAATACGACTATACTGAAGAAGATTTAGCGGCAGTGGAAGATAGCTTCCTGTCTGCCGGCAGCCCTTATTTGGACCTCGACTGTGACTTCACTATCGATTTGTCAACCCCATCACCACCAGCATCTGCCTCGGAAACACCAACATCTTGTCCAGGTCCTAGTACCGAGGAGCCTCCGAAAAAACAAACACAACCCCCTATCTTAGAGAAACCAGCCATCATCAATGGGAGGTTCTACTACAATTTGGAGAGGCTCACACCAACAACTAACCTGACCGAGCTAGCCCAACGTGCGAACAACTGTTTCCAGCGCTTTGTCACCCGTGAAGGCGAAGATTTATACCTACCTCGGAGTATAATCCAACGGATTAAGTTCAATCGAGTCCGAGAGACAAGGAAAAAGGAAATCACCGTCAGTTTACCCAACACCTATCAGGCACGGCTCCAGGTCAAGGCAGATGGACGTATAGTGTTTCATCACCACCACAAAAGAGGCTTGAAAAAGCTGAAAGAAAGGTTGAACTTGAGAGTTCAACGCGGGGGAGAATGTTCGGCCCCGAACACAACAACCTGAAAGGGGACAGGATTCAAACAAAAAAAAAACACAACACATATAAAATATAAATATAATTTGTCCTAAGAAGTTATAAACTTAATCTAATTATCCTAATTCTAAGACTTAAAAATATAAATTAAAAATAAACTTAAAAAACGAATTTGAAATAAACTTAAAAACTAAATCTAACTTATAAGGCATGCTGAAATAGAGAAATATATATGTAAACAATACAATGAATTTTCATAAATAAAAAAAAATCTGAAAAAAAGAAAATAACCAACTACGAATTAAAAATTATTCTCTGAAACATAAGGAAAAAATAAATAATAACCCTGAAATATAAAATGATAAAAAAGCTGAAATTACAAATGAACCTGAAATAAATGCTTATAGAGTAATTAATCAACGATACTTACCAAGCCCCTATAGCATACTGGAGGCTACTTCATTTCGGAGCACCGGCAAGTTGAAACTTGTCTTTTTACCTAAAACCCTAAAAATGAATGAAATTATTAATAAAATATTAAAAACAAACTATAAGATTATACTTACCTGCGATATTTAGCTGAAACAAGACAAGCAGAATTAATAAATTTGAAATTAATTGAAGGTCAAAAAACAACAACAACAACCACACGCAGAACGTAAACAAACCGAATTCAAACAATTAACACATAAAAAGCACATCCAAGTTAAACCACTTGCGCAATATGTGCTACATATCATTTCACCTGTACAATATGTGTATATGTCACACATTACAGGTGAAAATAGCAATTTAAGGTGGAAAATGACGGATATAACCTATCATTTTTACCCACCTATTTTCTCACAAGAAAACACGATTTCCGAAACCTACAACACACACAACTGTTCACAGGTGAATAATAAACACACCACATCACATTACTTACCTGAAAATTAGTGAAAAACAGGTAAAAAAAAACACTAAAACAGCACTCGCGATGTACACAGAACTTCGCCCGGCAAAGAAACGTCAAACTTTATGTTTCATATGAAAATGACATATGAAACTTATGTAGAATTTCGCGCGGATTCTAATGGTGACATTAAAAACATCGAAAAGGATACGCGTAAAAAGATATTTTAATAATAATATTTCTCCATAAGGTTAAGGAGAAAGAAAGAGAAAATAAACTTATGAAATTAAAGCGAGACAAGAATAGTTGTGTACAAAATGGAGAAAGGAAATTATTTATGGCCATTTTAGGGAATAAAAATATCCCTGCAATAAAAATCGACAAAAAAGAGAAAAACAGTCGAAAAAATATAAAGAAAAATTAGAATAATTATTTTAAATACAGTACAAATAATTACTATTACAATTGGCCTCTAAATTCGGTGAAAGTTAATAATTTTACGCTGCCGATAAGGCAGTTCGCAACAAGGAAATAAAATTTCCTTAAGGACACCGTTATCTTTGGACTATAAAAACGCGGACGCATCCTTAGTCGGCCTCTCTCAATTTTCAGCTACGCAGGGAACTCTCCAAACCAATAGGAAGGTGAGAGTTTTACATGCAATATTAATTTCTGAAAATTTTTGATAGCAAGCAGGAAATTTTCTCGCACACCACTAAGTGGAAGGCGGAAAATTTCACATGCTCTTGTTGTTGTATTGTGTTTAATTTGGTAGCGGGCAGCAAATTTTCGCGCACACCACAACGTGGAAGGCGGAAAATTTTACCTGCATGTTTTTGTTGTAAATTTGATTTATAAAGAGCAGTGAACGCATAGGCACACCACTTTGTGGAAGGCTAAGGTTCTGCCTGCACTTTATTCACTTTGTTTTTGTCTCACGTAGAATAGATAAAAAGCAGTAAATTCATGCGCATACCATTTTATGGAAGGCCAGAATTTATCTGCTATTAAGTTTGTGTTCGCGTATCAGTCGTAGAAATTAGCAGTGAGTTTCTGCACACCGCTTACTGGCGGAAGGTGGCAAATTCTGCATGCTTGTTTGTGTTTAGAAAATATTAGAATTCAAACAATCGCAGTGGATTCCTGTGCATACCATTAATGGAAGGCCGGAATTCTGCCTGCATTTGAAACATATTAAACACGTAGTAAGAGAAACATCCAGGGCATCAAAGGAAATATTCAGCGGACCACCACGACGCAGGACTGGCATTTTCACGACGACCAGCGACACCAGGGCACTGCAGCAAGCAATTTAACCATACATTAGCATAAGTTGCATGATTAGGTTGTAAGTTTGCAAATATTGAGGTGTACTTATTGAATAAAATTGAATTACCAACTGCACGTGCGTTTTTTTTTCACTATTTTATATTTGTACGTTTCCGTTTGAAACATATGAACCTCGGATTCGTAATCAGCGACCCCGAAAATCCCCGAGAAACGATTTCCGAGGCAAAATAATGCATTTTTAATATTCCCTCACACCAAGGGTACTTTTAGGGGTTGAAACCACCCCTGCATACAAATGGACCTTGGATTCGCGATCGGCGACCACCAAACCTCCCGAGAGACGATTTTCGAGGCAAAATAATAAATTTTTCAATATTTTGTATCACTGGGGGTGGAGGGGTTTTAAGGGGTTGAAATCACCCCTACATGTATGAACCTCGGATTCGTGATCAGCGACCCTTAAACCCCCGGGAATACGATTTCCGTGGCAAAATAATATTTTTTTCTGTTTTTTGGGGGGGAGGGGTAGTGGGGGATTTTTAGGGGTTGAAATCACCCTTACGTGTATATGAACCTCGGATTCGTAATCAGCGACCCCGAAAATCCCCGAGAAACGATTTCCGAGGCAAAATAATGCATTTTTAATATTCCCTCAAACCAAGGGTACTTTTAGGGGTTGAAACCACCCGTGCATACAAATGGACCTCGGATTCGTGATCAGCGACCCCCAAACCCCCCCAGGAGACGATTTTCGAGGCCAAATATATAAATTTTACAAAGGTTTTCCGTAATGCAATCCATGGGGGTGCTTTGGAGGGCTAAAACCACCCTAATTTATTCATTTTTCGAGGTAATGTAAGGGATAGTGGTGATGAATGTTCCTGAACGTCTACAGAATACGGGAAAAAAAGAATTTTTGAAATCGGTGCTGTTACACAACTTTTCCAGCTTTTCCGGCTTATTCACTGGCCTATATGGGCATATGAAAATTCGTAGGTGAGGGGTTTTTATGCTGAGGCTATGGAGGGAAATAAATTTCATGTTCGAGTCATCAGCTAAGCGTAAGTTAGGTTTTTCGTGGGCCTAGGAAGATTCGTAGTGTTTATTATGTGCTGTTTGTGGGGTTTTTTTATGAAAAAACCAAGCTTAGGTGTAACCCTTTGTACTACCAGTCCGTCATGTCGTTCAGTTCATGGTGCAATGTCTAGTAGTAGCTTGGTTTGAAGAATAGAGGAGAATAGGAAAGGTTAGAGGGGGTCTGGAGGGTGTAGAAGAAAATGACGATGAACCTCACGTTTGAACTCTAAGATGTTGTACGAGTTCGGAAATACTGACTGCGGGAGATCATTCCACAATCGAGTTGTTCTATTCATAAACGAACTTCTAAACCGTATTGTGCGTGAACGAGGAGGCTGTAGGGTATGGGGGTGAGCCGAGCGGGCTAGTCTTGTGTTGCGGGAAAAGTATTGCCGTGCAGGCAGGAGGTCCTGAATTTCGGTGGAACAGTCGCCATGGTAATAGCGATAAAGTATGGAGAGGGCTGCTACGTTCCTACGGTAGCTCAAGGTGTCTATGGAGGCGCGAAAGGGGCCATCACCAATGAGTTTGAGGGCACGATTTTGCACCTTGTCGAGACAAGCCAAGGTAGTTTTCGGGGCGCCTGCCCAGATATGTGAGTTGTATTCGAGGCGCGGCCGAATGTAGGATTTGTATATTGTAGCCAATGCGGCTGGCTGGAGGAGGAACTTGCATCTCTTGAGAAATCCAAGGCATTGGAAGGCTTGTTTGGCGATTTGGAATATGTGATCGTTCCATCGCAGATGCTCCGTTAAAGTTACCCCTAGGATGTTGAGAGTTGAGTCAGCCGTTAGATTCTCTCCATCCACCGAGACAGGAGGAAGGTCGGTACAATTTTTGTTGGAGATCAGACAGTGCTTCGTTTTTGTGGCATTGAATTCGACGCGGTTCATTTCGCCCCAGTGAAGAATCGATTCGATATCCCGGGTGATCGAAGCAGACATCAGTTGACGGTGGTAAAGACAAGGTCTGGCACGTGCTTGTCTTATATTGTCGAAGGAGTAAGAGAAATTCAGAGTACCGTCATCAGCGAAGCAGTGAAGTGGGTTGGAGGGGATTGAGAGCAGATCATTAATGAAGATTGGAAAAAGTGCGGGTGAGAGAATTGACCCCTGGGGAACCCCGGCCGAGATGGCGTGGGGGTTGGATTCGACGCCATCCAATACTACCTTGATTGAACGGCCTGAAAGAAAGCTCTTAATCCAGTTATTTAGAACTAAGTGTATACCAATAGCTTGGAGTTTATTCAACAGAGCTGGGTGCCATACTCTGTCAAAAGCCTTTGATATATCTAGAGCAACTAGGCTAGACTCACCAAAGCTGTGAATGCTTTGGTTGATACGCTCGGTTAAACACACAAGCAGATCGCCAGTAGACCGTTTAGATCTGAAGCCGTATTGCCTGTCGTGTATAATTTGGTTGGATTCTAGATATTTCATCAGCTTTTTATTGATTATTGTCTCCATGATTTTGGAGAGAACAGAAGTAATTGCTATTGGGCGGTAGTTTAAGGGGTCGCTGGCTTCACCTTTTTTGGGATTGGCTGAACATGAGCTAGTTTCCAAGAGTCGGGATACACTCCGGAGAAGTAAGACAGGGCAAAAAGTTTGCGCAGAGGTTTAGCCAAAGGTGAGGCACATTTTTTAAGTACCATAGGGGGGATTTTGTCGGGACCAGTGGATTTATTGGCGTCGAGTTCCTTGAGACACCTAAACACCTCGCGAGTCCTGAAGTGAACTCCGTCCATTGAGTGGGTGGTATTCTCGAGAGTGGGGGGTGACATAGCAGCATCGGGTAAAGAAGAATTTGCGGCGAACAGAGAAGCTAATAGGTCGGCCTTGGGTTTGCTTTCTGTTATCACTTCCTTGTTGTGAATAAAAGGAGGTGTTGAGGAGGAAGTAAAATTCTTCTTGATGGCAGTTACCAAGGACCAGAAGTTTTTGCTGCCTGTAGTGGAGTTAAGAATCTTACTTCTCAATCTATCATCAAATGATGATTTGACTTTCCTGATGATGGAGTTACAGGAGTTTCTAAGTTTGACGTACTCACGACGAAGTGGCTCATTAGGCGAACGTCTGTATGCTCTATAGGCGGCTTCTTTAGGTTTGATTGCGTTCATACATTCCCCATTGAACCATTTGTTCGGCCTAGGCTTCACAGATTTGGTAGAGTGAGGGATGAACAAGCGCATACCCGCTCGAATAATTTTGGTGACACAGAGGGCCGCATAGTTCGCATTGGCACTACGGAAACACAAATCCCAGTCAGTGGCCTGGAAGAAGCGAATAAGACCCAACCAGTTGGCTTTCCCATAGTGCCACACAGTTCTTTTAGGAGCTGTGGTGGTTGTGGTCGAGGATGGATATGGGAAATAAGCGCTAATTAGTTTATGGTCCGAGTTGCCAAGGGGTGAGCTAACTTTGATGGAGTACCGCGTCGGGTGGGAAGTAAGAAACAGGTCAAGGAGATGGGCTCCTTGACCTGGAATATCAGGGACTCTCGTCGGACATTTGACAATTTGGTGCAAGTTGTTGAGGCTCGCAAAGAGCTCGGCGTCTTTGCCGGAACACTGGTGCCATTTGAGTAATTTAGCCAATGTACATTGTGAACGTTGAAATCACCCGCAACAATGATTTCGCTTTCCGGGTGGGAAAATAAAAATCCGGAAATCTGTTCGGAAATAGCATCGAAGGCTGAGGTGGTGGCCTCATTACTAATATTAGGACTCCTATACAAAAAACAGAAAAATATGACGTGGCTATGGATAATTATTTTAATCCAAAGATGGTTAAAATCAGAGGATGTACTACTGTACACCTTCTGAAAGGCCACGTCATTCCTAATATATATGGCTAATCCCCTATGGGCGGAAAAGTTGTGCACTAAGTTATACCCTGTCACCTGAAATCGATCTAAATCAAGATCTGGTAACACTTGGGTTTCACTCAGTGCGAAAATAGCAGGGGTATGGAGGAGTAACTCGCACGTAACGGCCAGGAAGTTCGCATTCAGTCCCCGAATGTTACAAAAATTGATTATAAAATCATTGTCACTTTGGGGACTGTTTTGCGTGAGGTCCATGACTTCATTTGTAGCCGGTCGCACCGGCGATGCATCCATCGGAGCTAACGGGAGTAGCCTTGTTGCAGTGTTATGCCTGCTAAAACAAGACGACTCCCATCAGCTGACCGATTAAGGCTGCAGCGCCGGAGCGACCGGCAGGAAGCGCGGGAAGCGGGTGGAAGAAACTTACGTGTTGTCCGTCGGTCCTTCGGTTATTGTTGTTGTTGTTGGTGGCCTTTGCTTGGTTTTTTGTTTATGTTTTATAATTATTTTTTTTATGTTATTGTTTGTTTTGTGATTTATGTTATTATTTTGGTGGTTTATTAATTTTTTTTTAAGTTTTTATGTGTTATAAGTTTTTTTTTGTTTTTTGTGTTGTTTTTGTAGTTATATTTATTGTTTCGGTTTTTGCGTTACAATGGGACTGGCGACAACACACGCCCGCACTTCACCGAGGCTCAGTCCAGACTGAGGTGAGGTGTTTTACTAGATGGAAGTGTTCAGGCACTGGCCTGAAGTGGGGAAGGACTTGCAAAAGCAGGCGACGATTGTATACTTTGCAAAACGTCAAAGTATTTAATACAAATTTACAAGTAGGCGTCGGCCCATTTTCAGACTATAAAAGGGCGGCCGGAATCAAGAAAAGTCAGTCAACCTTATTCATCCAAACCATCAAGAAGTCAAGTCCCGCTGAAGTTCCAGTTGCTGTTCCTTGAGTTGAAGTTTTTCCTGCTGAAGTTCCAGTTGCTGTTCCTTGAGTTGAAGTTTTTTTTCGTTCCAGTTGGAGTTCCAGTTACACTCCATTTGCCAGGTTATTGGGTTAAATAAATAAATACATGTTAAAGGTATAATTGGTTTTACTGATTTATTTCACACTGTGGCACAAACATGTCCCACTGGGACATCGTGTCCATACACTAATAAGAGCGGGTTAGACGGGGCATACATGTCAGTTCCTGACAACGCTCCAACTGTCCCGCCCTGATTCAGAACAACACAAACACAACAAATATACAATTTACAGAGTCGAATTGGTTTTGGTAAAGAAATAAAATTCAAATTTGCGCTGTTTATGTTGGGTCGTTGTGCAGTTTGGAGGAGCTATTCAGTGAGGTCGATGCAATACAAATTGCCATTTTTCTCATATCCGCTACACTAGGTCCCGCATTAAACATTTTGGTGGTTCCATCCAGGACCTGGTAATCTATTGTATCGACGAGATCGAGTTCCAAAATGAGTGCTCTAAAGAAGGCAATGTTACGAGAGCAAGCTCTGAGAGGTCGTATCGAAAAATTTATTGAGAACGCGAAGAAAACGGCAACAGCAAAACGAACAAAGGCGTTCTACGAGGTAAAGCTGGAGGAAATGAGTAAGTTATGGGCAGAGTACGCGGAGGTAGACCAAGCATTAACTGAAGCCTATATACATTACGAGTCAGCCTCCGTACCTGCACCGGAAGACACTTACGTGCTGTTGGAAGCGAAATATTCAGAGTATCGCAGTGAGCTGTTGGAAGGACACCGAAAATTTCCTGCAACAGAACCTCAGCCAACTCAATCCGATACGAGTCCAACCATTCGAACAGAGACATTTCTACCCAAAATCGGGTTACCCAAGTTCGATGGGAATTACGAGTCTTGGTTTGCCTTTCATGATTTATTTGTGTCTCTGATTCATAACAACACCCAACTGAGTTCAGTCCAGAAGCTGTACCATCTAAAATCATGCCTTATTGGCGAAGCTGAACAACTATTGCGACACATACCAGTTACAGATGATAATTATGCCATGTCGTGGGAAAAGGTTAAGGCCAGGTATGAAAACAAGCGAATGTTAGTTAACCATTATTTAAAAATGCTACTGAACCAACCGAAATTATCATCCGAAAATTCGACCAGTTTACAGACATTTATTTCAACAACTGATGATTGCTTGCAACAGATCACTAACTTGAAAATTGACATTGAGTCATGGGATTCACATCCTGGTTTCCAAGCTTCCGTTTGTGACGATGAAGATGTGAGAAGAAGAACAAGGAGCGTCTCAAACGTTGCCCACGTACACGGCCTTCCATGCATTCCTGTGCAAAAGGCTCACGGTACTTGAATCTATCGCTGACATTGTGTCAACAAATCAGCAACCACAAGGAACTCGCACAAAACCCACAAAACCCACGACAAGGGTGCATCACACAGTCAAGGGGAATCAATGTTCAGTCTGTCAGGAATCCCACTGGATTCAGCGATGCCCTAAATTTATTAGTATGGATACAACGGCAAGACGACATGTAGTTAGGACAACGGGTCACTGCTACAATTGCTTGTCGAAAGGCCATATGACGAAGCATTGTAAAAGCAAGTTCAGATGCTCGAAGTGCAAGGAAAAACATCACACGACACTTCACGAAGATAGGCAGAAGTCCTACTCAGACTCAACCCAACAACTACCAAGGGACATAAACACAACGACGTCGCAACTACAACAGCAACAAACGGATCAACAAGCTCTAAGATCACATCAACGAACCACACAAAAGGCCCACAGCTCGGCTGGTTCAGACGACGTACAAGCCTTCATCTTAAGGAAGGGAGCTCTCACGTTGCTATCGACAGCATTAGTACTCACTAGGGGAATCGACGGACGTCAATACACAATCAGATGTCTGGTGGATATGGGTTCGGAGTCATCATTCATTACCCAGAGCATATGCAAGAAGCTACGGGTGAGATGTAGTCCTACAGCAGTCAACATACATGGTCTCAACGCAATTCCTACAGGAACATCAACGAAACAGACCACGATCATTCTGGAAGCAAGGAATACAAACCATTTTCAGATGTCACAAACGTGTCTGGTAGTTAACAAGATAACTGAAAGGCTACCAAAGGTGGAAATTTCAATACAGGAGTACAAACATCTGCACGGATTGGAATTGGCAGACCCAGGCTTTTGGAAACCGGGCAACATTGATGCATTACTTGGTGCAGATGCCTACGCCAGGATAGTTCAAGATGGTGTCTGTCGAGGTTCAGAGCAAGACCCTGTAGCAATCAATACAAGTTTCGGATGGATAATAGTTGGACCGACATGTGAGAAGTCAAACACTATAGTCAACCATCTCACAATTCAAATCACGAATGAAGATCTCAGCTGCCAGCTGAAACAATTTTGGGAAGATGAGGAGATCACCGCACCACCTATTATAAGCAAGGAGGAACAAGAATGTGCCGACCATTATACGAAAACTCACAAACGACTAAAGAATGGGCAATATCAAGTCAATCTCCCATTCAAAGGGAACAAGGAACCCACACTAGGTGACTCACGTGGACTGGCTCTCAAACGACTTTATTGCGTGGAAAGACGGCTCAACAGCAATCCTCAACTAAAGAAGGATTACGAAGCCTGCTTACAAGAATATATTCAGTGGAAGCGAGGCCGCCCAAAGATGGCGAAACGAACTATTATATCCCACATCATGCAGTCATCAAAGAGACTAGCACCACTACTAAGTTAAGAGTAGTATTTGATGCATCTGCCAAAACGACGAATGGTCAATCATTGAACGATGCCTTGTTATCTGGTCCAACAATCCAGCCTAAATTATTTTTCACATTACTAAAGTGGAGGAAGCATAGGATCGCGGTGCATGCAGATATTGAGAAAATGTACCGAATGATTAAAATAGCACCAGAACATCAGACATACCAACGAATATTATGGCGGCATCCATTACGAGGGAATATACAAGACTACAAGCTGACAACAGCAACCTTTGGAACTACAGCCGCTCCATACTTGGCGATCCGAACGCTTAACCAGTTGGCACTTGACGAGAGACAAAACTTTCCATTGGCCTCCAAGGTGACAGAATGTGATTTTTACGTAGACGATTTGTTAACAGGCACGGATAAAATGGATGAGGCACTCGAATTACAAGACCAACTACTCGCAATGCTTACGTCAGGTGGATTCAATTTAAGGAAATGGAGTAGCAATGAAAGGCAGCTACTAGAACCGTTACCAATAGAATATAGAGAGCATAAGGATTTAGTGGCATTCTCAGAAGCAAATGCGATAAAAACACTTGGTGTCCATTGGCATCCGGGTTCTGACCACTTTTCGTATCAAGTCAAGCTACCCAAGGATCGGGATATCATCACCAAAAGAACCATATTATCAGACGTGGCTTCGTTATACGATCCATTAGGGTTTCTTCAACCAATAATCATTGTGGCTAAAATGTTAATCCAGGACCTATGGCTTACAGGGTGTTCATGGGATCAAGCAATTCCAGAACATATAGAGAAAGAATGGAGAAAATACAAGGAAGATCTGCACAACATTCACAAATTTAAGATCCCAAGGTGGATCCACTACTCACCACAATATGACATGCAAATCCATGGCTTCTGTGATGCGTCAAGGCGAGCAACGGCTGCAGTAATCTATCTGAGGGTCACGGATAACGAAGGAAACATTAAATCAACGTTATTAACATCACGGACAAAAGTAGCATCAATCAAACCAGTGACGATACCTCGGTTAGAGCTTAATGGGGCGCTGTTGCTAGCACGATTGTTGAAAGAATCCATGACAAGTATGGACTTACAAGGCATACCTTTAATTGCATGGACAGACTCAACCATTGTGCTCCAATGGATCCGACAACATGCGTCAAAATGGAAAACATATGTGGCGAATCGAGTTGTGCAAATTCAAGAACTCGTGAAGTATGATCTGTGGCGACATGTTCCAACTCAATGGAATCCCGCTGATCTCGCAAGCAGAGGAACTACGGCGAGCTCATTGATTAACAACCACTTATGGCTCCACGGTCCACCATGGCTCACAAAATCACCAGAAGACTGGCCAACAGCGTGCTTAGGCGACGAGGAAACAACGTTAGAAGCCAAGGAGCATACAACGGCACTGGTAAACATGAATGAAGACGAGATATTGTTCAAGTATTCATCATATACCCGGGCAGTTCGGATAATAGCAATGCTATTACGCTTCATCAATAACCTAAGGTGTCCGGTCAACAAACAAACGCAAGCCATGACCACCACAGAATTGAACCAAGCAGAACTAACGATATTAAGGCGAGTCCAACAAGGCTCATTCTGTTCAGAATTACAAAGCCTTCGAAACAACAAACCACTTTCACCTAGTAGCAAATTAATTACGTTAAATCCATTTGTTGACAAACAGGGTCTGATCAGGGTAGGTGGACGGTTGAAGAATGCTGCAATTGCGTATACACAAAAACATCCCGTCATATTACCCCGAGACCATCACATCACAGATTTACTTATCGATAAAACCCACCGGGAGACTTTACATGGTGGTACATCTCTAGTGTTAGCTACTACTAGAAACAAGTATTGGATACTCGACGGAAGGAGACGCATTACGTCCAGACTACATCAGTGCATTCCCTGCACGAGACATCGACAATCTACAACTCAGCAACTAATGGGAAATTTACCGCGGTGCAGGACGACGATGGCGAAGGCGTTTACACATACTGGAGTTGATTATGCAGGTCCGTTCGACATCAAGTCAGCGAAACATCGAAATGCGAAGATATATAAAGGTTATGTGTGTGTATTCGTTTGCATGTCAACCAAGGCGATACATATCGAATTAGCGTCGGATCTCACATCAGAGGCATTTGTATCTGCATTCAAACGTTTCATTGCCAGGCGAGGTAAATGCACAGATATGTATTCCGATTGTGGTACAAATTTCATAGGCGGGAAAAAGATCTTAGATAAAGAATTATGTCGAGTTATAAGGGAATCTAGTCCATCTGTTGGAAGATATTTAGCAGACTTATCAATAAATTGGCACTTCAATCCCCCAGCCGCCCCACACTTTGGGGGCTTATGGGAAGCAGGGGTGAAGTCGATCAAGTACCAGCTGAAGAGGACAATGGGAAGTGCCAGCTACACGTTTGAGGAATTCACAACCGTGTTGCACCAAATTGAGGCCTGCCTAAACTCAAGACCACTTTGCTATTTATCCAACAATGCTGATGATCCGTTCGTTCTGACCCCGGACACTTTCTTATTGGGCAATCTTTATTGGCATTACCAGAACCAGAAGGCGAGACATCGCTCAATGTTCGATGGCAACACACCAAAGGCAGAATGAAGCAATTTTGGGACAAATGGTCGAAGGATTATCTGAATCAACTTCAGCAGAGGTCCAAGTGGCAACGACAACGGCCCAATCTTCAAATAGGACAATTAGTGCTGATGAAAGGGGACTCAACACCGCCAACAGTATGGCCCATTGGTATAATAGAGGAGCTATTCCCAGGGAGCGACGGTTTAACAAGGGTAGTACAAATTCGTACCAACACAGGTCAATTCAAACGACCGATCACAAAGGTATGCCCACTACCAATACACACAAGTACACACAGCCAAGAGTCCAACACGTTCCATACACATACTTTAAATTCAAAGGTTACTAATAATACATTGCAGATGGGTAATCGATACGAATGCGGGAAGAAGGATATTGGGGTAACTGGCAAAACTATCTCTATATTGATAAAGAGGTCACGTTATCGCCGCCACCCGTGGATGGTTCGACGAGTCCTCTTAATCAATCGCCACAAAGGTCCACAGCGAAGGCAGAGTACCCACAGGCGCTACCTGAGCAGACCAGATACACGACGTCAACGACAACCAACCCAGCCAACATCAATGGAAGACTAATAACGTCATTGCGAATCCTACGACCGACGACCACAATCAAGGAGCTCGAGACAAGGCAAGAAAATGAATTCCAACGGTTCGTGACTAGGGAAGGAGTTGACATCTACTTGCCAAAACAAGTAATTAGCAAATTGGACATTGGGAAGCTACAAGGGCGAAGAAGAAAAGAACAAACTCTCAACCTTCCAGGACGCTACCAAGTTAAGGTCAAAATCAGAGGGAATGGCGAAATCCAGTTTCACCACTACCGCAAACGCGGTATATCCAGCGGACGAAACTGTTGATCAAGAATGATCAACGCGGGGGAGTATGTTCAGGCACTGGCCTGAAGTGGGGAAGGACTTGCAAAAGCAGGCGACGATTGTATACTTTGCAAAACGTCAAAGTATTTAATACAAATTTACAAGTAGGCGTCGGCCCGGTTTCAGACTATAAAAGGGCGGCCGGAATCAAGAAAAGTCAGTCAACCTTATTCATCCAAACCATCAAGAAGTCAAGTCCCGCTGAAGTTCCAGTTGCTGTTCCTTGGGTTGAAGTTTTTCCTGCTGAAGTTCCAGTTGCTGTTCCTTGAGTTGAAGTTTTTTTTCGTTCCAGTTGGAGTTCCAGTTACACTCCATTTGCCAGGTTATTGGGTTAAATAAATAAATACATGTTAAAGGTATAATTGGTTTTACTGATTTATTTCACACTGTGGCACAAACATGTCCCACTGGGACATCGTGTCCATACACTAATAAGAGCGGGTTAGACGGGGCATACATGTCAGTTCCTGACAACGCTCCAACTGTCCCGCCCTGATTCAGAACAACACAAACACAACAAATATACAATTTACAGAGTCGAATTGGTTTTGGTAAAGAAATAAAATTCAAATTTGCGCTGTTTATGTTGGGTCGTTGTGCTTCTTGGTGAACACAGTTTGGAGGAGCTATTCAGTGAGGTCGATGCAATACAAATTGCCATTTTTCTCATATCCGCTACACTAGGTCCCGCATTAAACAGGAAGGCAATTTCTCTCACTCGTAGTGTAATATCTTAGACGCGCCAAGTTTTTAACTTATAAAAAGTGGCAAAATATTGTATTTTAGCATTTTTTCCTCCACGTGCATTACCGGTGATAAGTTAGTTAGTGATCCGAGTAAATAAATTGAATAAAATTGATAAGGTGACCAGTTTTGTTTACATTCATGGTGGTTTTTTCGTGTTAATTTAGGGAAAAAATGTTGGATTGATGTTGTAATGAAATTAAAAGTGAATTTAAAATGGTTAAAAATTATTACGGAATTACGGTTATTAAAACATAAGTGCAAGTACCACCACACAACATGAATAACAATAACTTTTGATTTTTGTCCTACACATTTTTCTGCTTTAATATTTTTAAAAATTATTCTTTAACAAGCTTTAATCACTTTAAATTCACTTTTAACTCAATAACCAAACAAATTCAACATTTTTGCCCTAAAATAACTCGACAAAACCACAGCGAATGTAAACAAAATTGGTCACTTTCACAATTAAACCATTAAAACATATTGGTTCACTCAATTTTTTGAAATTGTTTTAATTCAATCACTGAAACACTAATCACTGGTAATCCAGGTGCAGGAAAAAGTGATAAAATACAATATTTTACAACTTTTTATTGCAAAAATAAACTTAAAAACTTGGCTCCACTATGTTATTACACGAGAAATATCCTCCATTCAAGCAAATGTAGGATCGGCACCGGCTACTTTCAGGCCTGTAGCTACGATGGGTTTGCTGGAGGCCCTATCAGAACCTCAAATATGCAGCGTACTGCAAATTTAAGACATGATATGAACATGCAGCACGCTGCTTTGCTTGTCATTTTACCAGCCTCAGCCAATTGAAATACTTTTGATTGCAGCGTGCTGCATTCTCATCTCATGCCCTAATTTGCTGCACGCTGCCAATTTTGATGATCTGATACGGCCTGCGGACGATATAGGTGAAGGGGTAGAGGCTATGGAGAGCAAGCATTGCAACTCCAATCCTTTAGCTATTAAGTTTATTATTATATGGGCATATGAAAATTCGTAGCCAAAGTCCGTTTACGATGTCCGTGGGTGAGGAGGTTTTTACCCAGAGGCTATGGAGGGAAATAAATTACATATCCTAGTTTTCAGCTAAAGCCGGCTCTAAACGATGCTATGAGCACTTTCCAACGTTGGACGTTTGATGGTAGAACGCATTGTGTGGCCGCTACTCGAACTACGAATGTCCAATGTCAAGCGTCCAACGATGGTGTTTGGACAGGTTCGGAGTGTTGTCAGTCAAACGTTGAAGCGTTGATGCTGTATTTTCCGATACATTAATGTCCTTAGTATGAAACTCTTCGTATCATATTTCAATTTCCCTAACCCACTCAATTTAATTGAGTAACAACTAAAAGAAGAAGCTAGGGAAGTGAACAGAATTTGGAAGTGACGTTTATTTCAGTAGTGGCAAAGGAAGTAGAATGAATCTACCCAAGATGAACCCACAGGTGAGTTACGAGAGCATACCGGCAAAATGAGTCTACGCAACGCCTGGAATTCCTCACTGTGACAGAGGACACAGACGATGTCCTTTTGGATTGCCGGAGATTAGCCGAGCAAACTGTTGCACTGTAACCTACAGCTAAAGGCAGGGCTAAGAGCAACGAACGTCTTAGACTATAATGGTACGATCGTTTGATCTACGGACTAAAATGGAGGAGAAGCTAAATTCCTCAATCAGAAGCTAAGGCGGAAATGAACAAAAAAGAAGTGAGTTAGGCTTAGAAGTACCAGTAGTATTATCAGACGCATATTAAGCTTAACATTCATTACGTTTTGGTAGAAAATTAGCCAGTCTTAAGAGAATTTCATGAGGCATCTTAAGCCCATCTTAAGATAATTGTAATTAGGCCTAATGACCCAACTAGTTGGTAATTTTAGTTAGGATTAGAATACGGTATAACCGATAGCTTGAGCGTGTCGGCATCATAATGCTTGCACCTTCCAACGCACGAAAATAGAAAGATTCCAATAAAATATTTGTGTGCAAATTAAAAATTAGTCTTAAAATCACGCCAAAGAAGTATAAGTTCTAATGCGTGTACATAAGTACACACACCCACTGTTTTTCATTGTAGCCACGTAGATTCCCATTGGCTCGTCCCTTCCTTGCGTTCTCCTGTGAATTTCCTCTAGCAGTCGCTCGTCGTAATCCGGTGGTAGAAATTCCTTCCTCGACTCCCTCACCAAGTCGTTCCATGAGTGCAAGGAGCCCTTGTTTGCCCGATACCAAATTAGGGCACGCCCTTCAAACAGATCCAAGGCCGAACGGCACAGCTGACTACGGTGCATCCCCCTTGCTTCAGCCATTTCATTCACTCTTTCTAAAAATGAACTAACTGACTGCCCCCGTTCCCCGGTGAATTTAATTCCCCATTTGTGTACTTGGGCTTGAGCCCTACTGGTAGTCATTACCGCCGCGGGAAGTGACATTGCGGCAATCGCTTCGGATGAGTCGTCGTCCGGGTCATCCCCTTCCGACTTTGTGTATAATGCACCCAAGGAAACGATCAAATCCCCCCTAATACGTGCTTTCTCCTTTCTTTGTGCATCATCCTCCGCTGGCATACGACCCACCCTGGCTAAAAACCATTCAATCTTAGTGTTCAGGCACTGGCCTGAAGGAAGGAAAAGTTATAAAAGCAGGCGACGAATTTATACTTTGCAAAACGTCAAATCATTTATGCAATTATACAAGTCGGCGTCGGCCCGATTTCAGAGTATAAAAGGCCGGCTGGAATCAGGAAAAGTTAGTCAACCGACTGTGCTCAACCCATCGAAAGGTCCCGCTAGTTCCAGTTGAAGTCTAGTTGCAGTATAGTTCCAGTTGAAGTCTAGTTGCAGTATAGTTCCATTTGAAGTTTGTTAGTTGCAGTTCCATTGTTGGTATTTTTGATTGGTATAAATAAATGATAAAGGTATAACTGATTTTCTTATTAATCTATACACACTGGTGCAACATGTCTCACGGTGACATCATGCCTCTACATTAAAGAGCAGGTTAGACGGTGCATACATGTTAGTTCCTGACACCGCTCCAACTATCCTGCCCTGATTCAGAACAACAAATACACAAATCATAAGGTCGAAATTGGTTACGTTACAAAGAGAGATAACAATCAAAGTTGTGCTTTTTAACGGGGTTTGTCGTTCTTCTTGGTGGACACATTTTGGAAAGGTGAAGCATTGAGGTCGATACAATACAAATTGCCAATATTTTCAGATCCGCTACACTAGATCCTGCAATATACACTTCAGCAATTTCTTGTACTCTCCTGATTCCGAGTCAACTTTGAAAGCTTCCTGTAAGGTGCTTATCTTGCTTAACTTCTTGAGTAAAGCCTGGGAATCTTCCTCAAAGGAAAAGGGATAGGGTTCCGCTAACACTCGTTTGCCTTCTTTCTCCACTTTTAAAGCAGCGCGGAGGGCCACTCTCATCTCCTCCACCCTACCAGTTGGTAAGTCCCTAATTGTTGATTCATAGGACAGTTCGTCCTGGCTGAGTCTATTGACCTCCATCTTAGTGTGCGTAAAATTTAAGGAACGTCACCGCTATTAACTTTCTCGTAAGTGTCGCAACCCACCAAAGCCCAAAATGCCCCAAAAAAAAATTAAAAATAAAAACCAAGAAACAAACTTAAAATCCGCAAAAACCAAACAAAGGAAAACAAAACTTAATCGAAGCAAAAGTACCACCGGCTAATATCCAATGAATAGTAACATCATCAATAACAAGACTACCCAATCAAAATGAAGTAAAAAATATAATCTTATCAGGGCCAAAGCATCCAATAATAGTACAATAGGGCTGGAAGTGGTTGTAATCGCACAAAACAAAATTTGGATTCCCTATTTGACTCAATGAACTCCCACGATCCTATTACTCAAGGCCGCTTTTAGAATCGTAATAACCTGTGAACCGCCACAAAATAATAGAAATCCACGTATCGGTTCAATGATTTCCCAAGTTCCAATTGATCATATATAATTAATTCTCAATAACGTTTTATTCATATAAAATTCCCCGTCTCCACACTACGATCTCCAAACTTCCAAGCCCCGAATATCCTTTTAAATAAAAATTAACTGCCTATTGGAAAATGTACTCACTGGATATAACTAAATAGCGAAACGTGTCGGTTGGTTAAATCTTCACAATAACTTCGTCCCTTGCTAGTATCGTCGAAGATCACTCAGCACAAAAAAACAAAACACAAAGGCATGAACTTGACCCACAAATCACTTCCAACCATGTTTTTTTTCTAGTAGAGTAATGGCCGATCGCTTCGATGAGAAAAAAATATGTTCCTGTGTTGTGAGACTTCCTCCTTAAAATTATTCCCCCCAAAAAAAAAAAATTATAATTCCTTGCAAAAAAAACTCCAATCCTATCTTGATAATGCACACAACAATTTCTCTTATACTCTATGATGGTCATTCATAGTCGAACATTGCCTACTCATTCGGAACGGGCCAGTTGTACGTAGTAAGTAACGCCGGTCGGTTTATGGTATAGAATTTTTCAAACTCCGTCACACAAAAAAATTGAGCAGTTCTGCGCACCTCGTTGCCAAATTTAATAAATAATGTTCTATCATTTCCCCTCTTTTTAGTTAAAGCGGCAACAAACACTGAAAAAACTCAACAAAATAATTTGGGAAGGGATACGCGCATGCCGAATGAATAAAGTTAATTTATCTTTCTATGTGTTGAGCAGAGCTTTTAAATACATTTAAAGCCCCTGCTCAACAAAGGCAGTTTATTCAACATAATAAGCATAATTTTACTTCAATTATGCAAAATATTTCTCATTTCTAAATTTAAAATAATTAAAAAAAAAATGCTGAAAAAAATTCCTTTGAATAAATGAGCGTTTTCATTCATAAACCGACAGTTCCCCGCAGTCGCAAGCAGCACAACCTCCCCGGGCAGAAGCGCGTATGCGACTGGCAGGAAGAAATGTCAACAATCTAGTAATAAGAGTGATAAAAACACAAATTTCGTATTTTTTAGTAGAAATTACTACAAATTATTTCTGTAGCATATGTGTAAAATATAATAACCTTAATTAAAAAAAATATATAAAAACGGGTGTTTTTCAGTCATAATTTGTAAATTTTTTAAATAATCATTGAAGTCCCACGAGGTTTGACAACAACTATACCCCCGTTGTACCACGTTTTAATTCGGGTGTAGTAAACAATTCGGTGTAATATAGTGATAATATATAGTTTTTTTTTTTTTTTTTAATGAAGTGGAAAATCTAATTAATAATCCCGTGAAAGGCGTGGTGGTGTCTTACTGTGAAAAATTAGTGTGTATTTTCTGTGGCAAAAAAAGGAAAAATCCATTGATTTTTTACAGGTTGAGACAACCTTTACTACGAGGGATACCGCATAAAATCAACCATCTCTTCACTAAAACCGTAAGTGTGCATTATGTGGGAAATATAATTGTGGCAGAGAAAAAAATATTGAGTGGCGTGGTTCGACAAAAAAAATTGGTTAACTGTGTTTCGCGCTTCCAAAGTCCTGCAGCTTTGCAAGCTTCGCAACTTTCAAAGTCTCGCAAGCTTTTAATTTATTTATTTAATTATAGCCTACTGATTACAATCTTACAGACTAGAAAACTTACAGATTCCAAAAACTTATTTAAATTAAAATAAAATTAAAATATTTTTATGAAAAATTCATATCAACATGATTCTCTAAACCTAAAATTACATTTTTATAGATCGTTCGATCCAGGGTGAAATCAACGAAGTCATTAAAAAAATTAAATTTATGAATGCCTTTAGTAATAACTCCGTTTGAGCCATAATTAGTTCTGTTAAAGTTTCGCAACTTTTAAAGTCTCGCAAGCTTTTAAAGTTCCGCAACTTTCAAAGTCTCGCAACTTCGAAAGAGTCGCAACTTTTAAAGTTTCGCAAATTCTACAGCTTGGCAGCTTGTTGCCTCGCTCACTGCTCTCACACCACCACTAATAATACTTCACGATAATTAAATTTGAGAGTCGTCTGGTTGAACAGCTGACCGATGCCCTTGAAATTAAAATGTCACTCTTGCCGGTTCAAATGCCACAAGAAAACTTAACAAATGCCACAAAAAATTTACACTTAATCTTAAACTGGCACTTCACACCTTTTAAATTAAACTTTTACTGATCACCACTGTTTTTCGGCTTTTCTGAATAATTTTCTTTTCCACTCCTGTAATCAAAAAGATTTAAACAAAACGAAATTTTATTTCCTTCCACCACAGATTTTTTTTTTCTTTCAGTACTATATCGAAGAACTGTTTTTGGGTTGAAGTTTTTTTTTTTAAATGTTTTTTTCATAAAGTTTATTTAGGTATTATTATTTACTAGCATAAAACCCGCGTGCCTTGCAACGCCTTTAAAAACTGTTTATTATGTGCAATGTTTTCCTTAAAAAAATTTGTTGTCTGTAAAGAGGGTTTACGGACGATAGTTTAACGTGACAACGCCATGAGACCGTGGTAGCTGTCTGAAATCTCCGCATAATATCACGTGGATGCCTCCGAATGGTTTGTCATAAAAACCGGTAATCTGCTGCAGTCGGTAGTTGATTTTTTGAAGAATATCTGAACTTAACATGCTGATCTCGTCGACGAAAACAGCTTTGACGCCAACGAACATGTTTCTGTAGGCTTGCAAATTTTCTGTGGATAAGAGTTTTGTCACGCGAGAAGTTGTGAGACGAAACGCTGAATGCACTGTAGTGCCACCAAGAGGTACAGCGGCTTTACCTGTGCTTGCACAGGCAATGTAGGCGTTGTTCATCGAGTTGTGCTCCTGAGTGTATCGGTTGTACGTTTCCATAAGACACTTTAATGTGTAAGTTTTACCACAGCCCGCCGGACCGGTGAAGAAAATTTGTAGCGCTCCCAAAATGCCATCTCCACAACCATGTAATCGGTGAATGACTTCAAGGATGATCTCTGATCTCCCGTTGTTCCGGATTGGTGGTTCGAAGAAACTCGCAATACTGCTGCTTTGACATCACATTGCTGCGTTTTTTCACAATCGAGAATCCACAACAAATATTATTGTTGACAATTTTTGACAATTTTAATCAAATTTTTAAGATTACTACAATCAAATTTTTATTAAAATTACTACGGGACTTACGGGACTAACGGGACTAACGGGACATAACGGGACAATGAGTCATCATTTTTCGTGCATGCAGCCGGCGTTCATCGTTTTAATAGACGTTGTCACGTCAAAAAAAACCAACAAAAAAGTCAGCTGTTATTATCCCTAAAAAGGGTTTATTATAGTGCATTTTTTTAATAAATATGGTAAACAAATTGCTGCGAATATCACCTCTGCTCAACAAATCTGCAAGTTTTGAAGCAGAGATTGGCATGTATATGTCATCAAGAAAAGTGTCATTTTAGGGTTTGACGAACGTTCGTTAAGTTTGTTCGCCTATTTACGTGGATGTAAGAAATTATGAAGCAATCACAAATGAATATTAAATAAAGTGAATTTCGAGTCATTCATTTCTACGTGATTATAGGGATGCACTGTAAAAATTTCAGCCCTTCAGCTTCGGAGGTTTGGGTTAACCCCATTTCATCCCCTTTGGGGGTGCATTTCGAGTAATCGCCTCTTAGTGGATGTCCACGTCATTATAGGGATGCACTGTCCAAATTTCAACCCTGTAGCTCCAGTAGTTTGGTAACCCAATTTCACCCCTTTAGGGGATGAATTTCGAAAAATCGCTTCTTAGTAAATGTCCACTTCATTATAAATATGCACTGTCAAAATTTCAGCCGTTTAGCTCCAGCGGTTTGGCTTAACCCCATTTAACCCCCTCAGGGGATGAATTTCGAAAAATCGTTTCTTAATGGATGTCCACGTCATTAAGGGGATGCACTGTTCAAAATTTCAGCCCTATAGCTCCAGCGGTTTGGGTAAACCCCATTTCACCCTCTTAGGGGATAAATTTCGAAAAATTGCCTTATAGTGGATGTCCACTCCATTATAGGGATGCACTGTTAAAATTCCAGCCCTATAACTTTAGCGGTTTGGATAAACCCCATTTCACCCCCTTAGGGGATGAATTATGAAAAATCGCTTCTTAGTGGATGTTCACGCCATTATAGGGATGCACTGTCAAAATTTCAGCCCAAGAGCTCCAGCGGTGTGGGTAAACCCCATTTCACCCCCTTAGGAGATAAATTTCGAAAAATCGCCTTATAGTGGATGTCCACGCCATTATAGGAATGCACTGTTAAAATTTCAGCCCTATAACTTTAGCGGTTTGGATAAACCCCATTTCACCCCCTTAGGGGATGAATTTTGAAAAATCGCTTCTTAGTGGATGTTCACGCCATTATAGGGATGCACTGTCCAAATTTCAGCCCTATAGCTCAAGCAGTGTGGGTAAACCCTATTTCACCCCCTTAGGGGATGAATTTCGAAAAATCGCTTCTTAGTGGATGTCCACGCCGTTATAGGGATGCACTGTCAAAATTTCAGCCCTATAGCTTTAGCGGTTTGTAAAAACCCCATTTCACACCCTTAGGGGATGAATTTCGAAAAATCGCTCTTTAGTGGATGTCCACGTCATTATAGGGATCCACTGTTAAAATTTCAACCCTATAGCTCCAGCGGTTTGGATAAACCCCATTTCACCCCCTTAAGGGATGAATTTTGAAAAATCGCTTTATAGTGGATGTCCACGCCATTATAGGGATGCACTGTCAAAATTTCAGCCCTATAGCTTTAGCGGTTTGTAAAAACCCCATTTCACACCCTTAGGGGATGAATTTCGAAAAATCGCTCTTTAGTGGATGTCCACGCCATTATAGGGATGCACTGCCAAAATTTCGAAAAATCGCTTTATAGTGGATGTCCACTCCATTATAGGGATGCACTGTCCAAATTTCAGCCCTATAGCTCCAGCGGTTTGGATAAACCCCCTTTCACCCCCTTAGGGGATGAATTTCGAAAAATCGCTTTTTAGTGGATGTCCACGCCATTATAGGGATGCACTTTTTTTTTTTTTTTTTTTTTTTATGTGACAGTGCTAAGCTCAGGAGTCACCCTTTGTACTACCAGTCCGTCATGTCATTTGTCACGTCATGGTGCAATGTCTAGCAGTAAGCTTAGTACGGGGAGGGGAGGGGGGTATAGGTTAAGGGTTAAAAGGAACGGGGGGGTATTGAAGAAGGTGGTGATGAACCCTGCGTTTGAACTCTTGGATGTTGTAGGAGCTCGGAAATACTGACTGCGAGAGATTATTCCACAGTCGAGTTGTTCTATTAACAAACGAATTCATATCTTGTTGAGTGCGTGAAAGGGGGAGTTGCAGGTGAAGGGAATGAGACGAGTGGGCTAATCTGGTGTTGCGGTTATAAGATTGCCGTGGAGGCAGGAGAGCGTTTAACTCGGAGGAACAGTCATTATGATAGTAGCGATAAAATTTAGTCAATGCTGCTACATTCCTACGGTGGCTGAGGGGGTCGATGGTGGAGCCAGCGGTGTCGTCATCAATTAATTTAAGGGCCTTTTTTTGGACCTTATCTAACCATGCCAAGGTGGTTATTGGAGCGCCGCCCCAAACGAGGGAGTTATATTCGAGAAGAGGCCGTATGTAGGATTTATAAATAACAGCGCGGGCCGATGGCTGGAGGAGGAACTTGCACCTCTTAAGAAATCCCAAGCACTGGGATGCTTGTTTGGCGATTTGGAATATGTGATCATTCCAACGAAGGTCTTTGGCTAATGTCACGCCTAAGATGTGTAGGGATGGGTCGGCCTTTAGTTCAACGTCATCCACTGTCAAGGATGGTGAGGTGTTGAACTTCTTTTTTGAGATAAGACAGTACTTGGTTTTAGAGGGGTTGAATTTGACACGATTCTTCTCTCCCCAATCTAGAATTAGTTTGATGTCTTTTTTAATAGAGTTGAACATTAGTTCACGATCATCAAGACAGGATCTGGCATGTGTCCGTCTTGTATCGAAGCTGTACGAGTAACGTAGAGTACCGTCGTCAGCGAAGCTGAGAAGTGGGTTGGAGGGGATTGAAAGTAGGTCATTTATAAAGATGAGAAAAAGGGCCGGTGATAAAATTGACCCCTGAGGGACCCCCGCAGAGATGGGGTGAGATTCAGATTTGACGCCATCCAATAATACCTTAATTGAACGGCCGGAAAGGAAACTCTCAACCCACTTATACAGAAGTGAGTCAATTCCAATAGCTTGGAGTTTAGCTAACAAGGCTGAGTGCCATACTCTATCAAAAGCCTTGGAGATATCCAAAGCAACCAAACTAGATTCGCCAGATCCATGCAAACTTCGGCTGAGGTGTTCTGTAAGGCAAATTAAAAGATCACCAGTGGATCTTTTTTGACGGAAGCCGTATTGTTTGTCGCTGATAAGTTGGTTGGATTCTAGATATCCCATAAGCTTTTTGTTAATTATCGTCTCCATGGTTTTGGAGAGAATAGAAGTAATTGCTATTGGGCGGTAGTTGGAGGGATCGCTGGAGTCACCTTTTTTCGGTATTGGCTGAACATGGGCAAGTTTCCAAGAGTCTGGGTAAACTCCGGAAGAGTATGATAGGGCAAAAAGTTTGCGCAGAGGTCTAGCCAAAGGTGAGGTGCATTGTTTTAAGACGATAGGGGGTATATTATCGGGTCCAGTCGATTTGTTTACATCGAGCTCCTTGAGGCACCTGTACACCTCGCGAGTCCTGAAGAAAACCCTGTCCATTAGATGAGCGCTGAGCTCAAGAACCGGGGGTAGCATATCAGTTTGGGGTAAAGAAGAATTGGAAGCAAACAGAGATGCTAATAAATCGGCCTTGGATTTGCTGTCTGTTATCACCTTCTCATTGTGGATAAGTGAAGGAGTTGTGGATGAAGTGAAATTCTTCTTAATGGAGCTTACCAAGGACCAGAAGTTCTTGCTACCAGAGGTTGCATTAAGGAGTTTACTTCTCAACTTGCTGTCAAATGAATTTTTGACATTCCTGATGGTGACTTTACAGGAATTTCTTAGTTTTATATACTCAGCACGGAGCGATTCACTCGGGGAGCTCTTGTAAGCTCGAAAGGCGGCTTCTTTATTTCTGATTGCATTCATACATTCCTGATTAAACCATCTGTTGGGCCTAGCCTTCACAGATTTAGTAGTATGAGGAATGAACAAATGCATTCCTGCCTGTATGATCCTAGAAATACGGATAGCACTGTCAAAATTTCAGCCCTTTAGCTCCAGCCGTTTAGGTTGTGCGTTGTCTGTCAGTCAGTTACTTTTTATACAATAGAAAAAAAAGTAAAGATAAAAAATCCCCTTACAACTTATTGAACCCCATTTCACTCCCTTAAACCCTTTTTTTCTCCATAAGTAGCCTATGTCCGTCTCCAAGTTCTAAACTATGTCTGTAGCAAATTTCATCAAAATCGGTTTAGTGGTTTAGGCGTGAAAGCGTAACAGACAGACAGACAGACAGACAGGGTTACTTTCGCATTTATAATATTAGTAAGGATTTAGGTATTAATAAGCTTATAGTATTATACCCACGTTACGTTGGGCGCCAATTTATTACGTTCAAGATTTCGCGTAATTCCCGGCAGTGCTCAGCGTTGGGGTGGGTAGTATATGACTTTTCTTATTTGGGCGCAAGATAGTTTTAACGGTCTACGAACCGATTATTATATATATATAAAAAACTGCCAGGGCAGTTAGTTTTGTAATTTTATTTATACTTGAATTTTTAAACACTCAATTTAATTTAGTAATACTCAATAATCAATTTAATTTAGTAATACTCAATAATCAATTTAATTTAGTAATACTCAATAATCAATTTAATTTAGTAATACTCAATAATCAATTTAATCAATAATAAAGATTACAAATTCCTACCTGTGCCTAGCCTTATCCCGATCCTAAGCTCCTTTTCTTCAAAAAAAATTCGATTTACGGTTGTCTCCGCTTTCCCGTTAATATCAACTATACTATAATTAAACTTCTCCTTTTCTTAAAAAAAAGTATACTATAACTAAACTTCACTATATCAAATTCCGGACTCTATCGTATTAAAAAAAGCAAAAAGCCGCCTACCACACAAGGGCCCATGTTTATTAGGGAAATGGCCCCTATTTCCAAAGGTTCCCGCTGTTTACAACACTGTTTCCGACCGTTCCAATGATGTTGGTTGGAATTGGTACGTCGGTTATAATCGGTAAACATTTGAAATATTATCAATAATATTTTTCATAAATCTTGGACCTTTGATTTTTGGCAGCCGGGTGCTACTCCTGGGAAAATTCGACGTGCAAGCATAATCTCGCGAACGGCGAAGAAGCCAGAAGTATGGTCTGGATATGCTTGCCGGATTTTCCGGGACTAACCCATTTCTCCCGTTTATCATCCCCTAGAGCACTCCCTGGTGGTTAATATGCCTTCTGGTATTATTATGTAGTCTTGTGCTGTGAAATTTAGTATATTTATTTTATGCGTGATTATATTTTAGAGATTAAAATCGGTACGGGCTCAATTCATAGGTGAGTTCTATGTATTTAATTAATACTATTTACTATTTTTTTATTTATTTAATTAAAACTATTTATTAAATTTTATCTATTTTTTCCATTTTGGTGATCGCCTATGGGCTGCTCCGCTTCTGGTGGTTGGTCCTGGATTTAAAAAAAAAGAGGTCCTGGATTTCAAAAAAAGAGACCTGAAGAGACCTGAAAAGAGAGATCCAGCAGCAGTAAAGTTCTTTAAGGGACGACACACATAGGTAAGTATCTATAGCATACTATTAGGCTGGCTCCACACCGAAGCAAGCAAAGAGCTTTTGCTTTAGCAATCAAACATCTCTGCTCGCTATCAACCCACACTGGAGAAAGAAAAAGAGTGGCAAAGCAAGGACCCGACTAACATCACGAAGCACAGTTTTTTGTGATTG
This sequence comes from Thereva unica, assembly GCA_949987705.1. Taxonomy (NCBI): domain Eukaryota; kingdom Metazoa; phylum Arthropoda; class Insecta; order Diptera; family Therevidae; genus Thereva; species Thereva unica. The sequence continues at coordinate 157,835,563 of OX465281.1, read as the reverse complement.
CAAAGAGAATTTGTTTTCTTTCTCTGGTGTGGGCTTCTCCATTTAAAATATATGCAATGAAGTACATACGGTTATCTTCGTAAACACAAAGCAAAGCACATCATTTTTGCTTGCATTTGGTGTGGGTAACACCGTATACTTCCTGCGTATCTAGTTCACGAAGCAAAATTTCTTTGCTTCTCTTTGTTAGCTTTTTCTCTGCTTGCTGGAGTGTGGGCTTTCTCACATTTATTACACATATTTTATATCACAGAGCAGAAAAAAGCACTTTTCTGTGTTTTGCTTGTTTCGGTGTGGAGCCAGCCTTATATATTAAATATTAACGCCTCTCTATTTTTAGGTCGTAACAGTGTAAGAGCGGTGGTCCCAAAAACGTACCAATAACAAAAAACATATGTTTGGTTGAAAAAACTCATGTTCTGAGTCTGTTTTTTCATTATTAATATGTTTTTATGGGCCATTTTGAGCAATGTAAGCATTTTAAATCGACTTTTTTTACTTGTATCTCCAACGTTGATCCAGAGAAATCCATGGACCAAGAGGAACGTTTTTACAAGAACTCCCTTTTTTACAAAAAGTGAAATTTCAAGGAAATTTCAATATTTTGCAACAAAAATAACACCATTATTTCAGCAATTAAGAAACAATATTTGTACCAAATAACAAATACATATGTAAGTGGCGTTAAACAAAACTTATTAACAAATTTAAAAAACGTGATTTTCGACAGTTTTTCCCATTTTTCTCTAAGTTTTGTACCCTAACCTCTAACTCAATATACATCAATCGAAAGATAATTTCAATAGCTACAACTTTATAATGATTTTTTTTCGATCCGAGGTCAGGTTATTCTCTTATTCGCAAAAAAGCGAAAAATTAGGATTTCAAATGCAGTGTCAAAGATCTCACTAATTTGGCTTTTATAAGAAATACAGTATGTTTATAATAAATATATGTACATATATTATAAAATTAATATTATAATAAAGGACATAATATTTAATTTTGTTTTCTTTTTTAAATCCGACTTTTGCCCACCAGCTTGTTTTGCGATCTCGAATGCGCCCGCATCACAGAAAGGTTGGGAGCCCCTGATCTAAGGGAATGAAATGGGAATTCTCAATTTGTGAACTAGAAATCTATTACATATATAAAAGCGCAGTATCACGAAATCTCCGAAACTATATGGGCAAAAACGCGAAAAAAGGCATATTTGCACATTCAAAACCCACCAAAAAAAAGTTTACCGACCGAGTTTTTTGTGGGTTCTCCCCCCATATGGTCCCAAAACAAGCCCGTTTCTGCTACAGGGGTTACAAGGCGACCGTCTACCATTTTGGAACTTTCTTGGGGAAATTTTCTCAGAATTTCTATCTTTATTGAAGATTTCAAGAAAAAGCTGTCACGGAGGGGACCGCCACGGAGACGGAGGGGACTATTTTACTTAAAATCGCTTTTCTGAGTTCAGGAAGAATCCTGAGTGAATTTCGGCTCACCGGTGACCATAGCTTCTTAGAACAACTTGAACTTTCCACTTGTGACGCGTTTTTTTCGGGTTGAAGTTGAAACCGCGACTGCCACGGTGGGGACTTGTTTGAATATGCGTTTGCACTTTGAATTTTAGAGCAAGTAGTCCATTCAAAACGCGCGTTATGGTGTTCCAAAATAACACCGTTAAGACAATCGAACCCAAAACGTTTTTGGGGTCGCTGATCACGGAAATCGAGGTCCCGAGGTAATTTTTGCCATTTTTGGCCGAATTAGGGGTAGTTTCAACCCTTTAGGAGTACCCCTTACCATTAAGTTCGCCTTAAGTTAGTATAAATCAACCACCTTCGCAAATAAATATTAAAAAAGTGCATTTCATCGCATTAGTTTTCATTATTACTGAAATAATCACGAAAACCCCCTAAAAAGGTGTGTTTTTTGCATTTTTAGGGGTGACGCCCTAATTTTAGGACCGCGGGACCTCGATTTTCGTGATCAGAGACCCCAAAAACCTTTAGGGTTCGATTTTCTTAACGGTGTTATTTTGGAACACCCCCCCCCCCGCGTTTTGAATGGATTAAAATCGAACGCGCCGAATGGGTTTTCGAATTGTTGCAGGTTCATGAAACATCCCCCGAGCAGAGGGAGCCACAACAGAACATTCGAACGTATGCAGGCTCTAGCGGCACTGTGGTTCGCAATTTTAACGGAAAATTTCGGACAAAATTCGAATACCTGTAAGTTCTGTATTCTGGCGTTCCGGTTTGCGATAAAAGAGAAAAAATCAAAGTTTTAGGCCCCAAAAACCATTCGTGAACGTCCTATCCCGAATAGCACAAGTAGGTCCATTTAATATGCGCAATTAATCTGGATTTTTGTAGTTGGGACATGCCACGGAGGGGACATTTTGCTCAGTTTCTGGGGCCTGCCGGGCTTTATGGCTGGCTGGATGGCCGTTTTTTTGTGGAAAAATGTTGTTTAGGTCGGTATGCACCGAAAGCATTTTTTTTTTTGGGTACTCATTTCCGACTCTAAAACGGTCATCGGCTCCGGACACGCATATGCCTTTTCCGCGTTTTTGCCCATATAGCCTAAAAACTTTGCCAGATACGTTCCTTATACCATAATAAACAGTTTTTCAAAATATGTCCCATAACGGGGTGGGTTGTATGGGAAATTTTTCGAAGTAAAACTTCTTTAGAGACGTTTGCTTAAAAAAAAAAATATGATTGTGTATTAAAGAACACAAGGCAGAAGTGAAACCTCGCGTACATACTTATGTATGTATGTCTATATGTTTTTTATTATTGTATTTTTAACTTCCCAGTATAGGAAGTTATTGTAATCGGTCTGAAAATCGAAATCGAAAATTTCAACGTATTTTCATCTTTCAAGGTCCCAGGAGCATTTTAAGCAAAAAATTGGGAGGAAGTATGTTTTTTTTTTTTAAGCATTTTTTATTTATTACTTTACTATCTATCTTAATATAAATTTAACTAATGCTTAAAGTTAATTATTCTAGCCTATTTTAATCTATCTAATTTACTGGCCCTCAACAGGCACTCTAAATTAATCTATATCTTAAAATTTAACTTATGCCTTTCAGCTAAGACTTATCTAATTTTTTTTTTTATTTTAAAAAAGAAAAGGTCGTTATAATGTCTTGAATCTTAAAACTATCTTAATCTACTTAATCTTATTCTAACACTATCTGGGCGGGGGGCAGCGGAGATAAAATCTTCTCGGGTGACTCCCGCCCAGGCTACGGGTTTCCATCTACATCTATACCCGCACCCTTACCCTAAACTTACTTAAATCTAAATGTATTACTAGGTAAAAACTAGAACTAGATCCTATTAAGCCCTAAGCTAATCACTAAGTCTAAATTTAAAACTAAACTGACTTATGTGTGGCGATTTTAAGGCGAATACGCAACAATAATTACTCTTCCTCCAACCATCAGAACCAAGTGCTAGCATTGGAGGCATCTTTTTTATCTCTTTTTGAAATTTTTGTATTGAACCTCAAGAGATCCTGAACATTTATATCCTCTTCGCTAACAGTGTATCGTTTATCACATGCCCTGCGGAACATGTGGTAGAAGAGAGGCACTCCCGATCTATCTTGGACCAATCTTTTAGAGTCCAGGTTGACAAATGCCTCTGGAGGAATAAAGCCGCGTTCACAGGCTGTTTTGTGGTATCTTGCGTTCGGGTAGAACGCTCCCCGAATGAGAGGATTGTCGCTCTCCATCGCTCTAGAAATATGTCTTCGAATCAACTTGATTATGAAGTTGTCGATCCTATTAACAAATGCCTTATCATAGAGAACATTGTTGGCGTGAAACTTAGTGAAGCCAGATTCGGGTGTTCGATACAAACTTAAGCACGCCCTTAAGCATTGTCTTTCGAAAACCCGAAGCTTTTCCATATAAAAAGGAGATATGTTGAACCATACTGGGCAACCATATGTTAAAATTGGTCTGACCAAGGCTTGGTAGCCGATCACTTTGACCCGTGGGCTTTTCGTCATATGAAGCGCCTTGTTTGCCTTGGCCAGAGCAGCACTTATGTTTCTATTGAAATATAAGTATTGATCCAGCCAAAGCCCAAGATATTTTACTTCCAATTTCTTTTCTAATGATTGTCCAGCATTATTCGAAATTTTGAGGGTTTTCCAGTTCCGACGCACATCGCTAGAAGCTTTGTTTAAAGGAGTCCGGAAAAGGATCGTTTCGCATTTGCTAAAATTGATTTTCAACTTCCAATCATCACTATAACGTTCGATTGTCTCGAAGTCACGTTTCAGGAGCGTCTGAATCACTTCAATCTTCGGCCCCGTCCTGTACACAATAAGGTCATCCGCGTATGCTAATGCCGAGCGGAGTGAACTTGTTAGGTCACTCGTAAAGATATTAAATAGGAGCGGCGAGTTCACCGCCCCTTGTTGCAGACCATTTTTAATGTCGAAGATCCTGCTTGATGTGAAGTTGCCACTTTTAACGACGAACTTCTTGTTGGAAATCATATTATAAATCGTGTATAGCTGAGGTCCGGTCATGCCAAGTCTGACCAGTTTGTAGAGGAGGCCTTCGATCCATACTTTATCGAATGCCTTCTCAAAATCGATCAGGCATGCTCCGGTACACTGGCCTTTCATGAAGTTCCAGTGTATGTCTGATACCAATTTCGACACAGCATGAATAGTGTCATGCCCTGCCCGGAATCCAAATTGGTTATCGGGAATTACCTTTTTTTCTTCAGCCCATTTGGATAATGAACTATTAATCACTATTTCAAACACCTTACTGATATTCGGAAGAAGACTAATTGACCGGAGATTTGCGGGGTTACTTTTATCTTTACCTTTCTTGGGTATTGGGTACACCACTGCCATCTTCCAGTGTTCTGGGAAATGGGCATTGTTTAACGCATTGTTAAACAATATGGTGTATATGTCTATAGCCACCAGGGGCAAATGCTTTAAGACGATGTTCGGAACACCATCCACCCCGGACGACTTCTTATTGTTTAGGTGGCGAAATATTAACAGGAGATCGATTTTCCTAAAGAAAGTAGAGTTTAGTTGGGCCGCGGGAATGTCATTCGCTGGGCAGTCTTCACTGAATTCTATGATTGATCGATTCTCGGATTTCCAAGTTTCAATCTCATTAGCTCATCTTTCGTGGTTCAGTAAGGCCCTATTCTCAAGATCAAAATTCGCCCGAACACCGGTGTTCACCGAATAAATTCCCTGATAGTAGGTCCCCACAAAATCCACCTTCTCCTGCTCGTCCTCTATACAGTAATTGTCGTCGATACGACTGATTAGTTCCGGATCCATGCCAGAAGATCTCAGTAGCTCCTCATTTGACCGCGTCCGAGGAATGCGTAACTTGTCTAATCGGTTATGTGCCTTACTCCTAAAGATTTTATTTATCTGTGGGAACATGCTCGCGCTATTTGTTTGTATAGCACGAATCTTGTTGTTCCAGTACAGATTCACATAATGTGAATATTGTTGTTTTAAGAGATTTTGGAGATTTTTTATAACCGACTTAAGAGTTACGGTCTCCGGACTCGTTCGGTCTCGAAGCTGGCGGTGAAGGGCTTTCAGTCTCGTCAACATTCGACTTTTGTATTTTTGTAATGCATCGATTGTTGCATTCCTGTAGCAGTCCGTGCTGTTCCTTTTCGTTGTTTTTGGTATAGTCTTGTCCATTGTCTGTGTGATGAGATTGTCCATATCCTTGAGATATGAATCAATCTCATAGTTGGTTAAATTCCTTGTCGTTGGAGGTACGAGTCTGTTATTCCGTATTGCCCTTTCCAAAGCCTTCCCGAATCTTAGCCAGTGCATCTTTTGGTATGCAAAAGCGTGCACTTCGCAATATTCCAGAAGTTCTATGGAATCGTCAGGGACTTGTACTGTTGTTTCGAGTCCGTAGTGGTTACTATCGTATGGCACTGTCGTTAAACAGTTTGTCTGGCTTGTGTTTATCTCTGGTAGCCCCATTCGAGAGTCTAGCAAGCATATATCCAGATAAGATCCGCCGCCTGGGTAGGATGGTATGTCTGTGGCGAGAAGGTTAACTTTCCGCTGGATTCTATTTCGGGCCAACCAGTCATTCAGTTGGTTACCCCTGGTGTTAGCTGTTTGATCTCCCCATGTCGCATGGCGTGCGTTTAAATCACCGGCCAGTAAGTAAAAGTTTTGCTCCGACTCCAGTTGAAGCGTTTGAAAGAGTAAGTTCAATTCCTCTATAAATAGCCTGGATTGGGAAGTTTGGGGTGAGTATGCCGCTATTATATACAACCTTCTGCCACTAGACAGAGGGATGTATATAACGCACGCTTCTAGCACCTGAAACCTCTCTATGTCCTTGCTATACTCGATTTTATATTTCAGGGAGGTCTTTATTAGTATCAGTAGGCCTCCGTCTTGTATGGAATTAGGTCTATCCCGCCTAATTACCACATAATCTTTGTAATCCATTTTGTGGTTCTCACTTAGTTTAGTTTCACTAGCCAGAAGCACATCCGGATTTTGGTTCTGCAATAGGGTTAGTAGATTCGCCCTTCTCTCGTTTCGTATCAACGAATTGACGTTCACCGCAATGACCTTTATTGTGTCTTCCCTCGGTAAAGCCATTAAGGCAGTTTACCCAAAGATAGTTTCTGTCGAAAAGAACGCAGAGTATACTAGATCTAAACGAGCTGTTTGCTCGCTTAGTTGTTTCTGGAGCTGCGCGATTTGCCCTTGTATAGACAAGAGAACCGCCTTCAGTTCATTGTCTCCAGAGCTCGCTGCAGGTGCAGCTTTTGGAGCTTGTTGTTATGTTGGCTGGGCTCCTGTCGCCATTTGGGCGAAGGACATTCCAGGGACAACGAAATTTTTGAACATTTGCGTTTTTCTGGCTTGTTCAGTCTCTAGCTGTTCTTTTCGCGCCTTGATGCGTTGCTTGAGCTCTGCATATTTAGGGCATCCTCTATAATTAGCAGGATGTCCATTAGATTTGCAGAGTACATAATACAGCTTGCTTTTAACCGCGACTTTTTCTTTTCCCAGGGGGCATTCACCTTGAATGTGGTTATTGTCACATTTCACGCATCTAAATGCCCTTTGGCAGTTAGCTGCGGCGTGACCAAACCTTTGGCATCTCATGCATTGTAGGATACCGGCTTTTTTATTTATTTTTTCCCATGTGACGACGTGGAAATTTACGTATTTAATTAATTTTAAATTGTCCAGCCGACTGTCGGGAGTCAATTGTGCAAGAAATATTGGTAACTGCCTCGCAGAGGAACGCGAGCGCGCCGTACTAAAACGTTTTACGGCTGTAAATTGTAACTTGTCTATATTTAACGCCTGGAGGTCGTTCAGGATCTCTTGCGGGTCAGCATCCGCGTCGAGCCCTTTCAAAAGGACGCTTTGCATCTTTTCACTTTTTGTAGTGAAAGTGAAAAATTGCGTATTCGCCCTTTCAAGAATCGCTTTCATTTTTTTTAAATCATCTGACTGGCTTAAAACTAGCGCGTGTTTAATACCGCTCAACCTTTTTATGCAAAAATTGTTGTGCTTAAGCACTTGTTTAGCTAACCTTATTGTATCCGATGGCTTCTGATGGAAAATGTTGATCGGCGGTATTTTTTCCTTTTTTTGTTGTTGTTGTTGTTTCTGGTGCTGCTGGTTTTGCTGTTCAGATTATTTTTGTTGATGCTGCTGCTCGGCTTGCTGTTTCGTCTTCTGTTGTTCCATAGTCGACGCTGTTTTGGCTTTCGGCAGCCTAGGAAAATTTTTTTCCTTCAGTTCCTCAATAATTTTTTGTAGTTTGGCCTCGTCATCTTTGCTTTCGGTGGCCAGTTCTTTAAAACTATTTCCCACGCCTTTGTATTTGCCTGGGACCGTGTCATATGACGATAATTCATCATCCGTATCAGTCATAATTACGGTGCATATAACCGGGCTTCCAGATCTGGATGCCGTTGGATTTTCTTTTGATTTTGCAGGTTTCGCTCGCTGCGGCGTAAGATTTGGCATCGTTTTGATTTTTCGGCGCCGTTTATTAACGCGACGTCGAACATTCGTCGATTCACAACTACTTATAACTTTGTCAGTTTCTAGGTCCTTGCCTTTATTATTTTTTTCACTGGCACTAATGCCGGCGGCATTTATCGTGCCGGTGGCACTTGTTATGTCTGCTTTTAATTGTGACATGCCACTTTCGTGTACATGCTCTACACTACTTATTTCTTCCTCTGTTTCTATTTTTTTTATCACTTATCAAACGTTATTATCTTTGTAAATTACACTTTTTTATTTTTAATTAAAAAAAACTTTTTCACTCACTGGATTCGAACTTAAGTCACTCTGTATACCAATTTTTTTCACTACCTCTAGTCTAACGCACAGTCTGTCTGCTCTTAGCAAGAGTTCAAACAAGACTAGGGAGGAAGTATGTGTGTGTGTGTATGTGCGTACGGATGTGGTCATTTTTTCCTGCACGATATCGCGCAAACCAAAACTGATATCTACTTTGTTGAGGTGTTGTTCGAAGCGTATTAACCGAAATATGATCTGAAAAGATTTTCATGAAATTCGCTCCAGCCGTTATTTTGTTTAAGCGACGTAAGTGATTTTTGTACCTGAACGATATAGCACGAACCAACCATTATACCGACTTTTTTGAGGTGCCGATCGTAGCGTATTACCGAAAGTACACTTTGAAAAGATTTTCATAAAATTCGATCGAGCGGTATCTATGTTTAAAGGGCGTAAGTGATTTTTGTACATGCTCGATAGAACGCAAACCAAAAATGATATTGACTTCATTGAGGTGCCGATCGAAGGGTTGGAATGACACCCGTTCAAAATGAAGTTCACTTTTATGGATTTAGCCGAACAATAGCTTCCCAAAGAGTCTTCACTCGTCAAAATCCGAGTTTTCTTTAAAAACCATTCAACAAATACGTTATCCATTACAAAAATGACGAAATTTTCAAACTTTAGTTCAGAACTGTTACACCGGGGGCTGCTTTCCATGTCCTACAGTTTGGGAATTGAGTTCATCGCGGGATTTCCAGTGATTACAGTTTGGCCTTTTCGGACAAGTTTGACAAATCCGTTACATTGATTAATTTTGGTATTATCTCCTGAAACCGTTCGAATTGAAAATGAAGTTTTTACCATTGCAGTTTATCATCATCGCGTCAACACGCTCAAAATGAATTCGCTTTATAGTGTAGCGAACGAAGTGCCAGGGACATGTTTGTTTGCTACTGTTCAACAAAAAAAAGTTCTTTAGAAAAGCCTTGCGGATTTACCATTCTTATCGTTATTTCAAAGAGCTTCCTTCCATCATACTGGGAAGTTGATCGTGTGGACCGAAAGGGTCGAACCCACATCCCAACTAGTTTTTCTTCATTTGCTCGTGTCTTGTATTATAATCTAAAATATTTATGAAGCAGGAAATAGGAAGTAAGAACTATAATATTTTAACTCAATTGATAAATCGTTGTACAATGAATATTTTGAAAGTAATGCAGTACAGTGTATAAAAATGCAAGTAATAGTCGTTGAATGTGACAATAATATTACGAGCTAACAATAACATTACAAGGAAATATACATACAAGTATGAATAAGAACATAATATTACTGCTATTCCGGAGCTGGCAAGAATGATACAACTCATTTGTGGTAACTAAAGTACAAAACAAAAAGCATCGTTTCTAAATTGTCTAATCCTCTAACAAAAGTTGCGTCTAACCGAGCAGCGTGTGGGTGGCTCACGCGGATTATTCGACATTTTTAACAATAGCTTATCGCGAAGAAACTCTTGTAATGGCAAAGAATCATCGTGAGCGAAGTTTACATTGAAGTCTCCACTAAGTATTATGGGGATATTATGATCGGTCGTCTTCATTACTGCAGCAACTTCTGGAGTATACACTGCTAAAGCTTCATGCAAGAAATCAATGATTTCCCGAATTCTAGAATTAGGGGAGAAGTACACCGCAATGACAAGTATGTTTTGCCCGTAATATGTACGACACTGAGTTGCGCAAAGTTCACCAATAGGCGATGTGGATATTATAGTCTTTTGGGCCAACCTAGCGTCCATCTGCACATTGGAAGTTGCAATGTTCTCAGTGTCATTCACACTATGGTAGACTGCAACTCCACCTGCAGTGGCGAAGGGTCTTTTGACACGCACAACACAGTTGAAATTTGGTACATCATCATCGTCGCTCTCACGTAGCCATGTTTCAGATAGAATTAATATGTCAGATTTTTGAACTATTGGTTGTCTTAAATGAGCAGAATGAGCCCGTAAGCTCTGCACATTCAAAGACAATAAAGATAATCCTCGCCTGTTATTGATTAAATCCGATATTACTGAAGAGACAGTGTGCAATCTGTTTGTTGATAAACGTGTCAGTTCTTGTTGCAAAGGAAGCATGCAAGCAGGTTTATGCCGTCCGTGGTAAAATGTGGTATTGTTATGAGCGGAAACAATGTGCAGGCCTCTAATAGACGTAACTCGAGACAGTGCTACGTAAAGAAGCTGTTGTGAATGTGTTTTTTCGTACTCGTAGACAATTTCATCAAACGTACCTCCCTGAGACTTATGGATTGTTATAGCGCAAGCAGAAACAAGTGGGAAATGATTTCTCTTCGCTGATAAGGTTTTGTTATTATTTAATGAAATCGTCGATGTTCGTCTATCGATGGGTACAGCAGTACGTGGAATATTATTAGCCACCATGTACGATGCAGCCTTTTTTCTAACTTTAAGCAACTCGGCGCCAATCATGCTGACTTCATCTATTATTAAGACCTGGACGTACTTGAAAAGTGCGCGATATTGATGCGCGACTTCAACTGAAAGTGGAAGTAATTTTGATTGTGAAATTTTTAAAGCAGTATGAACCGTTGTTCCTCCAATCGCTATAGCCGCCTTACCGGTACACGCGCACGTTATGTAAGAATTGCAATAACCGTCTGTAAGCGTAAAACGATTGTAGATTTCCATAATGAGTTTTATCACAAATGTCTTACCGCATCCCGCCGGACCTGTGAGGAACACCTGTAAAGGGGATCTGTCAGGCGAGAGTAGATTGTGTATGACGTGTATGAATAGGTCAAGTTGTTTGGGATTTGCCATTTACATTAATTCACAAAATTGTGCAAGCGGCAATACATTCTCCTTTTTCTTCGCAATTGATCCAAGCTTGTTTAGCGTTGCCAAGCGCAAATCAGCATTGACATCTCCTACCGGGTTTTGGTACAACTGTTCAAAGGGGCTTCAGGAAATATTGCTGCAACTGTTTGAGCTTCATTTTCACCATCGGGAATTTCTTCACGGCAAAGTTGGCGACAAATTTCCATGGTTTTTTTAATGTCCAAATCGCATTCAAATTCTCGTCGACGTTTCAGGAGGAGTTCCTCGTTATCGTTATACTTTAATAAGAATCGTATCTCAGAAAGTATTTCGTCTTCTTCATTGCGGAACGATAAATGAAGAGTCACCATCTCTCTTTTGTATTCGTTGAAATCGTTTCCTATGTCATAATTTCTATAACGTATGATACGTGGCTCTTTTCTTTGAACATACTTACCCGAATGTTTAGTGTTATAATTGGAAACAAATTGCGCTAGAGTGACATTTTCCATATCGTTTGGTCTTTTACTGTATTTATCAAAACAATTGTCCTGCCATATGTCAGTGCAATCTGCAGCGAGGCCCATTTCTTCAATTTGTTTATTGGTTTTCCTTATTCTGTTTCTTTCAATAGGCCACATTGTTGGGATGAAAGCAACTTTCAACGATGTCTTAGACATGGGTTCGCGCAGGAGGTACCATGCCGCTTCTTGTGAACTGATTTCAACACTGTTGAGCATGTCTACACTCATTTTCCGAGTAAGGTCAACTATATTGAATTCAGGATGTTCGTCAACTATATTTCTAATAGAACGTTGCAAGTCACTGATACCACGATTTGTTTTGTTGACGTATTCAACAACGTATTGCGCGCATGAATACTCTTCTGTAATAAACTGTATGTCCATGTTAGAGACAAGTTTGTTGAGAAGGAACGGATTGTAGGGATTGTGCATCTTTTCAGCAGGTGTTCTTTTGTATAATACTCTGGGACGCGTGATTCCAGCGCGAATGATCTTTCTGTAATCATCATCTGAAGTAATATCATTCTTTCTGTAGAAGTCGTCAATGTTGTCATCGTTACAACAGTCGTCACGTTTCAAATATGTTCGTAGTTGTTTGTATCTGGACAAATTGTCCGCGAATGAAGGATCTGTTTTTGGCATTGGTGTTAGAATCATCGTTTGTCGAGCTGGAAGGAAAGGAGCTTCAAATCGACACTTAGTGGATGATTTTTTGAAACATGTAAATGTATGTTTATGTGTTTGGAGCTTGATGTGTCCCGAAGATTCGTCGGATGACCCAGATATTAGATCGTCAATCATTGCAACTGCTGCATCATAATCAGTTGTAAGAGGATGTTTCGGTGCATAATCCAGAGCATGACTTCCTCTGTGTTGGAACTCGATTCGTTTAAAGTAGTGGAGAACTCTGTACTGGGCGAATGGAGACATTTTTTTCGACTGAAGAATACGAACAAGAACATTGACCAATTTATTAAAATAAATCGCGCACGTTATGGCGTCTTCATTGATAAGAGTTGTCCTTTGAATATAATGCAACCGTGAGATGTCCTCGTGTGAAATGTCTGAACCATTGTGTTTGAGTTTGTAGAGCAATCGAAGAAGAGCAGTCCAACTTATTTCATTAGCGCTCATCGTTAAGAAAACTGTTGGTTTCCCCAACTGCCTGATCATTGCAAATAAATCGCGCTTACGCTCCGACCAGTAGCACGCAGAATTAGGGATAGATCTCAGGAAATCCTGATTACTTTCAATGCAGTTGATAACGTAATCTTCTGATTCAATTTGTTCACGTGTAATATGAGTTTCCCTCCACACATGCTTAAAAGCAACAGGTAAGGAATCCCGGATCCTGATTCTCATAATTTTCATCGCTAAATACAACAAATGCTGAGGTGTAACACCTCTCCTATCTGATCGACGCAATTCACTCGTAGCCATCATGTATGGCTTCACCCGAACATCTTCCCTAAAGGTTCTGAATTGCCCTAAGTAGATCGCTGGAAAGCTCAGCTCTTCTACATGTTCGTCAAAGAGTAAACTAATGGGAACAGTATTTTCACCCGGTGCAATTCTGACATATTTATCTTCGTTCCACATTAAAGTATTTTGCTGTGCAAATAGACTTTCCTCCATAGGAATGCTTTCACTAACATCTTCTAGCAAAATATTGTCTTGATCGATGTTTTTCAAAAAGCTGTCGTCAATGTGAATATCGTAAAGCTGATAAAGAGGAGAGGTCATTAAATGCTGCAACCACGTTTTGATCACGCGTTTGTTAACCAAGCCGTGCACGTAACTACTTTTGTGGATTGTTTTCTTTTTTATGTGGACGTTAAGACTGCACCATGGTATTAACGTCCACTGGAGCATTGATGACCTGTCCATAAATTCCGTATTGCCCATTTACATGGCTTAACCGTCTAATCTGCATAAAAAGTAGTCTAGGTGATATTAATCTCTCTGAAACTAGGTCTAAAGGTGGCAAATTTTGTGGTTTGGGAGGATATCTAAAGCCGTTGTACACTGATAGTGCTGGTACGCTGTTTTTGTCAATAGACCTTTTGCATGTCGTGCATAGAAGTATCGAATGTAAGGGAACATAAGGAAGTAAGATGTTCAGAATGCGTTCACTGGCAGGAATAGGTTTCTTTACATCTTCCCAAAACCATAATCTTGTGGTCATGTGGATCTGTGCTCTCTATGTATAACGCATGAGTGGGTCTCCTAGTCGTATGCACAACGAGGGAACACTCCTCAATATCCTCTCCTCTTCCTCTTCTGGGCTGAATATTATTGTGTTTAATGCTCGAAGTTTAAAAAACAAAATGGATGAGCTCAGAAACTTGCTTGATTGCCGTAAAAATCATGTTTTAGTTGTTAGCGAAACGTGGTTAAATCCCGAAATTCCCTCCTCGTACGTTTCCCTTTCTGACTTCACTATCCATCGAAATGACCGTGCTGGTCGCTCTGGAGGTGGTGTTGCAGTGTATGTTTCTTGTGTGCTTTCCTCTAGAGTGATTTGTAAATCTAATGATTCTCCACTTGAATTTGTTGCTGTGGAATTAAAATCTCCCGTTGATAAATGTGCTGTCATAAGTGTATACTGTCCTCCCACTATATTTGATCCTGTGGTTGCTGCTGAATTCCATACTGCTGTCGCTAATCTCTCTCGCCAGTATGAGAATCTAGTTGTTGCTGGTGATTTCAATGTTAACTTGTTAAAATCAAACGGTCAGGTGAAATGTCTTAATTATATGTTTGAGTCATTGGATCTTCATGTTTTAAATAAACTCCCAACTTTTATGAATTGTCGTAATCCATCATTGCTTGATATTCTCGCCGTTACGTCCGTCAGCTCTGTAATAAGACACAACCAAATTTCTCCTCCTAGTTTTCTTGACCATGACATCCTTTTTCTCTCTATCTATTTCTCATTCCAACCTTCTTCTTCGCCTTCTTCTTTCTCTTACCGTGACTACAGCAACATCAATCCTGAGCGGCTTCTTAGTGCTGTTTCTTCTCTACCTTGGTATGACATCTATATCTCTACCTCTGTCGACGATAAGGTTGCTATCTTGTCTTCCTTCATCCAATCATTGTACGACCAATGTGTACCGCTTGTCACCCGTAGACTCAAAACCTCTTCTCTTTGTCCATGGTTTTCACATGAGATTCGTGATCTGATAATCCAGCGCGAGTCTATGTACAGGCGGTACCGTAGAACTAAAATTCGTAATTACTTAATTGAGTACAAAGTGCTTCGCAATCGCATCAACCTCAAAGTCAAAGCTGCTAAACGTGAGTTCTATGCTAACAAGCTTAATCCTAACCTAGATCCGAAACGACTTTGGTCTAACCTTCGCTCACTTGGAGTTCATTCTTCTGTATCTGACCCTTTTGATGTTGATGTTGAGCTCCTCAACTCATCATTCATACTCTCTCCCCCGAGATATGATCGTCTCTCTTTCTCTAACTCCTCCTCTTCTGACTCGCTCAGTCCTGGTAGCTTTTACTTCCGCTGTGTTGATTCTTTCGAAGTTCTTGAGTCTCTTCTGTCTATCTCCTCGAACAGTATCGGCTTTGATGGAATTTCTCCACGTTTTCTCAAAATCCTGTCTCCCCTAATTGCTGAACCTATCACGCATGTTTTTAACTATTGCCTCACTGCATCTGAATTCCCTTTGCTCTGGAAAAAAGCCATTGTGGTTCCTTTACCCAAAAGACGGTCACCATCTGATATATCTGACTTTCGTCCTATTAGCATCCTACCCTTCCTCGCTAAAGCTTTTGAAAAAATTATTTTTACTCAAGTGATGGGCCATCTAGAACGTAATAATTTTCTCTCTATTTATCAATCTGGCTTTCGAAAATCGCACAGTTGTGAGACTGCTATGTTGAGGGTTACAACTGATCTTAGGGCTGCGATTGATCAGGGTAAAATTGCATTATTGGTTCTGCTTGACTTCTCTAAGGCTTTTGATTAGGTGGTGCATCCGCTCCTGTTGTCCAAACTTAATCAACTCTATCATTTCTCTTCCTCCGCCACGCGTCTTTTCTCCTCTCTTCTTTCTGATAGATTTCAATGTGTTCGTCACAATGGCAGAACATCCTCTCTTCTGCCAGTGCGTCTGGGTGTGCCTCAAGGCTCGATACTGGGTCCTCTTCTTTTTTCCCTATACATCAATGATCTTCCTTCTGTCATTGACGGCTGTTCTTTTCATATGTATGCTGATGATCTACAGCTGTACAAATCATTTCCTCCTAGTGACATTGTTCCCTGTACTGCCGATATGAATAATATTTTATCTCGAATCAGTGAATGGAGCTCCAATAATTTCCTAAAACTTAATCCAATTAAATCCCAAGTACTGCTTATAAGTCATCGTCCTATATCCTCTGAATATAGTCCTAATCTATTAGTAGATGATGTTCCTATTCCTGTTGTTGATTGTGTCAAGAGCCTTGGGATATTTATTAACTGTAAGCTTTCCTGTTGTAATCATGTTTCCTTCATGCTGTCCAAGATATATGGTACCCTGCGAAAACTGTGGCTGTTCGCGGATCTGCTTTCACCTTCTATCCGTGCCAAGCTAGTGAAATCACTTATTCTGCCGCATTTTCTCTACGGCGCCCTTGTTTATTTGTCTCTTGATTCGTCCTGTCATCATCGACTCAGGATCGCATTCAATGATTGTCTGAGATTTGTTTTTCACCTCCGTAGATCTGATCATGTGTCGGACGTGCAAAATGGGGTGTGGGATCTTTCATTTTCTCAATGTCATGGCACTAACTCTTCTCCATAAAATTTTGTATTCTAAACGTCCTTGCTACCTCGCTG
This sequence comes from Thereva unica, assembly GCA_949987705.1. Lineage (NCBI taxonomy): Eukaryota > Metazoa > Arthropoda > Insecta > Diptera > Therevidae > Thereva > Thereva unica. Next base: position 157,819,047 of record OX465281.1, on the reverse strand, counting down.
ACTTCCTTATCCCCATGCAGTCCTTGAGGTCATTCAAGCTGCTTATCCCTTTCCATCGTTCCTTGGTTGGTAGTCGTTCCTTCTTTGTGCATGCGATTAGACTTTGGAATAGACTTCCTCTATCCATCCAAAAAATCAGCACAGCCACGATGTTCAAAAAGCAGGCATCTATTTTTTTAGCTTCTCTTCCAGCTCCACAGTAGTACTACTACTCTACTGTCCTTACCTATTTCTTTCGTTTCTTCTTTCTTCTCTTTTACTTCTTTCAAATTCCTCGCTCTTCTATCTTAAGCTAGTTGTAAGAATTTAGGATTATTTACCATTTGTTAAATGTACTCTAAAAGATTGTAATCTTGTGTACTCTACCAAATATATAAATAAAATAAAATAAAAATAAATAAAATAAAATAAATAATCTATCGCAAACAGAGCATATAACACCAAAGTCATTGTCAGTGAACGATTTACGGAAATCGTCGTGTGCTTTTTTATCCCGGTGGTATGAAGTGTAAGGGTCAGAGTTGTTGTTAGGAAAAGATTTGGAAGGATGTAAAAGACGGACCATAGGTTCACGGGTACCACGTTCGTAAGATCTTTCAGCATCATGAATGACAGAAATTGCACTAATTTAAAACGTAACGGGCAATTCTTTTTCACGTTGAAAGTTATCACGAGACTCAGTGTGAACCGCGTGATGATTATTTTCAAATTCGTAATCATTTTGAGAATTGTCATGAGTGGGAACAGGCACTGCAAAGCGTGATAAAGTGTGATTTGAAATCCCCGAGGGTCCAGCTAAATTAATGTTAGGATTGGGGATGGTAGAATGCTGCTGTTGGTTTTGTCGTGAACGAAATGCTTGACTGAGTTCTGAGTTTGTCGTAGCTATTCGTACTGGACGTGATTTTCTCTGGTCAGTCGATGTACTTGCTTTTCTATGTTCACCAGTATCATCAGGGTAATTTTGTGGCATGTGGCCTGTCGAAGAAACTATCGGAAAGAGTCTAGTTTCTGTCTGAACACCTGAAGGTCCAGGCAAGTGGAGAATACAGTGGGACGTAGAGGGTCTTAGTTTTTTCCGTGCTCGATATGCTCGTACACGCTCCGTACTAGTTTTAGGTTGTTTCTTTAATGGCAGTCCTGCCTGATGTGTAAGGGTACTTTCATTATCCTGCTCTTTCGGTGTATGCGATTCGCCGGAGTCCAGAGAATCTTGTTGTTGCTTTTGTCGAACTGGAAATGCTTCATGAAGTTCTGAGGTAGTCGCAGCTATTTGTAGTGGACGTGATTCCCTCTGATCAGTACATGTAGTTGCTTTTTTCCGTTCACCAGCATCATCAGGGTAAATTTCTTGTTTATGGTATGCATAAGTAATTATTCGAAAGAGCCCAGTTTCCGTAGGAAGACCTGAACGTCCAGGCAAATCGGGAACACAGTGGGACGCAGAAGCTCTTTGTTTTTTCCGTGCTCGAAACGCTTGTACACGCTCTGTACTAGTTTCAGGTTGGTTCGCTGGAGGCGGTCCTGTGTGATGTGTAAGTCTACTTTCATCGTCGTGCAATTTGTGCGAGTCCATGATATCGTACAAATCTGGTTCAGGTATATTACAGTTATATAGTTGAAGCTGCGTGTTCCTAAAAGTAGATATAAAATTGAAATTATACGTAACACTTTTGATGTTATAATTATCGCACACTTGTGCGAGAGTGCCTCCCGTAGCCACACCGATAAATATACTTAGGGTGCCTTCCATTTAGACACAGTGTAACACTGTGTCCAACACAAAAGTGTTCCATCAACGACAAAAGTAGACACAGCCGGGCACAACCAAGACAATGCTACTAACAGTCGGGAATTGAAATGTATTGTTTAATATTTCGGATTCCCAGCATTTACAAGACATGAAATGATCAGCATACAATTTACGATTTATTTCTCAAACGAAAATAAAAACGAGGGAAGCGCTCTGTGGCGGATTTTTCATGAACTTAAGTGTTCCATTTGGACTTACACAGAACGGCACAGAGGGACACACTGTGTCGAACATACTTGTCTTTCTGTGTCTAAATGGTAGGCACCCATAGGCTGTGTTCCGAAATATAACCCAGTATACAGGGCAGTGTTAATGACATCATTAATTGAGCCTTATTTTACATGTGTGAACGAGTGTGATACGTAAAAGATTAGAAGCTTAAACATTAGCTGGGTTCCATTGGGTGAAATTTTCTACTCCCGAGTACTCTGGAGCTCATGGCCAATGAAACGCGATTTTTAATATCAGATATTAATGCGAGAAAACATAAAATCAAATTAATTTATTGTCCTAAAAATAAATTTGAAGAAATTATTATTTATATAATAGAAGAAAATATTATATCTTATCATATATTATATTTGCCATTTTTAAATATTTACTTTAAAAATGTACTTTCAAATATTTAATAAACAATTTACTTAACCGTAAAAAGCAAACCCCATCTATTTTTAAGTAGCTAAAGCTTGAAAACCTGGCGGTAATATTATGCATATCGCCCAATGGAACCCAGCTAGTTTCAAGTTATAACACTTTCATGTATGCTATTAAATCACAGCGAAAGCACTTAAATTTACTCTTTTTCACTGGTTGATATTACGGAATACGGTCAAAATCTCAATTCTGGCAATATATTATATATTTTAATACAATTAAAATTTAATCATTGCAAAATTGGAGATAATATATTCTTCTTCTTCTTCTTCTTTGATCCGTTAGCTGGCGGTCCGAGTGGGACGTCCCCGCAACGGATACGCTGCTGTCGGTGCCGCTGGGTCCCGAACTCTATTCACGATTCGCTTCCATTCTTCTCGGTTTTTGGCGGTGTCTCGAGCCTCGGTAACTGATAATCGTTGATTCTTTAAGTCACCCTCGATATTCTTCAACCAGGTTTTCTTCGGTGCCGATCGCTGTATTCTCCAGTCTGCAGGACGGTCTCGCCAAAGAAGTTTACGTGGCAAGCGGTTATCATCCATTCGGCAAACATGTCCAAACCACCGTAGTCGACGTTTTTGCATTTCTTCTTCGATCAGTGTTTGCTGATCGCATCTTTGTCTGACAACCTCGTTTCGAAGGCGATCACGGAGTGAGACACGGAGGATCTGCCTCAAACATCGCATTTGGAAGACCTCGAGCTTCTTAACGTCCGGTTTGAGCAGTGTCCACGTTTCAGATCCATAAAGAAGAATCGGAAGAATCAACGTTCGGTAAAGACGTAGTTTTGTTTTGATGGAGATATTTGCTCGTTTCCATATGCACCACTTGAGCGAGGTGAATGTTGCTGTTGCCTGGCCGATACGGCTGTGAACGTCGGCCGTCGATGCTACTTTCGTTTCCTCAACCAATGATCCCAAATATTTGAACCTTGGAACCTGTTCGATTTGGGTTCCATCGAGGTGAACACTGGCTTTCGATCCATCCGTTGTGAGCACTTTGGTCTTTTCCGCATTGATTTTTAACCCGTATGAATGGGCGATGCGGGAAATATCGTATAAGATGTCCGTTGCTTCGGCATCCGTGTCGGCGAAAACAGCGCTATCGTCGGCGAACATTAAGTCTGTTACGAAGTTGTTGTCGTCGTATTGAACTCCGAGTCGTCCATCGAATGCTTCACGCATAATCGCGTCGATCACAACGTTGAAGAGAAGTGGCGAAGCGACGTCTCCCTGTCGGACACCCGTCTGAATCGGGAACTCCTCGGATAAGTCGTTTCGAATACGAACGCTGCTGGTTGAGCCATCGTACGACGCTTGGAGAAGTTGGATGATTCTCAATGGCACGTGTTCGGTTACCAAGACTCTCCACAAGCTGTTCCAATCGATGCAATCGAAAGCGGATTTGAAATCGATGAAAACGACGACAATTCGTTTGCCGCAACGAATTCTTTCTTCCATTAACTGGCGGAGGGCGAATATTTGATCAATGCATCCTCGATGTGGTCTAAATCCCGCTTGTTCCTCCCGGCTCGTTTGCTCTCGATGTTTCTGTAGCCTCGATTGTATTATTTTCGTAAATACTTTACCGACGATCGAAAGAAGGCTAATACCGCGATAATTCTTGCATTCCCGACTGTCGCCTTTCTTCAAAATTGGGACAACGATCGCTTTCTTCCATACCGAAGGGACACGATCCGAATGCCATATGTGTGTTATGAGGACATGAAGTCGTTGTGATAAGACATCACCTCCAGCTTTGATCATCTCGGCGGTTACTTGGTCTATTCCCGGCGCTTTTCCATTTTTCAGCGATTTTATTGCTGTCTTCACCTCGATAATTGTTGGTTCGGTATCGAGAAACTGATTCATCGGCTGTTCGATAATCGGTGGTTCGGGTGCTGGACCTTGCGGCGGATCGTGGTTATACAGCTGGTGGAAGAATGCTCTCCACCGCTCCAGGCGTTCATGGGCAGAAGTCACAAAAGTTCCATCCGATTTTTTGATGTTGTCGCTTGTTGATGTTGTTTTGCCGCCTAACCGGCGGATTGTCTGGTACAGCGTCCGGTACTCGTGCCTCGTCGCCGCTTTTTCCATGTCGGCCGCAACGTTATTCCAGTACGCTTCTCGTTCCAATTTCATTTTCTGCCGAACTTCTTTGTTCAATCTTCGGTATTCCTCAAAGTCGACGTGTTTCATGCGCTTCCGCTGATCGACGAGGTCCAGACAGCTGTCCGAGATCCATGGCTGCGTCCGTTTACGGATAGTTGGACACAACTCCATTGCACACTCCACAATAGACTCCGACAATTGCCTTTCTTCTACATCGATATCGTCCGGTATTGCGAGCGCCGCGAATTTGTTGGATAATGCCATTTGAAACTCTCGCCCGATGGCCGGGTCCCGTAGGCACGCCCAATTTTTCTTGGCTGGTGGTGGCTCCGTTTTCTTCGCTCTTTGCAATCGCATCTGCAATTTCGCTCGAACAAGATAATGGTCCGATCCGCAATCGGGTCCACGCATTGCACGTACGTCTTTAAGCGTCGATCGGAATCTTGTGTTGATCAAAACGTAGTCTAACATCGCCGAGTCTTTGCCGGATGGATTTCGCCAGGTGAGTTGGTGTTTGAGTGGATGGCGGAAAATGCTGTTGCCAACGATCAAGTTGTTTGACGATGCGAATGAAAGCAGGCGTAAGCCGTTGTTATTAATTACTCCGTGTCCGAATTTGCCCATGGTTTCTTCCCAGCCGGTTCGATCTACTCCTGAATGTGCATTGAAATCCCCCGCGAGAATTATTAATTCGGTTTGAGGTATCATATCCAGCGTCTGTTGAAGCTGATCGTAAAATTCGTCCTTGTTCGTGTCCGTGCTGGTCTCGGTTGGCGCATAAACGGATATGATATGGGTCTTGATCGTTCCACTGATGGTTATAACCGCCAAACGCTCGGATATCGGTTGGAATGCGATAACGCTGCTGGCAGCCCGTCGGTCGTCGGTCGACCATAAAGCCGACGCCGGCCTCTCTTTTCTCACCACCGGAATAGTAAAGCATCATCGTTTCGTCGATTGTTGGCGGGACGCAATTGATATATTGCATTTCAACAATTCCATTGCTATGATTTCCTTTTGACCAACGTGATGTCCTGTTCGTACATTCCACGCAGCGAATTTTAATTCCCTTTTCGGTGTGACTAATTTGGGTGTTCGGCCAGTAACCCACTTCTCACCAGCATCCCTGGTCCCCAGTGCTGGCGCATCGGCTCTGCTTCAAAACTTGCAGATTTGTTGAGCAGAGGTGATATTCGCAGCAATTTGTTTACCATATTTATTAAAAAAATGCACTATAATAAACCCTTTTTAGGGATAATAACAGCTGACTTTTTTGTTGGTTTTTTTTAAGGAAAACATTGCATATAATAAACAGTTTTTAAAGGCGTTGCAAGGCACGCGGGTTTTATGCTAGTTAAAAATAAAAGAAATCTTTAGTGTTTAATAAATAGAAGAAATCTTAGCGTTTAATAAATAAAGGAATTATTTAGTGTTTAATAAAAAAAGGAATTGATAAAAAGGAAACAACGATTTTTGTGTTTGTTTATGGTTAAAATAAGAAATTATGTGACGTTTAATAAATCAAAGAAATCTTTAGTATTTAATAAATAAAAGCAATCTTAGCGTTTAATAAATAAAGGAATTATTTAGCTTTTAATAAAAAAAGAAATTGATAAAAAGGAAACAGCGATTGGTTTTTTTTAAGGAAAACATTGCATATAATAAACAGTTTTTAAAGGCGTTGCAAGGCACGCGGGTTTTATGCTAGTTAAAAATAAAAGAAATCTTTAGTGTTTAATAAATAGAAGAAATCTTAGCGTTTAATAAATAAAGGAATTATTTAGTGTTTAATAAAAAAAGGAATTGATAAAAAGGAAACAACGATTTTTGTGTTTGTTTATCGTTAAAATAAGAAATTATGTGACGTTTAATAAATAAAAGAAATCTTTAGCGTTTAATAAATAAAAGCAATCTTACCGTTTAATAAATAAAGGAATTATGTAGCGTTTAATAAAAAAAATGGAATTAATAAAAAGGAAACAACGATTTTTGTGTTTGTTTATGGTTATAATAGGAAAATTAAAAAACAACTCGTGCTTAAGTGATTAAATTATTATATCTGAGTAGAAATCTTTAACGTTTAATAATTAAAGGAATTAATAAAAAGAAACAGCGATTTTTGTGTTTGTTTATGGATAAATAAGAAATTTATAAAGAAACAAGGTGAGATAAATAAAAAAAAATATATATAACAGTGGTCTCAATTTAATGATAAAAGGAAAACTGTCGCGCGATCCTTGTAATAGTATACGGGAAGAAGTAAATGATAACAGAGGCGCCTCTGTTTTTACCAGGTACTATAAAATTCAGGCAGCTAAAAAGCGATGTTATCCACCCGAAAATTTAATCTGCGTTACTCAAACAAGCGCTATAGTTTCTTTGCAGGCTCTTCTTGACCACACTACATCGCGATTATTAGAAGCACAAGCGAAAGTAATAGAATCTTTTAATGAAGAATTAACTGAAAATTTGAAATTGAATCTCAAATGGGGCGTTGACGGTTCATCTGCTCAACAGTACAAAAAAAATTTGCGGATACTGAAAGCTCTGATGCTAATATTTTATTTACCTCAGTTGTACCACTGAGACTTAGATCGTTCAACACTCCATCTGATGAAGATATTATTATTTGGAATAATCCAAAGCCGTCATCAACACGTTACTGCAGACCATTCCACTTACAGTTCCAAAAAGAAACAGTACAATCAACAGTATTGGAAAGAGAGTGCGTTGAATAACAAATTTCTAATCTTCGTTCCTTCCATACTGTTTTTCGCAATAGAACTATTGAAGTTTATTACAAATTGTCTTTAACGATGATAGACGGAAAGGTTAGAAATGCTATTACCAATACCGTTTCTGCACAAAGATGTTATATTTGTAGTTTAACGTCAAAAGATTTCAATAATTTATATCTTGTTAGTACTACAGCATGTAATGCAGAGTATTTCACTTTTGGAATTGCTTCATTGCATGCCTGGATTCGATTTATGGAGTGGTTGCTGCATTTAGCGTATAAAGTGGAAAATGGCAGACTCGTTGGCACTGGAAAATGGCAGGCTCGTTCTGCTGTAGATAAAAAACGAGTTTTTGATCGAAAGGCTCATATTCAAAATAAATTCAGAAAAACTTTAGGGCTCAATATAGATGCTCCAAAGCAGGGTTCAGGTAATACCAATGATGGGAATACTGCTCGGCGCTTTTTTAAAGACGTTCCTTTGGCAGCTAAAATTCTCAATATTGATGAGCAAGCAATTAATAGCAAGTTGTAAAATAATTTTACAAACTATATCGTGCGGTTTTGCTATTGATGTTGGGAATTTAAAAAAATATTGTTTGGACGTTGCAAAGTCATACGTACAGTTGTATTCATGGTACTCAATGCCAACGTCGATGCACATTGTATTGATGCACGGAGCTGACATTATTGAGAGGGCTCCATTACCCATTGGTCAATTATCCGAGGATGCGCAAGAAATACATGCGTCGGTATCGCGAAAATTTTGCAAGAAAATGTTACGGGAGAAAACTATGTACGACATGTTTCATCGTCTTCTTGCTTTTTCGGATCCGTTAATTGCCAGTTTTGAAAAATTGAAGGTATCAGATGGTAGACCATTGCCTGATGAAGTTGTCAGTCTGTTACTTCCTGTGGCTAATTTACAAATAAAATCAAGAGACTTCAATATTGAAGAAGAATCAAGTGATGACGATTATGATTTCGCCGTTTAAAAATAATTGTAAGGTACATGTTAGATGTTATAAATGGTATAAATTATTATGTACAGTCTTGTTGTAAATGATTATCATAATAAATGTACATCAACTTGTATTTCAGTATAATTCTTTGTAATCATTCCTCAGAATTCACTATATTAAGAACTTCAAACACAAATTTTCCGCAAAAAAGTATGTCACTTCCGGCCCGCCATTTTGAATTTTGTAAATCTGATATCAGATTCGTAATCAGTGACCCCAAAAACCATATAATACCAAGTTTCAAAAGAATTCATCAACTTCTCGAATTTTGGCCAGCGAAACAGTATGTTCGCCCCACTGTGCGGCGCACAGTCGCGAGATACTTGATATTCCACCCAAATTACTCTAGAAGTCGTAATTTTTAAGTTATTCACAAAAAATGTTGAAGTTTTACTTTGAAAAATATTATGAGAGTAAATTTTGAGGAATTCGCAACGCAACGCAACCGAGGATATGGGCGAAGGGGTGGAGGAAATGGAGGGCAAGCATTTCAATTTCCATTCTTCATGGGCACTGGGATTATCATTATTATGAACGGTATACAGAAAACGAAGGTAATGTAAAAGCGACGGCAGCTTCGAATACCGTAAAAAATGGGCGCCTGGTGACGTCAGCCGAAATGCTGAAACAACAACAGCTTCGATTTTTTATGGGAAGTGTCCCCCACGTGACATCAGCACTAAAATACCGTATATACGGTATACAGTCTTTTACATTACCTTGTTTCTGAATGCCGTGATTACTAAGGGTCTGTTTATGTTGGAGCTGCGATAAACGAGTAGATATCTGCGACAAGAGCTGTGACAAAAGCTGTGAGTAGTGCTGTGCAGATGGGGTGTTCACGTTGGAGCTGAGAATAAAGCAGTTCTAACCAGTATCTGACCAAAGCGCAAACAGAAAGGTGAAAATATGAGTGATTCCGACGAAGAAGTCTTACTTTTTTCAAGTGCTACGAATTATCATTTGCTTGAAATTGGGGAGCGCGAATACAGTGTCCATCCTATCAATTAAGAAATGAATATATTCGGTGAATACCATCACCTTTATAAAGATTTAAGACAGCATCCCACAAAATTTGCACAATATATGAGAATGGAAATAGCAACCTTCGATTATATACTAATAAGCATTTTTGAAAAACTCCAGAAAAAGTGGTGCAATTGTCACGGAAGGCCAATTTTACAGGAAGAACGATTAATTGTAGCACTTCGGTAGGTACATACATATATCTACATATGTAGTTTTTATTTATTATTATACTAGCAAAAACCCGCGTGCGTTGCAACGCCTTTCAATAAAATAATATTATGGGGACACAGTTTGCGATAGCAAAAAGCTACAGTGAAAAAAGAACAAATCTGGGAAAATTGATTTTGGGAGATGACCGCCATGGACCAAATGATATTGAGTATAGATACTATATTGCCTATGGTGTTCTACTTATCATACTCTCTCATTTGCTACCCATCTCGAAGGGGTTGGGAAGAAAATGGTAATCCGCCCTCTTGAGATGACCGCCATGTACCAAACGATATATTGAGTATACTATATTGGTTGTGGTGTTCTACTTCTCATACTCTTTCATTTGATACCCATGTCGTAGGGGTTGTGAAGAAAATGGTAATCCGCCTTCTCGGGATGGCCGCTATGGACCAAACGATATATTGAGTATACTATATTGCTTATATTGTTCTACTTATCTTACTCTTTCATTTGATACCCATCTAGAAGGGGTTGTGAAGAAAATGGTAAACTGCCCTTTGGAGATGGCCGCCATGGACCAAATTATAAATTGAGTATACTATATTGCTTATGGTGTTCTACTTTACATAGCCTTTCATTTGATACCCATGTCTCGGGTGCTGTGAAAAAAATGGTAATCCGCCCTCTTGAGATGGCCGCCATGAATCTAAAGACATAGTCTATGGCATTCTTCTTATAATGCCCTTTCATTTGATACCAATGTCGAGCGGGTAGTGAAGAAAATGATCATCCTCCCTCTTGAGATGACCGACATGGACCAAACGATATATTGAGTATACTATATTGCTTATGTGTTCTACTTATCATACTCTCTCATTTGATATCCATGTCGAAGGTGTTGTGAAGAAAATGGTAATCCGCATTCTTGAGGTGGCCGCTATGGACCAAGCGACATATTGAGTATACTATATTGCTTATATTGTTCTACTTATCATACACTTTCATTGGATATCCATTTCGAAGGGGTTGTGAAGAAATTGGTCATCTGCTCTCTTGAGATAACTGCCATTGACCAAACGATATATTGAGTATACCATATTCCTTTTGGTGTTCTACTTACCATACCCTTTCATTTGATATCCATGTCGAGGGGCTGTAAAGAAAATGGTAATACGCCCTCTTGAGATGGCTGTTATGGACCAAAGGCCTGCTTTTCTGTTGAAATTTTTTTGCTATAAACCTCTCGGAGCCCGAGACCTTTCCAACGAATGCAAAACCGTGGAAATCGGATCGTTCGTTCTGGAATTATAGCGTCAGGAAGGAAAACCCGACTTATTTTTATATTATAGATTTCGCTTGTCTTGTCTTGTCACGTAAAGTTTTCCATTTACTGTGAGTATGATTGGAAAAAGAAGAATATATAATTAAAATACCCTGTAATACACACACCATAAAATATCTTTTATTTTCAGGTATTTATCTACAGGGCAGTCATTTAGAAGCTTGGCATTTTCGTTTCGTATGGGGGTTGCAACAGTTTCAAAAATTATTAGAGAAGTCGTGACGGTTATATGGGAAGTACTTCAACCGTTGCACATGAAAATTCCAGACGAAGAAGATTTTAAGAAAATTTCTTACGATTTTTATAAAAATTGGAATTTTCCTAACTGCATTGGCAATATAGACAGCAAACATATCAGAATCATTTGTCCTCCTAACCCTGGTTCCATGTTCTTTAACTACAAACAGTATTTTTCCATTGTGTTACAAGGATTTGTTGATGCTTATAAGTTTATCAACATTGAGGGGGGCGGATACTGAAAACAGAGTGACGGGGAACATTTAGATCTTCAGGTCTGTTTTTTAAATTGATGGATGGCCAACTACGAATTCCTGAAGACCGTGCTTTGCCGAATTCTAATATTACATCACCGTATGTTATGTTAGGTGACGAAGCTTATCCACTTCTACCGAATTTGTTGACACCTTACAAAAGAAATAATTTAGATTCTCACAAAGCATACTTTAATTCTAGATTATCTAGAGCACGAAGAACGGTAGAATGCGCTTTTGGTATTATGTATGCTAAGTGGAGAATCTTGGGCACAGCAATTCAAACGACAGTAGATGCAGCTGATCATAGTGTGAAGTGTATTTGCTTATTGCATAATATTATAATCGAATCATATATAAGAGAAGGTATGGAGCATAACCTAAGCCAAGTAACAACCTCAATACCCAGAGCCATACCAAATCATGTTTCTAATGGGAGACCAAACAATTCAGCGAAAAATATTCGAGACCTATTTAAAATATATCTTTGCAAAAATTCATTATAAAATTTGTACATGATTTTGCCTACAAAAAAAATAAAATAGAAATTTAAAAAAAAATAGTTTAATTCATCAAATAATAAAAATATAAAACATTTTATTTCAGACAGCAAAAATCAACAAAAAAAGTAGTTGATCGTAGTAAATCTACTATTCCGCATTTCCAAATGACTGTTGTTCGGACAATTGTAAATTCCCCTCAACATTTTCATAATAAAATGTTGTCGTGGGTATTCCATGGGTACCGGACACTAACCTATAGTCATCAGGTCCATTTTTGGATGTGGAAGCGTTCCTTTCCTTGGGTTTCGTGAACTCTTGCGTTATTTTCATAACTTTCATACGGTATTCTAATTTATCAAAAGCCGAAAGTTTTCTAACGTGCGGTAGTAAGCTTTTAAAGAAACTAAGGTCTTCATCATCCTCCATCATAGAACTTCGAAAAGGTGGTGAGGTAACAATATTTGTATCTTCTGGAGATGCACAAATATTTTGCTCAGTAAAAGAATCCGGTGGCTCCTGATAGGCATTATCATCTCCATCGGACTCATCAAGAATTGGTCCAGTATATATTTCCCCAAAATTTCCACTAGATTTTCGTGGGGTGAATTGATCCTTTAAAAAAAAGAGCTTTTTGAAGTGGCTCCATTCACCTTTGTAGCCACTGACTTTTGCAGCATAACCAGATTTATGCTTTGGAAGAGATGCTAAGGTAGTCCAAAATTTGTCTAGTAAATTTTTCCATTTACTCCGCACTATACTTGCCGGAAAAATTAAAATAAATAAAATGAAAATACCCTGTACCACACACACAATAAAATATCTAGAGACTTGGCAAAAATTATATAACAACATCCATTATAAAATTAGTATATGCCTTTTCCAACAAAGTTTTATTACATACTTATAATCTTACGTTTGCTTTCAAATTGTTGTGCTACTTCAATCCATAGCTTGTCCAACACATATCTGTTATGATGGTTGTTGTCGAGTTTGTCCCACAATGAGGGCCTCAAAAAAACTTGACTTATTAACCAGTCAACATCCATCTTAAATCTTGCTTGCATACTAACGATACTAGCGGAGAAAATCGACCAAAGCTTTATTGCAGCTCTTGTCGTTGGTCGCGACCAAAGCGTGAGTCACCGCTTTGCTCCAATATAAACAGCCCTATTGAAAACCTTTTTCGCATTATCTCCTCTCCGCTAGTATCGCCGCTCTACTCGTTTATCGCAGCTCCAACATAAGGTACAAACAGATTGGCGCGAATTTTGTCGCGGAGGCGGTGTCCGTGGCGGCAAAATCCATTAAAATACACGCACCACCATATATGCAACCACAAAGGCGCGGAGGCGACTTGTCGCGCGGACAAATTCGAGCTATTTCGAATTCTGCCGCTGGTCGCCCAGTGGTACCAACCATGACGAGCTGATTTAGTACACATTTTTTGCTTTGAACTGCTGTCTGCCTGCAAATTGACAATTTGTTCGTGGCGGTTATTTTTAAATTGAATTCGTGATTTTTTTTAATGCATTTTATTATAAAATGGCAAAAAAGAAATTTACCAATTATGGGGCATAAAAAAGACTTATTGTAATAAAATCAAACAAAAACAGTCAACAATAAAAAAATTTTGTCTCTATTTAGCAACTCAATGTGACGATTAATTTAAGCTTTTGGAGGTACTTCAAGTTTATTTTTTAGTGAAATGTTTATATTTATCCCAGAGGAATTTAACATAGTATTAAAAACTATAAAATTCCGGAGCCGGAGGAAAAACAGGAGCCAAAGTAAAAGTAAAGTATTAAATTAATTTCAGGGAAAGTTTTTAGTTAAAGTTTTTGGTCAGATAAAATTTGAATTAAAACATTCTGAGGGTTCAAGCTGGAAATATTGATGATAGATATTTTAGGCGGAAACGTGGAAGGAGAATTTTTTATTACTTTCTAATGATGTAATTTAGGTACATAGTTTAAACTTTCAGGTTGTGAAGCAGGTGGTATTAAATAGGCTAAAATAGTTTTTTTTTAAAAAACTACACAAACAATTACAATCACTAGCAACGTTTGAAATTTTAAAATCAACTGATATGGAATTTTTAAAACTAAGCTATTTAAGTGATTTTAGGCAAGTCCTATAAATGGGAAAAACAATTCCGAACAAACCCACCCTTTTATTTTAATTTTGCGGGTAATATTCGGTAAATGGAAAAATACCATTAAACAGCCCAATGTAAACAACAAATCGCCCATTGTTTACTTACAGGTAAACTTATATAATGTAATATCATAAATCAGGTCATGGAACTACCCTCTTTCAAATCAAACCCTTTAATTTTTAAATTCTAAGTAATTTTGGGTACATGGGAAAATGTCATTATGCAGTTCAATGTAAAAAACAAACCGCCCATCTCCTACTTGAAGGTAAAATTATCTAATTTAGTACCATAAAACAAGTCATGGAACCACCCTTTAGTTTTTAAATTTCAGGCAATTTTCTGTAAATGACAAAATATTATCTAACACCTCAATTCTTCCTTTTTTAATTCCAAGTAAATTTTACTTTATTCAAATATTGAAAAAAAAAACAATATCCTTACTAATATAATAAATGCGAAAGTAACTCTGTCTGTCTGTCTGTCTGTTACGCTTTCACGCCTAAACCACTAAACCGATTTTGATGAAATTTGCTACAGACATAGTTTAGACCTTGGAGACGGAGGTCTATCAAGCTGTCAAACCCATTACGGCAAAACCAAATGAAAGTTAGATCAAAATTTTTAACTTTTTTTTACTATTTTTTTACCCAAGAGAGAATTTTTTACTCTTTTATTTTTTAAAAAATTCAAGGTTCTGCTAGCTTTATGTCAAGCTGGCAAACCCAGTACAGCAGAACCAATAAAAAGTTAGATCAAAATTTTTTACTCTTTTTTTACTATTTTATTACCCAAGAGGGAATTTTTTTACTCCTTTATTTTTTAAAAAAATGCAGGGTTCTGCCAGCTTTATGTCAAGCTGGCAAACCCACTACAGCAGAACCAAACGAAAGTTATATCAAAATTTCAAGCTTTTTTTTACTATTTAATTACCCAAGATGGAATTTTTTTCTCTTTTATTTTTAAGAAAAAAAAGCATAATTCTGCCAGCTTTATGTCAAGCTAGTAGAACCATTCTTAATAACTATCACATGCGTCTACAAACTTCTTATATTTATTAATCATGTCTTTACTAAGAGTAATACTATTTTTTTACCCAACAGTTAAATAAATTTAGTTCTCCATCCAATCAAAAAATAAAGTTTCTATTCTGTTTGCAATTTAAGATTACCTACTTGACTTCATACATTCATTGTCCCTTTATATAAACTATTTCTTCATTTTTCATAACATTATTTTTCAACAAATCAATCAAATACATACATTACTAAAATTCATATATTTAGTTACTATTTTTTTACTATCTCTTTTACTATTTAACAAAAAATTTACTTATTATTAGTATCCATTTTACTTATTTTTAAACAATTTTTGTAAACAACTGTAAGTTATTTCTATCGGTGCTCCATTTATTTATATATTATGTTTGGGATGTAAAATGGCCTTGAGTATTGTAAATCGTTGATGACCTTCCGCCAGCTGCAAAAAATCCTGATCCAATAATCCCAAGATCAATATCGTACTACAATTATTGTAGAAGTTATACCAATTTGTTTGAAAGTGTTATTAAAGAAATAATAATTTTGTATAAAATATATTTGTTAATAATGGTGTGGGTAGGGTTCGAGCAAAATACATAGCTGAGAACATTTCTAATCCAATAAGCCCAAGATCATTATCCTACTACAATTATTTTAGAAGTTATAGCGGTTTGTTTGTTCTAATTTTGAAAA
Source organism: Thereva unica (assembly GCA_949987705.1). Classification (NCBI taxonomy): domain Eukaryota; kingdom Metazoa; phylum Arthropoda; class Insecta; order Diptera; family Therevidae; genus Thereva; species Thereva unica. Next base: position 157,803,286 of record OX465281.1, on the reverse strand, counting down.
GTGGGGGGGGGGCACACTTCATCCATGGGCGTAGGAAGGTTGGGGGCCAGGTGGGCTAGGTCCACCCCAGAATCCTTCTGGCCCACCCCAGAATAAAAGTGAATCACTTATTAAAAACACGATACATCCGCTTTAAAACCAATGATATTATATAACGCTTTAAACAATTTGAAAAAAAAAAAAAAAAAAAAATTAAATGGTCCTGCGCTGGAGGTCGTCCGTTAAAGCGATTATGATTGGTTCGCGGCGCATGACACACCGTAGTGACCGCAATGGCCATGGAGATATAGCTGGAAAAGCATTATTGTGCTGCGTTGTATTGCTTGTGTGAGTATCTAGGTCAGCTCATACAATGCAGTGCCGTTTTTATATGACCGCAGTCTTTGAAATACTATTAATTTCAGTATAAATTTGCAACACAATGCAAGATTTATTACCAGCTTTAGATAAAGAGTATAATCTCTTACGGAAGAAAATGCAAAAAGGCGGGAACTAAGTTCATTTGATGCGGCCATAGGTACGTAACATATAAAGCAGAATACAACTATAAATAAATTATAAGTATGGGCCTATATTCTTATGTATGATACCGTGTATTCATAGAGTTAAGTCGTTCAGTTTTAAATTCAAATCTAACTCAACTCGGCTCCAATAGAAACTCAAATCCACTTTTTGGCCTAGCCAAAGATTCTGAACACACGGCTCTATAGGTCTATAATTTAATTTGTTTAAATAATGATGAAAACGCTTGCCTGATATCAAGCTGGCTAGTCACACATAGAGATACGGAATCGGTACTCGATTCTTTACTGATATGACTATTTGGCTTTCGATTCTACTCATATCAGTACTCGATACTTTTGACTCTATACTTTTTAATATTACTCATATCACTGCTTATAGGTTAGAACCGAGCACCAAGCAAGTTCATCTTAGTCGTGACGCTTTTCACATAAATGTATTTTTCTGCCTCAATTAAGGAAAGTTTAGGGCAGTTTAAAACTCAAACGCAAAGTGGAGACGAAAATTGGAAATCTTTTTTCCCATAGAAGTTTGTATGCGTTCCTCTCTATTCACCAACTTGGAATCCACGCTCTTGCAACATAGAGAAAATCGGGAATAGAACAGTGCAAGTTATATATCCAAATAATCAGATTTTAAAATAATTTGCATACGCTAAAGCAGGTCACAGGTATAAGATAACCATTCGTTGAAAGTTATCAGGAATGCCAATGCAGTAGCAAAATAGGTCAAGAGAGTGGTCGCAGTACCTTTAGACCAAGTACCTCACCAAAAATGGAAGCGAAATTTGCATCATATATACCTTCTTCTTCTTCCAATGGCGCTGCAGCCCAAATAGAACCTTGGCTTCCTCTAATCTTTTACTTCAGTCTCTATTTCTGCCTGACTTGCAGCTCGATGTCTGGAGAAGTGTCTGCATTTGTTACAAACGCATCCGTCCATCTTTTTCTTCCATGATGATAGTGAAGTCCTTCCTTGCACCTCTTTCTTCTGACGTGCGCTCGACGTGGCCAAACCAGCGAAGTGTATTGAGTTTTACCAACATCACTTACATAGCCCATCTCGTCATATATTTAATATAACTCGTTGTTAGCTGTTTCTCCATGTCCCTTTCTGACAAATAGGGCTTCTCAAAATCTTCCTTTAAAAGGAATTTAGCATATAACATGGCAAATTATTGTCTTATATAATGTAAACTTCGTCTTTTGATGCATTGCTCAAGATCTCAGCAATTTACGAAGTGCGTTTTTGTTTCGGAGTAGAATTCTCCTGCTGATTTCCTCTATCATGTCTAGCTACACTTGTTGCTGATTTATTTTCAATGAGTACCTGATCGATTTGGTTTTTAGCCCTTCCATCTGGCGACATCCAAGCCATTTTATAGATGTTTTTATATGGGAAGAACTTGAACTTCCTAGTATTGCTTTGCTGTTAGCGGTCGATAAGCTTGCCACCATTATCGTGGGTGGTTGCGCGAAGGCTGTGGCTGCCTATTATCGCCCATATACTGAAAGCCCTTCTCGATCTTAGTGTTGAAGTCCCCCAACATCATTTTATATCATTCGAGGGTTGGTTATGGAGATGTACTTTTAAGAACTTTTAATTCGATTCTACTCAAGAGTATTTACTCGAGTACTTTCCACCGAGTCCGTATCACTAGCGACATAGTCAGCGTTATTCTCGTTGTCGAGCGACGTGACAGATGTGTCACTTCGACCTTAACTTGGTATTCTAATTGTCAATCTAACAGATTTCTAGCATGCAAATCGACAAAATTCGTACTTAATTGTCGCAAGGTGGCGTATGAAGGGACATTTTCTCGATATATGTGTAGGCATCGAAAGTTTCATTCCACCGCGTTCATCGGAGTCACGTCACGAGAGAATATCACTAAGTAGCTGCGTTCTTTTTACACCGAGATCCCACTCAGATCATTAACTTACAAGCAAACCAACAACAACAACTTGATCCAAAAAAGATTTGGATCAAAATCTGTGATACAAAAATAGCTTGTGTAACAACCATATCCAAGACACATCTCATTGGAAAATCCAGAGCTTTTATAATTTTGTTCTGTTTTCTTTAATTTTAAGGGTTGATAGCTCTGCAAAATTTCATAAATTTATTTGGAAAAATGATTGAAAGTTACCTTTTGTTAATTTTGGAAGTCAATTAAACATTTTTATAAATTCTTTTTAAATCAGAAATATTTTTAATAAGTTTTAGAGACTGATATAAATTGCGACAGAACATATCAAAAATCAGAACTACAACTGTAAAAAACTAAATTGCTTCCATGATCCAAGTGCGTTCTTTTATGCTCGGCTGATCTGATCTAGATCACGGTGTAAAAAGAACGCGGCTAGTGTAACCTTTAAATTGAGCGGCATTTGGGCAATAGTTTACCGCTGAAAGAATAACGCAATGCTGATTTTGTCGCCGGTGTTTGGAGGAATCAGAAGAAGATTATTACCGATCGGCTCATCAAGGTGCCAAGCCATTTAAAAGGAGATAACTGAACAGAGTTTGCACTATATTTTGTCGCTGGAGAAACAGCGTAATTTCTATTTTGATACTAGCGGTAGGGAGGTAAATGAATCTAATTCCGCTGAATCGGGTTAATCTTGATAGCCAAAAAGCGTATTCGTGCTCGTTTGTTTGCTGAACTATATATTTTCCCATACGAGATTTAATATTTTCTGTTTACTGAATTGTATCGGTTGCAGTTATTTTAAATAATCGAGCAACTAATCTCTTAAGGATATGTTTGCATCGCAAGTTATGTCAAGTTAAGCGGGTTGTATCACAAATCCGTTGTTTCAAGTTATTTTATGTCAAAAAATTTAAAAGATACGTTATAAAAAAGTGCGTTTTTTTGGAAAAAAAAAATAAAAAAAAATATGTGCAGGTGTGAGTGGATGTTCATTTGCATGCACATGATCTGTCACATCTAAGGATTCCTCATACATATTTTTTCAATATTGAGCAATTATTTCCAAAGCATTCTACATTAGGTCAAGCAGTTGATGTTATTAAAAGCATAACAGCTGCGTTGGAGAAAGACAGAAATAGTATAGAAAACTTTCAGAAGGGTTGGGATGAGATAGAGAAATTTTCGAATGCAATCGAAATTTCCTTAGAGCCGTTACGAATGTCTAAAATACGAAGACAACCAAATAAGTTGAATGATTTCATAGTCGATACCACGTCAGTTTTCGATGAAACAAGACAGATTCTATAATTTAGCGTTGTTAATTAACATTGAAAATTTATTTTTACAGAATATAAGCGCAGATCAAGTCTTGCAGGAACTTTTAAAGAAAAGTAGAAGAGTAAATTTCAATTAATGAATATAATATTTATATTTATTTCTAACTTTTAATTATATTTAATTCTAACTACCTAAGTAGTCTACATACTTCAAAATTTAAAAAAAAAATAGTTTTTTTGTTTAACCTCTGTCTGCGGTGAGTCGGTAACGATGCTTTAAAATCTGGCTCAGCCCAGCAAAAATTCATTGCTACGCCCATGACTTCATCCAAAATATATAGTATATACATATATAACCCATATTTTAAGATTTTCGCTGAAATAGACCATGATACATTCTTTGCGAATAATTTGACCCACCCTAATGTATATGTATAGTTATTGTACTTTATTTTAATTTTATAAACTTTAATTTAATTATATTTTAATAGTATGCAATCTTTCCAAGCGTTCAGGCCAATTCTGAACTACGCTGGAATATATTTCGCTGGAATTTTATAAATATTTCAAAGACTACTGTTTTATATATGATGGGCTTTGGGCAGGGTATGCTTTAAAAAATTTGCTTTGTAATATTTTGTATTTGCACTTTGTAATATTTAAGTACCGCTATTTCTCAGACTACCCAACATATTGGCAAAATATTGCGCATACGTAATACTAGTCACTAGTACTCAAAATGTACGAAATATGAAGATCGATTCCCGGACGTTGGTCGAATTTTCATGGAATGGGCCCAGCTAAAGCTAATGATTTGAACAAATTTTCATTTTTAAACCAGGAATCACTTTGAAATTCTTCTCCATAATCAATAGTAGGTACGGAGTATTACATATTTCACATAGTAGGTACGGAGTATTACATATTTCACAATTTGTAAATTCAACAGCTACAAAAATGACGCCAACCTATAAAGAGAAAATTAAGTTATGTGTTATAATGTCCAATACTTCTCTATGCGCACGTACTTGACGTAGCTACAAATATTTGAAAAATATCCACTGCGTGAAACTATTGTTACATAATATTCATTATTTGAAAAGCAATTTCAAATTGATACCTGGTGAAATGGTTTTTGCATTATTGACTCTTGAATTATGTAGCATAAGAAAATTACGAACTAAGGATATTTTATATATTTCTCGCCATATATAAATAGTGGTTAAGGTTTATATGTTGTAGGTATTAGATCAATTATATTTCTTAAGTTTAATTAACATTTATATTTATTATAATTATGTTATATATGTACATATAATGGTAAAAAAAATCTTATATTGATTTTGTAAAACTTCAATTATTCTTGGCATCATAACGTAAGGTATATATTAATAGTTCTGGAATAATTGTGTATGTTTCTTTCCGTGGAAGTGTTGAAGATTCGATGTCGTCATACTCAAACCATTTTGAGCCTCGCAAACAAACCGAAGTGTAATGGGAAATTGATTTACTATTATGCTCCATTATATTCATAACCCCTTTAAAGGCAATAGCTCCTAACAGTTTGAGGCTACTGTTTCCTAAACAGCTGTCGATTGCTACAGGGATATCTTTTAAAGCAATTGGGTTGCTCATTTTGGTGTCATCCTTACTTATAATTTCTAGTAATGTTAGGTCACCTGTATAGAAATATGCAATTCGTAATTAACCATTTGCAAGTACTAATGAAAATTGTATTTATAACTACACTCGTCACAACAATTAGCGGCTCACCTAAAATTTTCGAAAAATTTGGCATTCTTCAATTGCCCATAACTTGGGCAAATTCCACTCCAAAAAATCAAACCAAATACCAAATTAAAGATTGGATCCTCTACTTTTTTTTTATGTCTGATAAAAAAATGTTTTTTTCGATGCAGATGGCGCTGCTGTCGATCAAAGAAAGTACTAAAATTCGTAAATTTTTTTTTCTTATTTAACAGGCGCAAACTTTTTTTTGCGCTATGAAACATGCTAATCTGAGTTCAAAAACATAAAATTCAAAGTTTTTCCAACAAAATAGACTGTAATAAAGTTAGATTTCATTGGAAATTCGCAAAGTTATAGGGTTTTCAAAAAAAGGCAATTTTCGCGTTTTAAGCCAGAATTTCAACAAATTGCGATCAAAATCAATTTGGTTCAGCGTAAAAAAAGTTTTCGATTACATTGTTGAAATTCTGACCTGAGAAATCTTAATTTCGAGTTGTAAATCTTTTTTGATTCGAAAAAGCGATCGCTTAATAGGTTAAAGTAAACGTGTACCAAAAAAACTTTGTTTTTTTTTCTTTTAACCGCCGGCGTTTGCATTACGCAGAGTGTACCACGAGGAGGTCGCACGGTCGGATTTACACTCCAGAAGTTTTTTTTTGTTTTTTGTGTTTTTTTGTAGTTTTTTAAAATTTTGTTGTTTTTTTTTAATTTTTCCAGAATTAAGGCTTAAAACGCGAAAATTGCCTTTTTTTTTAAAACCCTATAACTTCGCGAATTTCCATTGAAATCTAACTTTATTACAGTCTATTTTGTTGGAAAAACTTTGAATTTTATGTTTTTGAACTCAGATTAGCATGTTTCATAGCGCAAAAAAAAGTTTGCGCCTATTATATAAGAAAAAAAAATTTACGAATTTTAGTACTTTCTTTGATCGACAGCAGCGCCATCTGCATCGAAAAAAAAACATTTTTTTTATCAGCCATAAAAAAAGTAGAGGATCCAATCTTTAATTTGGTATTTGGTTTGATTTTTTGGAGTGGAATTTGCCCAAGTTATGGGCAATTGAAGAATGCCAAATTTGGTGGCAATGGTGATTCAACATTTCCAATATTTATTTCTGGATCAAAAATATCTGCTGTTTCATCTCTTATATCTCCTTTGAAAAAATTTTCAGTGAAAATTTAATGCCGTTTATTTTATTCTTTTAAAATTTTGAAAATTATATCTATATATTTCACGAAACGATTCAATACAACATTCTTGGTTATGAATTCTGTGTATTATCATGAATCAAAAACGCATAAACAAAATTATATAGCATGAAAATTAAAACAAAAACAATAATTTATTTAGGCACACCCCGTTGTAAATAAAATTATGATTTAGATAGTTAAAAGAATAAAGAGAAGCAAAACAAGAATATTGTTGATCCAGTATCATGTCGCAACTTGGTAAAACTTTGTAAACAAATTTCAGGGCTATTCTAACAAAACTAATAATAATATGAAGTTTACCTGTACTAGAATCAGAATCAACATCTAATCCTTCTGAAAAGTCAGCATCGACAATTTTAATCTTGCCTTGTAAATATTTTAAATGTTCTTCGACGAACTTATCTATTCTCATTGGTAATTTGTTTGCAAAAACATCCTTTTTCAATACTTTTAATTCTGCCTCACTTGCAGTTGACGTAGCAGGAACTCGACCAAAACCAAACTTATCCCTGCAAACATTTGACCATAAGGGAAATAATCGCAAATGATCTAATACACGGTTTCCAATCAATGGCAGGTGATATGCGTTTGCTTCAATCCCGTCTTCTTTTCCGAGAGCTTCCAATATATTGCATTTCAAGGCATTTCCCCACTTATACCAAGAATTATCTCTAGACCTCATATCTGGTAGTTCAATTTCCTCGTTAGAATTTGAAACCGCATTTTCTTCATCCTCAGTATTGAATTGTTCATCAAGTACATCACTTAAAAGTGTTTCGACAGTTCCTAATAAAATATTTTTAATACAAGTTTTTGTGAGATAAACTAAAAAATATTAAATAGGTAATCAGAAAAGTTGAAAAAGTAAAAATATTTTTTTTATTCCACCAATCCATATTTAACCACAAACAAAAATTTGGCGTGCTTTATCAAATTGAATCCTTATTAATTTTCGTATTTATTAGTTAAATCATAATATTTTTTGCATTTTTGCTACAATTTCTGAAACATTTGTAAACTGAGCGCCACAAGCTTTTCCTTTTACGTACAGGTGGATTAAAAAAAGTGAATGTGTGTTCGCCAAGCACGTTGGAATTGAAACTTCAAAGTCACAGAAATGGAAAATTTGTGAGGAAAACGAAGAATTTAACTATATTCATTTATCCGTATTCTTTTTTATTCAAATATTCACCAAAACCAGTGATTGAACTGAGATTAAAAAGTAGGACAAGATCGTAGGTGATTTATCTTCATTCAAATAGTTACAACATACAGCGTCAATCGGTATTCCAGATCTTGTTGCTATTATTTTATCATTATTCAGCTTCAATTTGAATCTTTTGTTTAAGAAGTCCATCAATGGTTGTTCATAAATTATGCGTTTGAGATCTAATCTCCGTTTTAAAGGGATAATTGATAGTTTTGTTTCAATAAAACAAACTAGTAGTTACTATTATACTTTATTAATAGGAAACAAGCGCGTTAATTTATCGTGTATATTTATTCGTTAGCGGTCTAAATCAGACTAACTTTCTCATTTAATATTAATTGTTACGTTACGTTAACTGCATGATGTTTGGGGTTGCCAGATATTTTCTACAATGGTTGTGCTTCTAGCTTGGTGAAATTTACATTAAAATCACTGCTTAATATCATTAGTTTTTCACTGGAATATTTGTTTATTAAAGCTACACCTTCTGTTGCATATGGTAGTAGTAATTGTGTGTGAACTCTATTATTTCACTAATTCTTTTATTTGGAGATATATACCACCAAAGGCAGAACCAGCTATTGCCCTAACTAAAACCCCAAAAGTAGATTTGGCCCCAAAAGTAGATTTGGCCACAAAACCACCTATTGCTTTAACTCTCAAAAGTTGGCTCGGCAACAAAGCATAAACTAACCCCACAAAGACAAACTTTTCCTGCAGAAGCAGCTTTTCCCCTAACTAAAACTCCAATAAGGATTGGCGTACTTCCCCTTAGCCTGCCTACTATGTCAATTCCCCTCGATTTCACGGAAAGTTACTCTAAAAAAGTTTCACTTCAAAAATATTTTATACTTTTAGTTCATCTTACTAAACTTTTTGAAGTGAAAACTTCTTTAGGCGCGTTGAGCGATTTTTAGTAGGATATGAGTTCGCGAGACCGACACGGTAATACAAATTAAAATTTTGCGCATATGGACAGTTCGCGTGAAAGTTTGACCATATGTAAAAAATTAAGTCGACGGTTCCAGATTTTTGCATTTGTGTTCCGCGACCCAACGACCAAGGGCGGCCAACACAAAATTGCGTAAGACATACAGGCTGTATTGATAAACCAGTAAAAGTCAAGGCTCCAAACCACCAAGTCAAAGTCGTCAAAGTCAAATTTTGTTTCTTTTTCACTAAAATTTCAAAGTCAACCAAATTGTCCAAGCTTTCCAATTTTGTAAAAAATATATGTTTTGGATAAAAAGATGGTTGAAGTTGAAATTTTAATGAAAAAAAAAAAACTTTGACTTTGACGACTCAAATATCCCATATGGCTACAAAAATACAGAGTGATATGTAAACCTCTACCAGCGAATTTCAAAACGCACTGGCGACTAAATTGTTAGGCCCCCCACATTCCTCTATCCACAACCTATCCACAGTCGGCCGTTTTGTTACTTTCAGCAATACACCCTGTTTAAAAAACTAAAAATATACTATTATTTTAAAATAAACTAAAATGTAAAAAAAACTGTCATTGGTGACTGCCGACAGACATGCAAAAACCAATCTTATTATACAATAAATACATAAATCCCCACCCCTTGGGAGCGGGTGAGTGGGTGGAGATAAGTAGGGATAACTTTTTTTCAGGAAATGTATAATGACTTTTGCGGTAACTTAATATTTTAGATATTAAATGATTAAAATGATATATTGTAGTAGGTACATTAGGAAACTTATAAAATAATTAATTTATTTATTATAAAATACCTGTGATTTTCATTCTTAGTAGATTCTTAGCCTTTTCACATAAGGACGAATGTCCATTTGCCAATTTACCATCTGTTTCGCTGTAGCATAGGGCAAATAGAGCTTTCAATAAAATTTCAGCATCATTTTTATCGCGACACATAACTAGTTCGCCGATCACACCCATATAAAACCTTTTAATACGTATCAATTTTACATTTTTCAAAAGTCTGGAGTATATTTTGATGAAATGGGCTACGTCCAAACGTATATAAATACCAGGTAAAGTTGACCCATAGCATGCATCAGCATACTGCTCAACAGTTCCATATCCCGTGTACGCTCTAGAAATGGCATTTAATAATGCTTTAGAAAAATCAACGACGATTTCGTTTGGAGAATGGCCAGACATTTTTTTGAACGTTGTTAAAAAGTACTGGATGTTATTCGTGTCATGATGCTCCGAAAGCATTTGAGCAACAGTAAATTCTCCTGCTTCACAATTAATGGCTACCTGATATAAAAAAATAGGCCCACACGGCATATCAAACATTTTCTTCAGTGGTCTAGCAAAACCCCCAGAAGCGTCAATAGACATGCAACTGTTGCCTAAATCACAATACTTCGAAAAGACATGGATTTGCGAATTGGTCCAGTAGTGAATGAAAAACGGCATTACACAGAAATGATGAATTTCGTTAGCGAATTCACTACAACTCATCATCTCCAAAGCTTTTAACGGATCCGAATGCAAATATTTCGATGCATTTTCTTCGTATTGTTACGCTTTTACGGCTTAACGGATTCGTAGGATTAATTAAGGAATACACTTTTTAATAATCCACACAATAATTTATTTATTACAAACCAAACACAATTTAAAAATAAACACAATTCTTAGAGTTCACTATAATCACTAGCAAATTTAATAACTCGCACTATTCAATTCTAATTATCGCTTTTTATTTCACTATAAATCACCACTTTTCACTTTGGAACACTTGTATCGCCTTTATAATCAAAAACTGACTCCATAGCGGCTGCCAGGCGCTTTTATATAGGCAGCTCCACCTTTGTCTACTTTCTGGAACCTTCGTTTTCTGGTTCCTTGTGGTATGTTCTATGTTTCTTTTAGTTTAGACCAGCTTGAAGTTGTCTTCGCTTATCGCTCGTTAGTTTAGTACATAAATTCTTAATTCAGACAACAACCGAAAATCGTTGATTCATCCTCTCGACGAACAGAAGGCGCATAATCATCACATTGCCCCCTTCTTAGGACTGTTTTGTCCCGAACAGTTGTCCATCCTGGATCCGGCTGATGATATGGGCACAGCCTGTCTATGTGCACAATCTTCTTCTTTGCTTTGGGTCCTTGTTGAATCCTGTAGACCACATCGTTGATCCGTGTTAGGATTTCATAGGGCCCCTCCCACTGACGCTGAAGTTTCGGAGACTTGCCTTTCCGTCTTCGAGGGTTGAACAGCCAAACGAGGTCACCTTCCTGGAATCCGCTACAGTTTGCTCGGAGGTCGTACCTTGTTTTCATCCTGTCACTGGCTATCTTGAGATTCCTCCTTGCGAGCTGGTGGATATCTGCAAGTCTATCACGAAGTTCACCTGTATAACCGCCAGTAGATTCGTTGCTTTCCACAGGTGTCCCAAATTTCAAGTCGCTTGGCAGCCGGATTTGTCTTCCAAAAATCACACTAGAAGGGGTTTGTCCTGTGGAATTATGAACTGCTGTCCGATATGCCATTAGAAAAATAGGGATATAACTGTCCCAATCGCGCTGGTGCTCGCTAACGACTTTCCTTAAGTGCTCTAGCATTGTCCTGTTGAATCGTTCTACCATTCCATCGGATTGGGGATGAAGGGGCGTCGTCCTGGTCTTCTTCATTCCGAGTATCTTACATACTTCTTGAAAAACTTGAGATTCGAAATTTCTCCCTTGGTCAGAATGAAGCTCATGAGGAACACCAAATCTGCAGATCCAATTGTTCACTAATTCCTCTGCAACAGTGATTGCTTCCTGATTTGGAATGGCATATGCTTCGGGCCACTTACTGAAGTAGTCCATAACCACCAAAATGTAACGATTCCCTCGGTCTGATGCTGGAAAAGGTCCCGCCACATCGATTGCAATTCTTTCAAATGGGGCTCCCACCTTGTATTGCTGCATTTCTCCTTTTGTTTTTACTCGAGGGCCTTTGCTGCTGGCACAAATTGTGCATTTACGGCACCAGTCTGTAACATCGTCCCGCATGTGAAGCCAATAGAATCTATCTCTTATTTTTGCCAAAGTTTTATTGACTCCCAGATGTCCTCCTGATGCGCCATTATGACACTCCTCGAGAATATCTCTTATTCTACTGCGAGGGACTAACACCTGCATTCGGTGAGAGGTACCGTCAGCGGTTTCCCATTTGCGCTTTAACACTCCTCGCTCGATGTGCAATGAATCCCATTGGGCCCAATAGCTCTTCAGGGTTTCGCTTCTCTCTGCAATATCCTTCCATTCAGGCTTCTCCTCGTATTCCTTCCATGCCAGAATCGAAGAAATATCTGGGTCGTCGCGTTGGGCGTCTCGGAGTCCCTGGTCGTCCCATCCTGTCGTTGGCTCAACGGTCGTCCTTTGACACTTTTCCTCAATACGCCCACAATGTTTGCAATCTTTTACGCATGGTCGCCGGGAGAGTGCATCTGCATTTCCATGGTTTCCTCCTTTTCTGTGGCCTATATTAAAGTCGTAGGGCTGAAGTCTCTCGATCCATCTTGCCACTTGTCCTTCAGGATTTTTAAATTGCATCAGCCATTTTAATGCTGCATGATCCGTTCGAAGGATGAAGTTTTGCCCATAGAGATACTTGTGGAAGTGCTTAGTTGAGTCCACGATTGCCAACAGTTCTCTCCTTGTGACGCAGTAATTCCGCTCCGATTTTGACAGCGCTCTACTGTAGTAAGCTATGACCTTTTCCTGCCCTTCGAAGTTTTGTGATAGCACTGCACCAATTCCGACATTACTCGCATCTGTGTCCAATATGAATTTTTCCCCTGGCTTCGGATATGTAAGTATTGGTGCTTGGCAAAGTCCTTGCTTTAGTGTCTTGAAACTTTCCTCGCATTTTTCTGTCCAGATAAATGGTCTTCCTTTTTCTGTCAGTTTATGTAATTCCTTAGCTATGTCGGCAAAGTTCCTGACAAAACGTCTATAATAGGTGGCAAGTCCCAAGAAGCTTCGAAGTTCATGTTTATCCTTCGGTGTGGGCCAATTCTTAACTGCTGCTATTTTCTCCGGATCTGTTTGAACTCCATTGGATGAAACCACATGTCCGAGATAGTTGACTTGGTCACTGAACAGCACGCACTTTTTAGGGTTGAGTTTCAGTTGGGCAGTTCTCAACTTTTGGAAAACCTCTCGTAAATTGCCCAGATGTTCCTCGAAACTTTTTCCAACGACGATGATATCGTCCAAATAAACCAGACAAGTCTTCCATGTCAGTCCTCGCAAAACGCATTCCATCAGTCGTTCGAATGTTGCTGGAGCATTACACAGTCCAAACGGCATAACTGTAAACTGCCACAAGCCGTTTCCTACAGAGAAAGCTGTCTTTTCGCGGTCCTCGGGGTGAATTTCGATTTGCCAATAGCCGCTCTTAAGGTCCAGGGTAGAAAACCATTGAGCTCCAGAGAGAGTATCCAGAGTGTCATCGATACGAGGTAATGGGTAGCTATTCTTTTTAGTGATGTCATTTAACCGTCGATAATCCACGCAAAACCTTGTGCTGCCATCTTTTTTTCTGACTAGAACCACGGGAGACATCCAAGGGCTTTTCGACTCCTCTATAAGGCCTTGTCTTCTCATGTCCTCAATCATATTGGCTGCTTCTTCCCGCTTGGCTAGTGGTAGTCTCCTCGGCGGTTGCTTGATTGGCTGGGCATCTCTGGTGTCGATCCTATGTTGGACGATGTTCGTTTTTCCAAAATCATCATCTCTCATGGCGAAGATATCACTAAAATCCTCCACTAATGTTCTTGCCTGGAGATACTGGTTTTGTTCAAGACAACTACTTGAGAGCACTGTGTTTACCAATTTCGTGGCCTTTGGCTTTGGTTTTGCCACCGGTTCCGTGTGAGCGCACTCCACTAATGTAATCTGTTCTGCCGGTTCTCCTTTCCCCAAAACCGTATCCTTCTTCAATCGTATTTCGTGCTCGTTGGTATTTAGCACTCTCATGAACACCTCCCTTTTGTCATCGATGCTCACCAGACATTTTCCAATTGCTATACTTTTGGCCTGTTCCGTTTTCTCTGGTTCGATAAGATAGAATCGGTAGCTCCCGGGATCACCATCGACTATTGCTCGCACCAATTTCTCAGCGCACGGAGGAAGCACGGTATCTTCTCGAACGACGACTTTCAGCTGCGAAAAACACGTGGATCCTATGGCCATGGGAATCTCCTTGTTGTCATATCTCAGTATTTCCTCTCCGATGTCCAGTAGAATTTTATGCGTTTTCATAAAGTCCAGTCCCAGAATACACTCGTCTGTTATATCGGCTACCAGGAACGAGTGTGAAAATCCGATGTCTGCGAGAACCACATCCAACATAGTTTCCCCGTGTACTCGTACTGGCTCTCCTGTTGCAGTTTTCAGTCTGTATTGGCATGCGTCTTTCAGCCACTTATTACCGACCAAGTCAGCCCGGATGACAGATTTTGAAGCACCAGTGTCTACAGTTATTGTGCATTTTTCGGCTCCAATCTTTCCATCGATGACAAGGCTGTCGCCACTACGCTGCAGTTGTTTGATAGTGACGATGATGATACCGGGGGCTTCGATTTCCCCGACCAACTCCCGCCCCATGGAGTTAGTCTTTATTCGTTTCCCTGCTGCTGTCTACGGGGCGACACGGAGTCATTTTCATCGGCCTCCCTCTGGTCACCTTTCTGTCTATGCCCGCATTTTTCACAACACTTTGCGCCACTCTTATTCTCGGGGGACTCCGCTCTCCTTCGCTTTCTGCAATTCCTTTGCAAATGACCCGGTTCACTACAGTTCCAGCATCGGAGTCGACCGCGTACTTCCGTTGCATTCATTCTGTTGCAACTATCCTCTGTTGTGTGGATCTCTCTGAGGCGGACTGCACTTCTTGATGCTTGCCTCGCTGCCTCGTATGCCAGAGCATATGCCAAAACTTCTGCGGTATTCTTCTTTCCGGCCAATCTGGCTGCCTGTTGTAGATCCCGGTCAGCAAAAGAGTTAAGGAAAGCCTCTCTTGCTACTTCGTTGATGTAGTCTTGGCCGAAGCTAGGATAAGCCAGATGCACTAACCTCTCGATATCGGCGCATAGTTGTTGTAAAGTTTCTCCTGGCTTTTGAAGTCGATTGCGAAGTTGAAGTCGATAAACCTCTTGCATGTGCTGATCACCGTAACGCATTTCCAGCGCTTGAACTAAGAACCCGTAGCTGTTGCGATGTTCTGCTGGTATTGACTGCAATATTTCTGCTGCTGTGCCCCTTAGTGACAACGTTAAGCCCGTTGCTTTCTCCTCCTCAGTCCAGCAATTGCCTACTGCTGCTGCTTCGAATTGGAGCTTATAAGTAGACCATGGGCTTTGCCCGTCGAAAGTTGGAGGCTGCAGTTTCCTAACTCCGATGACTTCGTGAGATGCCGTCGCTGGGTGGTGAATCTTTACCCTTTCTAGCTCTGCTCTGACCGATTCTAGCTCAACCTTCAACTTTTCATCATTTTCCCTCATGGAATTTTCGAGCTTTTCCAGATCATTCTCTACATTTGCTTTAATGGAAGATTCGAGATTTTCCAGCTTTTTGTCAACAGAGAATGACATTAGTTCGAATTTCTGCTCCATCTGGTTTCTCTGTTCTTCCATAGACTCTTTGAGTTCTGCTAACGAGCGTTCATGAGCTACTGCTAATAATTTCTGTTCATCTTTTAACGCCAACACTTCCGCCTTGATCTCTGTTGTCGCTTCTTTCATCTCTGCTGATGCACGTTCTTGCGCTGCTGATGACCGTTCTTGCGCTGCTGATGACCGTTCTTGCGCTTCCTTCATCACCATCAATGTTTTAAAAAGTTCTGCCATACTCACTGTCGTTTCTTCTGGCTCCGCTTCTACTTCGGCTTCAAAAATGTAGGTTTCAGGATCTTTTCCCTCGTTCACCATAGCTTCTCGAAGCAGCGCGGTTAAGGAACTTTTAGCACCCACCGTTGACAACGAGCGTTTACTTAGTTCTGTTTTCAACTCCACAGTACGCAAATCAACTAATTTTCGACCCATTTTATTATTATGTCTTTAGTTCGCACTCACAAAAATTAAATTCCAATCACAATTATTATTCAAGTCCACTTATTTCACTTATCTCTTAATTAATCCCACTTCTGACACCAATTGTTACGTTTTTACGGCTTAACGGATTCGTAGGATTAATTAAGGAATACACTTTTTAATAATCCACACAATAATTTATTTATTACAAACCAAACACAATTTAAAAATAAACACAATTCTTAGAGTTCACTATAATCACTAGCAAATTTAATAACTCGCACTATTCAATTCTAATTATCGCTTTTTATTTCACTATAAATCACCACTTTTCACTTTGGAACACTTGTATCGCCTTTATAATCAAAAACTGACTCCATAGCGGCTGCCAGGCGCTTTTATATAGGCAGCTCCACCTTTGTCTACTTTCTGGAACCTTCGTTTTCTGGTTCCTTGTGGTATGTTCTATGTTTCTTTTAGTTTAGACCAGCTTGAAGTTGTCTTCGCTTATCGCTCGTTAGTTTAGTACATAAATTCTTAATTCAGACAACAACCGAAAATCGTTGATTCATCCTCTCGACGAACAGATGGCGCATAATCATCACAGTATTTTACTTGCCGAAGCACAGATGCCGAATATAAATGAGGTGGTTCTTTGTCTCCTGGTTTCATTAGGTCATTGGCTCTTTCGGCTCGATAATTTTCTACAGATTTCTCCTGCAAGATTTTGCCGATTTCTTTGCGAACTTCGTTTCGCAGCCATCGTTTACTATACTTCTTTTGCTTTCCAACTCTGATAGTACAGACCATATATACCGAGTTTATATCAATTTCCGCATTAATTTTAATAATAAGCTTTGAGCCACACCTACAGTTACCTAAGAAAAAGAAGATAAAAAAAGTCACGCGAAAACGTATATTTATATAATAACCAACTTTAACAATACTTAAACATAGTTTATATATGATAGAATCATAGATTAAATGATGCTTAGTCTTTTATTGATTGTGTGGTTTAAAGAAAATTTTTATGTAATAAAAGTTATCATTAAATATGTTTTTTTTTATTATTTATATAAATAAATACATATATGCATTATTTAAAATATATTATTATAGTAATAAAATGCAAAAAATGTAAAATAAATAAAATAAAAGTGGACAAGGTTTAACGTGATAACATGAGAAATTTTTATGCAACAAATTAAAGGTTAACATCTGTTTTGAATTTTTTCATTTAAAATTTTAGTACTACTAGTATAGTACTTGACTAGAGTATATACATAAGTATATAACTGAATCTCAGCGACACTACAAACGCTTTCAAGCCTGTCAAGTTTAATTATATTAACAATTTAACATTACATGTTTAATAATAAAGTGTAATTTAATTTATTATTCAATATATATTTTATACTCACCAAAAATATATCCGTAATCTAACGTATTATTAATATAGGAATTTTCGATTCGAAATCCACATTTCAAATTAACTAGCTCAAATATTTTGGACGTTTTCCTGATATAGTCCAGGAATGAAACGAGTCCTTAAACGTCCACGTCTTGTTTTTTCTTTACTTAAATAAGTTTGCGTTAAATTAGCGAATTCCGTTTTGCCAAACGTAAGATTCAAATTAATAACTTCGTTTTTAGAAGCAGAAGATCTGTTCAAACTGTCAAATGATAAATCATTTTCGGATTCAATAAAGCTTCCTGTGGTTTGTGCTTTTACTTGCGAATGATTTTTTTTCCAAGTATTCGCATAAGCATAGAGACTTAGGCCCAAAACACATTCGGCGCTGCACACTTCACGCCGCACGCTTAATGAAGTTGAAGCAGGTAGAAAGAAGCAGCTGCAGCTACATTCGAAGCTGCAAAAAGGCAACTTGACGGAATTGTTATTGACAGAGACGAGGAACCATTTTATTTAAAAATATTCGAAGTAAATAACGGTATGGTGAACAAATAAAACAAAATGAATACTTTGGATGAAAACATTTTTGACCTTTTTTTAATTTTATTTAGTGCATTTGTAACTTATTTAACGATAATAGAACTAGTTTGTGAAGATGTGCGAATGTGGAATCGAGAAATTTATGAACCTAAAGAAAGAGAAATGCGGGGTTTTTTTAATAAAATTTTTAAAGTTATAAAAGAAAGAGACCATGAAGAATTTCGGAAAGTAACCAGAATGGGAGTCCCACAATTTGACCTTCTACTTTCATTATTAAAAGGAAGGCTAACGAAATATTCAAACAGAAAACCTATAGAAGCAGAGTGCCGATTAGCCTTAACGTTGCTGTAAGAATGTAGAATCAAGTTATTTTTTAGTCATTTTATTAATAATATCAAAAATAATTTCAGCTATCTATCACAAGGTTCAAGCCGTCAGGTTCTTGCATGGACTTTTAGAATGGGCGGTTCAACAGTTCAAAAAATTGTGCTGGAAACCTGTGAAGCAATTTGGGAGGAACTTCATGGCATATATTTGTCAACCCCTACGACAGTAGAACTTGCAAAAATAGCAGAAGATTTTTATGCCACGACAGGTATGCCCAACTGTGTAGGTGCGATTGACGGAAAGCACATTCACATAGTCTGTCCACCTAATGCAGGCAGCGAGTATTTTAACTATAAAAAACGGCATAGCATTGTTCTACTAGCTGCATGCGATTCAAATTATGGCTTCACGTTCCTCGAAATTGGAGCTAATGGAAGTCAAAGTGACGGAGGAATACTATCGCGAAGCTCTTTCGGGAGAAAATTATATGATGGAACATTGGAGTTGCCTGAAGACAGAGTACTTGAAAATACAAATATATCATTTCCGCACTATTTTGTAGGAGATCAAGCGTTTGCGCTTAAAAGGAATCTAATGCGGCCATATCCGGGAGTAAACCTAACCAGGGATAAGGAAATTTTGAATTATCGGCTCTCGTCTGCCAGAAGGACAATCGAAAACGCGTTCGGAATAATGTGCGCCAGATGGAGAATACTTTTGGATACTATTAATTGTCATCCAAAGAATGTCGATAAAATCGTTAAAGCAGTTGTTGTTCTTCACAATTTCGTTAAAATGCACGATATTTTCCCGAGTTATTGTCCCGAAATTTATGCTGATCGTTTTGACGGTGACTCTTTCGTAGAAGGACTGTGGAGACAGGAAATCAAACCACTTCAACAATTTAGAATATTTAGAGGAGGCAATTCGTCACGCGACGCTTTTTCTCTTCGTGATACCTTAAAGGATTTTCTGTTTGCTAGATATACATAAATAAATAAACTGTCACTACTAATCCATGAAGTTGGAAATAAACATTTTATTTAAATAGAATAAATTTTTTAATTTCAAATTCTTTAATTTCTTCTTCTTTATAACAATTAACAAACTTAATCTAATGTCTTAAATTTATTTACTTAAATATCTAAAACTGGTTTAACATATTACATATTTGTATTCGCCTCCTCGATGCGGGCGTGGACCAATTGGAGAACATCCCCTTGCAGGCGAAGCAATTGAGCTCTTGGCAGATTGGCGCCGTCCACCATAAGGGCAATGTTTTGAAAGAAAACCTCATTTAGAGAGGCTTTCTTTTCCACACATTTGCCCTTAAACATTTCGAGCATTTCTGCCATCTGCTTCTGCGCCACCTTAAGGATATCCTCCTTTTCCTTTTTTTAGCCCGACTGTTGTTTTGTTGAGAAGTGCCTGGCGAAGGCTCTTCGTTGCTGTCGACGACCTCTTCGATAAGGCAAGAAAAGAATCTTCTTCCATTTGGCTGCTGTTCGCCAAATTTGAAGGTGCCTCTTCTCGAAATGTATCGTACGACGTACCTTCCCACGAAGTGGTCATGGCGTCTTCTTCCGCCTCTACGTAGTTTGTACATGTCCTAAAAAAATATTCTTTTATATTCACAACAAATAGAACTATAATTTTAACTTACTCTCGTCTTTCTTTGGTGTCTTTTAGAAATAAGAGAAGCTCATAAAATTTCCACTGAGCTTTTTGCGAACCACCTGCACTTCCTGTTGATGTCGCCTTTTCCATCTTCTGGGCCTCTCTCTCCCCTCCCAACTTAGCAACCCTTTTCGTTTATGTTTTACGGGTAATCGCGATTAAAACCATAAATAAGCTATTTTAGCGGCTTTCTGGTACTTTGCGTCATAGTGTTGGGTGTTACGTAACGTTTAGGGAGGGGGGGGGGGGGGGGGTACAGAAAAACGTTACGGCGCGTTACAGGGGGGGAGGGGGGGTCAAAAATTTTCAAAAATTGCGTTACGTAATACTTGAACGCCCCCTAAATTGATCTTTCGAATAAGAAAGTTTTTTGATTTAATTTTAATTGTGTGTTATTTTGACAATTTCAATTTCTAACAGGCTCAAAAAAACACAAACCACCTCAATATAAATTTTGCACTTACCATCTACATTAAGTTGTTCGGACAAATTTCTCCACTTTAAGTCCTTCAACTTAAGGCATTTATATGACTTCGCTTTTTTGTCATATAAACATGGATCTTCTCTGACGAAATTTATTATCTTCTCCTCCATTTTAATCTTGTGACTATATCCCGCAAACAGTAAATAACGAATGCCATATTCGTTCGGTCGCCATGACCGTTTTTGCAATTTCTTTTTCTAAACTTGCCAGCACTTACGCTGCATGCTGCAAAATTTTGGAAATTGATCAAAGCTGACTTTATACTTCATTGCAGCGTGAAGTAAGAAGCGGTCAATGTGGCAGTAATAATGAATTCTCCTTTATTTGAAGTTATGAAGCGTGCGGCGTGAATTGTGCAGCGCCGAATGTGTTTTGGGCCTTACTGCTGTAATCTTCAAGTTAACCTCTTCAACGATTCGTTGCCAAATTGGAGATTTTTTGCTAATAATAGAGTTTGTTTTTTCATTAAAAATATCCTTCTTATACTTATTAAGAGTTTCACATAAAACATCTTTTCCTACTTTTGCTGGACGACCACGTTTCATTTTAAAATTAAACAAAAACACGGAATCTATCAACTGCACACTGCTAAGTTCTCGCCCAGACTGCAAATTCACCATTCCATGCATCCAATGGCGCTACAGCCCCAATCGAGCCTTGGCCTACTGCTACTCTAAGGCATTTCTCGAAATTTGAAAATTGTTTCAAAATAGCACGTTATACAGAAACGAGAAAGTTTCTGTATACCATGCAAAATAAGTAAAATGGATATTAATAATAAGTAAATTTTATTTTAAGTAATAAAAGAGATAGTAAAAAATAGTAACTAAATAAAGGAATTGAAGGGTTGTAAGTCTAAAGGGGCTAAGTGCCAAAAAATCAAAAGTCAATATTTTTACGAAAATACAATCTATGTGGCAAGCCTAATAATATCCAAATGGGTCAAGGTGCCTGTTTCTTTTAAGATTTTATTCACACACAAAAAAATTTGTGGCGGGGTATAAGTGCCAACGTGCTTTTAATTTTGTTTTTTTGTTATATCTCCAAATAATAAAATTGGCACTTACAACCCTTCAATTTTAGCAATGTATGCATTTGATGGTTTTTGAGTAAGGTTTTGTTGAAAATTATTAATGTTATGAAAAATGAAAAAAATCTTAATATATAAAAATAACGTGTCACGATGTTTGTACACGCTAATCTCCGAAACCTCAGATTTAAATTAAAATTTGGGAATGTGTAGGTTGGTTGGCGAAGCTGCTGCCGAAATACAGAGAACTTCAATGTTTCACTGATTTTATTTATGTTGGCGGGGCGAAAAATATTAAATTTTAATTGTCAAGTTCATATAGAAAACCACCGTTAAATTTTCAACGGAAAATTGTCAGTTTCTTTATTTGCAATATAGTACACTCAATACACCGTTAGATCCATGGCGCACGTTTGAAGAGGGCAGACTACCACTTTCTTCACAACTCCCTCGATATGGGTATCAAATGGAAGGGTATGATAAATAGAATACAATACGGAATGTAGTATATTCAATACATCGTTCTACGGCCGTCTCAAAAGGGCGAACAACCACTTTCTTCAGAACTCCCTCGACATAGGTATCAAACAAAAGAGTATGATAAGTAGAATACAATAAGAAATGTTGTGTACTCAATATACCCTTAGAGCCATGGCGGCCGTCTCAAGAAGGAGAATTACCATTTTCTTCATAACCCCCTTGACATGGGTATCAAATGAAAGGGTATGATAGCTTCATGGCCTACTTATTGGTTGACAGCTGCGGAATGGATAACTGCTATTAATTGCATAAATGTGAAATTGTCATTAAATTGATTCTGCCATTCTCAAACATCTCAAAAGTAACAACAGTGGTATTTTTCAGGAATAAAAAAAGATTTTTAAAGAAATTTTTGAAAGCAATATTCTAATTCGTTCAATATTTTGCAGGAATCCAAAAAGCAACGCGCGATTTCCAAGAAGTAGTTTTGAAAAATCTAATGTCTCGAAATTTTACGGAAATTATAATTAATTCTTTCGTTTCATGTTGAAGATTTGCATTAATTTTACATTTACCCGTTCTTTGAGCCCTTCATCTTTGTAAAATTCATATCTCGAAAAATACCAAGTCAATGTTGGGTTTTATTGGTTACTATTGGCTTATGGGTGCAGCGAGGCGTACCGGGTCACAGCTAGTTATATAAAGGGGAAATGAATGTATTAAATTGCAAACAGAATAGAAACTTTATTTTTTGATTGGATGGAGAACTAAATTTATTTAACTGTTGGGTAAAAAAATAGTATTACTCTTAGTAAAGACATGATTAATAAATATAAGAAGTTTGTGGACGCATGTGATAGTTATTAAGAATGGTTCTACTAACTTGGCATAAAGCTGGCAGAATTATGGTTTTTTTTCTTGAAAATAAAAGAGAAAAAAATTCCATCTTGGGTAATTAAATAGTAAAAAAAAAGCTTGAAATTTTGATATAACTTTCGTTTGGTTCTGCTGTAGTGGGTTTGCCAGCTTGACATAAAGCTGGCAGAACCCTGCATTTTTTTAAAAAATAAAGGAGTAAAAAAATTCCCTCTTGGGTAATAAAATAGTAAAAAAAGAGTAAAAAATTTTGATCTAACTTTTTATTGGTTCTGCTGTACTGGGTTTACCAGCTTGACATAAAGCTAGCAGAACCTTGAATTTTTTTAAAAATAAAAGAGTAAAAAAATTCTCTCTTGGGTAATAAAATAGTAAAAAAAAAGTTAAAAATGTTGATCTAACTTTCATTTGGTTCTGCTGTAATGGGTTTGCCAGCTTGATAGACCTGGATATATGTCATGAAAGAAAAAACCAAGGTCAACATGGTGTGTAAAGGCAAGGCTCAACACCTTCATTTACAAGGATCCGGGATATTGAGTCTACTGGAGGATTGTATGATCAAGCAGCCTCACCTTAGCATCCAAGGTCATAACAGAGTACCTTCAACAACATCATTAGCATACCTACCGCTTAGCAATCTAACGAATGCAACAAACTGGAAGGAACCACAGCTCATCGAGAAGAAAAACTACAGCTACCATCCCCAACTGCTGGAACTAGACTCACTAAAGGAACAATTAAATCAACTAAAAAACGACGAATTGATGAATATTAAACCACGAGAAGTGCATCAATTCGCCCTAGGATACATCTCCATAGGGTTAATTATAATTATAATGGTCGGCATTGCCTTTCGATACTTTCGCAGTCGGACAGCCCCCAACAGAGAAAACAGGAAGACACCAATACCACAACCCCGAGTCAGTCTGGCCAGAAGAGAAGCTGAAGAATCCGAATTCCGAATTAATTTTAATGAATAATTAGTTGTTAAATAGCATTTAACGCGGGGGAGGATGTTGAATCTCCTACATAAAAACATAAAAAATAATAGAAGATAGAAAAAATTAGCATAGACATAGAATAAGCACAAAAGTAAATTCCTTCACACCGTAATTCAATACCATTTCCTGCACTTGCACCAAAAAGCTTTTTATCTCCTCAAGAAAATGCACCGTAAACTAATTATTAAAAGGTAAAATTCGTCGCCAGACGAAATTTAATGCTTTTGTTTTTCAACTTGAATTTTCTCGTGAGAAAAGAAATATGTCGATTATGTTGTTCTTTTTTGTTAGTTTGTGTGATAAAAATTAGTATTTAAGAAATGTTGGAAAATAAATGAAGTCATTCAGAGATTATCTATTCACCTGAAACAAAGGCTTTTATTTCGCGTATTACCAAGTGAGCCTACTTGGAACAATCATTCTAGTGTAGCAGTATCAAGCACTGTTTTACACATAACGTCATACGCTTACGGGTACAAGAACCCTAAGCAAATTATAATCGAAACTCTAAGGCAAAAGAGTGTTAGACAGTTACGTTGCCCGTTGCACAAAAATTTTCAAACGTGCTTTTTTTTTTTTTTTTTTTTTTTTTCATCAAACAGTTGCGCAACATATCAAACCGCCTCTTACACGGACAAATTGTTCGACCATGTATGGGCCCCTTAAGATAAAACAGAAAAGTACATTTCTTTTGTTATCTACCTAAATTTATTCATGGGCAGACGACTTTGATTTTTTTCTTCGATTGCGCAAAGGAAGAAAAAAACTTAGTCCACGCATAGCATACGACGAGGACCCGGAACAAACCTCCCTCAGATTCCCTTAACTCACCGGATTACTCCCGTCAACTTCCTTTACAATAATCTGCTACCAAATATGCTTCTAGCAGATTTGGTGTTAAGTAGCAGTCGCACTGGGTACCTAACGGGAGAAGAAGATAAATGCCGCGCATAAATTTTTGTTCTAGTGGCTTAGTGGTTCTACTGACTCTTTTCTGTCAATTTTTATCTGCACAAATTATTTTGAGAAGTACTGTAGCTTACTGTATTGAAGTACTACATTTAATAGTTTCTAAAAAGTAATAACACACGCATTATTTATTAACAAAAGTTATGTAAAACACTCGTGTCAAAAATTTCTAAAACAAAAATTAAATTTCACTAAAATTTTTCTTTAAAATAAAACCAACAATATTTCACCTGGAATCTCTACGTTATCTGATTGAGGGCAAACACCTTCCTCGTAGATCAAAAGATGTAATTACAAACAGTGCAGAGGCTTGTATTGCTTGTATGCGTGACTAAGTTTATTTGAAAACAAGCATGCAGTCGTGTGTCCTGTCGGAGTGATATGAATTATTTATAACGTTCCATAAACACGCTCTTGTTTCCGGTGACTTCCATGGGAAGTAAGGCACTCTGTGATCACAATTACTGAAAACCGAATTGATACACATTACACCCAACAAGCAGGCGTTAGTGTCGATTATCAATAATGGTGGAATATTACCGACTTAGTAAAGGGTATGTGGAATAGTTCAAAGCGCTTTGTTCCACCTGCACAGTAACAGTACAACGCGGTGTAGAAGGTGCACTCCGGGGTGTGAGCATCAAAAGGTAGCATGAAAGAACAAATGTGAGAGTGTAGGCTGCTATTTAGAATTATACTACCTTGAATATCACGCAATAAAGTGCAAAGCATTACCTAGCTTATTATTCATAGTACGTCAAGGAATGACTTGGCGATAAGAAAAAAGGGATTTGGGATAATGGCTCTTACGGTGGTTAAGCACTTAAACGGTATGACTTCATTAACAAAAGGATTTACATAATTTCGTTAGGCGCTCCTTGATAAATAGCTGCTGGTAACCGATTTTTTCCACAGATGTGGGGATAATTGATGACTTTCGGTTATTTGTTTGTAAGAACAAATACTTTTACGGCGCATGGAAATGGTAGGTTGTTATGACCTTGAGCTTTTGATGGCTTGAAAAGGTTATCTAGGAAATTGTTGCACGCAAAACAAATATTTATTTTATTCGAAAGTTAATCCAATCGAAATAAAGTCATCTTTCATTTTGTTAGCCAGCTGTTGCAGCATTTTTTTAATTTAAATTGAGTGACGCAAACTTTTACCTTCTCAGCATAAAGAAGTTATTGTAATTCATTCAAAGCCTTTCAATACGGGCTTGTAACATATTTTCATTTTAAGTTTAATGACAGTAGAGTCTTTCTACTCTATTGTTGAAATGAGGAATGATGTGTGGATAATTTTTTCCTTCCATGAAAACTCCAGAACAGAGTACAATGTCGGTTTCGTTAAATCCAGTGTCCACTATAAGGCTTTTTGTGTAGAGTTAGCGAAAAAGCTCGCGAAGATATGCGTAGAGACCTGTATACCTACACTTTCTAGAGCTCTACAAATGCGCTCTACACACTCTATGCGGTAGTTTTCTCTATTAAAAAACTCAAGAATGTATACACAAGTTTTTGACATTCAGTACCAGTAGGGAATGGAAACCTTCCAGAGTCGTTTCCATACATTATCCTTCGAAAGCATAATACCTACTTTCTAGATCGAAACATCCCTTCGATTAACATTGCGAGACCATAGGGTCGAAGGCATAACGGCTACCTTTAGCATTACAATTCATTCCAATATGAAGGCGTATGAGATACCTTTTGCTTACCACTCAGCCCAATTCGCATTGCTTCCAATTTCTACAAAAAAATACTGCATTCCAATTTCGAGAATTCGTAAATTTCCTACTTTACATCTACTCTACGCTCTATCGAGAATTTTTTGATAGATTCTTACTACAGTATTCATTCTTTTCATTTGCGTTTCGATTGAGCCTCAAATTGGTGTTCTTCGACGTGTTAAATAGCATAAATAAAACCTGCAATCCATTTTCGTAAGTGCGTGTCGTTCTTCTGAACTATCGGTACAATCATTTTCGGGAGCACCTCGAAATTCGAATTAGACATGTACGTTTTTCTTGCAGCAAAAATATAACTTGCTTTTGGCGGCAACTCAGTTCAATTGTCTTATTGCAATCAAGGCAAGCGGTAGTTTGCCGAGTTCGTAAGGGCAAACAGCTAATGCCTTATTTACGCCTAAACATAGAAAACAAGGTGTTTTTTTTATGAAATTATGCGATTTATCACCATTTTATAAGCAATATAAGTAAATTTTCATTTGTAACCGATACCCAAAATATAAATAATTTATTATTCCATGAGTTTTTTTTTCCTATCATTCTTCGTTCTCTTTATTTTTACATTTTTTACATTTCGAATCGAACTTTTTTCTTCTCCTTCAGTCTAAAAAAGTGGGTACTCAAAATTATTCTGTCAGATGGCGCTCTAAGTTATTTCAATTGCTCAATAAA
Organism: Thereva unica; assembly: GCA_949987705.1. Classification (NCBI taxonomy): domain Eukaryota; kingdom Metazoa; phylum Arthropoda; class Insecta; order Diptera; family Therevidae; genus Thereva; species Thereva unica. The sequence goes on along the minus strand of OX465281.1, from coordinate 157,776,136 downwards.
GGAGATGGTGCTACTAGTTAGTCGAAAAGTGTTTACTCGAACTGTTGATGCCAGATGGCATTAGATGATTAACAAAATGTATTCATTTAAAGTGGTTAGTCGCAACTATGGTATCAGATTGGGTTAGGTACTATAAAAAACATGTAGTTCACAGTACAAATGTACAGTAAAATCTTGAAATACCGAATGCCGAGTTCGTAATCGTAATTTATTTCTAAAAATATGACATATTCCTACAAGTTAGTCAAATCCAGCACTGTTGATGTCAAATAGCATTCCCTAATATTTCGATGATTAACAAAAAGGGTACGCATGGTACACGTCTCAAGAGGGCGGATTACCATTTTCTTCACAACCCCCTCGACATGGGTATCAAATGAAAGGGTATGATAAGTAGAATACAATAAGCAATGTCTTTATATCCATGGCGGCCTTCTCAAGAGGGCGGACTACCATTTCTTCACCACCACCTCGACATAGGTATCAATTGAATGGGTATCATAAGTAGAATACCATAAGCGATACAATATACTCAATATCTGGTTAGATCCAAGGCTGTCATCTCAAGAGGGCGGATTACCATTATCTTCACAACCCCCTCGACATGGGTATCAAATGAAAGGGTATGATAAGTAGAATACAATAAGCAAGTATGTATACTCAATAAATAGTCAGATCCACCGAGGCCACCTCAAGAGGACGTATTGCCATTTTCTTCACAACCCCCACGACATGGGTATCAAATAAAAGGGTATGATAAGTAGAATACAGTAAGCTATGTCTTTATATCCATGGCGGCTGTCTCAAGAGGGTGGACCAACATTTCTTCACCACCACCTCGACATAGGTACCAATTGAAAGGTATCATAAGTAGAATACCATAAGCGATATAATATACTCAATATCTGGTTAGATCCAAGGCGATCATCTCATGAGGGCGGATTACCATTTTCTTCACAACCCCCTGGACATGGGTAACAAATGAAAGGGTATGATAAGTAGAATACAATAAGCAATATAGTTATACTCAATAAATAGTTAGATCCACCGAGGCCACCTCAAGAGGACGCATTACCATTTTCTTCACAACCCCCTTGACATGGGTATCAAATGAAAGGGTATGATAAGTAGAATACAATAAGCTATGTCTTTATATCCATGGCGGCCGTCTCAAGAGGACGGACTACCATTTCTTCACCACCATCTCGAGCTAGGTATCAATTGAAAGGGTATCATAAGTAGAATACCAAAGGCGATATAATATACTCAATATCTGGTTAGATCCATGGCTGTCATCTCAAGAGGGCGTATTACCATTTTCTTCACAATCCCCTCGACATGGGTATCAAATGAAAGGGTATGATAAGTAGTATACAATAAGCAATATAGTATACTCAATAAATAGTTAGATCCACCGAGGCCACCTCAAGAGGACGTATTACCATTTTCTTCGCAACCCCCACGACATGGGTATCAAATGAAAGGGAATGATAAGTAGAACACAATAAGCGATTTAGTATACTTAAAATATATTTAGATCCACGGCGGTTATCTCAAGAGGGCGGATTACCATTTTCTTCACAACCCCCTCGACATGGGTATCAAATGAAAGGGCATGATAAGTAGAACACAATAAGCTATGTCTTTATATCCATGGCGGCCGTCTCAAGAGGGCGGACTACCATTTCTTCACCAGCACTTCGACATAGGTATCAATTGAAAGGGTATCATAAGTAGAATACCATAAGCGATATAATATACTCAATATCTGGTTAGATCCATGGCTGTCATCTCAAGAGGGCGGATTATCATTTTCTTCACAACCCCCTCGACATGGGTATCAAATGAAAGGGTATGATAAGTAGAATACAATAAGCAATATAGTATACTCAATAAATAGTTAGATCCACCGAGGCCACCTCAAGAGGACGTATTACCATTTTCTTCGCAACCCCCACGACATGGGTATCAAATGAAAGGGAATGATAAGTAGAACACAATAAGCGATTTAGTATACTTAAAATATATTTAGATCCACGGCGGTTATCTCAAGAGGGCGGATTACCATTTTCTTCACAACCCCCTCGACATGGGTATCAAATGAAAGGGCATGATAAGTAGAACACAATAAGCTATGTCTTTATATCCATGGCGGCCGTCTCAAGAGGGCGGACTACCATTTCTTTACCACCACCACGACATAGGTATCAATTGAAAGGGTATCATAAGTAGAATACCATAAGCGATATAATATACTCAATATCTGGTTAGATCCATGGCTGTCATCTCAAGAGGGCGTATTACCATTTTCTTCACAATCCCCTCGACATGGGTATCAAATGAAAGGGTATGATAAGTAGTATACAATAAGCAATATAGTATACTCAATAAATAGTTAGATCCACCGAGGCCACCTCAAGAGGACGTATTACCATTTTCTTCGCAACCCCCACGACATGGGTATCAAATGAAAGGGAATGATAAGTAGAACACAATAAGCGATTTAGTATACTTAAAATATATTTAGATCCACGGCGGTTATCTCAAGAGGGCGGATTACCATTTTCTTCACAACCCCCTCGACATGGGTATCAAATGAAAGGGCATGATAAGTAGAACACAATAAGCTATGTCTTTATATCCATGGCGGCCGTCTCAAGAGGGCGGACTACCATTTCTTCACCAGCACTTCGACATAGGTATCAATTGAAAGGGTATCATAAGTAGAATACCATAAGCGATATAATATACTCAATATCTGGTTAGATCCATGGCTGTCATCTCAAGAGGGCGGATTATCATTTTCTTCACAACCCCCTCGACATGGGTATCAAATGAAAGGGTATGAAAAGTAGAACACAATAAGCTATGTCTTTATATCCATGGCGGCCGTCTCAAGAGGGCGGACTACCATTTCTTCACCACCACCTCGACATAGGTATCAATTGAAAGGGTATCATAAGTAGAATACCATAAGCGATATAATACATATACTCAATATCTGGTTAGATCCATGGCTGTCATCCCAAGAGGGCGGATTAATATTTTCTTCACAACCCCCTCGACATGGGTATCAAATGAAAGGGTATGATAAGTAGAATACAATAAGCTATGTCTTTATATCCATGGCGGCCGTCTCAAGAGGGCGGACTACCATTTCTTCACCACCACCTCGACATAGGTAGCATTTGAAAGGGTATCTTAAGTAGAAGACAATAAGCAATATAGTATACTCAATATCTGGTTAGATCCACGGCGGTCATCTCAAGAGGGCGGATTACCATTTTCTTCAAAACCCCCTCGACATGGGTATCAAATGAAAGGGTATGAAAAGTAGAATGCAATAAGCTATGTCTTTATATCTATGGCGGCCGTCGCAAGAGGGCGGACTAGCATTTCTTCACCACCACCTTGACATAGTTATCAATTGAAAGGGTATCATAAGTAGAATGCCATAAGCGATATAATATACTCAATATCTGGCTAGATCCATGGCGGTCATCTCAAGAGGACGGATTTCCATTTTCTTCTCAACCCCTTGACATGGGTATCAAAAGAAACGGTATGATAAGTAGAGTACAATAAGCAATATAGTATACTCAATAAATAGTAAGATCCACCGAGGCCACCTCAAAAGGACCCATTACCATTTTCTTCTCAACCCCCTCGACATGGTTATCAAATGAAAGGGTATGATAAGTAGAATACAATAAGCTATGTCTTTGTATCCATGGCGGCCGTCTCAAGAGGGCGCACTACCATTTCTTCACCACCACCTCGACATAGCTATCAATTGAAAGGGTATCATAAGTAGAATACCATAAGCGATATAATAAACTCAATATCTGGTTAGATCCATGGCTGTCATCTCAAGAGGGCGGATTACCATTTTCTTCACAGCCCCCTCAACATGGGTATCCAATGAAAGGGAATGATAAGTAGAACATAATAAGCTATATAGTATACTCAATATCTGGTTAAATCCATGGCGGTCATCTCAAGAGGACGGATTATCATTTTCTTCACAACCCCCTCGACATGGGTATCAAATGAAAGGGAATGATAAGTAGAACACAATAAGCGATTTAGTATACTCAAAATATATTTAGATCCACGGCGGTTATCTCAAGAGGGCGGATTACCATTTTCTTCACAACCCCCTCGACATGGGTATCAAATGAAAGGGAATGATAAGTAGAACACAATAAGCGATTTAGTATACTCAAAATATATTTAGATCCACGGCGGTTATCTCAAGAGGACGGATTACCATTTTCTTCACAACCCCCTCGACATGGGTATCAAATGAAAGGGAATGATAAGTAGAACACAATAAGCGATTTAGTATACTCAAAATATATTTAGATTCAAGGCGGTTATGTCAAGAAAGCGGATACCCATTTTCTTTACCTAGCCGATCGACATGGGTATCAAATGAAAGGGTATCATGACTAGAACACACTAGCATGAAATAATTAAACACGTGCATTTACGGACGAATTCAAAGGAACACTCCAACAAGGTCATTAGATCAGCATGTTGAAAGAAAAATCGAGCTGGTTATGGATCAATAATTCCATAGCACAGAAAAATCTTGGCCGAGAAACTCGAAAGGAGCTTATTTTTGTTTTTTTACAAAGGCAATAATATTAATTTGAATTCCTGCATTTTGTTATTTTGTTATTACCTACTTATGTATAAAATAAATAAAAAAATATAATGAACAATTAAATACATAATGTTTCTTTAAACAGAAGATTATTTATTTTTTATTTTAGAATGTATTAAAACAAAAAAGAGTGATATCCCACCAAAAAAACATTAAAAATGTGAATTAGAAGTTCGTGGGCGCGGAAATTATTTATTGGGACAGTTTAAAACACACTTATAACAAAAAGAAGTGATATGGATTAGTCAAGGTGAATCGTTAATAGCATGAAATAATTAAACACGTGCATTTACGAACGAATTCAAAGGAATTATATAACTGCCAATTTTTATTTAAAACTCAATAAAGTATTATCAACCGCGCTAGCGCGTTCATTGTATACCTAGCATGAATCTTTGCTGAATTCAGCGTGGCTCAGTCTATAGTATTTCTAATAAAATTTGTTACATTTCGAAGGGCAGCTAAGATTCATGCTCTAAAATTGTTGTAAAATTCCTTTGATTTCATTCGTAAATGCACGTGTTTAATTATTTCATGCTATTAACGATTCATCTTGACTAATCCATATCACTTCTTTTTGTTATAAGGGTGTTTTAAACTGTCCCAATAAATAATTTCCGCGCCCACGAACTTCTAATTCACATTTTTAATGTTTTTTTGGTGGGATTAGATTTACAACACAATTTGTGTCCGTACGCACGACTGAATCACTAAGAAATAAAATTAAATCTACACTGCGCGTTCTACCATATGACTATCTATCTATCTATGTAAACTCCTTTAATCCCTCATGGGACATAGGGCGGAAACAGTTGCCCTCCAGCGGACTCTGTTTTGCGCGACAGCTCTTAGCTCCGACCAGGATCTCCCAGTTGTTGCAGCTTCTTCTAGTAGGGTTCTCCTCCAAGTTGTTCTAGGTCTTCCTACTCGACGGGAGCCTTGCGGATTCCAGTCAAGGGCCTGTTTGTCTAGATTTTCGTTTTCGCGTGGCAAGGTGTGGCCAACCCAATTCCATTTCCTTCACCTGATTTGGTCGTCTATCCTTTCTTGGCCGGCACAGCGCCATAGTTCTTCGTTTGAAATTCTATCTTGCCAGCGGATTTTTAGGATACGATGCAGGCATCTGTTGATGAAGACTTGTAGGCGCCCTGTGATGAATTGGGTGACTTTCCATGTTTCGCAACCGTACAAAAGAACTGCCTTAACGTTGGAGTTGAACAGCCGCAATTTGGTGTTAGTTGAGATCTCCGTTGATCTCCATATGCAGGACAGGCATGCATATGCGCCTCGTGCTTTATTTATTCTGGAACTGACGTCTTCTTCTGCCCCACCATTTTCGGTAATAATGCTACCAAGGTAGCAGAATTTATTTACCAGTTCCACGTCACGGTTATTCAGCGCTGTCCGTTCAATGGTGTTTGCATTTAGCCGCATTTCTTTAGTTTAAGTCGGATTTAGCCTTAAGCCTGCTGGACTACTTTCTGTTGCCAAAATGTTTAACATGTTTAACGTCATGAGGTCCTGGTGTCTGTGGGCCAGCAAACAGATATCATCGGCGTAGTCGGCATCCTTAAGGCGGTCTACAAAACCCCATTGTATGCCGCCTGTCCTATTATCTAGAGCGCCGAAAAGGATGTCATTTATTACTATAAGAAATAGTAATGGCGAAAGTAGGCATCCTTGTCGTACTCCTGAGCTCACCTCAAAGCTGTCGGATAATTTTCCATTATGGAGAACTCTGCATTTGGAATTGTTATATAGGGCTTTTATCAATTCTATTATTTTATCAGCCAATCCACGTCACCGTAGTGCTTGCCATATAAAGCTCCTATTGACCGAGTCGAACGCTTTCTCATAATCTACGAAAGCAAGGTAAAGGGGGGATCGGAATTCAGTAGACTGCTCCACTATTATTCTCAAGGTGTTAATATGATCAATACAGGAGCGGCCGTTCCTGAATCCGGCCTGCTGTCTCCTAAGCGTTCGGTCAACTGCCTCACTTATCCTAGATAGTAATATATGGGACAAAATTTTGCCCACTTTGGATAGTAAACAGATGCCTCTCCAGTTGTCGCATATTGTTAGGTCCCCCTTTTTTGGTATTTTGACTATGATACCTTCCGTTCAATCCTCCGGAAAAGTACAGGTGTTCCATGTTATAAATATTTAAGATTGGCTGAAGCGCATCTGCTATGAGGCTTGAGTCGGCTTTCAAAGCTGTGTGAAGTTGGCCCCCCGAATTGCGAATTTCAAATTTGTACTGGGGGAATCGATTGACCATTTTTTGACCATTATTGACCACCATAAACTTTCGTTTGACCACCCGCCATTTTCGAGAAACAATCAAAACAACTTTGGGGGGCTAACTTCACGCTAGCCCCCCGAGTTTGATATTTCGATAATGTTAAATCGGAAAAGGTTTGACCACTTTTTGACCATTATTGACCACCAAAATATGTCGTTTGACCACCCTCCAATTTTACAAAAACAAAAAATTTCAATGTATTAGTCACCTGCGAAAGAATTCGAAATGCATCGAGCAGTTTCTCCAAAATTTTAAGCGCCGTTCTCTAACATTTTGTATAATTAACTTGAATGTCTCATTTGAAATTGTTTAAAATTTTTTTAACGCGTTTTCAGAGGTGGTCAATCGTCAAATTACGTTTCTAACGCCTTTGCGAAGGTGGTCAAACGTTTTCAGCGTTTGACCACTCGTCATTATCAAATTTCACTAGAACAACCGCGAAAAATGATCTAACTTCGTGATGCGTCTCTTTTGAAATTGTAAAAAAAATTTTTACGCATTTTGAGAGGTGGTCAAACGTCAAATTACGTTTCTAACGCCTTTGCGAAGGTGGTCAAACGTTTTCAGCGTTTGACCACTTGTCATTATCAAATTTCAAATTTCAATATTCAATTTTTTTTTTACTCTTTGCAATGATAGTATTATCTATTAATATAATATTGATTTATTTTTCTATCAATATAATTAGTATTTATTCATAGTAAAAGGTAGTTAGGGATTGGCTAGTTTGTTGCGAGTAAATGGCCACTTCACGACGAGGCACTCGTAAGTTTCTGGCTAAACAAACTTTACTACTTAAACTTATCTACGGCATTTGTAGTTTCGGAGACCAGAAAAAAAATTTCAAATTGGATATGTTTTATTTTCGTACGTTAATATCGATACCAACAAATTTCTCTTGGCCATATGTTATCAAATTGGGATAAATAAGGTAGTTTCGGAATTTAATAGAAATCGGAAGACAAATAGCCAAACTTGTTATAAATTTTGATCATAATTTCGTTATTTGTTACCTTAAAACCTCACTATACCAAATTTTATTGGGATCGGAAAACAATTGGCAGACTCGTTCCCGCGCGGCTATTTTTAATTAAAAAAGTTTAAAACCTCCAGAATACAATTGACTAAATTCGTCCGCCGTACTAGACTCGCCTTTTGGAAATTATAAGTTCTACTCCGGTTTTCTAAGTCGCCGTGTGTCGTTTAAAGAGACTGATTATAATCAGACAGGGCCACCTCTTTTACATATCAACATTTCTAACACGAATTACGGTCGTTTTGAACCTGTAAATCGCTTGCATATAAACGTGAATAAAAATATTAATGTTTTTAGCGAGAGCATTAGTAAAGATGTCCTTAAAAGGAGTCTTTTTGATCTCACGTGACTACTTATGTGGTTTGCATTTAATGTTTTTTTTTTTGTTTATTTGTTTTTCGTTTTCCATTTTTATTTGAATTTTATTTGTTACTTTTATGTTTGCATGCCTCAGCTGAGCCCACGTGACGGTGGTAAATGTTTCTCAGCCTAGAGAAGAGAAGTGCGCCTTACGCTTCTGCGTTAGAAGGGTTAACTCTATTATTATATATTATTATTATTATAGAATACAATCGGCGATTTGTAGAAAATTTTCAACAAAGCTGTCCATGACAGCGCCACCTAGAAGTGGCTTTAGAAAGTAATAGAATAACCTATTTTTTAAGTTTTATTGTAAATAACACATGGTTAAAATTTCATTAAGATCGGTTGCACGGTGTAGGAGCGTGTTCGGAACATATTTTGCACTGCACCCAACATTAAAATATTTGAAATTAATCCAAATCTTCAAAATTAAACATAACCAACTATTCTAATAAAAGTCTGAGACATTAGGTTCAGAATGCAAGTTTTCATTGGAAGCGGAACAAAATTTGCAAATTCGATGGCAATATTGGCGTGCCCTTTTTAAATTCATAAGTTTTGACCACAAATTTGTTATTTGCGACGTTAAAAACCTTAAGTCGTCCGCCATATTGGCCCCGACATTTTGAATTCATAACTTCTGACCATAAATTCGTTATTTGCTACCTTAAGAAATCCCGGATACCGATTTTCATTGGAATCGGAAAACAATTTGCAAATTTTTCGGCCATATTGGGGCAGCCATTTTGAATCTATAAGTTTTGACCACAAATTCGTTATTTGCGACCTGAAAACCCTCTATATACCCACTTTCATTGGAATCGGAATAAAATTGGCAAATTCAACCATATTTCTGTGGCCATTTTTAATTTTGATCATATTTCGACGGCCATTTTGAATTTCGAAAATTGGTCTTCGAGGTGCTTCATGGGAGACCCCACCTTTATGCAGAAATGCAAAGGTCTGCGATGATTTTCAACGAAGCTCTCCATGCAGCGCCATCTAGGAGTGTCTTTAGAAAGTAATAGAATAGCGTATGTTCTAAGTTTTATTGTCAATAGAACTTGGTTTAAAATTCATCAACATCGGTTTTACGGTATAGGAGCCTATTGCGAACATACATATACATACATAAGGTGGCTCTCAAAATTATTGGCACACCCAAGGGGGTCTACAACAAAGGAAGATATTAAAAAATCAGACTGTGTTATAATTCGATAATGACGAGCGGTCAAACGCTTAAAACGTTTGACCACCTTCGCAAAGGCGTTAGAAACGTAATTTGACGTTTGACCACCTCTCAAAATGCGTAAAAAATTTTTTTACAATTCCAAAAGAGACGCATCACGAAGTTAGATCATTTTTCGCGGTTGTTCTAGTGAAATTTGATAATGACGAGTGGTCAAACGCTGAAAACATTTGACCACCTTCGCAAAGGCGTTAGAAACGTAATTTGACGTTTGACCACCTCTCAAAATGCGTAAAAATTTTTTTTACAATTTCAAAAGAGACGCATCACGAAGTTAGATCATTTTTCGCGGTTGTTCTAGTGAAATTTGATAATGACGAGTGGTCAAACGCTGAAAACGTTTGACCACCTTCGCAAAGGCGTTAGAAACGTAATTTGACGTTTGACCACCTCTGAAAACGCGTCAAAAAAATTTTAAACAATTTCAAATGAGACATTCAAGTTAATTATACAAAATGTTAGAGAACGGCGCTTAAAATTTTGGAGAAACTGCTCGTTGCATTTCGAATTCTTTCGCAGGTGACTAATACATTAAAATTTTTTTTTTTTGTAAAATTGGAGGGTGGTCAAACGACATATTTTGGTGGTCAATAATGTTTAAAAAGTGGTCAATCCTTTTCCGATTTAAAATTATCGAAATATCAAACTCGGGGGCTAGCGTGAAGTTAGCCCCCCAAAATTGTTTTGATTGTCTCTCGAAAATGGCGGGTGGTCAAACGAAAGTTTATGGTGGTCAATAATGGTCAAAAAATGGTCAATCGATTCCCCCAGTACAAATTTGAAATTCGCAATTCGGGGGGCCAACTTCACACAGCTGGCTTTCAACAATTCTGGCGAGATGCCATCTTTCCCAGCTGCTTTACCATTGGCCATCGCATGAATTGCTATTTCCGTCTTGGATGGGGCCCGGGTGGTGATTCTTATTGGCTGTGCATTGTTGCTGTTTTCCTGAGGTTCCTGTGTAAGTGTACCATTCAGGGCGTCGAAGAAGTAATACTCTCCATCTTTGGAGTTGCTCTTCGTCGCTGCACAGCAGCCTTCCATCCACACTCTTAACGGCATGCTTTTTAGTAGAGTGCTTTCCCGAGAGCTGTTTAGTGATTTGGTACAGCACCTTACTGTTGCCAGTGTTTGCCGCGTTTTCCGCTTTTTCTGCGAGCTCATTTATCTGCTGCCTTTTACCACGACGGACACTTCTCTTAACCTCCCGATGTAATTGGGAGTATTCCCGTTCTAGTTGGTGACGTCTTTCCGGGTTGTTTGTAGAGTTTACGTTATTTTTGAGGGCCCTTCTGCGTTCTATTTTTTGCCAGGTTGTGTCCGAGATCCAGTGTTGCTGGTTTTTTTGGACATAACCGATGTTCGTTTCCGCAGCCGTCAATATAGCGTCCTTTGTCGTACTCCACAATTCTTCAATATTTGTGCCGTCAGAAACGGTTTGCTGGTTTAATAATTCTTGTAGGTTTTCAGCAAATTCCCGCTTTTTAACGCTCTCCCGCATAAGGTCTACGTTAAACCGTCTACGGGTTCTAGCATCATATTGCACGTTTCTGATTGCGGCGATTTTAAGGCGAATAGTTGCTACAACCAAATGGTGGTCGCTTCCAGTATCCGCTCCCCTGAAACTCCTGACATCCTCAAGAATAGTTCTCCATCTGCGGCTGACGGCCACGTGATCTATCTGATTTCTCGTTCTACCATCGGGAGATACCCAGGTCTCTTTGTGTATCTTCTTGTGACAAAAGTAAGTTCCACCTACCATGAGTTGGTGGGAATTACAAAAGTCAACGAAAAGCTCACCATTGTTATTGGTAACTTGGCTTAGGCCTTGGTTTCCAATTGTGTGTTCAAGGCGGGTGTTGTCACGGCCGATCTGTGCGTTTAAGTCACCCATTAAAACAATGATGTCTCCCCTTGGAATAGAGCGAAAAACCTCATTCAGTCGGATATAAAACTCGTCCTTGATGTCACCTTCTGCGTCTTCAGTTGGAGCATAGCATTGGACTACCGTATTACTTCTTAGTCTGGTACGCAGGCGCACGGTAATAATCCTCTCAGAAACTGGTGACCAGCTAATGAGGCTGGACCTGGATTCTTTGGTGAGTATTAAGCCAACGCCACTCCTACGGCTTTCAGTTTCGTTTCTACCAGAATATAAGAAGGACTCACCGTTTGGGCAGATATGTTCCCCCGCATCGGGCCATCTGGTCTCGCTAAGTCCCATGATCTTGATTTTATATCGATTCATCTCGTTGAGGACTTCATCCAGCCGTCCCTCAGCAAGCAGTGTTCTCACATTCCATGATCCGATTCGTGTCCTTGTTCGAAAAGCAAAGGTCGTCGTCGTGTTGTCCATCCGGTTCCGAGGCATTGTTTGCCGATTCGTAGCAATGGTGTTTTTTATGGGAGCGGGTTGCTAACCCTCAGCCCAACAGACTTAAACCTTGTTTTGTGGCGCAGAGAGCTCGCCATTCGCCCGTCTCCCGTTAGCTCCTTCTGAAGAAGTACCCCAGGGGGCACCGCGGGGAGGTGGGATTAGGACTTGCTAACAGGTCTGCTAGGTGTTCATCTGCAGTGACTTTTCTCGGGTCTTGACAGAAGTGACAGATCGGGTGCCACCACTTTCAGAGGTCTTTGTTAGCCGTTCGCCACCATATGATTAGAGTACAGAAAAAAGCGCCTTCAGGAAAAAGCAAAACAAATAATGCGCTCAAGATTTATGTACAGGCAAACGAAACTCTCACTAGTAGTAGTAGAGTGACTACAAAAATTAAGTAATACCACCAGTACTGTGTTATGGTAGCGGGACTTGGACTACGACCCAAGACAGAGGAACGAGTCAGCAGGTTTGAGAGAAAAGTTTTCAGATGCATAATAGACTCAACCAAAGAGGATGAAATATTACGAAGGAGATACAACAACGAGTTGTATGAAATTGGTGACGATCCGCAACTCTCAACTTTAATAAAAATTAGCAGACTGAGACTAGCCGACCACGTAATCAGGATGGAGGACAATCGTATCCCAAAACGGGTTTTGGCATCAGGAATTTCAGGAAATAGGCCAGTAGGTAGACCCAGGACGGTATAATAAATAAATAATAAATAAATAATTGTTTGAAATTCTTAACAACATTAATCCAATCAGAATGGATATAGAAAGAAGAATCACTTCCGACACATTAATCCAATAGTGTCTCACAACTATTATATCTCTATAACTAGGGAAGAAATCTTGAAGCATATTAATGAATTCTCATATGATTTCTCGGCCGGTTGTGACGGTATTCCTCCTGCTGTTCTAAAATCCTTGTGCAGGGGCCCTTCTGTTTCCTCTGTTCTCTATGTTTATTTCAAAACACACTAATTACAGGGTGCTTCCCAAACCTTATAGAAGAGCTGTGTTATAGTTCTCGTTTATAAAAAAACATAGTAAGAACGCAATATCTAATAACAGACCTATTGCGTAACTATCGTATATGCCAAAACTCTTCGAATCAATTATTTATTCTTCTATGGCCCCTATCCGCTAGAGACATATATCAACTAATCAACATGATCGGGGCCTCGGTAGACTAGGGATAAGGCGCCTAATTACCACCCTAGAGATCCCGGGTTCGAATCCCGGCAGCGCCAGAGTCAGACTTTCACACTTTCCCACATACATAGTGTAACTGTCGGGGCAATGTTGTGCCAGAGCACGAAGAATAAGGGGATCTGCCAAGAAGGCCATGAAGACTATCGTCACAAAATAGTAAAAGTGAAGGGTTCCTAAAGAAGTGGCGGCTAAGATGGTTCGACCTCCGTGGAAGTATCGCTTAAACGGATGCAACTCCAGTACCTATGGGCGGCACGACGTGCGTTGCAGAGACTAGCTCGACGGAATGGGGTGGGGCTCGCGGTACCGGAATGCAAGGTAATTAAGGGGACAGTTAACCTGATGACAAAATACATACTCGTGCCTACAGAGAATAATTCGCGCGATAATGGGGGTCAAGAGCCATGTAAGACCAACGAGAGAAGGAAAAAAGGAGGAAGAAGGGAAGGGTGGTCACAGATCGCCGGTCATCGCAGGGACAGACAAAATAAACTAAGTCATATGAAGAAGAACACTTACCTCATGAGGGGTCATCCACATTTCCAGAGGTCCTCACTGGTGGGGGTTTAGCCGATCATGTTTTATTTATTGTATATTTTTAGTTTATTCATATTGTTGGAGTAAATTTTTTTTTCTTTTATTATTTTGATTATTTATTTATCAGATATTCATACATGCATACACATTTACACTATCATTCATTCGTTTAGTTTAAATTGGATTATTATTTTTAAACTAGCAAAAACCCGCGTGCGTTGCAACGCCTTTCAATGAAATAAGATTATGGGGACACAGTCTGCGATAGGAAAATTATATAGTGAAAAAAGAACAAATCTGGGAAAATTGATTTTGGGAGATGACCGCCATGGACCAAATGATATATTGAGTATACTATATTGCCTATGGTGTTCTACTTATCATACTCTTTCATTTGATACCCATGTCGAAGGGGTTGTAAAGAAAATATTAATACGCCCTCTTGAGATGGCGCTATGGACCAAACGATATATTGAGTATACTATATTGCATATGGTGTTCTACTTATCATACTCTTTCATTTGATACCCATCTCGAAGGGGTTGTGAAGAAAATGGTAATCCGCCCTCTGGAGATGACCGCCATTTACCAAACGATATATTGAGTATACTATATTGCTTATATTGTTCTACTTATCATAGCCTTTCATTTGATACCCATGTCTCGGGTGTTGTGAAGAAAATGGTAAACCGCCCTTTTGAGATGGCCGCCATGGACCAAATTATAAATTGAGTATACTATATTGCTTATGGTGTTCTACTTTTCATAGCCTTTCATGTGATACCCATGTCTCGGGTGTTGTGAAGAAAATGGTAACCCGCCCTCTTGAGATGGCCGCCAGGAATCTAAAGACACAGTCTATGGCAATGTTCTTATAATGCCCTTTCATTTGATACCAATGTCGAGGGGGTAGTGAAGAAAATGATCATCCGCCCTCTTCAGATGACCGCCATGGACCAAACGATATATTGAGTATACTATATTGCTTATGGTGTTCTACTTATCATACCCTTTCATTTGAAATCCATGTCGAGGGGTGTGAAGATAATGGTAATCCAACCTCTGGAGATGGCCGCTATGGGCCAAACGATATATTGAGTATACTATATTGCTTATGTGTTCTACTTATCATACTCTCTCATTTGATACCCATCTCGAAAGGGTTGTGAAGAAAACGGTAGTCCGCCCGCTTGAGATGATCGCCATGGACGAACCGATATATTGAGTATACTATATTGCCTATGGTGTTCTCCTTGTCATACTCTTTCATTTGATATCCATGTCGAAGGTGTTGTGAAGAAAATGGTAATCCGCATTCTTGAGGTGGCCGCTATGGACCAAGCGACATATTGAGTATACTATATTGCTTATATTGTTCTACTTATCATACTCTTTCATTGGATACCCATTTCGAAGGGGTTGTGAAGATAATGGTCATCTGCTCTCTTGAGATGACTGCCATGGACCAAACGATATATTGAGTATACTATATTGCCTTTGGTGTTCTACTTACCATACCCTTTCATTTGATATCCATGTCGAGGGGTTGTAAAGAAAATGGTAATCCGCCCTCTTGAGATGGCTGCTATGGACCAAACGCCTGCTTTTCTATTGAAATTTTGCTATAAACCTCACGGAGCCCGAGACCTTTCCTTCAGATATGAATTTTACACAGATGAAATGCCTCAAAGAACATGGGTCTTGCGTCGGCCGCCATGAATCGGTATATTGAGTCTACTACATTGCTTATTGTATTCTACTTATCATACCCTTTAATTTGATACCCATTTTGATAGGGTTGTGAAGAAAGTGGTAATCCGGCCTCTTTAGACGGCCGCCATGGATCTAAAGATATATTTTGTATACTACATTGCTTATTGTATTCTACTTATCATACCCTTTCATTTGATACCCATGTCGAGGTGGTTGTGAAGAAAGTGGTACACCGCCCTCTTGAGACGGCCGCCATGGATCATTTTAGTTTCAATAGCGTCATGGCCTACCTATTGTTTGACAGCTGCGTAAATTTGAAATTTTCATTAAATGTAATGATTCAATTTAATGACAATTTTACATTTGTCAAACAATAGGTAGGCCATGAAGCTATTGAAACTAAAATGAAGTGAAAATTCCTAAAATTACCATTTTTTTGTTTTTTCAGGCAATTTTTTTAATTTTTCTCTCCGTAAGAACCATCCTCGTACTTCAACGAATATTAAAAAAAAAAAAATTAGTCCAATAGGTCCAGCCGTTCTCGAGTTTTGCGCTTACCAACACATTTAGCGATTCATTTTTATATTATAGATGTCTCCTTAATTCCTCCTCCGCTTCACTATTATCCTACTAGTTGTAAGCGGTTTTCTCTCAACTACCAGACTGTTATAGCTTTTGAAATTCTAATTTTATAACAGTTGCACAAGCCGTTAAGCGCCTCGGATGATATGACCCAAGACGGGATTTTCGTTACCGGTAAGACGATGCATTAATGCGGGTATTATAATTTCACTTTCACTAAACTAACCCTTGGATAAGCGTGACCCGAATCCGAATTCTTTTAATTTCAATTTATTGACATTTATGTAAAATTCTTTTTTAAATACAGATTTCTACACTACGATGAATATACAAAAAAAAGCTCTGCAACCACTGCGTGTGTCCACTTGAATCTATTCAATGCAACGCGCGGCGATCTGAGCGGAACGCGACCCTTCTAATTATTTTACAAAAAAAAAAAAAAACAACGGAATATTCTTAGCCAATTTATAATACCGTTCACGAATATTTTGAAAATTCCTTAACCGTTGTTATATCATTTAAAAAGAAAAGTTAAAATTTTCACTCATTTCCTTGCATTTCATTTTTTTTCTATTTGGACGTTGCAACGCCGCGAGGCGCCTTCGTACATGCAGTCTCAACCAAGAAAATAAGAATCAATTTACTCGCCTTGTTGTATATATGTGTATCCAACTCGTTAATTTCCTTTCTCTCCTTTCGCCATCAGCACGTTTTCCGATTCCAGATCACAAAATTTTTCACTAACGGGTTCAACATTCAATTTCTTCCTCCAACCAAAATTTTTCACTTGCTTCAAGCGATGTCCTCTAGCTGACTCTCCTAACTCCCACTAACAACTTCCCAGCAACCAAATGAAACGTTGAATATCAGGTTCCTCTTGATCCTTGATCCCTTCTCGCTAATCATTATTTTTCACGTGCGACAAAAGGATACTGGATCGCTCTCGCACCACTGACACCCAGAAATAACACCCACAGAAAACAGCATTATTATTTGAATGAGGTTTGCAAATCACAAATAACCACCAGCAATATTCGCGTTGGGAAAAACACTTGGTTTTTATTTATTTAAAATATTTTCTTCCACTTCAAAAAACTCGCGCAGGTAGAACTTCGAAATTCAAACATTTAATAATCATCAAAAATTTATCCTTTATCAACACACATTTTATCCATCCGTCATCACCAACCGATCCAATCCGTCTCCCCCATTGCACGACCCCATCACGAGAAGTTCCTGTTTCCCACTCCCGTTCCTTCTTTTCGATCAGGCGATCGTCCGATGCCCAGAACAAAAAAAAACTTCCCGTTATTTCACATTCCTGTGAGGCATATTCATCTCGATAAATTTTCGTGGCGATGGAATGAATTTCGATTAACGGTACTGCCTTAGGATTTGTGGGATATTTTGTTCTAATGTGCAATTGCGTTGTTGCCATTTAATTCTTCAATAATTCCAGAGTCATTTGGGTTAGAAATTTTATTATTAAAAAAATTTTTTTTTTTTTCTCAACGAGGAAACAGACTCTATATCAGGCGACCGTTACAACGCGCGTCACCTGGAAGTCGATAGGGGAGAGGGGGCGCGAAAAAGACAAACGGCGGCCTCGTGTCTTGGTCCGACCGTTTAGGCTTATCACTAAAAGGTGAGACCAGTAACACGGAAGCATTAAGAATGGGTATAAGGTAACCAAAAAGGTGTATAGGGATTCTATGCTCGCACAAAATTAATCAATTTAAAATAAGGTTTAGGTCGTAGAACACTATTGGAAAAAATGGTTTAATATGCCTGCAACCAGGTATTACAAAAAGGTGTTGGAAAAAAAATTCGGTATAAAAAGGTAATGTAACCATATACGAAAAGGGAATACGAAATAAGTTTTGGTCAAACGTGTGGCTCGTCCCACGCCCTGGATGTAAAGGTCTCATGCTCTTCCGACTGAGCTAGCCGGGCATTATACAGGAGGTATATGGGCAACGTGTATAGGTCATTCCGCCATGTCCTCGGAGGGGTTCTGTCCGCGAGACGCTACATTGAACGATTCTGCGTTATCCGCCTCATTGTGAAGTTCCTTGAGTATGGGCAATCGTCTCGGACAACGACGCTCGTCAACGGCCACGACTTGGTTTACCCTAGTCTATTACACCAGGCGCTCCCTACTGAGTGTGGCACGAGAGACGTTTCGTTCCGTCGGGAAGAGTCCCAACTCTGCATATCTCTCGTGCGCTCTTAGGCGGGCGTCTTATAGGGTCGGCTGGGCCTCATGAGCCGGTAGTGTGTCTGGATTGTCGGCTCCATACTCAGGCGGACATAGTCCTGGCGGTGTTATTTGGACATCACTGGCGTACTTTCGGGTCTAGGAACTCCCCCTCCCAGGGCGAAGCGGGATGACAGATTGGCTGCCATGCCACTGGATTTAGATGATACTCGAGGCTTAATTTCGCAACGGACTTGCGACCTCCGCATACAAGGTGTTGTGTTTCAACGAAGCCCATTAAAACAGTTTCAAAACAAACCGGGCTATAATTATTGGAACACCCAGACTCATAGTTTAAAGCATTAAAAATTCTAATTCCATGGAAGTCATTATTTTGGGTAGACATAATGGCCCTTACCAATAACCAAATACTAAGTCGTTGATAGCAATTTAAAACTCTGCTAAAAAAACTTTCCTACCAATAACGGATTTAGTGTCGATATTTTTGATAAAGTTGACTCTAAATCTAGTGGACAGACAACAACTGTCAAAAAATTCTTAGCGCTACTTGTGCTCAGAGTGGGGGAATGAGGAGGCGACTGTGCCCCGGGGAACTGGTCTGGCAGCTCCAAATCAAACACAGACTCAAACCTTGGCCCCAGACAACCAAGGAAAAACAAGGAGGTGTGCCACCGCGGGGAGAAACTAAGCGGCTTAATGGCACCCTATCAGTTGACCGGTGAAGCCGGCGTGATGCCTTATTAGGGCGACACGGGTTATGGCTTGCTTCTAAATGGGATAGAGCGGGAGTGGTTAGGTCTTTAAATCCTTCGCGTGATAGATGCCGATGTTGCGCCCTTCCATGTCCTCCAGTTCATACCTACTAGTTCCTATTTGTCTTATCAGAACGGGCTTTGGCGAACCTATCGGCCAGCTTGGCGCAGAATCGATCGGCCTTCTTGCTTATGGGGAAGGTTCTGCGGTACACCGTCTGGCCAGGAGCGAAACTCACCGTCCGACAGCGTAGATTGTAGCGTTTCTCATGCCTGTCGTGTGCTGCTGCGAGCTGGTGTTCTATTCGTTCTCGCAAGGCTCGAACACGGTCTATTGGTGATAGCACGGTAATGTCTCCCTCTCTCAGCGCTCCCAGGGTCTTCAGTACCGGATATGTTGATCCATGGAGGACCATGGGGTATCCGAAGAGAGCTTGATAGGGGGAGGTGCCTAAGGACACGTGATGGGCACTTCGGAGGGCACATTCTATCGACGACAAATGCCTATCCCAGTCGCGATGATCAGCGCCAATGTAGGCGCGAATAGCAGTCAAGACAGACCGATTCACTCGTTCAGACGCATTAGGATGCGGAGAGTAGACTGGCGTGCGTAAATGTTGAATGCCATATTCATTCATCAACTTCTCGAATTCCTTGGAGGTAAAATGTTTCCCATTGTCGGAAAAAATCTTTTCCGGGACGCCAAACGCGTGGAAAATATGGTGTTCAAGAAAGTTGATAGCCGCGCTGGAGGTTTCAGCATGTACGTGATGAAGGAACGGGTATTTGGTGAAGGCATCCAGGGCCACAAAGACTGCCGTGTAGCCGTTCTTGGTTCTTGGGTACGGGCCCATATAGTCTACGTAAAGAAACTGAAAGGGTCTTTGCACCTCCATGGCCTCGCCCATGGGTGGTCTAAGAATGGTGTTGGGGGCCTTTGTTGCCTTGCATCTATCACAAGCAGTAACATAAGATCGGATTTGGTTCGCCATGCCTGGCCAGTAGTACTTCTCGCGTAGTTTAGCTAGTGTCTTTCCGACTCCGCCATGGGAAGCTTGAGGGGGCGCATGGGCGGACTCGATGAGGGAAGCAGTAAGTTCTGTGGGGATCCACAATTTCCACGTCAGGTCATCCGCTTCGGGGTCGCCAGTTCGTGGTGACAAACGGTGGAACACATACCCGTCAGAGACCTGAAGGTCAGGTAACTGGCCGGCCTTGGCACTGATATTCTCAGCTAAGCGCTGGTAGTCCTCTGACTTAAAGGCCGGGGATGTTAGATCCACGTCGCGACAAAAGTACAAGTCGTCCACGCAGTCGACTCGCGACAGGGCGTCTGGCACCACATTCTGGATACCCTTGCGGTGCTCTATTGCAAATTGGAACCCCTGCAGTTTGAGGCTCCACCTTGCCAGTCGGCCGTTCAGGTCGGTCTGGCTCATGAGCCACCTCAAGCTGGCATGGTCGGTAATGATGGTAAAAGTGTGGCCTTCCACATAGGCTCTGAACTTTTTAACGCTCAGCACCGCCGCGTAACACTCTAACTCCGTGATGGAGTAATTGCGCTGTGCGCCATTGAGCTTCTTCGAGAAATAGGCGATTGGGTGTTCGTCGTCGCCATTTTTCTGGAACAGGACGCTTCCCACTTCGGTTTTGCTTGCATCGCACTGTATGTAGAACGGGCGAGTAAAGTCGGGGGTGACCAGCAAGGGGGCAGACACCATGAATTTCTTTAGCTCCTCAAAGGCAGTTTGAGCTGCTTCAGTCCAAGCAAATTTGTTGCCCTTCAGGCAGTCTGAGATGGGAGAGGCAATGCTCGCATAGTTGCCTATGAAGCGCCTATACCACCCCGTCATGCCCAAAAAGCGCCTTACCTGCTTGGCCGATTTCGGAACTGGGAAATCCGTGATGGCCGCCACCTTGTCGGGGTCGGTTTTTAGTGACCCGTCACCGATAATGAAGCCCAGGTACTTCACTTCCCGAACACAGAACCGGGTTTTGCTTAGGTTAACAGTCAAACCTGCGCGACGAAGACAGTCCGCTACCTGTTCCAGGATTTTTACGTGGGTCTCAAAATCAGGAGACACTACGAGTAGGTCGTCCAAATAAACGAAAACTCTTTCACGAAGAGAGCCTGGTACCACCTTGTCCATCCGTCGGCACATGCGTTGCGGAGCGTTACAAAGTCCAAAGGGCATCACTTTGAATTGGTAGTGAGGCCTTCCTGGCACGGTGAAGGCAGTTTTCTCCCTGGACTTCTCCTCTAATGGTATTTGCCAGAAGGCGTCTTTCAAGTCTATTGCGGAAATGAATTTAGTATCCTGTAGCCGTCCTAGGAGACCGTCTATGTGGGGCAGTGGATAAGCGTCTTTGATCGTGACCGCGTTAACTTTGCGTGAGTCCAAGCAAAGCCGAACTTTGCCGGGCTTCCTCACCAAAACCACGGGCGAGTTCCACGGACTATTCGATTCTTCAATCACCCCTAGACTCAGCATGCGATCGACCTCCTCATACATGAGGGCTTGGATGGCAGGAGAGACAGGGTAGTGCCTCTGCTTTATCGGTACCGCCTCGCCGGTGTCGATAACATGCTGTTCTAGAGGAGTTTGACCTAGCCCGAAGGCTTCGAACGAGGGGAAACGCGCTCGCACTTGGTTCAGTCGCTCACGTTGGATCTGGTTTAGGTGGTGGATGTTCGGATCTAGAGTTAAGGGCTGATGCAGTTCCCCTATTATATGTGGAGCCAGCTGGAAGGCTCTCCAAAAGTCGACTCCTAAGTACAAATTTTGGGCTAAACTAGGAATGATGTATATCGTCATCGAGATAGTTCTTTTTCTGTAAGTCACCGGGACTTTTATGTACCCCAAGATGGAATTGGGCGTACCATCAGCGGTATAGACAACTGTGTGCAAACGGTATAGTTGTACTTCTGGGTGATGCTGGAGGAACGACTCTGCTCCTTTTCCCAGGCAAGTCACGTTTGCACCACTGTCTAACAGACCTGTAATGGATTCGCCGGCCAGCTGGACTCTCGTGAAAGGTCTTTCATCTGTAGCTTCTGAGAACAAAGTCGAGATCACTTTTCGGGCCAAAGCTCGCTTTTCTCTCGCTAGTTGGCGAACACGCGGGATCTTATGTACTACTGGGGGCTCATCAAAGATGCGCTTACGAACTTTTCGGTAATTTGCCCATCGCTGAAAGAAGGAGATTCGGGCCTGTGGAGAAGGGAAATCCGGTAAGGGTTCCATTGACGACAGGTCCGAATCGCCTGTCGGGTTTAAAGACATGTCAGGTAAGGATGAATCGTCGAAGCGATCTGGTAGGTCATGGATGGTGTTTAGGTTTGGGCCGGGTGCGAACCTTCGCGAGGCCTCGCACCCTGCCGTCGGTTTCCCACACAGCTCTGGCATTGCGGAGCGTAGACGTCGGGCCGACCGCATTTAAAACAAAAGACTCGTCGATTAGGGGAAAGACAGTCCTGGAAATAATGACCCTCCTGTTGGCAATTCCAGCATATGACGCCTCGGCGTGCGGTTGGGGGTGCTCGTATTTCGTCGACATTGAGGTCATGTGCATCAGGAATGGAAGGTGGTGGTTCGGGGCTGGCTAGGAAAGGCTGGGCAGCTTCCAGCTCGTTAACCCTGGGCGTGGTGCGCCTTTCCTCCCTTTTTTCTAACTGCCATCTTTCAACCCAGACACAAGCATCACGAAGCTCGCGCATATCTGTGAATAGTTTGCCAACTATGACAGAGCCGAGGGTAGCGTTCAGGATGCGCTGTACAATGCGCAAAGGACTCGGCTGGCATTCGTTGTGGAAGGCGGTTTGCTAGGGCCGTCATTTTAGTGGCATATTCATCGAAGGAGGCGGTTCCTTGTTTAAATTCAAGCATTTCTTTCATTATGTCGTATTCGGTCTTCATGCCACCAAACTGCTTCAACAAGCTGGCTTTAAAGTCGGACCAACGGGGACTGGGGTGGTCCCGCCTGAAATAGACCCAGTACCACTCTTCAGCCCTATCGGACAGCAAGGACGAAACCTTGCGGAGAAGCTCGTTCTCGGAGACATCGTCATCCTTGGCGAGACCATCTACTCGATAGAGGAACTCTTCTGCGTGTATATCACCGGGCTTACCCGTAAATTTCACTTTCCAATCAGACATAGGGGATTTCCTTTTGAGTATGGATCTCGAATAGTCCATGCTGTAACGCTGCTGGGCTGTTCAACGGCGTCGGTACCTTGAGATGTGATACCAGGAGAATTTTTCAACACCGCGTCTTGGCGCTCGCGCATCCTGGTCACTTCGGTCATTAGTTGGGACAGTTGGTCACTTAAGAGGTCCACATTGACTTCTGGAGGGGCCATCTGGGGGGTGGAGTCGTGAAGCAAGCGTTCGATGGCTTCGTGCTGCTCACGCATTTGGGCCATCTCTGTACGGAGGCCGGACAACTGTTCAAGCAGGGCCCTGCCGTTCGATTCTGGGCCAGACGCTTCCGCGCCAGCACCACCAGAGCTCTGCCCAGTCTCTTCAGGATCGGGATCACGCTGGGCTTTCCTAGTTCCCCCCGCCATTTATAAATAAATGTTTTTTTTTTTTTTTTTTAATTAATTAATAATGCAAAGAGCAAATCCGAATTCAAAAAAAAATTTATTTATTAAAAGGGATAATATTATATATCTATATATATATATATCTATTTTGTATTAATTCATAGAGCGAGTCCTAATTTAGAAATTTTATTTAATACGAAGTAAACTTGGATCATATAGTTAACTTTTTTTATTTTTTTGTTGTTTAATTCTGTTTTAAATTCGTTTATTTTAATTATATTTTTCTTTCTCTATTAATTCTTCTTTTATTAATTCATGACGCAAAACCTAATTTAAGGGGTGTATTTATAAAACGATTATTGGTTTCTTTATTTAGTTATTTATTTCTTGTAAATATATCTCGTAGTGAGGCCCTCGGGATCGGATGTCCTCTCCAAGGCAGCGGTGGCTGACGGCGCTGGTCACGCCGGGCTGGGGCCCGGAACTTAGCACTCAACCTTACTTTGACCCATGTCAAATTAAAGTGGCACGAATAACAATATACAGGTGACACAAGTTGGACCTTTCGTCCAGGAACCTTCTGCGCAGGCCAAGCGGACATGAGCCACTTGCAGCCAGACCAACAGCGGGTTCTTATCGAATATCAGCAACCTCAACAAATCAAAAGCCTCAGCCAAGCAGGACCAGCGTTGCCAAAAATACTTCTACCTAAGGGGCCCGTTGGGAGGTGTGGTGATGAACTAGTGTCCCTCACCATCCCTGCCACCGGGGTCCTTGACTCAACTGAATTTCGCCACCCTAAGGATGACCGGATTTCTGTGACCATTTTAAGAAAGAAGGTGATAGAAGCCTCCCTGATTGAAATTACTAGTGAAGACCACTCTGTCGCCCCTCCACGACTGGACAGCAACTAATGCTGAAGACCAGGAAGGTGGGACGTCCATGTGATCTTTTGAACGGGGAAGAATGCATAC
Organism: Thereva unica; assembly: GCA_949987705.1. Taxonomy (NCBI): domain Eukaryota; kingdom Metazoa; phylum Arthropoda; class Insecta; order Diptera; family Therevidae; genus Thereva; species Thereva unica. The sequence goes on along the minus strand of OX465281.1, from coordinate 157,751,595 downwards.
TGAAAGGTCGGCCCTGTCGCAAGGTCAGGCGGTAGAACGCCTGTTAGCCCAGACGGTACAGGTCCGGCATCTAAGCATACATCCGTCCATATTTAACAGGTTACAGACTCAAGAAGAGATGTAATGTCCTATGGCAGATTAGGCTCGCGCAGAGTCAGGCGATAGAACGCCTGTTAACCAGACTGCGAGTTCTATCTGTCAGAAACTTGAAAGCAGTGGGAAGGCTACCGCTGAAGAATTAAAAGTTAAAGTCCTGGAAGAAGAAGACCAATAGTAAAGAGGAAGAAAAAGATATATTACGGGTTAGGGTACTGCGGTACATACCTTCACCCATATCCAGTAGCCGGAGTGACTTGGGAGAAATGAAACTTTTTAATATGAAGAAAGTCCACTCCTGGCTTCTCTCGTTGGTGGATGCCACTACATGCTAAAAGTTAATGAATTCGGCGTTAAATTTAAAATCGATAGGAAGGAAGAATATAGCTCGGAAGGGAACGTTAATTAAGTCGAAGAGGAAAATGCCGATACTAAGAGGAGGGTGTCACCGAGTGACTAGCAGACGTTTCCGAGCCATTAAGCATAAGCCAAGGAATGAAAGCAAAATTCCAGTTCACTAGCTTAGCGTTGGGCGCCATATTTTTGTAACTGTCGGGGCAATGTTGTGCCAGAGCACGAAGAATAAGGGGATCTGCCAAGAAGGCCATGAAGACTATCGTCACAAAATAGTAAAAGTGAGGGGGTCCTAAAGAAGTGGCGGCTAAGATGGTTCGACCTCCGTGGAAGTATCGCTTAAACGGATGCAACTCCAGTACCTATGGGCGGCACGACGTGCGTTGCAGAGACTAGCTCGACGGAATGGGGTGGGGCTCGCGGTACCGGAATGCAAGGTAATTAAGGGGACAGTTAACCTGATGACAAAATACATACTCGTGCCTACAGAGAATAATTCGAGCGATAATGGGGGTCAAGAGCCATGTAAGACCAACGAGAGAAGGCAAAAGGGAGGAAGAAGGGAAGGGTGGTCACAGATCGCCGGTCATCGCAGGGACAGACAAAATAAACTAAGTCATATGAAGAAGAACACTTACCTCATGAGGGGTCATCCACATTTCCAGAGGTCCTCACTGGTGGGGGTTTAGCCGATCATGTTTTATTTATTGTATATTTTTAGTTTATTCATATTGTTGGAGTAAATTTTTTTTTCTTTTATTATTTTGATTATTTATTTATCAGATATTCATACATGCATACACATTTACACTATCATTCATTCGTTTAGTTTAAATTGGATTATTATTTTTAAATGTCTCCTTAATTCCTCCTCCGCTTCACTATTATCCTACTAGTTGTAAGCGGTTTTCTCTCAACTACCAGACTGTTATAGCTTTTGAAATTCTAATTTTATAACAGTTGCACAAGCCGTTAAGCGCCTCGGATGATATGACCCAAGACGGGATTTTCGTTACCGGTAAGACGATGCATTAATGCGGGTATTATAATTTCACTTTCACTAAACTAACCCTTGGATAAGCGTGACCCGAATCCGAATTCTTTTAATTTCAATTTATTGACATTTATGTAAAATTCTTTTTTAAATACAGATTTCTACACTACGATGAATATACAAAAAAAAAGCTCTGCAACCACTGCGTGTGTCCACTTGAATCTATTCAATCCAACTCGGGCGATCTGAGCGGAACGCGACCCTTCTAATTATTTTACAACAAAAAAAAAAAAAAAACAACGGAATATATTTAGCCAATTTATAATACCGTTCACGAATATTTTGAAAATTCCTTAACCGTTGTTATATCATTTAAAAAGAAAAGTTAAAATTTTCACTCATTTCCTTGCATTTCATTTTTTTTTCTATTTGGTCGTTGCAACGCCGGGAGGCGCCTTCGTACATGCAGTCTCAACCAAGAAAATAAGAATCAATTTACTCGCCTTGTTGTATATATGTGTATCCAACTCGTTAATTTCCTTTCTCTCCTTTCGCCATCAGCACGTTTTCCGATTCCAGATCACAGAATTTTTCACTAACGGGTTCAACATTCAATTTCTTCCTCCAACCAAAATTTTTCACTTGCTTCAAGCGATGTCCTCTAGCTGACTCTCCTAACTCCCACTAACAACTTCCCAGCAACCAAATGAAACGTTGAATATCAGGTTCCTCTTGATCCTTGATCCCTTCTCGCTAATCATTATTTTTCACGTGCGACAAAAGGATACTGGATCGCTCTCGCACCACTGACACCCAGAAATAACACCCACAGAAAACAGCATTATTATTTGAATGAGGTTTGCAAATCACAAATAACCACCAGCAATATTCGCGTTGGGAAAAACACTTGGTTTTTATTTATTTAAAATATTTTCTTCCACTTCAAAAAACTCGCGCAAGTAGAACTTCGAAATTCAAACATTTAATAATCATCAAAAATTTATCCTTTATCAACACACATTTTATCCATCCGTCATCACCAACCGATCCAATCCGTCTCCCCCATTGCACGACCCCATCACGAGAAGTTCCTGTTTCCCACTCCCGTTCCTTCTTTTCGATCAGGCGATCGTCCGATGCCCAGAACAAAAAAAAACTTCCCGTTATTTCACATTTCGTATTCAATTTTCGTGGCGATGGAATGAATTTCGATTAACGGTACTGCCTTAGGATTTGTGGGATATTTTGTTCTAATGTGCAATTGCGTTGTTGCCATTTAATTCTTCAATAATTCCAGAGTCATTTGGGTTAGAAATTTTATTATTAAAAAAATTTTTTTTTTTCTCAACGAGGAAACAGACTCTATATCAGGCGACCGTTACAATAGCTTTCCTTCTTTCTTCTTCCCTCTTTTCATTCCAGATTCCTTCCTTCACTTCTCCCTCCATTCACTATCTTCCGACTAAAGCTATTGTTCGTCATTGCACTCTAGACGAAAAAATAGATTATCGACAGTATAAGGGGTCTTTCCTGAGTCTCTAGTCTTTCACATAAAAAAATAGTCTTCCCTTCAGTCCTTCCTCGCTCCAAGGAAAACAATAATAAAAATTCAATTTTCAAAATTCACGGTCGATTTTATTCGGGGTCATGGTCGTTCAGAGGTTCTACTGCAACGGGTTTAGCAATTTAGAAGGCAGCAGCGAGTGACTGTCTTTAGCACAGTTAGATGGACAGCGGCTGATTACTGGCGTTTTTCAACACATATCATTGGTTGGTTGATGAGGTTCAACTCGTTTCATGAGGCATAACACTCCAGCGAGTTGTTCTCGATGCCCCGATGTCAGAGTCGCGATAGTAATGCTTCGAAGTAAGAAGAATAAAAATATCGCGGCTAGGTTGTGGCAGTTCCTTCCTCCAGCTTCATTCTCTCTTCCCTCTATCTTCCGACTAGAGCTGCTGTTCGACATTGCACTCTATACGAAAAAAATAGGTTGGCGACAGTACAAAGGAGCTTTCCCTAAGCCTCTAGTCTATCACATAACAAAAAAATGGGTTTAGTGCAGCTCTTTCCGCTACTAATAATCTTCTTAAGTTCTCTTTTCACACAGTTCTAGGCTTTGTTACTGGCTGCCAAGACGACTGTGTTTACACTTCAGTAAGGCTTTTGACAAGTTCTTCCTGTTTAGGGATCCACAACCCTAAAAGGAAACTTAGCAGCTAAAAATATAAGGACTTACCTGAGGAATATGCAAACACAATTTTCTAGCCGGAAACAACAAAAAAACCAACACAAAATAATTTAACAACATGCGCGAACATAAACAAAACACGAAGTTGTCAAAGGTTACCAAGGAAGACAACTTAACAAGCTCAAAAGCACAGCAACATGCGGCGAGTCTCGAAGAATATATTTTCAACTTTAGCGCGAACAAGATCCAAATGAGAAAAAATATCAGTACCAAAAGCAAGACAGAGTCAATGACCGACCCAGTCATACAAGTCATCATCATACAATGGATAGTGCGATGACCTATGGGAAAGCGGGAACATCTTCCCCCAACTTCGTACGTTTTTAAAACCGTTTCGAAAACTCTAACAGAACCCTCTCTGATTCTGGACTCTGGAGCCTTGGGGACCCATGAAGGAAGACAACAACCTGAAAATTAAAAATTGGTAATCGGTGTAGTTAAATTTCATGTTTATTCTTATAAGAATTATTTATGTGAATTTAAACAAAGAAAAAAAACAAGAAAAGTGAAGTGTGAAATAAAATTTATAATGCATAAGAAATGAGTGACTTTCATTTCCTTTAAAAATAAAGAAAAACTATTACAGATTAATCTTTAAAAAAAGGGGTGAGTTAATTGGTGAAGTGAAGGGAAAGTTGATTGGACTAAATTCGAGTCGATCAACGCCTAAATTAACCATCATATATTTTTGAACATTTATTCCGTCGCACCAAGATCGAATCGTGTACGTTGCATTGGTTGTTTTTTTTGGATTTTCACTTTTATTTTTAAATTCTTTTATTTAACTTGCTTGGTATGTGACCAAATCTTGGAAGTTAAATTTGACGCACTTCCCGGTTTCGGATAGAGCTGAAATTTTGCATACACGTTTAGTTTGGATGACAATGCAATCTGGCCATTTTGTAAAAATATCAAGATGGCGGTTCCAAAATGGCGGCCGATTTTTGGAATTGTGCTTCGCGGCCCTCTGACATGGGTATCAAATGAAAGGATATGACAGGTAGAACACAATTAGCTATGCGGCGTCATTCCAAATTCAAAATGGCGGCCGTCACTAAATTGCGGAGAGCTTATAATAGACTAAAAAATAGAAAATATAACCGATCAAGTTCTAATTTTGCACACACTCGTAGTTCGGGTGATAATTAATGTGTATGAATGATGAGATGAATAGTTGAGTTAAGGGTGAATTGAAAATAAAGAAGGAATACACGTTACACAAAATCACAAACAAACACAGAGATGCTGCTGTCAACTAAATTCAACTACTCAAATACTGAACTCATGTCCGTATGCATAATTTCAACTCAACCCAGGTAGCAGAGCTGAGTCGAGTTCAGTCAACCTTAACCCAACTCGACTCCCGTTTACATGTAGTTAGACTTGGGTTCAACTTGAGTTCAACTCATCGGGGGCCTCGGTAGTCTAGAGGTAAGGCGCCTGACTGCTATCCCCAGAGGTTCCGGGTTCGAAACCCGGCGGCGCCCACTGTCCTTCGTCTTTCCCACCTAACTTTCCTTCTTTCTTCTTCCCTCTTTACATTCCAGACTCCCCTGTCATAGCCTTCCCTAGTCCTTTCCCGCTCCACCAAGCGCATACCATCGGTGGGTTGATGAGATTCAACTCGTTTCAGGAGGCATAACACTCCAGCGAGTTGTTCTCGACGCCCCGATGTCAGAGTCGCGAAATGGTTGTGAGTAGGTGGAATAAAATATCGCGGCTAGGTTGTGACAGTTACTTCCTTCTCTTCTCTCTATCTTCCGGCTAGAGCTGCTGTTCGATATTCACTCTATACGAAAAAAATAGATTGTCGACAGTACAAAGGGACTTTCCCTAAGCCTCTAGTCTGTCACATAAAAAAAAATGTATAAGTACTAAATGCAATCTGACCTTTTTATATAAAAAAACCACAAGAAGACGGTTCCGAGATAGCGGCCGTTTTTGCAATTATGTTCCACCGAGCCCACGACATGGGTATCAAATGAATACAGTAAACTGTGTGACGTAATTTTAAATCTAATAGAATTGCCATCATAAAATGGCGGAATTCATATAATAAACTAAAAAGTAGAAAATAAAATAAATGGTTAAAAAATTTTTTTTTAAAAAATTCTTTTAATTAACTAAAAAATGTATTGAAAAGAATAAAATAAAAAATATTTAAAAGAAAGCGAGAAGTTTCAATTTTAATGAAAAAGTTAATTAAAAGAATGGCGCATTTTTCATCAAAAAATTTTGTTAGAATTTTCTTCAAAGTGAATTGAGTAAAGCAACAAGTTTAAATTAATTTTGTTTACTACGCCTTATAAATTAATACATAAAATCTTAAATATATTGAAAAATAAAACAAAATTAAACTAGTTGGGATGTGGGTTCGACCCTTTCGGTCCACACGATCAACTTCCCAGTATGATGGATGTTGAATATTATGATTGGATATTTTAATAATAAATGAACAATAGGCAATATAGAATATATGTATAATACTGAGAATTTGTCACAATTGTTTATCAATATTTTCGCTAAAATGTCAAGCTAAATGTGCGCACCTACAAGATTAGGATGACGAAAATGAATATAAAATTGATGTGTTAATGTTTTTCGGCACCTCAATGAAGTCGAAATAGTTTTTAGTTCTCGCGGAATCGTGCAGGTACAAAAATCACTTAAGTCATTTAAACCAAAAAACCGCTGGACGGAATATTATAAGAATCTTTTCAGATTATATTGTCGCTAATACGCTTCAAACGGCACCTTAAGTAAGTCAATATCTTTTGTGGTTCGGGCCATATCGTGCAGGTACAAAAATCACTTACGCCGCTTAAACAAAAAAACGGCTCGACCGATTTTTATGAAAATCTTTTCAGATCATATTTTGGTTAATACTCTTCGAACGACACGTCAACTAAGTCGATATCTTTTATAGTTCGCGGGATATCGTGCAGGTACAACAATCACTTAAGTCATTTAAACCAAAAAACCGCTGGACCGAATATTATAAAAATCTTTTCAGATTATATTGTCGCTAATACGCTTCGAACGGCACCTCAAGTAAGTCAATATCTTTCGTGGTTCGGGCGATATCGTGCAGGTACAAAAATCACTTACGTCGCTTAAACAAAAAAACGGCTGGACCGAATTTCATGAAAATCTTTTCAGATCATATTTCGGTTGATACGCTTCGAACGACACCTCAACGAAGTCGATATCAGTTTTGGTTCGCGCGATATCGTGCAGGAAAAAATGACCACATCCGTACGCACATACACACACACACACACGCATACTTCCTCCCAATTTTTTGCTTAAAATGCTCCTGAGACCTTGAAAGATGAAAATACGTTGAAATTTTCGATTTCGATTTTCGGACCGATTACAATAACTTCCTATACTGGGAAGTTAAAAAGATGATTTTATAAAAAATGTGAATTTGAAATTAACAAAGCAAAAAATTGAGTGTTATTGTAAATCTCACTCGATTTACAGTTATATTTTCAATTTTTGATGTAAAATCCGCCATTCTTTTAATTAACATTTTCATTAAAATTGAAATTTCACGCTTTCTTTTAAATATTTTTTATTTTATACTTTTCAATACATTTTTAGTTAATAAAAAGAATTTTTTAAAAAAAATTTTAACCATTTATTTTATTGTTTTGAATTTTTTGGAAAATTTTCGTTTCAGGAGATTGGTGAAAGGATATATTAGACCTCCAACAATGAGCTAACGAAACATGGTCCTTCGAGCCGGATGTAGTGAAATACAATCATCATAAAACAATGTGCCATCTAGAACTCTAAAATCTAAAATACTGTGCTATCTAGAAATCTAAAATACTGTTATCTAGAAATCTAAAATTCTAAAGCAATGTGTAATCTAGAAATCTGAAATCTAAAAGAGTGTGTGATCTAGAAACCTAAAAAACCTAATCTAATGTGAACTCTAAGAATCTAAACCTCATGTGAACTCCGAGAACTAAAGCTCTGAAATCTAATGTGAACGCTTGAAATGAAAGTGAATCCAAACTATTTGTGAAATCTAAAGCTAAATCCGTAAAATCAAAGTGAATCGAAACAAGTGAAATCCAAATCCAAAAAATACATTGTGAAAGCGAAACTAATACATATCGAAAGTGAAAGTAAAATATCTCAGACAATCAAATCAGTGAATTTCCGCGTTTAAAACCTAAGTTCTAACGGTCGCGAAAAAACGGTATCCAACAGTAAAAACTATAATGGTATAAACGGAAGGGTTGACCGGTTTAACGGTGTCAAAACGGGTAAATTTCAAGAACAAAGAACAATTTAATACAATAACAGTAATATTCATTGTGCCGGTCCAACTAAACATTCTAAAGTAATTTATAATCTTTAACAAGAAAAAACCCAAATTGCAGTGCAGGTACAAATAAGTGTTTAGCGATATCTCTCACCGCCTTCAACCTAGCCAACAAGTTAACCCGAGCTCCAGCTGACAGATAACGAAAGGGATCAGGTAGCCCCACAAAAGAAGTAACCAAATAAATTGTGAGTACATATTAAAAATTACTTATTTGGAACGATAAAGGAAAAACAAATATAAACGACTGGAAGTTTTATTCGAATGTCTTTTAATTCTCTGTATTGTTAAATGAAAGAAATACATACTTAATATTTACCCATTTAAATAACATTTCCTGTTTTTTGTATCAAAAAACTCAGAAAATAAAGAAATCCGGCTCGAAGGACCATATGTTTTTTGTTCACACTTAAATCTTTAAGAACAATAGAAAATTATTTCTTATTTCACCATTTGGCCTCTAGTTGCAGAACATACTAATTAAAAGGCAAAGTTCACGTTATAAATAATAATCCAATTTTATTTATTCAATATTAGCAACCAAATTTGATTAACAATATAATTATTAAATTTCACTTCGTCAAACAAAATATATAGATTATAAATAAGTCGTACTGCAATTAACTAATTCAAATATAGTTTCTGAAAAAAAAAAAACAGTTCAAGAAATGGAAACTGCTCCATATGCAAATGAAAAGGAAAATTCAATTGTAATTTAAGTATAAATTCAAGAAATAGAAACAATTCCATATGCAAATGGAAAGGAAAATTCAATTGTAATTAAAGTATAAATTTATAAGTTAAATTTATGCAAATTCACCCGATGTGAACATCCACTCAAACTTTATTGATAATCACCCTCAACAATGGTGTAAGCTACAAAAACCACGATTCTATTAAACAACACCTCATCAACGATGTAAGCTAATTAAACACCTATCATCCTCATCCACGTTGTAAACTAAGATCACTTCACTAAGTCGTTTAGAAAATATTTCACCATATCACAAAATATAAGAATATGTTTTAAAGAAAAATATTATTTCGTATTAATTAAGTACTCACCTGATTTCTAAAGTTGGCCTTGGATGGTTATTAGTAAACAAAAGAGAAGTTTAAAGAAAGAAATTTATTAGTAATAGTTCATGGTCTATACCCAAGAACTTGAGGAAAGGGAAATTGTTAATTATAGTTCATGGTCTATACCCAAGAACTTAAGAAAAGGGAAATTGTTAGAAACAGTTCATGGTCTATACCCAAGAACTGACGGAAAAGGGAAATTGTTAGGAATAGTTCATGGTCTATACCCAAGAACTTTAGAAAAGGGAAATTGTTAGAAACAGTTCATGGTCTATACCCAAGAACTGACGGAAAAGGGAAATTGTTAGGAATAGTTCATGGTCTATACCCAAGAACTTTAGAAAAGGAAAATTGTTAAAAACAGTTCATGGTCTATACCCAAGAACTGACGGAAAAGGGAAATTGTTAGGAACAGTTCATGGTCTGTACCCAAGAACTGAAGGAAAAGGGAAATTAATAACTCCAAGCCAACTTACCTCTGCGGCGATCAGTATCCAAAGAGAGAGAAATTCATGGGCGCAACGAATTTTATTAACTTACTTGAATTCGATTCAAGTGGGGATCGAAATATATAACGGGATGACTGAAGTGATCTTTGTTTCAATAATGCAAGCGGGAATGAGAATTTTATTGGTGTATGTATTGAGGTGAGAAGTGTTACCAGAGTAATTATTTGTTTGAGTGAAATTTGAATGGATGTAAAAATTGTTTTTTTTTTTTTTTGTTTTTAAAGTTAAATTATTATCGTTGATAATGATGTTAAACGATGCTCTTCAATGTCCACTATTGAAAGAAGATGATGTCAAGTGATGGTGTAAACTCTTGATGTTTCATCGTTAACGCTGAATGACCCTAATTTTCTTTCCATAACATTGTCCGGAATATTTCAGTACCTGGTTTCATGAGGCAGCATTATTTTTCTGAAATAAAAAAGGGGTTAACGTGCCCTAAGGTGATATGGTGATTGGACTCAACGCAAATAATTCAAGGGACAACCCAAGGACATTCCTTGCCGTGAAAGAATTTGAACATACTCCCCCCCGTTGAAACATTTTGGGGAAATTCTAGCTTTTAACTTACAACTCTCCGATGACCTTGATTTTTAAATATGTTATTTTTGGGGTCATTCTGAGTACGCTGATATATATATGTAGGGCGCGCTCTCGCCTCCTTCATATTGTTTTTGGGGTTCAAAGGTTATCACCAAACCCCAAAAATAACATACATATTTCAAAATCAAGGTCATCGGAGAGTTGTAGGCCCGAGCCTCACGAAATTCGTAGATGCGGGGAGGAGATGCGCCCCTCCGAGCACTCCCCGCATCTAGGAATTTCATAAGGCCCGGGGCTCAGCGCGCAACGTATAGACAGGGTCAAACTAGTTTCAACCGCATCGACACAATTCCCATACAAAAGAGCTTTTCCGGCAACTCGACTATATATTGAGCGGGCGCTCCTCGGGCCGTGCAGCTATGTGGATCGAGTTCGCGGATGAAAATTGTCCGGTGCACTTTTATGACCTTGAAACCACTGTCCGCCATGATCTAGCCCACTGGCGACTTGACAGCAGTGTCTATACTGCAACTCGGCCCACTGGCGACTTGACAGCAGTGTCTATACTGCAACTCGTCTCTGCTAGTCCGGCCAGCACCTTGTCTCTGCCGTTACAAACTGGTTTTATCCGCTCCAAACACAACCTTAATACAATTGACCGCACCACGCAGTAATCCCCTATTTGTTCGAGTCTCAAAAATGTACCAGAGGTCTGCACTCGTCGGCGGTCGCAGCACGACTGAGCATTTTTGTCATTCCGTCACGCGCCTTTCGACATTTTCATACAAAAGAGCTTTTTCCGGCAACTCGACTATATATTGAGCGGTGGCTTCGCGCGCGACCCATTCACTCATTAAACTTTAGTTGGTGAGGAGTGAAGCAGGCAGCTCCCTACCGCCTAAAGTTTTCTTAATTAATAATTAATGCTTAAGAATGGCTGACGCTCCTCGGGCCGTGCAGCTTTGTGGATCGAGTTCGCGGATCGAAATCGTGAGGTGCACTTTTGCGACCTTTGACCCCAGATTGCGCCCTCTCAGAGTTTAATACGAGTGATTGCAGTTGGTACCATAACTATCTCTTGCTACTTATTTCCTCCCGTCGCTGTCATCAGCATGTTCCTCTCTACAACATATCCCAAAATCAAGGCCATCGGAGAGTTGTACCCTAAAAGCTACACAGTCAGACAGGGGAAAGGATAATCTTTGAAACCAAAAAAAATATAAAGGATGCGAGAGCGCGCCCATATATATATAAATGTGCTCAGGATGACCCCAAAAATAACATATTTAAAAATCGAGGTTATCGGAGAGTTGTAAGTTAAAAGCTAGAATTTCCATTTCCAAATTATTTATTTACTACAAGAACATATCAATATGCAAATAAGGACTACATCACAGCAACTGCAGAGAGTTATCCTTCACGAAGTCTACCACTTTCTGCGAGTTCCGCACGCACCACAGGACGCTTCCAATACCATCATGCACGAATTTATCCGCGGGATTTTAAAAATAAAATACTAGCGAGTACTAGCGATTGTTTATCCTATCGGCGACCTGTCTGTACTCGTCGTGGTCCATTAAATTATCGAGCTTAGTTTCCTTGCCACCGTGCCGCACAGCTACGTTCACTCGCACAGCATTTATTGTGCCGAGGGCATTGCTATTCTCCATCGGAAGGATGCGACCGCGCTCCTCCCGGGGTAGAGTTGCCTGGTAGTAGTCGTACACCCCGTGGTTGACGTTGTTTGTTGACAAGATGTGCACCTGGTAGTTGTCGAATTTCGTGGGGGCAATGTTCTTAAACGAAGATGCATTATTCTTGAGGACCCCCATCTGGTATTGTCCGCGGAGTATCTCGCTAGTGGGGTTGTTGCGCCGCAGTCGCTTCATCTGGCCCACGGGCTGGCGGGCAGGTATCGAGAATATCGATGCCACCACCTCCGTCTTGCTGTCGTAGCGGGAGCAGTCCTGCGGCAGCACGATGCCCTTCTGGCTGCAATCGTCGCAAAACTTCATGCCATCGTAGTTGGAGCACTCGATGCTCGTGACAACATCGACATACATGCGGAGAGTCTTTCCAATGGTCGCCCGCACAATGCCAGTCACACAGATATCGAAATTTTCGCTCTCCAGGTGATGCATCTCATCGAAATACTTGTATATGTTGTATATGCGGCCAGCGGCATTCTCAGATTCCACCGCGTACATTTTGATTTGCGGAAATATCTTGATGCTGAGTGGTGCACCAAATTTTTCAATCCGCATGACCTTTAGCTCCTTGCGTATCGGCATGCCCATCGAGTTTCTCGTCACCATGCAGTTGGCGGCGGTAAGGTTGTCCTCGAACACGATATTAGTGCTCCGGTCGAAATCGAACTCGAAGCGCGTCTTGTGCATAATTACGCACGGCACCTTTAGGTCTCGGTTAATGATGTAGCTGTCACCGATAATCTGCGGATGACTGCTAAAACGAAGGTCGACGCTCATTAGCATGTCGTTTGGGTTTAGATTTTTAATGGCGACATTGGTGTTTTCGTTGGTATAGCCAAAGTACTTTAGGGTCTTGCTCGTGGAATATCGGTTTTTCATATGGTTGGTCGCAATCAATAGCTTGCTACTTACTGCATATTGGGCGTCGGCAACCGTCTGCTCCGAAATGTTGGGCCCGAAAACCTTCAGGGTCACAGGTATGTCGTCGGCGCGCAGCGTATTGTGCAGCTCGAGTGGTGAAATCGCACAGTCACCGACTCTAATGAATGGTACACCCGGATAAATGTTGATCATTAGAAAGTCACTCGTTTCGTAGTACTCGTAATGAGAATTTAATTGCTTCAAGGCGCGCAGGGTGGTCATGTCGATTCTATCCACTGCTAATTGATATTTTGTGCATATGCAGCCATTTATCAGCACGTGTTTTTTCACGTTTGCGCCCCGCTCATAGGCGACAATAAGCCCCGAGTTGCACATGAATTCAATCACATCATTTATCGAGTCACCGCGTGCCAGCGTCGCCTTTGTCGAGATCTCGACAGTGTCCAGCAGCGTGAGCCACCTGTTGGGCTGATTTATATTCATACTGCGCTCGATCGGGCACAAAAAGTACTCTGTGCGCTCCGGAACACTAGATTTCAGCACGCTGCGGCCGGTGGGGCGCACCACATATCTGTCGTACCGGGCCGCGGCCGCCTCGCGGGTAGTGGGGATCTGGTTCGGCGCAATCTTGCGGTAGTGGAACCCCGATATGCCGCAAAGTCCATTGGCCGAAGAGTTCTTCTTCGTGTCATTGACCGAGGCAAACTCGATGCGCGTCGACAGAAACTTTTCGAGCTCGCCCCTCAACATGTAGCGGCGGATCAGCTTCCAATCATAGCGGGCCATCTGGCAGACCTCCATCAGTATGTGCATCATCGAAAAGATGAGCTTGTTCTCCATGCTGTCGATGGGCACAGTGTGCCTGTATATCTTTGACACCACGTCGTATATTTGGCTCATATCGAGGTGGGCGCCATCTACTGGAAACTCGATCGGTATGTCGAATGTGCCCGGGGCGAGCGTGTAGTTCTTGCCCAGGTTGCTACGGTACACCATCTCGCCAGATTGCACCACAGTCAGCCGGTGCCCGGATTCCTGGCTGTCGTACAGATATATGCAAAAGATGTCGTTGCTGCGCTTGACCATGTGACCCATCTGCTTGCGGTTGGTGAAGATGTTGGGGAAGTAGCAGAGCGTCCCATCGACAAAGATCATGCCAAACAGGTTGTCGAAGCAGGACAAGTCGCGGCGGTACCTCTCCGGATAGAGCTTCTGGAACACGGCGTGATCGAGCTCGGACCCAATCAGGATCGGGAATATGTTGCACACGTGGCGCTGCCTGCATTCGACGGTGCTGCAGTACGTGATGCACGTGAAGTAGGCCTCGTGCATATTCTTGCAGTGGTACAGCGGGGCATGCTCACTGTTCAAGATGCAACCAGGATCCGAGACAAAGGAAAAAAAATATTTTGCATTCAGAAGCGAGCGCTGGCACGGCAGAAACGACTCAACGAGCTCGTTGTGCGCGACAAATTCGTCATACTCGGCGATGGTCGATTTATGCGGCAGCATTGTCGGTCTTGTTTATGCTCTTGGATACGTTTGTCTTTTTGTAGATGTACCATGTGAGGGCGCCGACAGCGATAACTGCAACAATTATGATTGTTATGGTTACATATGTAAACTCCATCCTCTTATATATTACCTATCGATCCGCGCTGTCCGACGTCTGGGGAGATACTGTTCTACACCAGATATTTCTCGTGGTTTATAACGATATTCTTGAGGGGGGTGGTGCGTCTTATCGCATTCACGATATTTTCGGCGGAGACACATGATCCGTACAGGTTGACGCGCAGCAGCTCTATGGCGTCAAAGGTCGCTAAAAAGTCGCGCACTAGTGTCGCCAGTTGCGTTATGATGCCGCACGATGTGAAGAATGTGAGCGTCTTTCGCTTGAGATCGACAATGATCTGGCGGCGCTTGTTGTTGACGACTGGGTCCGGGAACGCAAACTCGTCATTCTGTATGATCTCGTCCCGTACAATGATCACGGGATCGTTCTCATAGATATTGCGCACCACATTGACCACATTGATCCAGCGCTCATTGTAGGCGGACACCTTATCGGAATTCTTTCTCGTGAAATTGTAGTTGGTCAGAACGATGAGCGGCTCTTCGGTCCCGTCCATTTGTTGGCATGCCGTACTTGTCAGCACGTTGCCGTAGCAGCGGTTCAAGTAGTTGCGCATGCTCTTGTTATGCCTAACGCACATCGATATATATTTGTTGGCGGAATCGTAGATTTGTAGCTTGTTGCCAAAATACCGTATGTATTCCTCTAGACGCTCGTCGAGGCAATAGACGCCTATGGTCTTGAGGTTGTTAATCGACTCGTAGAATCTGGTGATTTCTTGGCTGCCCAGCGCGTTGAGTGGCACAATCATGTCCTCGGGAGAGTGCACCCTCACCAACTCGGCCATGTTTGTTGTGGTCTTCATGTCATCGTCGAGTGTGAGCACATGCAGAACCTTGAGCTTGGGCCATGGCGCTTCGATCGATACCACCCGCACCGAGGCCCCGATTCGCAGTGTGTTGAGGAACGGAAACTTGCCGATATTGAGATCACCCGAGCTCTTTATGAGGTCTAGGGCGGTTAGGTGGGGGGCAATCAAGCTCTCGTTGATTTCGACCACCGACCCGCCGAATGTCGATAGGGTGCGCAGTTGGGGGCACTCGGCGCTGTCGCTGATAATCAGCGAGGAGCAGTAAATGTGCCGCAACTCGGGAAACAATCGCGACACGGTAGCTAGGTCGACCATGCCGTTGACGATCAATACGCGCAGACTCAGGTTGGTGCGGCCCTGTATGGCCGAGGCCGGCATTGGGGCGAGCGGCGTGCTCGAGAAGACGGCGTCGCTGCCCGTCTTTTGGCAGAACTGGAAGAGCTGCTCGATGCTCCGAACATCTCGAAGCCAGGTTATTGGAGGGGATGGCCCCGCCCCGTCGACATATTTGTCGTTTATAAAGGCACGATCATTGTCGGCGCGCCATTCCCAAATCTGTAGTGGTTTGAAAAAGGATAAATTGTATCCGTACGTGCGGTTAAATAAAGACCCTCGATTGTTTGCATACTCCATCTTATAATGGCACTACTCACCGGCCACCCCCAGTACCACCACTTGTGCGAAAAACGGCAATCTTACTACGGGCGCCGCCTCGCGGACCCTCGGAGGTACAAACTCTTGAACGGACCAGCCTCACTGCGCGACTTGTGCATGCAGACACTCTTCAATGACAAAAAACACACCGCCCGGGCCGATCTTGTCAGGTTTATCGACACCCTCAACATCGATATAGAGAGCTCGCTGTTTTTCGCCGTCATGGAGCAGCGCAATATGGGCGAATTCACCATACGGACCATCCTCAACTGTATCACCACCGAGGAAAATTACATGCACGCGCGCATATTTGCCATCAAGAAATTTACTTACATCTCGCTGGGTGTGGAGAGACCAGATTCCATATTTATGAGGCGGCAGCGACATCCGCCGATGGAGGATCCTCTTCGGCCGTCGAGTGACTCTTTGGTGGATGGATTGAAGCTAGTTCGCAAGGAACAAATGAAAAACTCACACCGTATCTTGTATCTCTATTTATTACAATAAATTGACACTACAAAGTAGTGGAATTTCATAAAAAAGTTTAACATAATTAACGTACATTGAAAAGCCATGGTTGGGTACAAAAAAGTCGTTGAGATCTAATCTGCTGGTATTTTTTGTGCGGCACATCCTGATGTAGTTTTCGTAGTATTTGCGAATACCCGTCGCAAGCACGTTGTTGATTTGCATGAACCGCTCCACCAGCGGAATATACTGGATGAATTGTATCATCTCGGGCTGCGAGAATTGTATGTTGTTGACGGTGTACTGGTAGTCGGCTGGCCGGTTGCATCTGATTTCGCTCGTTTCCTGCATCACGGAAATGCTTTTCTTCAAGGTGATCCACTCGTCGAAACCCAGTAGTGCGGGGAGGTTCCCGAATCGGTGAATGATTGTTGTAGCTGCAAAGCTCTTTGGGTGGAACCCCACCATTACGCGTGTCCGCTGGTGCTCGTCCAGACTGTATGTGGAGCAGAGCAAGAGATTATCGACTGGCACTAGGCGCGGGGGCGTCGGTGGTGGCGGTTTCTGCTTACGCGTATATACGACTCTCAGCTTACTCGCTCTTTTTGTCTTCATGGCGCGGCTTTCTGATAAAAACTAAACCTCACACTTTGTTCTAGCTATTTTATAGTCGCGACGAATAGTTGGGGACCAGTCCGATTTCAAGATGCCGCAGTGGCACGACTTTATCGTGACAACGTTCATGGATCGCGATGCATTCATGTGCGCCAGGCGCGACGAAAATTTCCTATCGTGCGCGTACTGGGCCGCGTTAACTAGCCCGGGTGAGATGCCGTATTTCGAGACAAAGCTGTCGCTCGCCGCCGATGACCCCGGGTCACTCTATCGGATCGTTAGGTGCTGCTGGTGTACGGTGTCGCTGCGACTGGAGTCGGTTCTCTATAAAAGGGGTGCAATGCAGTTCTAAACACCAGTCTCGTTCACCGCACTCTTTCAGATGGAGGTATTAAAACTAACAAGCGACCCCTGGCACAATCTACACAAGTTGCTGAGGCTCTCGTTCAAATATTACTACATTGACTACAAGCGCACGAGCCCATATACGTGCGGCTTTTGCGGAGTGCCATCGAGTCCGGGAGGCGGGGTCCGGTGCGCCGACTGTAAAAAATATGTCTGCAAGCGATGTCAGCCGTTTTATTCATCAGACGAGGACGGATGCGGATGCAGCACTCTCAGCATGTTTGCCTGCACAAAGAACTACCTGTGCGACAGGTGCACGTACTACCTGATTGACGATGGCGACACCACCTTCCAGCTCTCGTACAAGTGCATCTTTGCCGCCCTGGCGTATGCGTTTTCACCCCCGGGCGCGACCAACTACTACACCGACGATGCCATGCTCGCGATGATTGTCTACTTTGAGCGGGCCGATTTTATCAACGAGATTAGCGAGGGCGTAGGCACCATACGAAAATTGCTCGAGCACGGTCCCTACCACACAATGGTGACCATGGCGTATGAACAGTACACGGCAACCCACAAATCGGACAACGAGGCCCTCAACCGACTTAAACTAGATGTGCGGCGATTCGACATGAGTAAACTGACTTTTCAATTTTGTAATCATTTCTATAGGCGGCGAAATTTGTAGTAGAATTAAGAATGATTAATAAATATTCCAGAGAAACAATAAATGAAGCTCTTTCTGACTGGGCCTATGCCAAAGACGACGAGCCGCCGATAAGCTCGCTCAACTCCCGCCTAAACATGTACCAGTTTCGCGAGAAGAATGCCTCCCCCGGCGCCCCGATTGGCTCGAGCTTTGTTATCTACAAATACTACCCTATCATTTCGTTGATTGGGTTCCCTAACCACTACTACCTCATGGTCGATGGAAAAGTGTGGCACCCCGGGTTCACAGATGATAAAAATATTTTTAAAAAGAACGATGTCGACGGCGGGCGCATGATTGGCATCAAGGAGATGTGCCATTATTGCCTGTATCACTTTATGCACAGCAATTTTGTGCACGACTCGAAATTCAACATTTTGACCAACAACTGCCAGTTTATCATTGGCCAGTGCCTCGAGACACTTGTCATAGGGGCATTCTTCACACTCTTGATTACCTCCATGCTATCGGGCAACGAGATTTACTACGCCATCGCAATGGTGCTGCTGGTCGTCATGTTTCTAATATACAAGATCATACTGCGATTCAACTCTAATATCAACTTTAAGAAATGCATACACATACGCCCCGCGTAACCGCCCTACGTAATGTTGATCGTACAAACAACGTTGTTGGTTTTAAATACCTCGCGGTTGGATACCTCGCAAAACAGGAGCGCCTGCTCGTACATCTTTCGGATCATGCCGCTGATGCCCCCGATACAGTTTTCGGGCGTGAGTGTCATCTCGGAGGGATACTTTAGTAGTGCCAGTGGATTGACTGAATTATATTTGCTGACCATATCTTGGTACTTTTTGCGCAGCGACTCATCATCGATATCGCGAATCATCTTGAGCACATTGAAACGCTGCTCGGGCGGAATGCTGCAGAAGGTGGCCTTGTGCGTAGTGTTTTGCGGCGAGCCCTTGATCTGCTCAGTCAACAAGCGGTTGAATGGATCCATGCCGGGGGTGCGCAGCGTAAAGTTTGTAATTTGTTTTTTTCTGTCGACCAGTATCTCGCGCTTGTTTAGCTCGACAAAAGAGTTGAGCAGCGACAGCATGTTGATGATGAGCATCGTCTCGATACCGCTGTTGGCAAACTTGGGCAGGTACTTGGCCGTCATCTTGTATAGGGTGTCGGTATCTTGGTCGAGCGCCTCGTCGAGGAACATCTTGACCCAGTCGTACTGCTTTTTGGGAAACATGTCGGGCATCGTGTAGAGGTTTAGGAAGGCGCGAACAATGCTCGAAAACTTTTCGTAATTGGTGCCAATCGTCTTGCTGTTGATTGCCTCTATCAATTTGCGCACCCCCTCCATGATCTCGCGGACCTGCACGTGCTCGGAACCCGGGGCCACCGCGGTGGGCGACGGGGGCTTGAGCCTCTCTAAAATTACGTCGAACTGGGGATTGTTGACTTTTCGCCGAACTTGTTCGAGCCCCCGTATATTGACAAAGACGACATCTTTGTGGAAGGTGTCAATGTCTTGGGGGATGTCGGGGAGCAAGTCACCCATGCGCCGAAAATACGAGCGCACTCCCCAGCTCGTGAGGTCGTTCTCGGTCACGATAAAGGCCAAAGCGTCAGCCATAATGTAGCGCTCGGCCAACAAATCGATGACCCAGATTGAGTGCGTATCTTCATTGTCGGCACAAGGCTTGATAAAGCGGAGGGAAAGAATTGCTTCGGGAGCCATCCTCTTATAAATAAAACACTTTATTCGCTGGTATTGGGCGCTCTGCTCAAGCCAGGGTATTGGGCGATTCAAAATAAAGATAAAGAGAAAAAGACTAGTTTAGTCGTCATCATTTATTTCTAGATTCGGCTCATATTTTATGTTGTGTTTTTTTATTATATCGAGCATATCCTCAAATATGCGCTGGTACCACTGGATCTGGCGGTTTCCCTCCTCCAGCTGCTTCACGATTACCATATCCTTCGCCGCGATCACTCTGTCCTTTTCCTCCAGCTTCTTCAAGAGCTCCATCCGGACTTGGCGCACCTCTTCGTAGACCCGCGCCTGGAAATCATTCATCGCAATCTGGGCCCTTATGGAATTCATCAGCTGATCGGGTTGGTCGCGTTGCAGCAGCTTCACCTTATTGGCGGCGATAAAAAAATACACGTTCTCCTCCACCGAGTTGCTAACCTCAAATGGTATATCGTGCTGGTCAATCTCGCCAAATAAGTCTTTACAGCTGACGCACCACTTTTCGCCCACTTTTGTCACGTCGCGCAGATTGTAGGCCTTGTGATTAGTTTTGAGTATCTCGCTCACGTCCTGCCACCCCTCCGGGTACACCAGCGCCATAAACAAGAGTGCATGCGGCGGCAGCGGTTTGGCAATAAAGTAGTGCGACTTGCATCGTCGAGAACGCGGTACAGGCGTACTGCTCCACTGCTTCACTCCATGAAAAGTAGATTCGTTACGCGCCTCGTTCACCGCGTCAAAAACCATCTCCGTCTCCTTGCACGACGCCTCAGGATTACTTACGTACATGATTGTATTGAGTAAATGCTTGGTCGACATGATCCTCTTGCTCAGCTTCGTATACACAAACTTATTGGGCCGAGTTCCACTACGAATCCTCCGCTGGCCGCCTGGGAACCGCATGCCATCCACCAGTCGCTCAAACTCCTCAAGATGTTCGGCCTTCACGACCACCACGCAGTGCCGGTGGTAAAATTCAAGGTTCTCAGGGTCACCCGCGTTACATAGACACCAGTAAGGCAGCACACAGAACTTGGCGGCATTTTCTGTAGCGACCTTGAAAAATTGATCCCACACCTGCCACCGGAACGAGTAGTGATACCATTTATACGCAGTCCCACCCATGTAAAAAAGCCGGATCCAGTGTGGGTCGAGATTGTTTTCGATGGTAAACTTGAGTCCCAGCGTGTGCCGCATAAATTCACGCCTTCCCGTTCGAGCATCCATATCCTTTGATTTACTTTTAAATTTCGTCTTTGTTGTATCCCTCATCTCCATCAGCGGCTCGGGCGTATGAGGTGGGACGCCACCAAAATCCATCGACATCAATTCATCCGCGATGGGTATTTCCTCCGCAAAAGAATCTGGCAACTCGTCAAACTTGCGCTCGTATATGTATCTGCGACCTGCTTTATACCATGCGTCACAATCTTTGCATTTCAAATAGAGGTCGCTGCGGATACGCTTTCTTGGCGGTTCTACTGGTTCCTCTGGCTCTGCATGGCTCGGTCCAGCCTCAGGCTCGTCACGCTCATCGCGCTGTCGCTGCAGCAGCGCTTTCAAGCACGCCAGCCGGTGCTCGTAATTATTATTATTCGATCGCTTATTCCACCGGTAATCATTACACCAAATGCACACCTGCAGTACCTTCTGCTTATGGTTGTTTTCAATATGGCGGCCGTAAAAGCGCGGCAAAACTAATTCCGGACACAACCGACACACCAGCAGCTGCTGGCTATTCTGTACTTGATTTTCATAATTCTTCTTCCCCGAATTAGTTAAATGGTTCTTCATCCCGAAATCAACTGAATGCCTCTTGGTCCCGAAATCAACTAAACAAACATCAGAATTGAGCTCACATTTATAGGTAATCATGCAACCCAACAGTCCTAACGAAGAGTCCTAATACTATAATAATAAGACTTAACTTTGATGACGTCATCAGGCCGTGCCAAGGAGGAGGTTACGCTCAGTAAAGCTGGACCAGAAACAGTTCTGTCGATCGGTGATCTGTTTGTCGAAGTGTACTTTTGTGACCTTTGACCCCGGTAGTCTCAAGGAGGGGGTCACGCTCAGCGGAGTAAGGGGGTGGACAGCTAAATTTCGACAAGGATCTTTTTCGCGCTCGCCGAAAACCAAGTCCAGAAAAGTTTGTTACGGGGATTCCCCGCGACACGTCTGGACATGTCTCGAGACTCAAGGAGGGATAGGCGCCAGCTTTTCAAGGAGGAGGTCACGCTCGGCGGAGGCAAGGAGGGGGGGGGGGGTCATACATCATGTCGGGTTGGGCAATAAATAATTTCGGTGATCGGAGAACAATCTGTCGCAGTGTGCCTTTATGACCCTTGACCCCCCCCCCCATGACGTCATCTGGCCGTGTCAAGGTGGATGTCCGAACATGCTGCGATGACGTCAAAAAAACTTTAGGCGGTAGGGGAGCTGCCTGCTTCACTCCTCACCAACTAAAGTCTAATGAGTGAATGAATGAAATTTATACCAGCGATGTGCACTCGTCGGCAGTCGCTGCACGACTGAGCATTTCTGTCATTCCGTCACGCGCCTTTAGACATTTTCATACAAAAGAGCTTTTTCCGGCAACTCGACTATAAATTAAGCGGTGGCTTCGCGCGCGACCCATTCACTCATTAAACTTTAGTTGGTGAGGAGTGAAGCAGGCAGCTCCTCTACCGCCTAAAGTTTTTTTTAATTAATAATTAATGCTTAAGAATGGCTGACGCTCCTCGGGCCGTGCAGCTTTGTGGATCGAGTTCGCGGATGAAAATTGTGCGGTGCACTTTTATGACCTTGAAACCACTGCCCGCCTTGATCTAGCCCACTGGCGACTTGACAGCAGTGTCTATACTGCAACTCGTCTCTGCTAGTCCGGCCACCACCTTGTCTCTGCCGTTACAAACTGGTTTTATCCGCTCCAAACACCACCTTAATACAATTGACCGCACCACGCAGTAATCCCCTATTTGTTCGAGCCTCAAATTGAAACTTTAGTTGGTGAGGAGTGGTTTTCTTTAATTAATAAATAATACTTAAGGATGGGCTGGCGCTCGTCGAGGCATGAAAAGTTTAACCCCCGCCCCGATCTCCTTAAAAAAGACATTTATATAGTGTCCATTTATTACATCATCATCAACAATAAATTTGAAATAGTTGTCCGTGGCTCAGCGTCTTCTTGGAGTCGGTGTAGTGCCCCCACCTCGCAGGCTCGTAGCTGGCCTCGATAAAGGTGCTGGCAGCCTGATGACTAACTCGCTGGCTCCGTATGACCGGCAGCACATGCTCGCGAATCCATCCGCTGAGGGTGGTGGCTTCTTGTCTGCTCGAGCGCAGCAGCAACTGATAGACACCGTGGTCGCAGAGAAAGAGTGTATCCGGGTGCCACGGCCTGGGGGTCCGGACGAGGGGGGAAGCCAGTTCTCTCCACAAATGATGAAACTTTTCGTCAATCAGCTGACTGGCTGCACCCATGTCCGTGTATCCTAGGAGGGCGGCAAATTCTCGGAATCCGTAATAAGATTGCTCGTTTTCCGAGCGAAAGGCCCAGCAAACGAAATCCGGGCACCCTGGGCGCAACGCAAATGTGTACTGTTTCAAAGACATTTTACAACTGGTTGCATCTGTTAGACCGTAAAAGCGCGGCAAAACTAATTCCGGACACAACCGACACACCAGCAGCTGGTTGCTATTCTGTACTTGATTTTCATAATTCTTCTTCCCCGAATTAGTTAAATGGTTCTTCATCCCGAAATCAACTGAATGCCTCTTGGTCCCCCTCTAAACAAACATCAGAATTGAGCTCACATTTATAGGTAATCATGCAACCCAACAGTCCTAAAGAAGAGTCCTAATACTATAATAATAAGACTTAACTTTGATGACGTCATCAGGCCGTGCCAAGGAGGAGGTTACGCTCAGTAAAGCTGGACCAGAAACAGTTCTGTCGATCGGTGATCTGTTTGTCGAAGTGTACTTTTGTGACCTTTGACCCCGGTAGTCTCAAGGAGGGGGTCACGCTCAGCGGAGTAAGGGGGTGGACAGCTAAATTTCGACAAGGATCTTTTTCGCGCTCGCCGAAAACCAAGTCCAGAAAAGTTTGTTACGGGGATTCCCCGCGACACGTCTGGACATGTCTCGAGACTCAAGGAGGGATAGGCGCCAGCTTTTCAAGGAGGAGGTCACGCTCGGCGGAGGCAAGGAGGGGGGGGGGGTCATACATCATGTCGGGTTGGGCAATAAATAATTTCGGTGATCGGAGAACAATCTGTCGCAGTGTGCCTTTATGACCCTTGACCCCCCCCCCCATGACGTCATCTGGCCGTGTCAAGGTGGATGTCCGAACATGCTGCGATGACGTCAAAAAAACTTTAGGCGGTAGGGGAGCTGCCTGCTTCACTCCTCACCAACTAAAGTCTAATGAGTGAATGAATGAAATTTATACCAGCGATGTGCACTCGTCGGCAGTCGCTGCACGACTGAGCATTTCTGTCATTCCGTCACGCGCCTTTAGACATTTTCATACAAAAGAGCTTTTTCCGGCAACTCGACTATAAATTAAGCGGTGGCTTCGCGCGCGACCCATTCACTCATTAAACTTTAGTTGGTGAGGAGTGAAGCAGGCAGCTCCTCTACCGCCTAAAGTTTTTTTTAATTAATAATTAATGCTTAAGAATGGGCTGGCGCTCCCCGGGGCGTGCAGCTCTCGATGTCTCGAGCAGCGGTTCGACATCGTGAGGTGCACTTTTGTGACCTTGAAACCACTGCCCGCTTAAGAATGGCTGACGCTCCCCGGGGTGTGCGGCTCTCGATGTCTCGAGCAGCTGATCGAAATCGTGAGGTGCACTTTGGTGACCTTGAAACCACTGGCGACTTGACAGCAGTGTCTATACTGCAATTTTATTACATCTCCGCGTGAAAGCTTCAAATCCGCCATGTTTTCTCAATATGTCAAATTTATTTCCAGACAAATGCTCAGAAATAAATGGCATACGATATGGTTTACAATATATGGCATGCAAAATGTTATTTCTATATTTACACCGTCTCCATTGGCAATTTCGAAACAATAACATATGGCAGGCAATTTTTCATTGCCAGTGTAGACGGGGGTTAATACAATTGACCGCACCACGCAGTACTCCCCTATTTGTTCGAGTCTCAAAAATGTACCAGAGGTCTGCACTCGTCGGCGGTTCGACACCGACTGAGCATTTCTGTCATTCCGTCACGCGCCTTTAGACATTTTCATACAAAAGAGCTTTTTCCGGCAACTCGACTATAAATTAAGCGGTGGCTTCGCGCGCGACCCATTCACTCATTAAACTTTAGTTGGTGAGGAGTGAAGCAGGCAGCTCCTCTACCGCCTAAAGTTTTTTTTAATTAATAATTAATGCTTAAGAATGGGCTCGAGCTCCTCGGGGTGTGCAGCTCTCGATGTCTCGAGCAGCGGTTCGACATCGTGAGGTGCACTTTTGTGACCTTGAAACCACTGCCCGCATGCTTAAGAATGGCTGACGCTCCCCGGGGTGTGCGGCTCTCGATGTCTCGAGCAGCGGATAGAAATCGTGAGGTGCACTTTTGTGACCTTGAAACCACTGGCGACTTGACAGCAGTGTCTATACTGCAATTTTATTACATCTCCGCGTGAAAGCTTCAAATCCGCCATGTTTTCTCAATATGTCAAATTTATTTCCAGACAAATGCTCAGAAATAAATGGCATACGATATGGTTTACAATATATGGCATGCAAAATGTTATTTCTATATTTACACCGTCTCCATTGGCAATTTCGAAACAATAACATATGGCAGGCAATTTTTCATTGCCAGTGTAGACGGGGGTTAATACAATTGACCGCACCACGCAGTACTCCCCTATTTGTTCGAGTCTCAAAAATGTACCAGAGGTCTGCACTCGTCGGCGGTTCGACACCGACTGAGCATTTCTGTCATTCCGTCACGCGCCTTTAGACATTTTCATACAAAAGAGCTTTTTCCGGCAACTCGACTATAAATTAAGCGGTGGCTTCGCGCGCGACCCATTCACTCATTAAACTTTAGTTGGTGAGGAGTGAAGCAGGCAGCTCCTCTACCGCCTAAAGTTTTTTTTAATTAATAATTAATGCTTAAGAATGGGCTCGAGCTCCTCGGGGTGTGCAGCTCTCGATGTCTCGAGCAGCGGTTCGACATCGTGAGGTGCACTTTTGTGACCTTGAAACCACTGCCCGCATGCTTAAGAATGGCTGACGCTCCCCGGGGTGTGCGGCTCTCGATGTCTCGAGCAGCGGATAGAAATCGTGAGGTGCACTTTTGTGACCTTGAAACCACTGGCGACTTGACAGCAGTGTCTATACTGCAATTTTATTACATCTCCGCGTGAAAGCTTCAAATCCGCCATGTTTTCTCAATATGTCAAATTTATTTCCAGACAAATGCTCAGAAATAAATGGCATACGATATGGTTTACAATATATGGCATGCAAAATGTTATTTCTATATTTACACCGTCTCCATTGGCAATTTCGAAACAATAACATATGGCAGGCAATTTTTCATTGCCAGTGTAGACGGGGGTTAATACATTTGACCGCACCACGCAGTACTCCCCTATTTGTTCGAGTCTCAAAAATGTACCAGAGGTCTGCACTCGTCGGCGGTTCGACACCGACTGAGCATTTCTGTCATTCCGTCACGCGCCTTTAGACATTTTCATACAAAAGAGCTTTTTCCGGCAACTCGACTATAAATTAAGCGGTGGCTTCGCGCGCGACCCATTCACTCATTAAACTTTAGTTGGTGAGGAGTGAAGCAGGCAGCTCCTCTACCGCCTAAAGTTTTTTTTAATTAATAATTAATGCTTAAGAATGGGCTCGAGCTCCTCGGGGTGTGCAGCTCTCGATGTCTCGAGCAGCGGATCGAAATCGTGAGGTGCACTTTTGTGACTTTGAAACCACTGCCCGCATGCTTAAGAATGGCTGACGCTCCCCGGGGTGTGCAGCTCTCGATGCCTCGAGCAGCGGATAGAAATCGTGAGGTGCACTTTTGTGACCTTGAAACCACTGGCGACTTGACAGCAGTGTCTATACTGCAATTTTATTACATCTCCGCGTGAAAGCTTCAAATCCGCCATGTTTTCTCAATATGTCAAATTTATTTCCAGACAAATGCTCAGAAATAAATGGCATACGATATGGTTTACAATATATGGCATGCAAAATGTTATTTCTATATTTACACCGTCTCCATTGGCAATTTCGAAACAATAACATATGGCAGGCAATTTTTCATTGCCAGTGTAGACGGGGGTTAATACAATTGACCGCACCACGCAGTACTCCCCTATTTGTTCGAGTCTCAAAAATGTACCAGAGGTCTGCACTCGTCGGCGGTTCGACACCGACTGAGCATTTCTGTCATTCCGTCACGCGCCTTTAGACATTTTCATACAAAAGAGCTTTTTCCGGCAACTCGACTATAAATTAAGCGGTGGCTTCGCGCGCGACCCATTCACTCATTAAACTTTAGTTGGTGAGGAGTGAAGCAGGCAGCTCCTCTACCGCCTAAAGTTTTTTTTAATTAATAATTAATGCTTAAGAATGGGCTCGAGCTCCTCGGGGTGTGCAGCTCTCGATGTCTCGAGCAGCGGATCGAAATCGTGAGGTGCACTTTTGTGACCTTTGACCCCGGTAGTCTCAAGGAGGGGGTCAGGCCCAGCGGGAGTAAGGAGGGGGTTACGCTCAGTAAAGCTGGACCAGAAACAGTTCTGTCGATCGGTGATCTGTTTGTCGAAGTGTACCTTTGTGACCTTTGACCCCGGTAGTCTCAAGGGGGTCATGGAGTCAAGGAGGGGGTCATGCAATTTTCGACCAAGATCTTTTTCGCCCTCGCCGAAAACCAAGTCCAGAAAAGTTTGTTACGGGGATTCCCCGCGACACGTCTGGACATGTCTCGAGACTCAAGGCGGGGTCGGCGCCAGCGTGCTGGAGGCACTGCGCAATTTTCAACTCGAGCTGCTCAACCCGAGGAGCTGCACGCCTCGAGGAGCTCTAGCCATTCTTAATCATTAATTATTAATTAAAAAAAACTTTAGGCGGTAGAGGAGCTGCCTGCTTCACTCCTCACCAACTAAAGTTTAATGAGTGAATGGGTCGCGCGCGAAGCCACCGCTCAATTTATAGTCGAGTTGCAGGAAAAAGCTCTTTTGTATGAAAATGTCTAAAGGCGCGTGACGGAATGACAAAAATGCTCAGTCGTGCAGCGACCGCCGACGAGTGCAGACCTCTGGTGCATTTTTGAGATTCGTGCGGGGCGGGGGTAAAAAAATTCGTGCTGGAGGCACCGCGCTTGATCCAAAGTGCGCGGAAGAGGATGGGGCGGGGGTAAAAATTTTTTCCCCTGTAAAGCGGTTGCCGATTCTTTCCCTAGTAAAGCGATATTAATCCGACTTGACCAACTTCATGTCGACATCCTCATCCTCGTACAACGAGATATCATTATCATCAATATCGATGGGCATCATCTCTGCGTCATCGAGCCCGTAGAGGGTCGGCGGGCTGTCGCGGCGCGCGCGCTGGCGGACGTGGCGGTAGGGCACCTCATCGTCGGAGGAAAAATCGGCCCTTTGCCGCTTGGTTGGTGCGGCCACAACATCCATCATGACGGGGTCCGGCACGACAGCCCTGCCCCCCTGCCTGCGCTCTTGCTTGTGCAGCAGGCCCTGTTCCTCGGGGGCGACCACCACCGGCCGCGGTTGCACGAACCTCGTCGGCTGCACGATGGGTTTCTTGCTGGTGGACGGGGCGTCCGCGATCTGCGACTTGGCAAACCGTGCATTCAGCTTCGAAACATCTGACCTGCCGCTCGAGATCAGCGATATATCGGAACGGTCGTCAGAGGAAGAGTCGCTCGTCAAGATAATTGGCTTTGGCTGCCTATAGATTGGTTGTGGCGGTGGCTTGGGTACTGCGACTGGCTCTGGCGCGACTGGTTCCGGTTCTGGTTCTGGATCGGGACGCGGGGGCGGGGGCACGACGACCTCTTCTTCATCACTACTCGCGCTCTCACCATCACTGTCGATCTCGCTGACGGGTCGCGGGCTCTGGGGGATGTCCCGCTCGGCGCTCTCGGCCGGCACGGGCGGCGGGCACTCTTCACCGTCGGCGTAAAAGTGCGCGGGCATGCGCAGAGTGATGGAAAACTGCGTATTGATGCACGACAACACCCCCCGCGCCGCATTGGTTCGCGGCACAACGACCAGCCGGCCGCCCGAATCGACGCCATTGTCGACCAACTGTAGCTTGAAATATTTTTTGCAGTCAATTTTAAAGATTGAATGACTCTTTATAAATTCTAAATATTTATTCAAAACTTCATATATACACTTTATCGAACTAAATGTTTTATCGACACGCGCAGACACGTATCGCACACAAACATGGTCATCTATGGGGATATACTCGATTATGCCAATTTGTGAATCATTCACGCCAAACACACCGATTGTCGCGGGGCTAATTATGTCTTCTGAAAAAAACAAAACCTTGAAATTATCTGGTATCGGCAAATCAGACGTCGCCATACTTACTCATTTGCCCAGCTTGCTCTTGAGGCACTCTGTGCGGTGGCGGTACTGTTCCGTGCCATCACCCGACCTCTGCTTCCAGGTATATTGGTTGCACCACAAACACGTCTGGCGGATGTGGCTGGCGTGCTCCTTCTCGATGTGCCGGTTCATGTATTTGGGCTGCAACTCGAATCCGCATTTTGCGCACCGCACCACTTCCTTGCTTGTTGATACTAAGTAGTCGTATTGCATTTTAAGCGCGTACCGCTTCGTGTTGGAGCGAAAATTGTCGTACTTGGAAGAAGAAGAGCCACTGCCGTCCTTTGAAGAGGAACCACCGTATTTCGATTGTTTGCTTGCGTCCATTCAGCTAAAGTGCTCTCGAGAAACTGATAGAGAAGAGGTCTCGGGCCGGGTTTTTAGAGTTGCCGGAGGCCATCCCCTCCCATTAGTAAGATGTTTCATAACCGATCATTGTTTGACAAGCTCAAGTACGCTATTGGCCCGCGGTTGCTGCCCATATTGATTGTGATATGCCTTGTTGTTGTTGGTTATTTTATTTACAGACAAATACAGAGTTCAGTTGCAATAAAAACATACTCGAGCCGTTATCTCGCGCTGATACTGGACTATTGCAAGGCGTTTGCTTTGTTACCCAGTGATCAAATCGATGTGCTGATATCCACTTTTGATTTCAACAGCCCCGATATGCTGCCGCCCGTCATGATGGATCCCACTTATGTGGAGGCGAATCACCGGTGGTACTCGCACGCAGAGGTGTTTGGGAAGATGACTGCCACAATTCACAGGATGATGGCGGCGACCATAGATCCGGATTCGCGCCACTACAAGAGCGGAAAGATTTGGAAAATTGTGCGATTCTACATCGGCAAGGTCGCGCTCAAGCTGCCCACTACGCCTGCACAAACAAAATTTCCGTGGGGCGACAATTGGTATCAGTTTTCCATCACGTACCCGCTATTTTTGGTGTCTAGTGTATTCCTCGAGATGAAGCTGTTTGGTCGCGTCACCGAATTCAATGTGCTGCACCTCTCCAAATATATCACAAATTACTTTCAACACGGCCCCCAAGCGAACGGCATATACTCGATGGGCTGGCGGCGCGATGGGCCGAACGCAATCATGATGGCTGTCCCGATGATTGGCGGCAATCTCTTTCAAAAAACCTTTGACCCCTCGCACAATGGCTACAAGTACGTCCACGAGGAGGTCCAGCTAAACTCGGTGCACAGCGGCGAGGGCATATTTCCCGACGGTTCCTACATCACGCACACCACGTTGCGGGGGTTTGGTTACCCGACTTCCGCATTCGCCGATTATGTGCTGGTCAGCAGGTTTTTCGAGCTGGACTCTGTGGCGCGGCTGACCAGCGCCCTGCGCAAGATTGAGCACCCCACCATCAGGATGCACTTTGCGCCATGGTTCACGCGCACCAGCAGCCTCAGTTCGGCCTTTTCAAAGTACGGGGGCTACGGATTCTACGTGCTGGACCATATGCGTGGGGTGTGCGCCAAGACCTCAAACTGGTACATTGGCTTCAATGGCCAGAACATGGCGTTGTGCTTCTACGAGTCGGACAAGACCGATTGGTTCTGGGCGCAGTTTTGGTTCTCGGCCCGCATGTTCCTGTACCACGAGTCGTCGCTCTACAGCGCAGAGTCGCCAGTCGTCCAAAAATCGCTACTCACCTACTACCCCGGCGTGTTGAGCTACGGCAACCGGACCATTGAGCTGCCCTCAACCAGGACGACCACCGACACCAAGATGCCCAGCGTGGCCGTATCGATGATTTGCAGCTTTGAGAATGCCATCGGGATGTACAACAAGTACCTAATCGATCAGACGGATGAGGTGTTTGACGTGGAGGAGCTGACCCTACTGACAGAGGGCGGACTGCACTGCGTGTACAAGATTAGGCCCGATATATCCCTAGCGGCGCAGTACCCGATCACGATCGCCTGCAACATTGGAAACTACGACGCGACCGAACAAACCACAGGTGTGAGCCAGGGCTACAAGTTTGAAAATAATTACACCTTTGTGCACAATATCGATGGCACGGGGAAGGTGCTGCTAGACAAGGTGACGGACCCCAATATTGCCAAGAAGGAAAAACTCACGGCGCTCCAGCTGCAGCCCCGGATTCGCGTGGTCGACGGGGAGCAAGTCTGCATCGGCGGCTTCTCCACCGGCCACTCCATGCAGGACGAACTGCTCGAGATGCCTAAAACCAACGAGATCAAATCGAGATTGTTTACATTAAGATTTGCCGATGACCACCTATTCCTGACCGATGCCAAGGAACGGCGGGTGGCCATCTCCAACGATATGGGCACCACTTTCCGTACATCGATATCGGTGCCCGAAAAGGTCATTGTCGATAATGTGGGGTCGTCGTACAAGGCAAACAACTCGGTAAAATTCAACAGAAATTACCAGACTGTGATAAAGACGCGTTACCAGATGATTGTAAATATCTAAATAAGAATGTCGGCTGAAGACAAGTATCGAGCCTTCTTGAAAGAAAACTACGACTACCTATCTGATGCGCGCATCGACCGGCTATTGAAGCATATCCGCGATAACAATATATCGCTGGCCGATGACGCAAACTACTCGGATATTACCAATAATTACCTATCGAGTGAGAGCGCGCCCAGCAGCGGACAGCGCGTATCATTCTTCATCGGGCTGGCACTGGGGCTGATTGTGTGTATCATTTCGAATTTTCTGATTCTGGCTGTGCAATTTGTCGGACACGTCAACAATGTTGAATATATCTAGAGAGTGTGTGCGGCAGGAGGGCATGTTGCGGTGCTGGGCCGAGGGCGACGTGCTGCTGGACCTGCCAATCTCTGGACTGAAGGAGGAATTTGGCGCCCGCGAGTCGCTCTTGCCCGTGTTGATTGTGCTGGGACTACTGCTGCTCGTTATGGTGGCCGTACTCGTGCTGGCTGGTGCCTCGACACTTTTGCTGCGTAAGATGCGAACCCTAGCCGAAGATCAAGCCATCTATTCTGTATTGTTTCCAATAAACCGTTAAATCGTAGCTGAAAAAAATCTTTTTTTTCGATGGGGGATCAAATAATCTAGAGGGATTGGGCCCGCACATACCCAATAAAGAGCTCGGCGTCGGTGTCGTTGTAATCGGCCAGCTCGATGAGGTGTGCGCGCCGATCGCGGATGAAACAGATGAATGTCCGTATGCGCCGATCTCTAAAATGGCCCTGACAGCCGAGTATGTGGCGGTACAACAGCAACTGGAGGCGATATTTGTTGACGCTGTTGTTGTATATAGATCGTGGCGTGAGTTTTTCACGCGCGATGGCGTCAATGGTGGCGTGATCGAGGTGGGAAAACTTCCAGTCGACAATCGCGATATCATTGCCAGGGGTCATTTCGAAAATGGCGTCGATCGACCCACGGATCTGCTGGTGCGAACACGTGTACTCTGTGTGCATTAGCGTCCAGTCAGCAATTTGGCGCTGGAGTTCCGGGAAATACTGGGCTAGGGTGTTTGAGTTTAGGGCATTTTTTAAAAGAACATGCTTTTTCAGACCGCGCAATAACTGCATTCTTTGTCCTTAAATACTGCACAAGGTTAAAAGAACAATGGCGTTATTTGTGCTATTTGCGGATTTGCTCTGGATTTCCGGGAAAAGCACACGGCACCAACAATATATGGGCATGCGCGTCCGGTCGTTGCCCAACTACACACGGCACCAACAATATACGGGCGCGTGTGTCCGGTCAGCAATGGTGCAATTGTTGATTCGACTGTTTATGCAAAGTCAAAGTACGCAGTAACTGCATTTAAATAGCGCTGCCGAGCTCTACATGATAAAGTTTTGAAAATGCAGTTGAAAAGTGTACTACTAGCAGCAGTCGCGATAACTTGCGGTGTTTTGGGGGCAGCTCCTATACACCGGTTCGTGTTAGACGAAAGTCCTGTAGACCGTCCCCGGCTTGATATTGGCAAAGGTTCTGGCGATTCAGGATTCAACAAGGGTTCTGGCGATTCAGGATTCAACAAGGGTTCTGGCGATTCAGGAATAGACCATGCCCGGCTTGATGTTGACGAAGGTTCTGGCGATTCAGTATAACTTCACGCGTGCAACAGTTTAAACACAGGACCGTGTCCAGGTCAGCGAGAAGGGGCAGATGCGGACTAGCGCGAGATTCGAGTTATTGGACGAGTACGTCTTAGTCAGACCATTTTACTTCTATGTGTCGGATACCAAAAATATCTACTTTTTAGGGCGGTACGAGGGGCCGCAGTATGAATCATAATGAGTTTAAACTACAAATAAATCTATTTCTACTTATATATATGTTTTTTATTTCAATTCGACAAAGCTGGTGGCTGCGCGGCAGACGGGGCATTTTGCTCCCAGCCGCCTGGCGCAGTCTAGGCATACACATACATGACCACAGTCTACGTAGACGGTGTTGTAGAGCTTCTCTATGCAGCAGATACAGAGTTGTTCCTGGGGGGTGGTTTCGTCGACTCGGTTGTTTTCAAACATCCGGATGACGGTCTTATTGTTCATCGAGACGGCCAGATCGTATCGTATCGTTGGAGAGCTGTGTGTTGATGACTGCGTGGTGCAGCGGGGTCCAGCCGCGGTCGTCGGTGACTGCAAAATACAGATTCTTCCCGCCGTCGACAGAGGCGAGCGTCAGGTGGGGGTTGGCCGCCACTAAATGCAGAAAGTGCTCGCCCCGCAGAGTCCTAATATCGCGGTCCGCCCCAGCCGCCAGCAGATTCTGGATGTTGCGGGTGGAGGACTGCATCGCGGCCACGTGCAGGGCGGTGTAGCCCCTCTTGTCTTGGCTGTCGATGATTGACCTCAGCTTACCAGCAGGACTAATATTTAGCGGCAACAGGCTAATCAGGCGCGAGTTGTTGTGCTGCACGGCTACATGGAGCACGGTGCGGCCGCACTCGTCGGCGATGGTATAGTCGGCGCCCAGGTACATCAGGTTGTCGAATGTAGTGTTGAGCTTGTGTAGCGCACAGTGGTGCAGGGGCGTGCACCCGCGCCGATCCCGGCAATTTAGGTCGGTTAACCGCTCTCCCAAACGCGCTACAATTCGCTTCATATTTGGTTATGGTAAAGGATGAATTGAAACTGATTTCGAAATCGAAAAATACACTATTTATATATTTAATTGGAAAAATACAATCTTATGACTACGCTAGGACTCATGCACTGGGGGCAGCAAAACTTTGCGAGCCCGCGCAGGCACTCGTGGCAGGAAACGATGTGGCCGCACTCCTTGTAGGCAACGTCGCATCGAGTCTTGCCGCAAAAGTAGCACCGACTCTTGTCGCACTCTCGGCCGCGCAGGCGGGCGGCAATCATTTCGAGCCCGTGTTTGGTGGCTGTCTGCTCGGGGGTGCAGCCCTCGTTGTTGGGGATGGCGGGGTCCGCGCCCATTCGCATCAGGCAGGATACCATGTCGTAGCCCGTTTTGTTGACGGCATACTTTATGTGGATGTGTTGGGCGGGGTCCGAATCGGAGGGCAAACATGTGGTGGCCGTGCCAGCGGGAACAATGGCCAGGTGCAGTGAGGTCCAGCCGTCGTTGTTGCGCGCATTTATATCGACTCCAAATCGCATGGCGTAGGCGAGCTTAAACTGCTTCCCAGAGCGAACGGCGGCGTGCACGATATTCTCCCCCTTATTGTCGCGGTAGTTGACGTCGGCGCCCGCCTCGGCCAGCAACTTGGCGCAAGAAACGTAGCAGGCAGCCACTGCCGCCATGAATGGCGTATTTCCATCGTTATCCGGCACATCTATGGTGGCGCCCTTCCTGATGATGGCTTCCAGCAAATGGATCTCTCCGAAAGTCGCCGCTAAATGTAGGATGGTCTTGCCGCTCTCATCTCGGTTGTCGATATCGGAGCAGTTGTCGAGAAAGAACGTAAAGCACTCGCGCAAGGCACTCATTGCTGTATACTGGCTATTTTTATTGTATCGCGCTCTATTTATTGTGACTCGTCGAATTGTCAGCGGCTCTATATATACTGACCACCGTCAACTCGACTATAAATTGAGCGGTAGCTTCGCGCGCGACCCATTTGCGCGGTGCCTCCAGCATGCATTTTTTATCCTCGCCCTGACACTCTCTACAGGGGCGCAAGACTAGTTTGAACCGCTGCAACTCGACGAGGCGACCAGCTCGAGAGCTCTGAAAAAAGCTGGAGGTCCGCACTCGTCGGCGGTCGCTGCACGACTGAGCATTTTTGTCATTCCGTCACGCGCCTTTCGACATTTTTCATACAAAAGAGCTTTTTCCGGCAACTCGACTATAAATTGAGCGGTGGCTTCGCGCGCGACCCATTCACTCATTAAACTTTAGTTGGTGAGGAGTGAAGCAGGCAGCTCCCTTACCGCCTAAAGTTTTTTTAATTTTATAATTAATGCTTAAGGATGGGCTGGTCGCCTCGAGCAGCGCAAGCTCGGTGGGTCGATCCGCTGCTGAAAATTGCGCGGTGCCTGGATCACGAAACTTTTTACCCCCGCCTTGGCTTTCTGGTGCCGACCCCATCCTTGACTCTGGTTTATTTCCCTGCCCTGGTCTCTTCCACATAAATTCGCTGTAGATCAATTCAGAGTTGAAAATTGCGCTGTATCTGGATCATGAAACTTTTTACCCCCGCCACGACATTCTCTCCAGAGGCGCAAAACTAGTTTAAACCGATTTGCCGCCCCTTGACTCTAATAGCGCTGAAAACATATATGCATGCATTCATCACGTGCTGCAGCTCGTCGAAGCGACCAGCTCGAGCTCATCATGAGCTGCAACTCGACGAGGCGACCAGCTCTGAAAAAAGCTGGAGGTCCGCACTCGTCGGCGGTCGCGGCACGACTGAGCATTTTTGTCATTCCGTCACGCGCCTTTAGACATTTTCATACAAAAGAGCTTTTTCCGGCAACTCGACTATAAATTGAGCGGTGGCTTCGCGCGCGACCCATTCACTCATTAAACTTTAGTTGGTGAGGAGTGAAGCAGGCAGCTCCTCTACCGCCTAAAGTTTTTTTAATTTATAATTAATACTTAAGGATGGGCTGGCGCTCCTCGGGGTGTGCAGCCCCTGCAGCGAAACTTTTTACCCCCGCCTTGGCTTTCCGGTGTCATTAAAACACACGTATTCAAGAAAATTCATTTATTCAGATCAATCCATCAAATCTACCAATAAAATATACATTTGACGAATCCCTGACGGCAAAGAAGAATGGTATGTTGCCGAAGAAGAAGCAGTCGTCCCCAGAGACTGGTGTCAGGACCGCCGTAACTGCAGCGGCCGCCTCTGTGCCCCACTCGGTCAGCTCGATGTGGGTGTTGTGCGTTAGTTTACTGACCGGTCCGTCGGCAGAGGCGAAGAGGGCCTCCAGCCCAAAGTGCTGCAAGATGGGTTGCAGGTTAATTTCAGCGACCAATTTAAATTTGGGCAGTCGCACCATTACACGGGGCTCGGGGCGCATGTGCTGCTCGAGGGATAGCAGGTCCATGGCGAGGATACTGTCGTGCACCTGCGACAGCATTACCTCCGGGTGCAGGGGCTGCAGCAGAAACATCGAGAGGTCCCCGTCGGCGTACGGCAGTTGCAGCAACTTGATTCCGTCGTGGGTGCCAAACAAGAAAGCGCCCTCCACCTGCATGAACCGCATCCGCTCGACGGTGTTGTCGGCGGCGCGGAACCACCCGTCGTAGGTCTGGTTGGCGGGGAACCGCACGCTCCAGTTGCCGCGGTAGTAGCAGGCGTTGACAGCCATCATGCGCGTGTCCGAACCGAGATCGGCAAAGCTGACCACGTGACTGATGCGGCCGTGTGTGGCGGTCGAGACGGCGGTGTTGATGGCGGATACCGCCTCCCATGGGTCCGAGTGGTTGGGCATAAACAGCAGGTTGGTCGTCTCGACAAATTCGCTATGCGACCTCGGCGCCATCGCGTTCAGGGGCTCCAGGCCGCGGTGCGCCTCCGATCCCGGGTCGACCATCGAGTACAGCTGCTTCAGGTTGAACAGTATTGCGACTGGGGAGATGACGGTGGTGAAATTTGTCGTTCTGTAGGTGTGCGCAAACAGTGGATTGATAAAGACCGTTGTCGGCTGTATTAATGCGGCCGGGGTTGTCGCTTCTGTTGCTTCAAGCGGGGTTGCCGCTTCTGGTGTCGGCGTGGTCTCCATCGGCTCTGTGAATACCGCGGCCCGGGATCCCACATTTCCAACGATGCCGATCCCCAGCACCACCATGGTAACGACTACCAAGCACCCGGCTAACAAACAGTTGTCGGTACGGCGCATCTTGCAAAACTGGTCGCCCCCACATCAATCATACAAATAAATAGGGCTGTTTCACACGAGCCGACGGCCAACCAACAGAAATCGGCTGTTATCCGTCCATTCCCTTTTGAAACTCGACGAAAAGTCGCATGGGCTTTCACACAGGCCAATTTTTCCAACCAACTCTACGTCAAAACGCTTTAGCTTATTGTTGTTGTTTTGTCTTTTCTCCTTCTTTTCTTTTTCCCAAAGGAATAAAAAACAACAACAACCACACAGCTGTCAAAAAGTCGTATCGAAAATCGTGTGAGAAAGTTGAATGGAAAAATCTTCCCTCCCCATCGTCCTCTCTCACCCTCTTCTCTACAAATGACGTTTTCATACGATTTCTGTTGGTCGGCCGTCGGCTCGTGTGAAACAGCCCTATTTATTTGGGACTTTGCCGCGATTAGAAAGCTATAAATACGGTACGCGCCGCTATTTGTGACCAGTTTTTATTCATCAATCATAGAGATGGGTGTAAAGTTTTCGCGAAAGCAACACCTGTTTACACTCAACCGAGAAGACGCGAGGCTGGCGACCTTCGACCTCGCGGCCTGGCCAGGCAGTGTCGACAGGCGGCTTCTGGCACGCACCGGCATGTATTATACGGGATTTCGTGATGGCGTGTGCTGCTACTTTTGCAACATATATATCGATGACTGGATGGACGACGATCACCCGGTGACGAGACACCTTCGCATGCAACCCTACTGCCCGCTGCTGCGTCACCACAACACCGACAATGTTACCGTGAACCCCCGGCTCATGCGCAGATGCATGCCACCGCCGGCCTACGATGCTGGGCGCAGCTTTAGTCGTCACGAATATTTATTCGATGTACGGGAAAATGTGTGTATCGATTAAATTAAGTATGACTTTGATTTATGTAGTTGTGTTTATTTTGGTGTTGGCAATGGCGGTATGGGCCGCGTTCGCCACCATGACTCCCTTGAATCCCAGTGAACCCTCTACCCCCTCTGAAAACACGGCATAAGTTGCAGCGCCCGCGGAGCCGACTGTAAAGATACTCGAATACATATACTAGTCAGTAGCGGCACGTGAAGATTTCATATATTTTATTGTCAATTGTCTACAATGCGGTTACCAAACAAAAGATGCCCTACAATTGCCGAGTCGATAAAGAGTCCGGAGGGCAGCAGCTTGTCGGCGTCATCCATCAGCTTGATGTTGTTGTAGTTAACTGCGTTGTTGGTAAACGATAGGGTGCTGTATCCAATCAGCGCCTTGAAAAAGACGTGGCCGGCCTTTTGCACCTTTGCCGACTTGTTGGCCATCTGCTTATTGGCCTCGTCGGCCTGTTGTAGGAAGCCGGGGGCCAGCGGCTTGAGCTCGGGGGTGATTTCCGTGGTGCCGTCGTTGGCGTGCACCCTGTTGGCAATCATAAAGAGCGACTCGAGCGACCCCCGCGCCCCGCTCACGCATATACGGATGAGACTGTCGCACAGCACATCTGCTTCCATGGGGTAGTCGTGCGGCAGGGCGGGGTCCGCCAGTTCGGATGGTTGTCCGTTGCTCAGGAGCAGTAGCTGTGTGGTGAGGTAGTTGTAGACCTGTGTCGTGACGGCCGATGAGTGTAATTGAGTGAGCGCGGCAAAAAACTTTTTCAGGATGGTGCGCGTCGGCTCTACATATGTCCGAATGCGGCAGTGGGGGTACTTGGCGTCGAAATCGTCGAGCAGCTTGCGGTTGTAGTACTCGCTGAGCCAGCTATA
Source organism: Thereva unica (assembly GCA_949987705.1). Taxonomy (NCBI): domain Eukaryota; kingdom Metazoa; phylum Arthropoda; class Insecta; order Diptera; family Therevidae; genus Thereva; species Thereva unica. The sequence continues at coordinate 157,712,221 of OX465281.1, read as the reverse complement.
TGTCTCGTGCATCCGAATGTGCTCGTAGAGGTCGCGGTGGGGGAACGTGAGCGGCAGGCGGCGCTGGTGCATGTAGAGTACGTGCATCTCTGAAAAGCAGATGCGGTTTTGCTGATAGATGCGCGCATTGTTCAGCATGTCCATATTGGCGCCAATCTCAAGGGTGGTGGCCTCGCTGCGGTCGCACACAATCCCAATCTCGGTGTCGCCATCGAAATCCTTGTTTTTGTTGTCGAGGTCCGACTGGCCCAGAAAGATGTACTCGTGGCGTGAGAAGAGCACCTTATTGTGCGCCGTGATTGAGCCGCCATTGATGACCGGGTCCCTCTTGAAAAGCAAGTAAAACGGCAGCGTGATGAACCGCGCGGGGTCTATGGGCGCCGGGTCGCTAATGTCGATAATGTCGACGGGGCCGTGCAAGTTGAGGAATGGCGCCCACACGTACGGCAGTATAACGGACCCCGGCTCCAGCTCGGGCCTCAGCATGACCTGGGCGCGCATCGCCAGCTTTTTCTTAGTCACGGCTGCCCGGATTATCGAGTTTTTGCCCTGCAGCATCTTGATAAATTTGACATCCGACTTCATACGAATCTCAAACAGCGGCCGGATCATCTGCAGGGTGGTGGAGACGCGCTCCTCGAGGCTGGCCCGGATCTCTGGCGACAGCTTCAAAAGCAGCTTGGTCAGCGCCTCCTCAGCGTTGGAGAAGATGAGCCGGCGGATGCGGCGCCGCTCGTCGGGCCCGACGTAGTGGTTGGCGTACTCTGATTGCTGGGCAAATTTATCAAGCAGCACCACCATTTTAAACTTTCCAATGCTCGGCCGTCCAAATATTTGTAGAGAGGGAATAACCAGCAAGCGATAGTCATCTATGTGCGATATAATTTCGTTTTTACTCTTGAATACCCACGGGTAATTTGTGCGCAGCAGCATACAGCGCTTCGAGTGCCCACCCCCACCATGCCACTTTGAAATCGAGTAAATCACTTGGTCGTGTGTAAAAATTTTCTTGGGGTCGCACTGACTCAGCAGGAGCTGATAAATTTGATATGTGAGCATGTTGACACTACCACAGCTAAACAACGACTGTCGCGGCTTGCCTATAAATTGGAGCTAGCTGGCCCAATCGAGATCAGTTTTGTTGAAAAGTTTTGTTGAAATGGTGTTGTTACAAGTAGTGTTCTCAGTGTTTCTAGTGCTGGCGGCCGATGGCGCAGGAATCAATAGGGCAGTCCGGCAGTACCGCAGCGTCTACGAAGAGTTTCCGGGCGTGCGCGAAGCAGTCTCCCTGCTGAAGGCGAGCCACCTCTCCTATCTTAATGCGACGACGACATCCGAGATGATTCACGAGTGCTGGTTCTCGACCGAGCTGGTGACCTTTGTCAACTGGGTGCGGCTCTACCAGAAGCCAATGTCTAGCATGATTGGATTCTATTCCTACTACGCTTTAACCAACTTGGCCCGGCTCGATGTGCGCCATATCGACCCGCGGGACTTGGCCTGCGCCCTGCACACCTACACACACCAGTACTTGCACGCCTGCGACGAGGAAGATTACCCCAGCGCCCGCGTCCTCGAGCTACAGCGCCTGCGCCCCTGCCCCGACATCAACGGCGTGGACCGCGTCTATCATGTGGGGGGCATTGACGAATGCCGCACCGCGCTCTACGAGCGTCCAGAACCTCCAGAGCACGGAGCCAAACACGTGCCGAATGAATATTACCTCGTAGATTACGACGAGCGCATAGTGTCGCTGCTTTCGTACACCACCAATATTGCGAACGTATGGGCCTACGATTACTACGAGCTGGTGTTTACGCTGTTTGGCGGGGGCACCGACTACCTGGGCGAGTTTTGCCGACGCAACAGGGTACTATTTCAGTGCAGGTTACTCGCGGGCATTGTGCGGGGCAGGCGGCCCACCAACCACTCTGACCCCTTCGCGCTGGCGGAAAAATTGGCCTCCCGCATCAGGAGCGAGGGCCTGCCCATCGACGAGGGACTAGTCCTGTCACTCGGGAAATTTTATCATGGCGACCGCGGCTACGTGCTCTTTTACCTCTACCACCTGGCGCAGTCACACATCCCCGCGTGCGAGCAGCGAGCTAAGAGAAGCGTCCACCAGGAAGAATTGCCATCCCATTTCAAGATCCTAGGCAACCACATCGAGATCCCGAAAGACGATCTCGATAAACTGTTGCATCCACCGCCAATACCTTTCCCGGATTTTGACCCCAATAGCGATTTGAAGCGACTACGCGATGAAATCAATACACCAAAAGAGACAGCAGCTGGACCCAATTTAGGTAAAATCATCACGGGGGTGCTGGTGCTTGGGTTCGGGCTGACTTTAATCTGCATAAAGTGCTGGCTATGCTGTAGCAGACGGGTCGAAGGCGACCGCGACGACCGACAGAATATCTAATAAAATTAATTTTGAATGAATGTACTGTAATCAGAGTTGTCTTTATCTCGTTTCCGGCTTAAGTTTTTGTTTCAGGCGCATTGGTGTGGGCAGCTCGATGTCAGAGATGACCGTAATTTTTGGTGCGGCCCGCCCCATGCCCCCGGGCACGATAAGCCGTCGGGATGGCTGCGGCTTGTTAGAGGGGAGGAATGGGTTGGGGGGCTCGATTTCTGGTACGACCTGTTCCACAACTTCGGGCACGATAAGCCGCGGCTGGGACAAGCCCAGCCTGTTGCCGTAAAAGACTCGCTTGGTGGACAATTGCTGCGTCATGTATGGACTATTTTTGAATAGCACCCGAATCTTTTCCATCAGCATCTTGTGCTCTACTGAATTGTTCCACTGCGGAACGGTGTTTTGCCGCCAGATCGCGCCGTGTAGCAGCTCCAGTGCGCGCTCCTTCTGGTCCGGCACCTCGCGTCGCAGCACGGCCGCCAGGTGCTGCACGTAGTCTACCCTGCAGAGCATCTGCTCTACCTCTGCTGAAAAGTGTCGCACGTGACCATTGGGAAAACGATCAAGAAAGAGATTCTCGACCACCGGCTTGAACGATATCTTGCCGTAGAGCATTTGGCACTTGATCAGGTTCAGGTGCAGCAGGAACGAGCGCAATATGAGCGGGGTCCGCTTCCAATCATCGTCGCGCGGCACTGCTGGTGCATTTTTTAGTAGCTCGAGGTACTGGGGCTCCATCTTACCATACGGGAGGTCTTGGGGTCGGTGTCAGAAGACCAAGGCGGGGGTAAAAAAATTCATATCTGTGGCACTGCACGATTTTGATCAGTGGTTCGACCCGTCGAGCTCGAGCTCCTCGAGGCGACCAGCCCATCCTTAAGTATTAATTATAAAATTAAAAAAACTTTAGGCGGTAAGGGAGCTGCCTGCTTCACTCCTCACCAACTAAAGTTTAATGAGTGAATGGGTCGCGCGCGAAGCAACCGCTCAATTTATAGTCGAGTTGCCCGAAAAAGCTCTTTTGTATGAAAATGTCTAAAGGCGCGTGACGGAATGACAAAAATGCTCAGTCGTGCAGCGACCGCCGACGAGTGCAGACCTCCAGACACTTTATATGGATGCATGATTTAGAATTTCGCCGCGCGACTGGGGTAGGGTGGTGTTGTGAGTCAAGGGGGGCGGCAAACCGGTTTAAACTAGTGCGTGCCGTGACGAATCCAGCTTTACACCAACTTGAAACCACTTCACCGACCCCCTCCACGTCGCGCCGTGACGAATCCAGCTTTACACCAACTTAAAACCACTACACCGACCCCCCACGGCGTCAGTCCCTTTCCAGCAGTGGCCCTAATTGTACCTATTTTTAAATAAATTATATCGCATTAAAAAAACTAGTTTCTATTCCAAACAATGAAACAGCGTACCAAACACAGCGAGCGGAGCGGAGTCATATATATTGCCACAACATCAATATACACGCGGATGGGGTACTTTAAGATTGGCTTCACTACTGTTCCGCCGGCAGCCAGGCTCTCGACACTCAACTCGGGCCGCCGCATGCGATTCGTACACAACAGAGCCATGGGCAATGCTCGGGCCGTCGAATCGGAGCTCTTCAAGCGGCTGGGACACAGACCCGTCGAGCGAGAGTGGCCGCTTTGGATCGGCCAAGTAAGCAGTACGCCTAGTGGATAGACTAATTTATGCCATATGTAGGAATAATAATAAAAGATGCAATGTATTTTTTGGTCTTTATTCAATATCAATATCAAATGGTTTAAAAATCTGCATCTAGGGTAAAGGTGTTCTCGAGCCGGTTAGTCGATACGCCGGCCTTTTGGTACTCGCCCACCCGCTTCTCGAAAAAATTGGTTTTGCCGTCCATCGAGATGAGCTCCATGAAGGGGAAGGGGTTGACGGCTTTGTAGGTGGGTCCCACACCGAGCTCGCGCAGCAGCCGGTCCGCCACAAACTCGATATACTGGGCCATTAGACCGCAGTTCATGCCGATGAGCGCGACGGGCAGTGCATCTGTGAGAAACTCTTGCTCAATCTCGACGGCCTGCCTCACAATTTGCACGATACGCTCCTTGCTGGGTTGCTGCACCATGTGCCGGAACAATAGACAGGCAAAGTCGCAGTGCAGGCCCTCGTCGCGCGATATGAGCTCGTTGGAGAAGGTGAGGCCGGGCATCAGGCCGCGCTTCTTGAGCCAAAAGATGGCGGCAAAGCTGCCGCTGAAAAAGATGCCCTCGACCGCCGCAAAGGCCACCAGTCGCTCCGCAAATGTGGAATCCTTATCGCCGATCCACGCCAGCGCCCACTCGGCCTTTTTCCGCACACAGGGCAGCGTCGCGATGGCGTTGAATAGGCTGTCGCGCTGGGTCGGGTCCTTGATGTAGGTATCAATCAACACGCTGTACATCTCCGAGTGTATGTTCTCCATGGCAATCTGAAAGCCGTAAAAGCAGCGCGCCTCGGTGGCCTGCACCTCCTGGCTGAACCGCTCCACTAGATTCTCGTTGACGATCCCGTCCGAGGCGGCGAAAAAGGCCAACACATGAGATATAAAGTGGCGCTCGCCGTCGGTGAGGCGCTCCCAGTCGGCGTGGTCTTTAGAGAGATCGACCTCTTCCACCGTCCAAAACGACGCCTCGGCATTCTTGTAAAACTTCCAAATCTCGGGAAACTGTATCGGAAAGATGACAAACCGGCGCGGGTTCTCCCGCAACAAAGGCTCTACAGATGGATCAAACTGTGCTGCCATTTCGACTCTACGGGGATTAAAACAAGACTGACTACTTTCGAGAAAAAGCTTTATTTATATGCTAAAAAAGATGCGCCGCCACTCTGTCTGCCTCTTCCGGCAGAGTGCACACATTCCTCCTCGCTCGGCGAAGCAGCTATGGCAGAGCAGCGCGTGGGTGCAAGGCAGTAGTATTCCGACACCCGGATCCCCGCAGCCAACACACTCTCGGACGAGCCTATGAGGCCTTCTCTGCGGCGCGGCAGCCGCCTCGCACAGCGGAGATAGGCGGGCGTGCAGGCAGCGGTAGTCGATATCGGTGTTGGAGCAGCCCACCATCACTCCGCACAGGTGGCAGGCAATCTGGTCTCCGAGGGTGGTGTAGAAAAATCCGAGCTCGGCCAGCTGCACGGGGTTGATCATCGGGTTGCCGGCAGTCGGGAACCGCGCAAACGTGCTGAGCCTCTGCATCTTGGTCATCGGGGTGCGGGGGGTGCGTCCGTACACACTAACCCGGCCGCCGTCGGAGCGGATGACTGTCGTGATCACGTGGTCGCCCATCTGTATAAATAAAACATTCTTACTCTGGTCAAATCGATTTATTCAAACCTATTCGAACCAAGCTACATCTAGAATACCGGTTTTACAAATTGGACAACTTCTTAACCTACAGACACACATCATGCATACTGCGCTATGGCCGCACGGCAGGAGCACCGTGAGGCTGCGCTCGATACAGCACACGGCACAGGCAATCTTGTTACCAGGCGGTGGAGTTGGGGCGGGCTCTGGGTTGTCGAAGAGCATCTTGATCTGGTTCTTTCCGCAAACAATCAGGCACCGGGGGCTCGTCAGGAGGTGACGCACGGCCGGAATGTCGGTAGGCCGCCAGTCGCGAAACTCCGAGTCGCAGAAAAAGCAGCGGCAGCAGTCGCGAAACCCCGTGTGGTAGAGTCCCGTCCGCGCGAGCTGGGTAGGGGTCTGCGCCAGGTGCGCCGGCCAGAATACGAAACTCGAGATTCGCTCGTGCAGCGACTCCATCGGGCGATACACCGTCGGTAAAGTCATCTTGGGGACTGGGGGACTATGCGAGGTGCGGTCAATTGTATTAAGGTGGTGTTTGGAGCGGATAAAACCAGTTTGTAACGGCAGAGACAAGGTGCTGGTCGGACTAGCAGAGACGAGTTGCAGTATAGACACTGCTGTCAAGTCGCCAGTGGGCTAGATCAAGGCGGGCAGTGGTTTCAAGGTCATAAAAGTGCACCGCACAATTTTCATCCGCGAACTCGATCCACAAAGCTGCACGGCCCCTCACGATTTCGATCCGCTGCTCGAGACATCGAGAGCTGCACACCCCGGGGAGCGTCAGCCATTCTTAAGCATTAATTATTAATTAAGAAAACTTTAGGCGGTAGGGAGCTGCCTGCTTCACTCCTCACCAACTAAAGTTTAATGAGTGAATGGGTCGCGCGCGAAGCCACCGCTCAATATATAGTCGAGTTGCCGGAAAAAGCTCTTTTGTATGAAAATGTCGAAAGGCGCGTGACGGAATGACAAAAATGCTCAGTCGGTGTCGAACCGCCGACGAGTGCAGACCTCTGGTACATTTTTGAGACTCGAACAAGTAGGGGATTATTGCGTGGTGCGGTCAATTGTATTAAGGTGGTGTTTGGAGCGGATAAAACCAGTTTGTAACGGCAGAGACAAGGTGCTGGTCGGACTAGCAGAGACGAGTTGCAGTATAGACACTGCTGTCAAGTCGCCAGTGGGCTAGATCAAGGCGGGCAGTGGTTTCAAGGTCACCAAAGTGCACCGCACAATTTTCATCCGCGAACTCGATCCACAAAGCTGCACGGCCCCTCACGATTTCGATCCGCTGCTCGAGACATCGAGAGCTGCACACCCCGGGGAGCGTCAGCCATTCTTAAGCATTAATTATTAATTAAGAAAACTTTAGGCGGTAGGGAGCTGCCTGCTTCACTCCTCACCAACTAAAGTTTAATGAGTGAATGGGTCGCGCGCGAAGCCACCGCTCAATATATAGTCGAGTTGCCGGAAAAAGCTCTTTTGTATGAAAATGTCGAAAGGCGCGTGACGGAATGACAAAAATGCTCAGTCGTGCTGCGACCGCCGACGAGTGCAGACCTCTGGTACATTTTTGAGACTCGAACAAGTAGGGGATTATTGCGTGGTGCGGTCAATTGTATTAAGGTGGTGTTTGGAGCGGATAAAACCAGTTTGTAACGGCAGAGACAAGGTGCTGGTCGGACTAGCAGAGACGAGTTGCAGTATAGACACTGCTGTCAAGTCGCCAGTGGGCTAGATCAAGGCGGGCAGTGGTTTCAAGGTCATAAAAGTGCACCGCACAATTTTCATCCGCGAACTCGATCCACAAAGCTGCACGGCCCCTCACGATTTCGATCCGCTGCTCGAGACATCGAGAGCTGCACACCCCGGGGAGCGTCAGCCATTCTTAAGCATTAATTATTAATTAAGAAAACTTTAGGCGGTAGGGAGCTGCCTGCTTCACTCCTCACCAACTAAAGTTTAATGAGTGAATGGGTCGCGCGCGAAGCCACCGCTCAATATATAGTCGAGTTGCCGGAAAAAGCTCTTTTGTATGAAAATGTCGAAAGGCGCGTGACGGAATGACAAAAATGCTCAGTCGTGCTGCGACCGCCGACGAGTGCAGACCTCTGGTACATTTTTGAGACTCGAACAAGTAGGGGATTATTGCGTGGTGCGGTCAATTGTATTAAGGTGGTGTTTGGAGCGGATAAAACCAGTTTGTAACGGCAGAGACAAGGTGCTGGTCGGACTAGCAGAGACGAGTTGCAGTATAGACACTGCTGTCAAGTCGCCAGTGGGCTAGATCAAGGCGGGCAGTGGTTTCAAGGTCATAAAAGTGCACCGCACAATTTTCATCCGCGAACTCGATCCACAAAGCTGCACGGCCCCTCACGATTTCGATCCGCTGCTCGAGACATCGAGAGCTGCACACCCCGGGGAGCGTCAGCCATTCTTAAGCATTAATTATTAATTAAGAAAACTTTAGGCGGTAGGGAGCTGCCTGCTTCACTCCTCACCAACTAAAGTTTAATGAGTGAATGGGTCGCGCGCGAAGCCACCGCTCAATATATAGTCGAGTTGCCGGAAAAAGCTCTTTTGTATGAAAATGTCGAAAGGCGCGTGACGGAATGACAAAAATGCTCAGTCGGTGTCGAACCGCCGACGAGTGCAGACCTCTGGTACATTTTTGAGACTCGAACAAGTAGGGGATTATTGCGTGGTGCGGTCAATTGTATTAAGGTGGTGTTTGGAGCGGATAAAACCAGTTTGTAACGGCAGAGACAAGGTGCTGGTCGGACTAGCAGAGACGAGTTGCAGTATAGACACTGCTGTCAAGTCGCCAGTGGGCTAGATCAAGGCGGGCAGTGGTTTCAAGGTCATAAAAGTGCACCGCACAATTTTCATCCGCGAACTCGATCCACAAAGCTGCACGGCCCCTCACGATTTCGATCCGTTATAATTAATACTTAAGGATGAGCTGGCGCTCCCCGGGGCGTGTAGCTCCTCATGCCGAGCAGCTGCTGGAAATTGTGTGGTGCCACCGGCACGAAATTTTAGACCCCCGCCCTGACTCTGCCGCGACACGCGATTTATGATATTCATGGCATTGGGGACCGCTCCTGTGGCCGCAGGAAGCGGTACCTAGACATCATGGATCGATAAATATTTTTTTTCTGCGCTACCGTATATAAATTGCTTGCCGCCGGTCGGCTAGACTCAGTCGTAATCAAGATGTCGCTCGAGAGGTTTCAGTTTTGTACAAACGACGGACAGTTTTTCAGGTGTTGGACCTACACGTCGCCCGACACCACGGTCTGGTACAAGTTGAAAGAGTTTGCCAATCTTCTCGACTATGCGGAGGAGAGCGAGACATACCGCTTAATCGACCCCGAGTTCAAGAGATTGTGGAAAAATTTACCCAATACCAAATACATTAGCACGCCGTCCAACTGGGATCCCGAAGTGGTGTTTGTATCGGAAGCAGGCATCTATGCGCTCATGATGAGGTCGACCCAGCCAGCCACCAAAATATTTAGCAAGTGGGTGTTTGGGAGGGTGCTGCCCGATCTGCGGCGCCAAATCATTGCTGAGTACTACGAGACGAACCGAGACACGGCAGAACTAGAGTTTCTCAAGGCGCGCGAGGGCCGTGGCGTGATTTACCTCGTGACATCGGAAAGCCACCGCGCAAACGGAACATACAGGATCGGCTTCACCACCAAAAACCCCAAGATATGTTTGGCCAACATGAATGCCGCGAGGACCGCCGGCGATCTCTTTTATTTTTTGCAGCTGTGGCAGGTCGACAATTGTCGCGTGGCGGAATCGTTTATCGTTGCAAACCTATATGGTCACTCCACCGAGGGTGGGTTTTATCGGTTCGAGTCAACCGAAAAGGCGATACAACTTGTAGATGAGCAAATAAAGAAACTCAAGTAGATTTTTTGTCTTTTTACTTAATGTTTAGGGATGGGCCGGTCGCCTCGATCCACAAAGCTGCACGGCCCCTCCCACGCCGCAAATTGACCCCAATAGCGGGCCGAGCACCTGAGTCATATAAATGGTCTGCCGCCGAGCGATCTGAATCAGTTGTAATCAAGATGTCGCTCGAAGAGTTTCGGTTCCCTACAAACGATGGGTGTTTTTTCAAGTGCTGGGTCTACATATCACCCGATACCACAGTTTGGTACAAATTGAAGGAGTTTGCTACTCTACTGAGATATGCTAATGTGAAAATGGCATATCAATTAATACCACCGAAATTTAAAAGAATGTGGAAAAATATTCCAAATACCAAATGCATCAAGACGCCGCAAAAATGGCAACCAGACACGCTGCTGGTATCGGAAGGAGGTATCTATGCGCTAATGTTTAGGTCCAACAAGCCGGCTGCCAAGCTGTTTACCGAGTGGGTGTGCGGGGATGTGTTGCCCGAGCTGCGGCGCCAAATTTTCACCGAGTACATTATGGTAAACCAAGACGCGGAAGAACTGGTACTCTTGAAGGCGCGCGCGGCCAGGGGAGTGATTTATTTGGCGACATCGGGCAATTATCGCACAGATAGAGTATACAAGATCGGATTCACCAGCAAGGACCCCAAGATACGTTTAGAGCGCCTGAATGCAGTGAGGAAAAGTGATGATCTGTTTTACTTTTTGAAGTTGTGGCCGGTGGACAATTGTCGTGTGATGGAAACGTTTGTTTTCGACAATCTACAGACCCGTTTTATTGAGAAGGAGTTTTATAGCTTCGAGTCTGACGAAGAGGCCATACAAATTGTAGAAGAACAAATAAAAAAATTGAAGTAGATTTCTGTCTTTTTTTGTATATATAAGGTAGCAAGCAATCATGTCGCTGGAAAGATACACTTTTGCATTGGGTAAAGAAGGCGAGGGATTCGAGTGCTGGGCCATCCAGACGCCCAATAATGACATATTTTGCAAGTTGAAAGAGTTTGCCATCCTTTTGGGATATGCTAATGTGAAAATGGCATATCAATTAATAGACCCGGAATATAAAATTACATGGAGTGAGCTGGTGGTCGGCCGAACAGACCACCTTCTCAAAGCACCAAAAAATTGGCAACCCGACACACTTTTCGTCTCGGAACCGGGCATCTGGATGTTGATGTCCCGCTCCAACAAGCCAGAAGCCAGGCGGTACATGAAGTTCGTCTGCAAGAATATACTACAGACCCGTTTTATTGAGAAGGAGTTTTATAGCTTCGAGTCTGACGAAGAGGCCATACAAATTGTAGAAGAACAAATAAAAAAATTGAAGTAGATTTCTGTCTTTTTTTGTATATATAAGGTAGCAAGCAATCATGTCGCTGGAAAGATACACTTTTGCATTGGGTAAAGAAGGCGAGGGATTCGAGTGCTGGGCCATCCAGACGCCCAATAATGACATATTTTGCAAGTTGAAAGAGTTTGCCATCCTTTTGGGATATGCTAATGTGAAAATGGCATATCAATTAATAGACCCGGAATATAAAATTACATGGAGTGAGCTGGTGGTCGGCCGAACAGACCACCTTCTCAAAGCACCAAAAAATTGGCAACCCGACACACTTTTCGTCTCGGAACCGGGCATCTGGATGTTGATGTCCCGCTCCAACAAGCCAGAAGCCAGGCGGTACATGAAGTTCGTCTGCAAGAATATACTACAGACCCGTTTTATTGAGAAGGAGTTTTATAGCTTCGAGTCTGACGAAGAGGCCATACAAATTGTAGAAGAACAAATAAAAAAATTGAAGTAGATTTCTGTCTTTTTTTGTATATATAAGGTAGCAAGCAATCATGTCGCTGGAAAGATACACTTTTGCATTGGGTAAAGAAGGCGAGGGATTCGAGTGCTGGGCCATCCAGACGCCCAATAATGACATATTTTGCAAGTTGAAAGAGTTTGCCATCCTTTTGGGATATGCTAATGTGAAAATGGCATATCAATTAATAGACCCGGAATATAAAATTACATGGAGTGAGCTGGTGGTCGGCCGAACAGACCACCTTCTCAAAGCACCAAAAAATTGGCAACCCGACACACTTTTCGTCTCGGAACCGGGCATCTGGATGTTGATGTCCCGCTCCAACAAGCCAGAAGCCAGGCGGTACATGAAGTTCGTCTGCAAGAATATACTACAGACCCGTTTTATTGAGAAGGAGTTTTATAGCTTCGAGTCTGACGAAGAGGCCATACAAATTGTAGAAGAACAAATAAAAAAATTGAAGTAGATTTCTGTCTTTTTTTGTATATATAAGGTAGCAAGCAATCATGTCGCTGGAAAGATACACTTTTGCATTGGGTAAAGAAGGCGAGGGATTCGAGTGCTGGGCCATCCAGACGCCCAATAATGACATATTTTGCAAGTTGAAAGAGTTTGCCATCCTTTTGGGATATGCTAATGTGAAAATGGCATATCAATTAATAGACCCGGAATATAAAATTACATGGAGTGAGCTGGTGGTCGGCCGAACAGACCACCTTCTCAAAGCACCAAAAAATTGGCAACCCGACACACTTTTCGTCTCGGAACCGGGCATCTGGATGTTGATGTCCCGCTCCAACAAGCCAGAAGCCAGGCGGTACATGAAGTTCGTCTGCAAGAATATACTACAGACCCGTTTTATTGAGAAGGAGTTTTATAGCTTCGAGTCTGACGAAGAGGCCATACAAATTGTAGAAGAACAAATAAAAAAATTGAAGTAGATTTCTGTCTTTTTTTGTATATATAAGGTAGCAAGCAATCATGTCGCTGGAAAGATACACTTTTGCATTGGGTAAAGAAGGCGAGGGATTCGAGTGCTGGGCCATCCAGACGCCCAATAATGACATATTTTGCAAGTTGAAAGAGTTTGCCATCCTTTTGGGATATGCTAATGTGAAAATGGCATATCAATTAATAGACCCGGAATATAAAATTACATGGAGTGAGCTGGTGGTCGGCCGAACAGACCACCTTCTCAAAGCACCAAAAAATTGGCAACCCGACACACTTTTCGTCTCGGAACCGGGCATCTGGATGTTGATGTCCCGCTCCAACAAGCCAGAAGCCAGGCGGTACATGAAGTTCGTCTGCAAGAATATACTACAGACCCGTTTTATTGAGAAGGAGTTTTATAGCTTCGAGTCTGACGAAGAGGCCATACAAATTGTAGAAGAACAAATAAAAAAATTGAAGTAGATTTCTGTCTTTTTTTGTATATATAAGGTAGCAAGCAATCATGTCGCTGGAAAGATACACTTTTGCATTGGGTAAAGAAGGCGAGGGATTCGAGTGCTGGGCCATCCAGACGCCCAATAATGACATATTTTGCAAGTTGAAAGAGTTTGCCATCCTTTTGGGATATGCTAATGTGAAAATGGCATATCAATTAATAGACCCGGAATATAAAATTACATGGAGTGAGCTGGTGGTCGGCCGAACAGACCACCTTCTCAAAGCACCAAAAAATTGGCAACCCGACACACTTTTCGTCTCGGAACCGGGCATCTGGATGTTGATGTCCCGCTCCAACAAGCCAGAAGCCAGGCGGTACATGAAGTTCGTCTGCAAGAATATACTACCGCAGATCCGCAAAACGGGCGCCTACATTTCTCCAGACATACAACCGGCACAGCTGGAGGCATTGAAACAGCAGCTCGCCCAAAAAGACGAACAGCTCGTGCGAAAAGATACACAGCTCGTGCGAAAAGATGAACAGCTAGCCGATCAAATGGCGATTATCAAACAAAAAGACGGACAGCTCGTGCGAAAATATGAACAGATGCTGGCCCTGGTCCGAACAATAACGGTACAGCGCCCGCGTCTGGCCGTGATGCCCGACGACAGCGAGAAGAGGCATCGCTTCTTGATATATCACGACGAGGAAGCATCGAAATACCGACAAATCCGTACACAAAACCGATATCTGAAAAGAGCGATGAAACAGGTCGATAAGGAAAGAGAAAAATTGGTGGTGGACCAAGATAACGTGCCGAACGCCATCAACATATTAAATAGGGTGAAGGAATTGCTGCCAAACGACTCATATGCCGCCAAGAATAATACCATCATCACAAAGGAGCCAATTGTAGATATTGTGATGAATCTGATTAATGAATAAATGTATTTGTATTTGATATTAATAAAAAAAATTTTTCGCGGCATATAAAATGCACATGCAACATGCAACTCGGCCAATTATCACCATGCTTGCGGTCTACACATGCAACTCGGCCCATCGACAGTTTGCTCTAGATGTGACGCTGGCTCGATCTAAAAATGTACCAGAGGTCTGCACTCGTCGGCGGTCGCAGCACGACTGAGCATTTTTGTCATTCCGTCACGCGCCTTTCGACATTTTCATACAAAAGAGCTTTTTCCGGCAACTCGACTATAAATTGAGCGGTGGCTTCGCGCGCGACCCATTCACTCATTAAACTTTAGTTGGTGAGGAGTGAAGCAGGCAGCTCCCTACCGCCTAAAGTTTTTTTTAATTTATAATTAATACTTAAGGATGGGCTGGCGCTCCCCGGGGCGTGTAGCTCTCCGTCTCGGGCAGAGTTGAAAATTGCGCGGTGCACTTTTACGACCTTTGACCCCGACTACACCGACAAACTAACTTGAATCGCCCCATCCATCAGTCGAGTCCAGCCATCCAAACAATGCGGTTGGATGCGAGGCAGCCCGGCTTCATATGTGTGAACGACAAGCTTTTGGTGCAACTGGCAAAGGTGCCACTTCGACAGCCACAGATCTCGATTACCCAAAACTACAACTCCAATTTCACTGCCCACCGAGTCGCGCTGCGGGTGTGTGTCGAGTTCTACAGCCAGGTTTCAAGCCCCGATATAAAGTACGAGCCCTTGTTATTGGTGCATTATTGGCCGCGAACCACCATCAAGTCATTGTACCCCGGTGGAGTTAGTACCAAAGTCGCGATGGACGTATTCTACATGACGACGAGCGAGAGTCGGTTCCGTGTTTTCGAGTTGTTTCGCGACAGGGTGGCCAAGCTTATGCGCGAGCGACTCCCGCCCAAGTACGCCGACATTGTGACCTACAACATGTTTACCAGCCTAACGATGCGCAGCGAGGCGGTCGACAACCTGATTGAAGTGAACCTCGAGCGGCTGCCACCCCGCCGGCCCATGGACGATCAACAGCTGCTGGAACTGGTCAACGGGGTTTCAGATGAAGAGTTGCTGCGCCTGTACAAGTGCATCATGCAGAACCGGCTCACCTATACAGTGTCGCCCAACAACTTTAACCTGCACGTCAACGAGCGCAAGCAGCAGTCTGTGCTCTCGATCAAAAAGATTGAGCTTTCCTCACAACTCAGCGAAAACAACTGCTATCACCTGTACGAGGGCGGAGAGCTGCGCGCCGGCAACTACTACATCCCGACGTACCCCGCCATCTACATCGAGCTGGTGGGGTCGCTGGCACTGCTCAAGAAGCTGATTCTCAAGGGGTTTGTCTACAAATTCAAAATCACGGCCAGCGGCGTGTCGACGGCCACCATTCAGATCGGGATATACGAGGCGCTCTTTGGGGAGTTTCAGTACCTCAAGCACAACCACAAGTTGCTCGAGTTTGTGATGGTGCCGCCGCCCGAGGAGCCCTGCCGCTTCAACAAGTGCGTCTCTGAGAACGTGTGGCAGTACGGCGATCCCTCACTCTTGAGACTCAAGACCTTTAGCCAGGATACCCTCACCCCCAATGTCAAGTCGTTTAACCTGTACGGCATATTCTGCAAGCACGTTGTCAACCATGTCGTGGCCAATAGCGTGTGCTCGTTCCACGTGCGCCGCATAATCTCGTTCAAGAGCATCGAGTTTCTCTATGTCGATTTCGAGATCTACAGCGGGCACGCGAACATCATCAACAGCCTGGTGGAGCGGTTCGTCGACAGCAGTTGTCACAATTACCCCACTACGAACGCCCTGGAGCGATACTGGCAGCTCTGGCCGTGCGCATCGGTAATCTACACCACCAATTTCGATTTCAACGGCGTGATAAAGACCTTGATGCCCGAGATTGCCGACATCTATAGGCGCCACTGCTCACCCACCAACATTGCGGCCATTTTCGACCAGTGCTCGATATTGGCGTCCATGATCAAGAATGTCGTCAACTACAAGTACATACAGGATACCGGCGAGCTCAACGTGCACCCCACCACCCACGAAAACATGATGACGCTGGCGCAGATCCGGTTGGAAGCCGTTCGAAACTTTGCCCGCGACCTAGTGCTTCCAATGATTGAGAACCAGTTCACCCGAGCCCCGCGCAACCTGCGGTGGAGCCAGTTTGACGGCCTCAAGGACGGCGCCATGATCTCCACCATCTCGGTGCGGTCCTGCGAGAGTCTGGTGCAGTCGCAGTTCAAGCGCTCCCACGACGCCCCCATCAAGCCGCGCGAATGGGGCGTTTCGGCGCTCGGGCTTAACGTATTATTTAATACATATATATTGAAGGGGAGCAATGGACAATCATTTAGTATATAAGCATGTGGTGGAGTATTATTGTTAGTATCATATTTACATTTTTGACATGGTTAAAAGCTATAATTTCCCAATTTTTTTAAACATTATTGCGCTAATAAACTAATTTTGAATGAAACCCAATATTTTTTTCTTCCCGCGAAAAAAACTTTTATATCGTCCCGCCTAATGTCGAGTCTGCGCAAAGGCCTCGATCTTCTTTAGTGTCTCCTTTTCAAATATCGTAATGTAGCTCTTGCGGGTGGCCATGGAAAAGTTTAGTTGGTTGTTTAGCCCCTGTTTCATTTGCGGGGCGCCCCGTATGCCACGTATGCGCAGCAGTTGGCCCACATTATTGATGATGTGCTTGTCCATGGACCCGAGGTCGCGGCACACGTCGACCAGTCGCGGCATGATGTAGCTAAAGTCGGGCTCTATGCACACCGTGTCGGCGTTGGTCAGCTTGTATGCGCGCGCGTGCTTGATCATGGCCCGCCCAATCATTGTCAGCCGCGAGAGGATCTCGTTTGTGAACTGCAGCCCCGCCGGCCACTCCAGCACGTTTAGCAGCGAGCTTAGGACAAGTGCGAGCGGGCGGGGGTAGTTTTCATTGAACTGGCTTGGTGGCTGGCCATCGTCAACCTTTTCCGCAAAGTTTAGCACCTCCTCCGTCATGCGAGCGCCCTTGTGCATATAGACCTTGGACACAGCATCGGTACCGTACTCTAGGGCAATGTTTCTCAAGAGGTTGGCATACGTCATTAGGGCGTCGGGGTTGGAGATCGGAGCGGTCAGCCCAAACATACGGGTTAGTGTGTCGGCCAGCTTTTCAATCGTTGATCTGATTACCCCCTCCTCTTCGCCGCCCAGCAATACGTGCAGGTCCTCGACGGTGATAAACTTTCGCACGTACGGCTTGTAGGCAAACGGCTCGTACTCTTCGCTCTTGACTGCGGCCGCCGCGTCGTTCCTAATGTCTTGCATGATTTTGCTGAAATTGTGCTTCACGAGCTCGAAATTGCGCACGGCCGCGTTGAGTTGCTGCCGGCACTCGCGCAACTCTTCGTCTTTGTCCGCCAGCGCCTTTCGCAATTCTGCAACCCCTCCCGATACAGACTCTATACGGTGACCACCCATTGCTTCAGGGGGTCTGCTCAAGCGGGCGCGCAGGGCTTCGTTTTCGGCGGTGGCCGCCTTCAGCTGGGCCGCCAGATCGGCGAGTGTATCGGAATGAGTCCTTTCGACCACCAAAAACTCTTCCGACTGCTTCTGCTGAATGTTTGCCAAGAGCTTTTTAATTTTCTCCTCGTCCAGTAAATCATCCATACTGTGCATATTCGGGTACTTTCGTAGCAAGTACTCGATGTAGCTGGTGTCTGTGGGCCTAAACTCGGCGGTAATCTGCCCAATCGAGCCGTCGCGCTCCATCAGGAAATCGTTTAGGTTCTCGATAAATAACTCAAAATCCTTGCTCGCGCCCACCGCCCGTTTATAGAGCTCGGTGTTGTTGCAGTTGCGATTATTGTCGAAATGCTTGAGCACCATTCGCTTGACCTCCAGTGTCGCAACGTTCATGATTGCATAATAGATCTGGTCGCCGCTCGTATTCTGACGCAGCTCGACCAGCATTTGGTCGTATTCTGTTAGAAATGAATTTAGCTTTTTATTCATAACACAACTTAACTTTTCAATCATTTATTGACAAAAAATACAGAGTGTCTAGATGCCTGTAGCCCCAAAACCCCTTGCCCCCCGCGCGGTGATGGGGTGCAGCACAATCTGCGCGATGCGGTCGCCGGTTTTAAACGAAAATGGCGTGTCCGAGAGATTGACCAGCGTGACGCCCAGGTTGCCGCGGTAGTCGGAATCAATCACCCCGTGTATGGTGATAATGCCGTGCCTCAGCGCCAGTCCAGATCGCTCATATATGTATCTCCATGCGCACCCCAATTTCGATATATGTTCGTCCCCAGGCCGGCGGCCTCCGGGGTGCCGCGCGTCGGTGTCCGTGCATTCTTGTGCACCAGCTCAATGTTGATAGACTCGATAATTGAAGCCTGGAACAAGGCACGCTACAGCTGCGATCCAGTTCTTTATATACCGTAAGCAGATGTACTTTTTCACAGTTATCTTTGCCATGATAATATTTCTCCTGGTACCCGCCATTGTTTTTCTGTACGCGTTCCTCAAGTCCAATTTTTCGCTCAACTATCTCCGCCAGAACCTAAACTTTGACGGCTCGCTCGACGGCTTCGGCGCCCTGCCAAAGTTCTGGGGCGACATGGTCGACCAGTCCGAGCTGAACCAGATCGATTGCTCCAACGGTTACTATATCGGGGCCGTCGACGTGAATCGCGACTGCCCGTCTCTGTGCGGCAGCGATGATTTCGAGTACCGCTACATTGGGGGAGACTCGCGCATCTACATCAACAAACAGCAGATCAAGCCGGGGGCCTGGTGCCTGCCCAAACCCATCGCCAGATGCAACCTAAACACGTCCATGGCAGTGCTCGGTATCAACAACTACCAGTGCATATCGCTATTTCCGCAGCTGCTCAACGGCAACTCGATTGTTGGATGCGCCCCGTTCTACGCCTTCAAAGACAACAAGGCGAACAAGATATACCGCAACTCGGTCCCGAGCAACCTCTTTATCAACGACATTGACGAGATGTACGGGGGGCAGTACCGCTATACGTGCCAGATCGACAACCCCAAGTATACGAGCCTGAAGGCCATCTCCCACCGCTTTCATCTGTCGCCCGACCACTGCCGCGCGTTCGACGACAGCGGGCGCCTCAACTTTGAGACGGGCAACTGCTTGTGCAACGGGCGCGAGGAGAGCAACCCCACCGCCCTGTGCACGACCTGTCTCTCTGGTTTCGGCAAGACCAACAATACTGTGCGCTACAGCGAATTTGCATTCACGGTGGCGGCCAACTGCGCGCAACCCAACAGCAGCTATGCAGAGTCCACGTCGGCACTATTCATGTGCCCAGACGAGTCGGAGGAGCCCCGACAATGCATGTACGGCATACTAGATATAACCAACTCGTACTCTGCCGAAATCCTGCAAAAAATCTATGAATAAATAAAAGACGAAGATTCATACAAATAATCATTTATTATAATATATTGTAAAGGGAAATTTTCTTTTCACAAAAAAGGTGTCGTGCCGGTGAATAATTCTATACTTGTGTAATCCCGTAATCAGCTCAACTCCTAAATGCATCAAATGGATCATCATGTGTATATACATATGTACGTAGCTTATCTAAGCAGGGGGTATACGGTAGCTATATATGGTACATCCACTAAATCCTCCAGCATGTGTTTCAGGAGCTTTGTTTTGACGCTTGTAGACATCCCACTAAATAACCTAATAAAGAACTGGTCGCTCTGTAATTGCTGCTTGTCTCGGTACAGGTTTGCCAGGCTGGTCGATACATTTTTACTGCGAAAAATGCAATAAAGCACGTACAACTGAAAGTTGGATTTAGTTATGCACCTAATATCAATTACACTCGTACCAGTGTACATGTTTTGCAATAAATCGTCGCATACATCTCGGCATCCAATGAATTTAAATCCATTACTCGCTCTGTAAATGTATTTATTGGGGAGTATGTCAACAAGAAAATCTGTCTGGAAGGCGACCTTGAATCTGAAAAAATCCCCGAAATCTCTATTAACCGCATCTTCCAGAGCGCGAATAAACCCTTCCGACTCCCCCCTGGGGCACTTGAAAGTTATCGAATCTGTGCAAACCGAGCATACCATGGGATCAAATGATTTATAAAAGTTTTTGCGGTCATGCGAAAAGTCCAATGTTGATAAATGGGCCGCGATGAGTGACATTATTCGGCGACCCAGAAAGTGCACCACATACAGCAACTGAATGGATCGATACTTGAACCGCTTACTACCTAAATTCCCTATCATAGAGTTGAAAAACTTTTTACGGCTGCCACCACTCGATCCCGTCACATACGCTTCCATGATTTTATGAAAGCTTGGTACTCCCGCTACGAGCTCGGTCATCTCTGGAACAATCACCACATACACCTCGCTGCTTTCAATCATATCCAGGTTTTCAACTCGTTCATAGTTGTTGTAATTATACACGTGTCGGGGATTTAACACGCCACCGGCCTTTCTGAATAAACTCACCAATACCGAAACCTCTCCGCCAGACAAAACGGCGGCATTATGATAATTTAATCCGAATGCACTCACAATAGATGGGTAAAATTGAGAAAAGTCCATGCATACGATCTGCTCCCCTTTCACCACGGAAGATGACGAATATAATAAACCGCCAGCCTTTAGATTGCCCATATTTGTTCTAAAATAAGCAGGATATACCATCGTCTGGTCGTAAAGTCCCTTCAGCGTTGAATATTCAGTTGTTTGAAGCATGTATGCAGGTGTATCCGGAATGTGCATGTATGCTTGAAGGGCATCGGGCAATTTACTCGGTATCAATACACATCCCCTGTCAAAGTAAAAGTAGAATAACAAGAGTTCATGTAGGTGGGCGTTGGGTATAATGTTTAATATAAACAGAGGTAGCCTGGCAGTTGCCATAAACTGGCAATCTACAGAACACTCTCCAAGCGTGATGATTTTCTCGTTGATGAGCTTTGCATTCTTTAAGCACGTAATCATAGGTGACTCTATTGAGATTTGCTGGCCATCCTTGTATTCTGCTGTACCATGAGCAAAATCAAATACCGAGTATTTGAATAATATTTCATTTCTCCTCAAGGATAATTTCTGCTTAAATGCGACAGGGTTGAGCGCATTTTTTATCAATGTAAAGAGCGGGTTTGTGCAGACCGAGTCCACCATATTAATTTTCGGTATGCAAAACGAGTGTCCGTGTAATAATGGAAATTGGACCTTGTCTTTGACGTTGTAGTATAGATTAAACTTTTCCCACAATTTGTTATAGAATATCCTGTCATAAATACGCAAAAACAATTCATCGGCGGGCGAGTTTAGTATGGCGTGGAGCGTCTTGAATATTCCGTTGGTGCAGTAGAAAATTAAAAATTTTTCAATTAAATTTGCTTCATCATTGCACTTTACCACCATGCAATTTGCATACTCCTCCGCGGCCAGTTCTGGCTGTGGTACTTCACAGCCACGAAAGAACAAAATGGAGAAAACGCCATCTATGCAGATCGTTATCGTGTAGATTTCGTCACCGGCCCAATCAATGTGGATGTAAACCCGAAGTGCATGTTTAACGACGGTGTTTATATTCATTATGCTCTCCCGGTTTTCGATGAACTTGAAAATGACATTATCGTGTGTAATAAAGGAGTAGTACGACGATGGATCAAAGTTTAATTTATTCCTTGTCGGTTTGGCAAACTTTATATGGTCCCTGGTCGTTTCTATGGTTTCGTAGTTGAAATAAAGACCGAGTTGCAATTCCATATTGGCATCTCGTGGCACCAGCATGTACACTCCACTGTTCAGCGTCGATAGGGACCGAAGTTTGTTTTTAATTGACACCAGCACCTTTGTATCGGCACTTGTGAATTTAAAGCAAACAACCATCTCAGCGGGGCTCTCCAATGACATCTCTGCCATGTATGTCTGCATGCCGGCATTAGAGTACTTTTTCAGAATCTGGTCAAACAATACCACCTCCAGCTTGTCTCCGTCCATAAAACTTGGATTCCCATTAACTAGTTTCACAATTTGCCCCATTGTCCGGGACAGCACCGCACGACGTACCAACAAATACACTGCCTGATGCATCTTGCAGACGATAAAGTTTTGTATGTTGTGCATATTGAATACTTTGCACATGATATTTGTTCCGCCCGCCGTTTCCACATACGTGGTATCGAGCACAAATCCACTATTCATTATCGCGATGAACCGCACGACTCTACACCGAAACTAGGAATGAGAGTTTTTTCACTACCACCGAATTAAGGCACAATGGCACAAGATTATCAAACATGTGCGTATATCGACCTGTATCCGTCACTGTATCACGTCCGCACGACTCTACACCGAAACTAGGAATGAGAGTTTTTTCGCTACCACCGAATTAAGGCACAATGGCACAAGATTATCAAACATGTGCGTATATCGACCTGTATCCGTCACTGTATCACGTCCGCACGACTCTACACCGAAACTAGGAATGAGAGTTTTTTCGCTACCACCGAATTAAGGCACTTCTTCTTCTTCTTCTTTGATCCGTTAGCTGGCGGTCCGAGCGGGACGTCCCCGCAACGGATACGCTGCTGTCGGTGCCGCTGGGTCCCGAACTCTATTCACGATTCGCCTCCATTCTTCTCGGTTTTTGGCGGTGTCTCGGTTTTTGGCGGTGTCTTAAGGCACAATGGCACAAGATTATCAAACATGTGCGTATATCGACCTGTATCCGTCACTGTATCACGTCCGCACGACTCTACACCGAAACTAGGAATGAGAGTTTTTTCGCTACCACCGAATTAAGGCACAATGGCACAAGATTATCAAACATGTGCGTATATCGAACTGTATCCGGGGCACACTCGCACCGACTGATGGCATTTTTGAGCGTCGATACATCTTGGAACCGCCCCCCACCACACACATGCGGCAACTTCTCCCCCCTCTTGTCGTAGATTTTTTTCAATACATTGAGACAGCGGGTGCCAGACTCAAACTCGGTTTGCACGGCAACGAAATACTGACCCTTGTTCGAGTCGCATGTCTGGTTTGGGTCCTGGTACTCTTTTGTGTCTTTGACGCACGTAAATGTCGCTGGGTCGCACTTGAACGAGAACATGTTGTAGTTCTCGCACAGTGCCTGGCAGTCAGAGTCGCGGCCGCAGAGGACGGTGCTGGTGTCGCAGTTGAGGTTGCGGCGCCGCTCCCCGAGCTTCAGATCGTAGGATTGGGTGGCGGGCTCGTCGGGTATCGAGAAACTAAACAGCATGACGAGTGCATACGCCAGCAGGGTTACAATAAAAAACAACATCTAGCTCTTAAAGAAGTAATAATTTATTCAACAACAAACAAGCGAACACGTGCACAATTTTTGCCAGTCCATTTAACGATGCCGACTCCAATTAATTTATCACATTCACCTTGTGGGTAATTGACTGGGGCAATCTCGTCGATGTGGTATCGTATCTCGGCAATTCCGCCGCTGTCATCCATCATGTAGACGGGGAATCGATCTTCCTCGGTTAGAGTAAATGCAACCTGCAGCTGTCCACTCTCATCGATTAAAAAATTTTGCATTGTGGAAATCACGTCCACTGTCACCCCGCACCGCCTCATGAGTGCCTTGGCTGCATCAATTAGCTGATTGTCGTTTTGGTCGCCACTGTCTTCTCGGTACGGGGGAGGGGTGCGCGAGAATAGCGTGCACAGTATATCAAATCCAGCGATACTGTCGTCCATAGCGCCCGATCGGATACTATAAGCAGGCATGAAACGCGGAGCAACAAGACCAAGAAAAACCAGAAGCACCACCAACAAGAGGCGTTACATTCGCCGCATTCGCCGCCGTGTCGGTAGGCCAAAATCGAGGCGCTAGACATAGAAGGCCGCCAAAGTCGTGGTGGACAATAAAGAAAAAATTTTTTTTTGCCGGCTATTTAAATGGCTGCACGACAGATTCCAGCAACTCAGAGGTGCTGCGCGATATGGTTCAGACAATCGATATCAATGGAAAGGAAATGAGGAGCCGGATTTTTCAGCAACTCGCGGGCGTAGTAGAGCACGAAAAAGATCTCGAGTTTCATGGTGGCGCGGGGCGAGCCGGTGAGCCGGGTGTAGTTGGTGCGCTTATTTTGCTTGCGCCAAGCCAGAAATCCATCAATGAGGTTGCCCCGGGCAATCGCCTCCTCTAGTTTCTTTTTCCACGAGTTTGCGATACTGATATCGTAGACAATTTTGTCGTTTTCCGAGCTAAACTGCTTCACCTTCTCGGGGTCGACATCTTTCAAGTCGTTGACGAGAAATTTCGATATATACGACCGCTGCTCGATGCTGGCCATGGTCGACTCAAATTCTTCTCGCCGCCGCTGGTAGTACTGGTCTACCTGCTGCATCAGATTGTGATAGCGAAAGTGGAGAGCCGCCTCTTGATCCATCTTACACATTCATCTTTAGGTATCCAGCCGCCGACAAATGCAGACCTCTACATATAAGTATGGTGAGCAAACAATTGGTTCATCTCATGCTGGCAGCCAAGGAGAGCTACGATATACTGCATTCAAAATACATACCAGACACCTACAAGGAAATGTACGAAAATACCCATGGCCCGGTGAGGAAGGAGGTGCACCGGGTGCTGATAACCATAGAGACTCAGATGCGGCAGTTGGAGGTGGTGAAAAATATCGGTACATACATTTTCGATGCGATGCACATGAATGAACATATCGTGCTGGTACTGAAAAATTATGAACTCAGCCAGCACTTTGACGACTACCTGCGGGCCTATGACAAGAACATTACCTATGTACCGGAGGCGCTGCGCCTGCCCCTAAACATATTGCTGGGCATCGTGAACGCGTATATTGGACGGGAAAATAGACAGCTGCCGCCCAACAAGTTTACGCCAAATGTGGAGGGAATCTTTGTCGAGCTCAACAACTACGATCCCAGCAGCAGCGGTGACCAGACGGACTCTGACCGCTACAAGCCGTCGATCCTAGAACTCGTGGAGGCCAGTGCCGACCCGAAACCCACTACAATCACTGATCTCGATACCGAACCAGTCGCGGACTCTGATGACGAACCAATCCCCGAAGCCGAGATTGTCGAATTGGAGCACCTCGACAAACCAACAGAGAACCACCAACTACCACCAAAGAATCGACTGTTAGAAGTGTTTGCCCTCTCTGCACCAACTGGAGAAAAAGAGCAGCCCGAGGTGACTCCCAAAGACGATCTAGAAGTATTTGCCCTCTCTGCACCAACTCAAGAAAAAGAGCAGCCCGATATCGAGGTGTTTACAATATCCACACCTCCTAGAGAGCAACTCGAGGTGACTCCCAAAGACGATCTAGAGGTATTTGCCCTCACCCAGCCACTCACGACGACCCGCCGCCCCCGCCTCGAATACGACAGCGACTACGATTCGGATCTATAAGATGCGATCAGGTCTCTTAATTTTCGACGGCAATAACCGCAAGGTGGTGGTACTCCAGCGCACGGCGCCGTACGCCGATTCGACACTCGAGCCGCCCCCCGACGGCCAGCGCATGTTTTTGGAGGAGTTTTGCATCCCCCGCGGCAAGTGCAATGCTCGCGAGTCGGCAGTGTGCGGGGCCGTGCGAGAGTTTATCGAAGAATGCCGGCTATTCTTTAAGCGCGTCTACATCTACCCGCACCCGTTCAAGCTGCGGTGGCGCGATACCAACAAGAGCTGGAGATATGATATTTTTATTGCGCGCACTAGCATCGATTTCGACAACATGATACACCTCAGCCACTGCGAGATACCCACATTCCTATCGAAAATCGACGTGCGCACCGATTCATGGATCGTGATACCGCACAGCATATACGCGGCAAAACAGCCGTGCAAAAAGAGCCGCTCCACCCACCACACTTGCTCTAGACTCATAATGTACGAAAAGATTCGATCGAAAATACTGGCGTACAACTGCTACAAAGACTACGTGATTGAGAGACTGCCTCTCTACACCGAGCAAAATTACATGCATTTTTTTTCTTATATCGAAAACATCATGAACCTATACCGGCGGGTCGAGACGGAAAAAGACCCATTGATATAAGTAAGGATGAGCCGACAGCAAAACCAATACCAAACTCAGGGTGGCGCTAGCGCCTCCAACTACGGCACCGACCGAGACGTCGGGGGAGTCGATGCACCAGCCGCCCCCGATGCGGCCGAGGAGTCCTACATTAATGCAGAGTTTAAATTTAACGCCAACAACGAAGGAATGCGCCAATGCAAAACCAAGCTAAAGGGCATATGCCTCTACGCGCTCACGAAAAACTGCGACATTAACTCTGGTCTATTGGTCGGATGTCTCTGCTACCGCCACTACCAACTGGTTATGGGCATGTCGCTCGTCCGGTTCTCAAACAACGGCGGCATGGTGCTAGCCCCCGTCTCGCTGAATGATGCGAAATTCCACCGCCACAATACAATCACATCGTGTCGGTCCACCAACTACAGCTACCAAGACGCCATGCAGGATCTCAACAACACCGGCCTCTCCACCTCTGAAAAGGAAGACATTGCCCGCTTCCACAACGTACTGTTTAACCCGGTCGGTAAAAATGTCCAGGACAAGCACTTTACGAATCTCCAACAATACATTCTGGAGCTGAAAAAGGCCTATCAAGAAATCTTGGAGCCATACGCCAACATCACCAAAGACATCAATATCCCACTCATGTTCTCGACCGAGGAGTACACAAAATGCCTCAACAATAAATGGTGCAAAGATAACTTCCAAGACGCATGCAACATAAACGGCGACGACGGAAACTCTGGACTGATGATTTTCAATGTTCCACTGAGCGAGTTCAACACCATCGATCAACTAAAAATCATGACATACTACATAAATATTCGTCCCGGCCAGCTCGGCTATGCTCACAACTGCGCCATTTACAATGGAATGTTTATACACGGATTCGGGTATCCAATACTCAACTCGATAAAGAAGTACAACTCCATCATATCTAATAAAGACAAGCTCAACGACTACGAAAACAAAAGCGAAATCATCAAGGTCGTATCCTTTGTTCTCGCCAACTTGGATCCTATGGTGCTGACAGCTACAACCAGCAACCCCACCCATCCAATCCGCATTGTTATACCGATAAATGGTATTCGTGCACCCAACGCCGAAGTCAACATGAGTCAAATCATAATAAAAGAATTCCTAGACTATTAAGCCATTTATTGAAAAAAGATACATTTATTTCAATATTTCATCGAGAGTTTTCCTACAATTGGCATTAGTTTTATCGAACCTAAATCTGTTGAATAAAATTTTTTTCTCCCCCTCCACAACATTGAATTCAACGACGACAAAGTTTCTAATAGAATTTCCCGTCTTTGATATGGCCTCATCAAACATGATCGAGTACTCCCCGTATATCGATGAGAATTCTACATTGTCGGTTAAAAGGAATTTTCCATCTTTGTAGATTAAATCGATGGTATTTATTCCTTTGCACTTTATGATTCTCTTCTCGGTAAAATACAGCAACCCATCACTGGGCAACCCATAATCAGGTACGCGGTCAAGGTAGCCCATGTAGTATTTGTTGCATTTTAAGCTTGCAATATTTTTCGAGTCTATAAATTGTATCATTGGTATGGCCTCAATAGAAGAGACCTTTTTGTAAATGGAGCCGTCGAGGTTTAGTATTGCGAAAATATCAATCAAAAAAAACTCTCCGCAAATCTCCTCTAGGAAAACAGCCAGTACTTGCATTACATTCAAGTTTTTTATACGGATAGTTTTGTTCTTATCCGGTATCAGGCAGCAATCATTGAAGATAAATCCGACATGCCGAACCCCATCCAATTTGAGTGCAGTGTATCTAACCGTCAAGGATGGTTCCAGATGATTCCAGTACGAGCGCGATGGTGGTGGTGTCTTGAGCACATTTTTTAAGACGAGTGTTTTTCTAAAGTGATATGTCAACAAGCTCGTCGCCAGACAATTGCCTTTGACTACTCGCATGAATTCTCCGATATCTCTGCTATCTGTTTCCCATTCGATGCGAAGGAAATGGCTTTCGTTGAAGCTATTCTCAACAACATTTTCAAAACAGCAATCCGAATCAATTGGCGACACGATACTATCGACACTCACTCGCAAATTGTCCAGTTGCTTGACATAGACGCGATTGTTGATGGTCTTTACCGGCACCTTGGTAACCGCGTCCACAAACATTTTGCGGTCCTCGATAGGAGTCTCGGTGGATGTAGTTTCCGCCACATTTAAGAAGATTACTGCTCCATCGACGATGGTGGTGTCTGTTATTGAAGCCTTTTGGTATGTTTTTACCTTTTTCTGCACAATCACGTTGTTCTGGTCGAAACGAATGCGAACACCGCCCTCCATCGCAAATGTTTTCATCAACTGCCACTCACTAACAATTTCCTTCATTTTGTAGAGCGTGTGCACATCAGTTGGCACATCGATTGTAAATTCATGCTCCTCCATCCCTGGAATACCAGTTGACTAGGCTCTTCTCGATGTCGGCGAGTAATTGGAAAACGTTTACGTTGATATTCAAGCCGCGGTGAACGTAATCGTTGAGATTAAAGGCAAAATCGAAATTCCCGCGCGATAGCGATTCAGAGTGCACGTCGAGCAGAATGGTTGGCAGCGAGAGCCAGTCCTTGTTGTGCCGAAGTTCACGGCGCAGCCAATACTGAGACTTGACAGAATTAATTAGGCCGTGTATCGTTTTATTAAATATTGTATCCCCCCTATCGACCCACGGCTGGGAAGTCCACATTATTGTGACCTTGTTGTTTTTCAAAAAGTCTGCAATCAGCTGGTGCTCGTGCCTCGTAAATTTTAAAAAGCACGTATCAAAAACAATCACTGCCCTGTACTTGTTTATATTCTCCAGTTCTGAACGCATCTTATAAGGTGCCGCATCACGATGATCACACACACCATATACTGGCTGACCAGGTCAATCTACGAAAAATACAAGGAAAACATTAATCAGCTTCACCTAAACAACATCATGCTCAATAATTGTGTGCGCTATCTGCGGGGGGAGCAGGGCGGTACACTTGACCGCCTCTTCCGCGAATGGTCAGACACAGTAGCACCAGAGCGCCCGCCGTACACTGGCGACACACTGGCTGCCTGCAAGTTGGTGGCTACCGCTACCGCTGCCGAGGAGCGCCAGCCCGAGCTGCTGTACGTGAACGGTGTATACGAGGAGCCCGCATTAATTTACTTGGAGCGGCAGGCAGTGCAGCACGGCACCATAAACCTGTTTGCGTCGCCCCTGTTTATTCTGCGCGGCGATATGAGTTTTTTTTCGGCGGTAGAGAGATTACTCAATCAAATCGAGGCGAAAGAATTCCGCGTTGAGAAAACAAACATTGTGAATGACTTTTACATTTCGTTGACCTGGGGCGAGGGTGACCGGAAGAGCTTTATTGCAATATTTGCTTCAGAGACCCAATTACAGCACAAATTTAGCATGCAGCCACAGCTGTTGCCCGTGCAGCGGATATTTATAGCCACAAATGAGCAAACACTGCGCGAGAGCACGCTAATGATACCGATAATCGAGGCCTTGATCGGGGACGGGGCCTGCACACTGATGAGCACAGTCGAGCCTTATGAGCTCGCAGACGTA
This sequence comes from Thereva unica, assembly GCA_949987705.1. NCBI lineage: Eukaryota > Metazoa > Arthropoda > Insecta > Diptera > Therevidae > Thereva > Thereva unica. The sequence goes on along the minus strand of OX465281.1, from coordinate 157,682,669 downwards.
AACTTTGTCTCGGCCAACGTATCTGGAAAGATTATCTGCGCCGAGTCTGACATTGAAAAGATTGTGCATAAAGCGGGCCATCAATTTAATCTAGTCTGCCAGTGTACAGACTATCGCATGGATTCAGAAGAAGTGGAATTCTGGCTAAATTTGAGGAAACTGCCGTCCTGCTTTGTCACACGGGAAGTGATTAATGAGTTTCAGAGCAACCCATCAATGTCAATTTGTCATTTGTTTCTGGTCGGCAATAAACAATGCATATCTATCGAGATGCTATTCTTGGACCACAGTCAAATCCTGAAATGCAATATGCCGCCCATGTTGTTGCAAGGTGATACCAAAGGCAACCCATTCCTGCTCGAGAGATTATCACAACACATTACGTATTCACAAGTTATGCAAACAATTATTGTCGGTTCGCACTCGCTCGGTGGTGTTGATATGAGTAGGAATCTAGAAAAAATGCAAAAAATCTGCACCGTGCAGTATGAAGCCTTTTGTGAGATGATGCATCAATTGTACAATTTAGAAACACCACAGGCAACTGTATTGGTGCACATGAATAACGTGAAACTTTTAAAGATTGAATACGGCCACGGAATCGTCTTCCATATATTTGCCCACATATTCAAAACACAGAGAATAGATTTAGAGTACTTTATTAAACTAATCTTAAACAACTATTACACAATCGTGGATTACCAGCTATTTACACAACTATCGCGACTGGCCAGCCGTGTGATTAAACAACAACCACATTGTGGTCACATGAAAAGAGAGATTTTAGGACGGTAAAAAAGCAAAAGATCATGAATGCGAAAAAACACAAGCGTAAACTACAACTATCTCTAGCATCACCATACTCGCGCGGCTGATTGTTATTGTCTAAAAAATTTTATTGCAGTTACCGGATCTTGACAAAAATGTTTTCACCACATACTTGTGTTGAAAAGCTATCAACAATCTCGTTTAGAGCTTTTGAAGTTTCAAATTTAGAAGACATCAAGTGCTTCATTTGTGAAAATTTTTCCACCATTATCCGGTTGAAATCTGTAATCTTCATGGGCAAAGCACTAACCCCCACGTTGCCGGCGATATTTCTGGTCGGTTGATTATTATTTATGACAATCTCCGTATTATGGGCCAATTCTGGTGATTTTTTCTGCGACAGTGGCTGCGACAAATGATTATAAAACATGTCACTCATCATCCAGATAAATAAATAGAGTCCGGTTTCGCCCGAATCCAGTTTCTTGTACATGGCATATTTCTGCATCGTTAGCTGGCAGCCGAGAACTTCATTTGTATACTTGAGTGTACCGTCATTAACGAAATCTGTCCGCGCAAATTTAGCGCCCGCCACTACTTCGGCAAACTGGTAGCGGCGATTAAATAGCTTCATGCGTACAATTTCGGCCGTGTCTGAGGTGGCGGGAACGGGGTTCGATGAAAATATGGGCTGGCACGCGATACGCAGTTTGGAAAAGTTTTGCGTAAAGAATTTGCGCTCACTGAGCACGCTAAAGTTGCAAATGTTTTTAAACTCGCTGCCGACCTTCTTGACCTCATCAAACCATACAACCAGGTTGGCGGCGAATGGAAACGTAAAGATGTTGCCCGAATCCTTTTCGCAGTTGAGCAGATCGGCTCCATTAAAGTGCTGCTTGACATCGGTGGCAAACAACTTCATGATGATCTCGATAAAGAAATTCTTGCCGGTGCCGGTCCTGTTGTAGAAGACTAGCGCCTCACGGGTAGTGTTGCCCTTGTACGTGAGGCCGCAGAGACTCTTCAAGAGATCAACCATTGTGCCGGCCTCAAACTGTCCCTGCATAACGAGATTGACGATGCCGCCAAATAGGTGCTGATAGATATCAGCCGGCAGTTTGTTGGGCTGAGGGTATCCGCGCTCTAGGCTGTAGCCGCGAATAAAGGTGTTGAGTTCATCATCCGGCAGGGTGACCATTGTGGCAAAGTAGAATTTCTCAAACAGTTTCGCCAGCGTAGATCCGCCATACGACAGCACAACGTTGCCGCAATGTCTAATCAAAAGCTCGCAAATCTCTCCATATAGCGCCTCTTGGTTGTCGTAGAGTTTGCGGAAAAAGGCCGTGTCTGCGTGTATGTGGTGGCGTCCCATCCGCACAAACCACGTCAAGATGAGAAAAACAAACGATGTGTGGCGGGGTGGAATCTGCACGAGGCTCGTGTCGGTGGTGGAGTTTAGAAATGCCTTAAACGCCATTATATTGATCGTACTGTAGATATCGTCAGTCTCGTATAGGGTGTTGTGTTGCAGCAGCATGATGCGGTTGTCGGTGACAAGGTCCTTATTGGAGAGGCTCTTTGGATACCAAAAACGCCACATATTTGGTAAAGAGCTTCGACACATCGTTGGTAGCGGCGGGCTTGGGCTGGGTTGTGTTCCCGCGCTTGCGCTTGGCCGGGGGTTGTTCCCTTTCGCCGGCGGTCGCCCCAAAGACCTTGCCAAAGTGCTCAAATCGCGCCTGCACGTTCGGCAGCCGGCCCATGTCGAGTAAAAAAAACAGCAAATCTGGAAAGATGAAGGTGCCGGTGATCGCGGTGGTGTAACTCTCGAGGTTCATCTGGACATCTGGTCCGAGTATGTGCAGGATGGTAAACTGGAGTGCGGGCGGTTGCGCGAGAATCAGCAGCAGCCCATAGACATTGTTGATCTTGTCCCGCAGCGTCTGCTCGGACGAGTGCAGCTTGGCCCGCAGAAACAGCGACACGACCGAGGTAACGTGGCCAGCGTTGAGCATCTCGGTAAATATATGGCGGTACATCGAAGCCAGCATCTCGTTGTGCTGCAACTGGCTCTCTGGGAGGTTTATGTTGACGTTTAGCGACAACTTGCAGTCGTTGAGCCGCTTTTCAATAAATTTTCTATCTACACAACACGGTAGGTTATGCGCTTCACAGTACACGGCATAGGCATACGGAATAACGGCGGCCAGGTCCGGCCACTGCTTCCCAATACAGATATCAATCAGCCTAAAGATGCGCGTCCAGGTGGTGTCGTCGACCCGCTCGGAACATACGTTATATATCTGCTTCATCAGCTTGGCTTCGTCCTCGGTCAGCACCGGGTCGCACTTGCGCCTGATTGCGTCCAGGTCGCACGCACCCTCGTCGTCATCGAGCTCGCTGCGCACCATGTTGATGGTGGTAAAGAGATCATCGATATTGTCTGGCTCATCTTCCTCTGCGCACACAGATTCGAAAATCTCGCTGATGGGCCGCCGAAAGGCGATATCGGTCTTGAACACAATGTCGTAAAACTCTTCCCTCTCGAGCAGATCGTGTTGCGCCGCTTCATCTACCGAAGCGGAATCCGACACGGTGGTCCAGGTCGCGCGGTTACACAACTGTATGTGGCAGCGAAAGAGTTGCTCGAGCGTGTTTTGGTTCACCTGCAGCGACCGCCTACCTGAATGAAATCCGATGCGCGACGATAAATTAAATTTGCTGTAGAAGAAATCGAGCCTGCCCGAAGGCACAAATGTCGTCTCGAAGAATCCATTATGTCCCGTGATGTACGGTACAGCTGCCTTGGTGGCCGGCCGCGTAAATAGCGTGTATATCTTGCGCTTGTCGACGGCCACGGGCGACAATCTGAACCACTGGTCAATGGTGGGCCGCTCTACAAAGACGGCGTCGCTGGTATCGTATATCAGGTGGCTGCGTCCCCCGGGCAGTGTCCAGCACTCGACCAGGTCGATGGAAACCCCTCCGCCGGGATTAAGTCCGCTGGCCAAATCCATCAAAAGCAAGTCGTTGGTGAGCGTGTCAAACTGCGCCTTCGATACCAGATGAAACGACGATTTGGGCGACTCCTGGCGCCGCGATATCGTGACCTTGTCCGGCCCAATATCGTAGCGCGCCAACTTGTCGAAAACGTACTGCAGTCCCTTATCGAGCTGGTTCGGCACGGGGTCGTCCAGGTCCACGAGCAGCCGGCGAAACGGCAGCCCCTTAAACTGCAACTGAATCGAGTGAGCGGGGAGGCCGCGCAGGAAACGCACATAAAGCACACACAGCAGGCAGTGGTATCCGACATAGGTGATGGGCTCGGGCCTCGTTGCGATAGCCACCCCCTGGGCGTTGATGGCCGGCTCGTAAGTGAAAAATTTTACATCGTCCTCGGCTGGCACAAATGCATGGTACAGGAAGCGAAGCAACTCGGGAACACTGCCATCGCCCATATAGGTGATGAGCTGCTGCTTGACACACTGCCGGTCACTACTCGGGATGCGACTCAGCTGAATAATGTTTCCAATAGATTCTTCAGCTTGCTTTTGGAGCTCGTCGATTGACGACATAGCGAATTTACATACACGATACAACTGAGTAATACCGTCACACTCAAAATCAGTGTCTCGACTAAATACTGAAAAAATTTCGCACCGTATTTATTCAAAATCATACGCCGATAGAGCTCTTCAAATGTAGTCATCTCTTACACATCTGTCGGAATCGCTCGCGCAGCTTCGCTAGTCAGTCGGATATGGCGGGAAGTTCGACAACCACCACCATCGAAACCGTCATCTTATCTATGGGAATGCGCTCGATATGACTGGAGCTCCCCGAGGGTTCGAGCTCGGCATGTCCAGCAGCGGATGAAAATTGTTGACCCCGCCTTGGTCTTCTGCGCATCTCGTTAGTATTAAATGGTGGTGCAACTAGAGCAGGGTATTGGGCGTGCAAAAGAGAAAAAGACTAGTTTAATCATCATCATTTATTGCATATTTTAAGATGGACAACCAGTACGAGCGCGCCTATGCCGACGTACGTTCTAACCGCAAGTCGGATATCGAGCGGGGGCTGGCGGCGATCGGCGAGCTGCTGCAGCAGCCAGAGTACAAGTTCAACCAGGACCTTGTGTTCAACCGGGCGTACGGGCACTACCGCCTCATGCACTACGCGGAGGTGGAGCGCATATTCAAGGGCCAGACAATTGTCGATGACCGCATACGTACACTCTACACGCTGTCGCAGGAGAAGAAGCACGAGCGGCAGGGGCTCATCACCAAGCAAAACAAAGTCAGCCAGCTGAGCGGAATCACAATAATCGCTCTCTTGACGGTTCTCCTATTTAAAATGACTTAGACAAATTTTAGATTACTACAAAGTTTATTTTTCTCTTCATCAATATGATGTACAATAGCAGATTTGTGCGTTGTAAAAAAAACACCATCTCGGCAAAGTTGAGTCTATTGTCGATGCGTACGGGCAGCTTGTGAAAGTTGGTGCGCACCAAAAAGGCGTAGAATGCAGCATAGGAAAAGCTGCTCTGCAGGCAATCGATGGTGTGCGCGTACTTGGTACTGGCGCTGCTGGCGGCGCCCAGCTTTATGTAGACCGTGTTGTCGTCGACCTTGGCGTGGTGGTACTTGAAATTGCATCTCTTTAAGAGTGAGTGCCACTCGGGGCTCTGGAAGTCGCACGGCCGAAGCAGGTCCTGGCACATATCGTGGAGCGCCACCCTGCTCGTGAAAAAGGTGTTGTAGTTGACTGGATCCAGCCGCGTCTGGCCGGCGGCCCTGCGTACCTCTTGGATGCGCTTTAGTTCCTTGTCGTAGGGCGTCTCTCTTTTTTTCTTGGCCGCCGCGGCGGGGGCCTTGAACTTTGGCATCTGGAGCGCCATCTTAAGTCTTTCGCGTCTTGAACGAGAATGTGGTTCCGGCAACTGGTTTACTGATTTTTATATTGACTGTTTTTTTCATCGCCTCATAGATGGGTCTGAAGCGGGCGTGGGTCTGTTTGTCGGGCTTACCGTCGATGGGGTTCTGGTCGATAAAGTGGTTGAGCACAGGCTGGATGGCAGTCTCCATGATGACCGAGATGACCGTGAGGTACGAGAGGTGAATCTTGTTGCGCGCCGTCCAGATATCTGAGAGATTGGCGTGCACCTGGCGCTCGATGATGCGAATATCTGGACAGGTGCCGGCTTCTTGGTTGCCTGTGGTGTTTGTGTTGAAAAACTGGGGCCCGTTGCCGCAGAAGCGCACATCGATGAGCTCGCGCTCGGGCGGGTCGTAGCGGCCGGCGTCGTTGGTGTGGTACTGGTACAGCGTCTCGGCCGACTCTTCTATGCATATGTCGGTGGATATCTTGTTGAGGACCTGCCGGTATTCGTCCTCGGAGTAGCCGGTGGCGGAGGCGTCCCAGTCCCAGTTGCTGTCGTTGGCGTGCGGAGCCCGGATATAGCCGTCATTGTTGTCGTAGAGGAAGAAGAAGAGCTTGATGTTGCCAACCAAACGGGCGAGCGCGGCCCGGCTGAAGGTGACGACCAGCAAACTGCACATGTTTTCGATAAAGATGTTGATCGGGAAGCTCATGGACGGCACTTGGTCCATCTGGTGGAACTTTATGTTCTCGTACGGCCCGAATCTCGTGCGTAAATATGTATACATGAATTCTTCAAAGCGCTCGGTAAAAAAATCGAGTATCGCTGTCGGGTTGGTGACGTCGACAAAGTGGTTAAAGATGTCGGCAATGGTATCGTGGGCCACGATGCCGAAAAAGAGGTGGTTGAATATTGCGGCGCAGCGCGCCAGGTTGGTGTAGTGGTACAGGTCCGGGGTCTTTTGGTCCAGCACCAGCTCGCCCAGTTTAGTGTTGGGCGGTGGACCCCCCATATAGGGCACATCAATTTCCATTGTGCTTACTTAATTTAGCCCTCGACACCGACAGCGACCCGCAACTCGATCGGCTTGTCAAAAATTAACAAGAGCTGATCCCGCCCGACCGGCCTGCGCGATCGCCAAGATCGAAAATCGAGAACGGTATGCTGCATGTGGGCAAAGTGCGGGGCTGCCCGCAACTTGCCCGCAAAAACTGAGTTGCATCACGCGGAATTTTTGCGGGCAAATTGTCTCGGCCCGCAGCTTGCCCGCTGAACTTTGTTATCCTGCCATATAAAAGTAACGAAATCTTGCGGGCAAGCTGCGGGCAAGGGGGTGTTTGCCCGTAAGGTTTTGGCCGGGACCCCTGTGGGCAAGCTGCGGTATGCCCGCAAAAAAACTCACCGACAACAAACACTCTGACATTTTTTTTCCGACAATCTTTAAAAACGAGTCGCAGGAAAAACTACTTGTCACAACTTTGCCACCCACCGAGCGAGTTGCACGATGGCGAGTACATTCTTTGAAGAGCAGCCGCAGTTGCCAAAACTAGCCAGAGCTAGGGTCCGGCGGATGACCAGGGTGCCGGCGACGCGGTGGATCCGGTCTGCGCTCTCGAAAATTGTTGTTGTTGTTTCCAATATACTTGATTAGAGAATTAGAGTTGTTTTATTTCACGACAAAAGTGTAGTAGAGGCATAGGGCGGCCATCGCCAAGATCAAGAAGACGGATGCTTCCTTGCCTACTGTCGCGGCCGACACGAGTGTGAGTAGCAAGGCGGCGGGCACAATCTTCAGTAGTGTATCGACCCTATCGAGTGTCGGTCCAATATAGTCGCTGTATTGGTCAAACGAGTCGACACGGAAATTCCGTATGTTATCATAGAGCTTGGCATCAGTTACGGCGGTATTTTCTTCATCTTCATCCTCCCAGTTGATGGACAGCCCGTCGGAATTGGTGGTCAGGCTCAAGAGGTGGTCGCTCTACCACACGAGTGTCGGTAGGGGGTCATCTTTGGCCTGCAGATCCAAGTAGTTGAGCGAGTACCCTATATTGGGGTTGCCCGCGGCCAGCGGCATAATCGAAAGCAAGTGGGGGTGGGTGGCCGGTGTCTCTACTGGGGGTTGCCCGTCTTTGGGCTGCAGACTGGCCTCGATCAGCGCCATGACCATTACGGGGCTCATTTCGACCGTGCGGGTGCCGTACTGCTGCTCCAGGTGCTGCAGGCCCACGATGCTGTACTGGTCGGCGGCGGCCTGGTCACCGAGCTCCTTGCTGTGGAAGAGGTCCTGAAATCCCAGAAAGAGGTCTACGAGCGCAATCACATCGAGCGCGACCATCACGGGGTTCATTAGGGAGACGGCAAACTTTATGGCCATGCCTAGCACGCGCGCCGTGGCCGCCACTACAAAATTGAGGGTTGCCTTGAAGGCGTTGATGCCAATCTCAATCATTGTGCGCGTAAAGGTCACGCGGCCCAGTCGCTCGGCCAGCTTCAGGAACACCTTTTCCATCTTTTGCAGTGCAATTGTGACTCCGTTCGCGCCCAGGCCAATGGCGGTATCTTCGCTGACGAGCGAGTGCAGAAATGCATATACCCGTTCTTCAGTCGTTATGGATTTGTCGGGTTCTTTATCCTCTTTTTCCGGCATATCCAGTTTGGCTCGTATGTGGCGGACAAGCATCTCGACCGCTTCAAATTCGTCAATCTCGCGCCGACCCTGGTGCAGGTACCGCATGTGCGCGGGCCGGTCCCTGTTGCGCGCGAGAAAATCGACTCCAATTGTGCCGTCGGTATGGAGGGACGGGGTCTGGTATATGAGCAGCGGCTCGACCAGCCGGCCCTCCCACCCGTACTCGGTGGTAAAGATGAGGTGCTCCATATTGGCACGCGTCATGCCGAGTTGAAAGAGCGTGACATCGGGGCTGATAAAATAGGCGCCCGGGTTGGTGTCGCGGTACCACTGGTCAAACGGTGGCGGGGGACTGGTCTTGATGGGTGGCAGGTTCGGCCGCTGCACGCCGGCGGCGCCCACCCCAGTCTCGAAATAGCGGGTGCCGTACTGGAAAGCCTTGAAAAGCACAGACGACCCCACGTACCCGAAAATATCTTCAAAGGTAGTGGTATCGCACCTACCGTCGTTAAACTGCAGCTGAAAGTCGTCGCAGTAATATTTGTTGATGCGCGCCCTAAACGTAACATTGTTGTTTCCGTCAGTGTATCCGTCCTCCTCAATGTCGAAGCCGGTGCCGATGGTATCGACCCGGGGCGCGGGGTGGTGCGTGGAGCGCGCGTAGTCGTCTACAGCCATAGCGAAGGTGCCGCTCAGCAGGGAGCAGCAGTCGCCCTTTGCGTGGTACATCGAGGACGGCATCGCCGAAGAGTCGGGCAGCAAATTGAAGCAGGCGGACTGGCATGCAACTACATCGCTGTTACCAGACTTGAAGACGCGGGGGGTGTCGTCACAGGTGCACTGCTTGCCGCGCGGATAGAATTGATTACACGAAACTTGTTGGCAAAATTTTTTATTTCCCCTAACTACTACATAGATGTTGTGCTCCGGACTGCCGCCCGGGCGCACTGAGTGGTTGTACGATATCTCGATGATGGCATGCGAAAATATGTGCGGCCAGATGCGCAGGTAGTGGTTAAAGTTGAGTAGCTTCTGCCGCTCGGTGACGTATTGGTACGAGTGTGCGTAGTCCAAGCTGGTTGGTGGATGAAACGGCATCTTAACTAGTGATGAGACAGCTTAACTAGAGCCAAGCACCTCGAGGCGGGCGCCCAGAGCACGGTCTAGCGCATCTAGAGTGTCAAGGCGGGGTCCCAAAGTTTCGTGACTCAGGCACCAAGCTCTTGCTCGGTATGAGGAGCTGCACACCCCGAGGAGCTCGAGCCCATCATTAAGTATTAATTATTAATTAAAAAAAACTTTAAGCGGTAGAGAGCTGCCTGCTTCACTCCTCACCAACTAAAGTTTAATGAGTGAATGGGTCGCGCGCGAAGCCACCGCTCAATATATAGTCGAGTTGCCGGAAAAAGCTCTTTTGTATGAAAATGTCTAAAGGCGCGTGACGGAATGACAAAAATGCTCAGTCTGCCGCTGACCGCCGACGAGTGCAGACCTCCCAAATAAAACATGGCCTACGATTCTACGCATTTATTTATAAAGATATTTACAAAGCTCTCAATCCTAAAGCTACACGAGGTACAGCGTATTGGTCCAAGGCACTCCTCACATACAAACACGTGCCCGCACAGCACAGCGATTCTCCTATAGGGCTTCGAGTTGCAATCATCGCACAGTAATCCCATAGAAGGGCGGTCATCATGGTCCACGGCGCGGTTGGCTGCAATAGGTGCTTTACAATATTGGGGTTAAAGATGCCTATGGTAGGTAGTATCGATTGCCGTCTGGCCCTTGTTGTTGACGGCGTTGATATCCGGGACAATGGCGGCGGCGAGGCGAACGGTGTCAAGGTGGTCGCTCGCGACTGCTAGGTGTAGTAGGGTGTTGCCGTCGTTATCTGTTATTGCAGGCAGCCGGTGGTGTGCCGGCTGTGCCCAGAATCGATGCTGCCGCGATATTACAGGCGGCACTTGGCCCATGTCCATCAGCAGCAGACGAGACAAGTGTGTATCTGGTGCAACAATTACCGGTGGAGACAGCGCTCAGAAAACAACAACCACGAGCACAGGATGCAGTGCCTGCGTGACCTGCTTCTCCAACAATGTAGTACACAGAATCTAGAAATAAACGATGAAAATTGAGCTAGTCTTTTTCCTTCTTTATAAATAAGCATGATTTCAGTGTCACGTGTTTGCAATCATTTTTACCAAACCGAAACACAATTTGGCGATATTGGCGAGTTTTGGCTGCAGCACAGCAAGACTCTCGATGAAGAGGGAGTGCTCGTGATTAGCTAGTCTATTGAGGGCGCAGTGTTCCGTATGGCGCGCGCCAACTACTTGCCGGTAAGGTTCCGGCCCGGCCGCTGGCCCGCCAGTTTGTCCACCGGCCAGACACTCACGATCGACGTGCTCTTTGTCGAGGCAGCCCATGCCGGATCTATACCTCCCTATATACTGGCTCGAAAGCTCGTCTTGCTCGTATAGATAAAAAGTAAAAATCGATATTGCGTTTTAAAAATTTATTTAGACAAAAGATGTATGACAATTGGGTAGGCCTGGGTCATATTTATGGTCAGGTGGTATGGTGGCAGTGAAGCAGTGGTTGGCCGGTCCGCTGACGTAGACGACAAGTCTGTCGAGCTGCTCTCCGTTGTCGGCGTCGGGGTCGAGCCGCTGCAAGCTGATTAGGTGCTCGCCGGTCAGGCCGCGCACAAGTTCTTCAATCTCGTCGTTCTGACTGGCGCTCGTCACTAAGATGAGGTGAAGATGAGGCCCGGCGCTTCCTCCATCGCAGACGCAGCAGTGGTCGATGGTGGTGACAGCGTCCAAGATGAGCCTAACGTTGCCAGCGGGTGCCTTTTTGTTCAGTACAAGATGTAAAAAGACGAGATCGCGCTTCGCCCGGAATGTAGAGCTCCAATCGTGCGACATCTTTGGTGGTTGGCGGTAAACTGATTAGGCGCTGCAGCTCTCGCAGCCTGCTTGCCGACTACAGACGGCAAATTGAGTAGCGTTAGCGGCTGGTTTCGTGCGCAGATAATACATGCCGGTCTTGAGGCCCAGCTTCCACCCGAAAAAGTGCATCGAGGTGAGCTTGCCAAAGCTGGGCACGCCCATATAAATGTTTTGCGACTGGCTCTGGTCGATAAAGGCGGCGCGGTCGGCGGCCATCTCCAGCACGGCGCGGTCGGCGGCCATCTCCAGCACGACGCGGTTATCGGCATGCCGAGCTGCACGCCCCGAGGAGCGCCAGCCCATCATTAAGTATTAATTATAAAATTAAAAAAACTTTAGGCGGTAAGGGAGCTGCCTGCTTCACTCCTCACCAACTAAAGTTTAATGAGTGAATGGGTCGCGCGCGAAGCCACCGCTCAATATATAGTCGAGTTGCCGGAAAAAGCTCTTTTGTATGAAAATGTGTCAAGGCGCGTGACGGAATGACAAAAATGCTCAGTCTGCCGCTGACCGCCGACGAGTGCATACCTCTGGTGTATCGGGTAAGCAGATGTCGATACTAATGTTTTTGATTTTCGTATCGATCCAAGTTGCATCAATCCTACTCATATACGACATGAATATGCACGTAGTCTCCAGCTGCCTCCTCAGCTAGTATATAAGATACGATGTCAAACACGTTTTTCGTGCCGCATCGCGCATTGGCCTACGATTTGATTGTGCGCTACCCCCCGGGCTACTTTTTGGTACCCGTATTTAAAGATGGTAAACCGGGATACGAGTGGTTCTACAATCCCTCTTCACAGCCGCGCGAATTTGGCAACATTGTAATTGAGAAGCCGCAAAAGAGGATTGCGGGCATTAATTCGTCGCGCGTCTCCAAGATTAGTTGCTTCAAGGCGCCGCCCAAACGCAAGGTGGAGACCTTTGTGATGCATATGCCCCAGATGCAGACCAGCGAGCAGGAACTGATGCAGGCGGTCAATAAATTCAAGCCAAAAAACACCGCAATCAATGTGCGGATGGACGGGGCCGTCTGTGGCCAGTCGCAGAGTAAAAAAGCAAAGCTAGACGATGTAAACATGGCCGGGCCGTCCTACACGCTGCCCGTCATCGACGACACTTCAGTGCCCATGGAGTTGGAAGAGCAAGAGACTACTGTTATTCGTGACGGCGAGCTACCGACACAGCAGTCCCGGAATCTGAGATCGAAACGGGCAGCAGCGGGACAGGGGGCGAAACTCACCACTCGATACTTTCCCGAGCAAAATGCCAAGAGAAAGTTTGTGATTGGCGGCGTAGAGCTGCAAGAAGTACAGTTCCCGCGACTCGCCAATTTGGCGCCGATCTACCAGTTTGAGGCTCCCGAGTTGGGCGATTCGACACTGCGTTCGCTATTCAACACCTCGACAAAACTACCAGACACTTACCCCAATATGGCCCTGGTGGGAAAAATGGTTAAGTTTACCGATGGCCAGAAATACCTCCCGAACATTGATGCCGCGACAATGAATCGCATCGTCGGGCCGGCCGCCGAGTCGCCCATCTTTTGGCAATTTGGCCCAGTCAATCTCTTCAATGCTATTATCATCGATGTTAAAAACGCGACAGAACTGAAGAAGCTGACGCGATACCTGGGTTATTTAGTGGTCGGGTTCCTGTACAGCCATGATCTAATCAAACCGGCGAGAATCATGTCGAAGAATGCCAACCTCTCGCTCATAGATACCCCCAATGCGGACATGGTGGCAGCCGCCCTCAAACAATATAACCAGCTAATCAGAACTAACCCCGACCTATGGCTTGGGCGAAACATGCTGCAACTCGGCAGCACGGATGTATACGAGGTTAGATACGTCATCGACCAAATCATTGCCACTCCAATCGATTCATCGCGATACACAAATGAAGATAAAAACGGTGTCATAACAAACAAAAAATTCCCACTCAGCGAATTCGACGGAAAGGAAATCTTATAATGGGTGTCTATGTAAGATGGCCGAAGACAAGAATGGGTTTGGTCCATTCGACGATTTAATATCATTTTTTACGTTTTCGCCCGACAGCATCTACAGCGACCCGGCCCGAATAATCAATGTAGCGTCAACGGCAAAGGTTCGGCCCGAGTTGCTGGAGAGGCTCGCCGAGTTTGAGCGTGTGATTGACGATTATTCAAAGCAAAAGACCATCAACTATACACAGCATACGGTGTCTAAGCTGCGCGATGCAGTTTTCCTGTTTGGCAAGAGCGCCTTTATCGAGTTCAAGGGAAAGCGAGAGTCTGACCTATCGCGCGACCAACTAATGTTTTGCTACCGCATGTCCAACCTGGCCATTCACATTGATTCGTTAATGGCTGCGACCCGCGAGAACAACGACCTGAACACTCTATACACGGTGCTCCAGAACGCGCGCCTGTTTAACAACATTGATCTTAATCGGGTACAGCAGTTTGCGGCCAAGGTCGCGGGAGGCGGTGGCGCAGGTGGCAGCAACGACGCATTTGAAGAGACCACTGTCTCGGAATCGTTTGAAAACATTTTCGGCATCGACGACATTCGGCGGCAGTTTCATACCACCCCAGCGGGAAATGGAATCATACCAAGAGGCATGATGGTGGCCTTTTTTGGAAGGCGGAAAGGCCTTCCTTTTGGCATTCCGCTCCATATCTTTTTTGTGAAGCCATGTCATTAGGAGGAATGAGTTGAAAAGCTCTAAAAGCTCATTATCCTTCCCCACGCATTCCCGGTAAGGCGTTTGTGATACATCTTTTTTGTTGCTTCCAAGGCAAACGCAAAAACCATACTTATCCATGTTTGATCTTTCCATTTTACTTTTTAGGAACTACGAATACGAACTCCTTCCTAAAAGCTTCTTGAGGAAGGCCTTCACGCTTTTCCCGCTGGGACGTTACTAGGCAGCGTGCTGAGTCGCAAGCCCCAAGTGATTATGCTCACTGGTCCCCCGGGCACCGGCAAATCGACACTGGCCCGGGCCGCCGCCACCATGCACTCGGGCGGCCGCGTGTTCCAGCTAAAGCTATCCAACCTAAATAGCCCGGTGGTGGGGGCCGCGGAGAAGGCGCTCGAAGCCCTCTTTGACACCCTATCGAGCTCGACGCGTCCCTACACCGTGATTCTCGACGAGATGGACAATGTGTTTGGCGCGGACGTGCCCAAGCACCTGCAGTCGGTGCGCACCATGATTCAAACCGAACTGGACGGCAACGGCCGCACGATGGGGTCCAATGTGCTGATTATCGGCATCACAAACCACTTTGACCAACTAGACAGCGCCATCAGGCGGCGATCTACCACCATCATATACGTGCCTCCCCCCGCGCCCCAGTTTGCCAAGGAATACCTGATCCGGCGGCTGAGCACGACGCGCGACAATGTGTTTCTGGACCACATATACCAGATGCTCAAGCCACTCGAGGCCCAGTACACCTCCCAAGTATTTGTGCCCGGGCGGGTTGTCACCAATGCCAACATCAACGCAATCGTCGACATTGCCCGAAACAGACAGCTGGCGTACGGCGACCCCTTGGAGAAACTAACCAATGATAACCCCGCAATACTTGAAGTTGTGGCCCTCCAGTCCGACGGTATCGCGGGCACCACCGTCACACCCGAATACGTGTTTGAGTACTGCAGGAACAATACGATGGTCGACGTTATTATTGTGCCGCTGCCGAAAGTCGTGAGGGAGTCAACCTCCAATGTGCCGTTCATGACCGAGAATGATTTGCGCGAGTTTGAGAAAAAGAACCTGCTCTAAAAAATACTGGATAGATAACGGATTTTCGCCGCGAAAAAAATATTGACGACAGCGTGGTTCAGATCCAGAGGTACTCGAGGCCCGATGCAGAGCCATCAGCGTTTAGCTGCCCACCGTGGTTGTAGTTGAATAGGGTCGAGGGCGGCAGGCACACATCCAGCAGCACGCTTGGTAGGCGGTCGCCGCACTTGGCGGCCTGATGCATGCCCGATGCTACCATAAAGATGGCGACCCGGTCAAACAGAAAGTCGTGCAGGGGGCCCAGGTCAAATCGACACCATATCCCTGGGTCCGAGCCAAACAGCCTGTACATGAGCACACTCTCGTATGCTATGGCGTAGAGGGCGCGGGACAGCTCCAATGTGCTCCACAGGTACGTAATGTTTTCCTCGCCGTCCACCACCAGTTGCTGGATCCTGCGCTTCAGATAGCGATGCTCGAGGTGTGGGCGGCTGCGGAAGAAGAGAAACTCGTCAATGTCGAGCTCAATATTTTTTTGCATCGTGGGGTCGACCACCTGGGCGTCGCGCGTGTACGCGTCCATCATGATCTGGAATGGCGTGACGCGTGACAGCAAGTTAAAGTCGCCCCGAGTCCGCTGCAGCGCCGCGTTGACAAACGTAGTGTGGTCCAGTCGGATGCTCTTTTTCGCAAACCACAAATTGCACATATCTAACCTGTCGATAACGACATTCTGGATTCTATCGATATACTGGGCCGCGTCCTTGAACCGGTAGTTGAACAGAATCTTGTCGTCAAAATTTGTAATGGTCGAGAGATCTTCATGCTGTAATATGTGCATCTTGCGCTTAAAGTGTATATGGGCCATCTGCTCGAGCTGGTCAATGTCTAGATTTGTGTAGAAGACGTAGTAGGCCATCTTACCTACTGGAACAAAAAAAACTCATACCTACCTCTGCTAACCAGTCATGTAGAAGCGTATGTCTGCATTCGTTACGCGCATTTTTTCGATGAGTTGCGTCCACGCCGAGGTGGCGGAGGGCGCTGGGTTAGTGGGTGAAGGCGGGGGAAGCAAGAGTTCTGTTTCGGCAATGGGGGTGGGTTCGTCGAACGCGTTCGAGTCCAGAAATACACCCGTGCACATGGCCTGCGACTTGTGCACACAGACATTCAGAGAGGGGTGGAACATCAGTTTATTGCCGCACGACTGCAGCGTGCCCCTGCCGTGGGCGCACTGGATAAACTGTGTACAATCCGGCAGTACGGGGATATACAACTTACCGTACTCCTTGCAGGCATCATCAATATTTCTGCCGCCGGCAGACCAACCTGTATCTATGGACAAGACTTAGTATAAATAATGAAAACAACATTCAGCTTATATATGCATTTATTGATTAAACAAGTCAGTCATTAATTGATAGTAATTTGCCATTTGCCTGATATTGCTGACTGCGCAGGACCCGTTGCCGCGGCCGTGGAAGGCACAGCATTCGTTGGCCACTAGCTTCTCGGGAAATGTCTTGATGGTGACGTTCGGCCCAAAGATGGTGCGCACAAATTTCAGCTTATTGATCCCGCGAATGACGATGGTGGCGTTGTTCGGGACAGAGTTGCGCAAGCCCTCATCGTTTAGCAGTTCGGCGTGTCGGCACTTGATGTTCCTGCAGAGCCGGACCCCGGTGTAGTGGGAGTTGTGTATCGAGGTGTTGTTTGGGTGCTCACACTTCATGAAAATTCGGTGCACCACGAACGGTATATGCGGCATGGCGATGGCCAGCTCGACCGGCATCTTGTCGATAAACTGCACATCGAGCAATACCACCAGGGTGTTGGAGGAGACATCTTCCCTGCGCAGGTAGTGATCGGCAGCAGTCATGCTTACTTATATGTTGATGTATCTTATCCGGTCCTTGCGATCTACACGAGTGAGCATCACATAAAGCTCCTGCTTACTTATATTGGCGACATCGATGGCCATATCGTTCTTGATGGTGCTGCCCTGGGCCGAGTAAAAGGTGTTGGCAAAGCCCAGCTGCACCGGAAACCCATACAGCGGCTCTTTGCCGAACAAATTCTGGTTGAATGTTTGTAGGTATATGGCAAATTTGTTCCTCGACAGCGGCTCGTACACCACCAACTCCTTCTCCGTCCAGTCCAGCAGGTAAACAATCGACAGACGCGGCACCGGCAAACCGTAAGCCAGCACGCGGTATGGAAAATGCTTCACCAGCGGCAACACCTTCAGGTACGGTCCTCCGTGCTTCAACTCCCCTATGTCTTCAGGACCCAAATCGACATCGAAATAATGAAATTGCACATAATCACGCACATAGAGAGTAGGCTTCTGTTGTTGATAGTTTTGCGCCTGGTGTACGACAGAGAGGGCCAGCAGCAGATTGTAGTGGTGCAGCTGGGTGTTTGAGAATGTGTACAGCCGGGTGTGGAGTATTTGTTTAAAGTAGTCGTCTCCGCGCTCGAAAATCTCCCTGTGCGGGGTGGCGTCGATCAATCCAAACGGGTACCTGTAGTCAATCACGTGTGGAGGGTAGTCGAAGAACGAGATGAGCATCTGGCGGTACTCTTCTGTGCCGGGTAGCGAGACCAGGCGCTGCACAAACGCCAACATGTCTGTGTCCGTGATGCGCTTCTGCTCCTCGAACCGTATGCTGAGCTCGGCGCTGCGCGAAAAATCAAACTCACCCCCGCCTACCGGCCTGAAGAGTGGCGGAATTTGGCGCTTGTCCCCGGCCAGGATGACGAGCAGCGACGAATCAAATTTCAAGCAGTAGGCACACAGCGCAGCCATCGCAAACAGCAGCAATCCGTCCGAGTGAACTGCGTACTCGTCGAAAAAAATCACCTCCACCCCCACCAAGCGATTCAGGACCCGGTCCCGTAGAAAGCTGGTCATCTGGGGGTTGTAGATAAACTGCTCGTTGTAGTGCTGAAGCAGATCGGCCACCAATGTGTATTGTACGAATGAGAATCCAAGCAGCGTCATCACGAGCGAACACAGAGTCGCCGTCTCCAGCCCCAGTTCCCTCCTGATGCGATCGTTTAGCAGGTGTGTGTGCGACAGGTAGAGCACGCGCGATGACTCGACTGCGCCCGAGTTCAAGATGCCCGATAACGATACAGTCTTTCCGCTGCCCGGCTGGCCGTCCACCACCATGTACTTGAACCCCGGTACCCCGACCAGCGACTGTGCCTGCTCGATAACCTCTCGCTGCTCCTTGGTATACTCGAAGCTGACGGGCTCGGGCGCCGGCGGTGGTTCTATCGGCTCGGATAGCAGGTTAATGATGCGCAGACAGGTAGACTCTTCTTGATTTCGCTTTCGCTTCTTGCCCCTGTTCCGAAACGTAAACATGTCGGCTTCGAGCTTCGATAGGAGAAGCCTAACCTGTGCAAACTCGATGCGAGTCAGTCCAATCTCTTCGAATGATGAAAAGTTGAAGCGGCGGCTGTTTTTAAATAGTCGGTGGTGGGTCGTCTCTACAGGCAGTTTGACGCTGTTTGCTAGCTCGAGCAGTTCGGCGGGGAATATTTGAGTGAGCGCCTCGACAGCGGCGAGGTCTTTGTTCATCCAGTAGTTTTGATTGAATCTAGCTGCGGCGGCGGGCTTCTCTTTGGGAGCTTCAGTGGTTTCAATGGAGTCCTTTTCTGCACAACCCTCTTCTTCTGGCGGCGCACTGTCCTCTTCATCCGATTCCCGCGATGCCGGGGGTGGACAGTCCTTTTCGTCCGAATCCCGCATGATTGATGAGCAATCGCTACAGTTTATCGAATTTTGCTATATACACAGGGAAAAGATTCTACAAGCGCTCTTCTGGGAGGGTGTCGTCCAAGTGAGTGAACAATCAAAGGTTCTAGACTTTTTAACACGCCTTGGATCCACCGGCCTGCACTTTGACAGCGAGGAGGAGACCCAACTCTTTATCAGGATTTTTGAGTTGTTTCTACGACACGCCTATATGGATTGATATGAAAATAAAAATACGAGTTTATATGAAATGGTTTTTTATTTATTTCTTAGAACCCTTAACAATAGATACAGCATGATTACGTAGTTTCGTAATGTTTAGCTGGGCGCTCGTCAGCAGTGTGATGAGTTTATTGATGTTGAACTTTTCATTCGGGAAGTTGTTTAGCGACACGATGCGCTTGGGTTCCTTGCTGAAGAACTGTACCCACAGCTCCCGCTCCGGGAACAGAATGTTGTCAAAGAGATTGTTGTAGTCGCTCAGCACAGCCCGCAGCGCGTTGCCCACCTCCTGGCCAATATGGTTGCTCTTTATCACGTTCTGCAGCACGTACAGTACAAAGTACTTTATGCGCACGTGGTATGGTGCCGAATGTGTTATGATGTACGGCACAACTGAAGTGCTGTCGATCGACAAGTTTTGGTAGATGGCGTACTTTTCATTGTCCTTGATGGCGGCCCAGCGCTCGTATACGCGGCTGACGTCATCCTCGGTGGGGGTGCCCCGCTTCAGCTGGTAGTGGTAGTACTGGTTCAGCTGCCTGTTTTTCTTCACATACTTGCGCAAGATGTACTGCTCGGGATCGTCGACGGCGCGCCCCGGCTCCAAGCCCTGCAGCACGTTGAGCCAAAAGACTCGATTGTGGCGAGTATCGTCCAGTAATAGCCGCTGCATGTTTTCAAAGAACATGCGCACCACCATCGCCTCCATATCTTCGACATCCATAAAGATCAAGTACATGACGTTGATGATTTGCAGCACGATGTAGACGCCAAACTCGACGGAAAACTGGCTGTTGAGATCAAATACGAGTCGCACCGCCTCGGAGAGGTCGCCAGCCTCCATGGCCGCGCGCAAGTCTGCGACAATCTGCTTGATGTGCGCCCAGAGATCGGGATCGTGACGCTCGACGGGCGCAATGGCATTCTTGAAATGCGTCACCAGCACAGTGTCGATGAATCCGTGCACATTCTTCTGGAAAAACTCGTACAAGTCGATATCGAAAATCTTGCAGCCGTTTTTGAGCTTGAGCCGCGTCAGCAACTCGTCACACAGGGCATAGAGTTCGTTGGGCAGGTTGTATGCGCCACCATCGACAGACACCTCGGTGCAGTCGCGCAACAAGTGCAGGTTGGCTGTAATCAGGTTGCGCAAAAGCGCTTCGTCGATACTGCCCTTCAAGACGGTGTTGTCGTCAATCTCTCGATGGTACGAATCCTCTAGAGAATCCCATACCATGTAGTTGAAAAGGTTTTTGATTGAAATACAAATCATTCTTATATATTGATTTTTTATTGAGAAAGCAAATCGTACATGGATTAAGAAAGCAAATCGTACACGGCTACAGACTCTACATTGCAAGAAAGGTAGATTGTGCCATCGGAATACTTGGCGACAAAGTCCTTCATGAGGTAGACTCCGTACTGACCAATCAATTTGGCGTCCCAATTCTTCTTGGTCAACTCATGGGTACTGATCGTTGATGTAAGATCAATGCGATGATACTTGATAATGTCGGTGTGGGCGCGCACGTCAATGTTGCCGTGGACGCGGATGCCATGGAAACTCATCTGGGCTGCATCGGCCAGCGATATCGAGTAGGTCACAAACGTGTTGTTGATGCTCTTATTCTCGCGCTTCCGCATCGTGCCGTAAAACGCCCCCGAAAACATATTGAGCGAGTGGATACCCACCTTGGTGCTGTCCGGGGTTGTAACTCTGAAAAAGCAGTCGTTGATCCATCCATTCTCCAGCGGACTGGAAGTCTTTACAAATAGACTCAAGTCCTGGAACATAAAGTTGTAGTTGGCCTGCAGCTTCATGAAGACAAATGGGTTGCCGTCGCCGCCGGTAACAAACTTGTGGAACGGCTTCAGGGACTCGGTATTGAGCACAATCTCGGCGATATTTTCCGCCAAAAATGAAGCCTTTTGCTTATCCCACGCCGACAGCATCGGAATGACCGTCTCACAATCTTCGTCCTCGGGAACCTCGCGAACGACGCTGCTGGCCTTCATGACTGCAAGATTCTCAAATATATTGGCTGGCTTCTCGGCGCCCTGCTCTGCATCGGCCCCTTGACGCGAATGAGTCGCAAATATATTGGCTGGCTTCTCGGCGCCCTGCTCTGCATCGGCCCCTTGACGCGTATGAGTCGCAAATATATTGGCTGGCTTCTCGGCGCCCTGCTCTGCATCGGCCCACTTCTCTGGAACGTATGCAGTAAACTCACTCAAGAGATTGCGCCTAGCAGCCTTCAATGCACCCGACTCGTCATCGTTGGCGGAATGGAAGGGACGCTTCAAGTTGTTGTTCTGTCAATTTAGAAATAATTAGATCAATATCTACACTGCGACTCCCATCTAGACTGGCAATCAGACGACTAAACTCGGTCTCGGCTCTAGCAAAATTGTCGAGAATGATCTGCGTCGAAGGGTCGTACTCAATCAGCTCTGGGTCAAAGTTGCTCAGCACGCGCTCCAGGTTGGCCCACATCACATACTCGCCCGTCGAGTCGATGGCCGCGCGCTCCATCCTGTCACATGATTCGCGCATCTCGTCACGGTACGCGTTCGGCCTGCTATCCATGCCCTGGTAGTATATGACCTGGTACAGACGCGCCACCTCGAGCGGGTTGGCCTCGTCCACAATGAATTGGCGAAACTCTCTGGCGTACTGCATAAAATTGTCCAGCTGCTTCTTGTTGGCCGGTGTCGGATTGAGCACGAGCTGATTGATAAAGTCGACGGCCGAGTTGTCGTCTAGACCGCATGTCGCCCAGTTATGCTCGAGAAATTTATTCATACTTACCATGGTGGTGGTGGTTGTATTGTTGAATGAAGCCATCTCTTTGGTACTTGGTTGTAGCTTTATTGGTACTTGGTTGTAGCTGTAGAGGTGTTTACTACATGCGGGTGTGTTTGAAACTGAATTAGTTTAGCCGGCGGCTCCGCTTTTATACCCGCCGATACCCGCCGCGAATCCATAAGATGTTTGACGATATCTACGAATTTATCACGACAAACTCCTTTGGGCCCTGCTGCGCCGATTTCGTCGAGTCGCACGGCAGCCGATACGCACTCATCTGGCCGTACAGCTACTACATGATCAACAACGACGGCGCCGTCTACGTTTTGCTGACAAAGTCGCGCCAAATCACCAACTGCAACGCCATCAAGTTTACGACCACCACCATGGAGAAAAAAAGCATTCTCGTCTCGTTCAGCGCCATCGACGAGCTCCTTAGTTCGGGTAACTCAGAGCGGGCGGTGCTGTTCAAGGAGGTGCGCGACTACCGCATCGACGACATCATCAACCGACTCCTCCAGCTCGGCATCTTTAGAGTCGCGTAGAGGGCGGCAGCACGAGGCTGCTGTAGATGCGGAAAAACTTTTTGTATTGCTCCCTGTTGACGAGCGATGGCGAGTAGCGGAACGGGCCGGGTATCCGCCGCTGGATGAATGTGTGTAGCGCCAGCAGCACCTCGGTGAGCGAGGCCTCCTCCAGGGCCAAAACCAGGTCATCGAGGCGGGAGTGGTAGTGCCGCAGGCAGTCGCCGCAGCGAATCATGCTCGCCACAAACAGCAGAAACCCCTGCTTCTCGGCCCGGCTGCCGGCGTGCAGGTCGATGTGCATCGAAACCGTGTGCAACCAGTCCCAGATGTACGGAGCGTGGTGCGTGGGCCACACCATCGACAGCGGCGACTCGTACAGCCACTCGACAGAGCCCATGGTCACGGTCAGGAACGCGGCACTGTGCGCCGTAATCTCGTTAAGGGGTGCGCCGCGCTCGTAGAGCTTTTTAAATTGCTGGTGCAGCGCCAGGGCGCGCTCATTCAGTTGTTTGTCGCTGAGCTGCTTGGGTGTGCCAAGCACCGAGTACATTGTCTTGATAAACATGCATGTATGCGCGGGGTCGTTGCCAATCAAATTTAGCAGCGCCACGGCACTGGCCCTCATAAAGGTATCCATATTGGCAAGCTTATTGAATTAAGATCACTACCGCGAGGGGTCGAGCAACCGCTCATTGAATTAAGATGGATCCCTCCGATATCGATAGGATCGCGACAGCCGCCAGCACCAGCGTGCACGGGAAGAAACGGCAAGCAGTCGTCAAGAGCCACCTCAAGCACATTAACGGTAATTTCACACTCTTTAATGAAGAGGAATTTGTGCGCTTCATCACAAAAAAATACATGGAGGCTAAAGCCGCCAACACGCGGTTCGCCGTCAACTACTTCAAGAGTGTGCTAGACACAATCACGCGCGTACATAAAATCACGACCTTTAACCCCAAAAAGATTTTCAGGGTGGTGGCCAACCTCAACAAGATGTTCAACACGGAATCGCGCGAGTCGCATTTCTACGACGGGCAGGGCCGCTGCCTCGATATCGATTTCAAGCGGCTGCGAGAGAGCATGCCGACGGGCCCCGAGAAGCAGGCCGCCGTGTACACGGAAGAGGAGATGATGGGCATATGTCGCTACTACAAGCAGCACTTGGACGCTTTCGTGGCGCGCACAGACAAAGCGGTGCCCACCCTGCATGACGAGCTCGCGCTGCTGGTAGTATTCCTGGCGGCCACCTCGAAACGTGTCGGGGAGTTGCTCGCGCTCACCAAGAAAAAGCTCGATGATCTCGTCATCAATAATGAGACATTTATTAAATCGAAAACCGGCACCGGCGTAGACACGCTGAATGTGCCCGTGCAGTTTGCCGTGATACTGGAGCGGTACATGTGCGTGACCAACCTCAACAATGCCGAGGAAAATACGCCATTATTTACGTTCCCGTACCTCAAATATTACCGGCAGTTTGCCAAACAATTTGCTGCACTCTTTGGAAAAGATAAAAAGCGGTCGCGGCTCGGGTTCCACGCATTCAGAAACTTTTATGTCGAGCGCTACTACAAGGTCAATCCCAACCTGGCGCGCGCCATCCTGGGGCACACCAACATGCGCATGACTCGGAGGTACCTAAACAAACAGACACGTGCAAACGAGCCCAAGCAGGCCAAGACACTCCTCAACCAGCTCTACCCATTTAATGAGAGTGAACAATAAATCTTGAATAAATTGAAAAGTTTTTTCTCTGCACTCGTCGGCGGTCAGCGGCAGACTGAGCATTTTTGTCATTCCGTCACGCGCCTTGACACATTTTCATACAAAAGAGCTTTTTCCGGCAACTCGACTATATATTGAGCGGTGGCTTCGCGCGCGACTTTAATTTATCGAGTATGTAGAGCAGTTGTCGAGATTTTTGACCCCCGCCTCGGTCTTCTAGCGCACAATTATTAAGATGACTGTAATCGTTGTTGTTCCCGGGCTGGGCGGATCAAAGATTTATTGCAACTGCGGACCCCAGCCCCACCGCATGTACCCGACCCGCCTGTATGGCTTGTCACTCGAGTCGCACTTTTTCGATTGCGAAAAGACGAGCACCAAGATACTCAAGTCGTACGCGGGGGTGCCCATCTACAAGAGGATCATCGAGCGGCTGGAGAGGGTTTGCGCCGCGGTGGTGCCGTTCAGTTACGACTGGAGCCGTACCGACGCGCTGACGGTGGCCAAGCAGTTGGTCGATTTTTTGACCGTGCAGCAGCGAAACTTTGCCGGCCACAGCATCGTGCTAGTCGGACACTCGGCGGGCGGGCTCGCTATCCGGATCGCCGTCGAATACCTTGGTATGGACATGACCGCGCTGGGGGTTGCGCGCTGTTTCATATGTGCCACCACCCTATATGGCAGCCGGTTCCCAGAGAGCTACCACTCTGAAATGGCGCTATCTGATTATCTCTTTAATGGTATTCGGCGTATCACCAGTAAACCGCGGCTCGTGAATATGGGAGACATTTATAGGCTCGTCGACAAGTTTCCCTTTGCTGCCCTCATGTTTGTGCCGGGGTTCGTTTTGCGCGCCCGCCGAGCCATTGTGTCGGGTATGGTCGAGCCGTACCAGCTATCGATACTCGACTCCATCACCAACAGGCTGGAGCACATGGATTTTTCCCACGGCCGCTACGTATTCTACTACAATATCGGTACACGGACAAACGTTAGGGTGACGCTCGACCGACAGATTGCCGCCTCGTTTCTATATGCGAAAAAGAATATCGAGTTTAAGCGCGTCGACTGCAAATGGGGGGTAGTCGAGTTTGCCTTCACCGTCAACGGAGATGGCACAGTTCTGCCCGCCGTCGACAATCTCTGTAGCAGTGTGCTGATTTTAGATACAACCCCGCTTGGGCACTCATTGGTGCTAAACAGCAAGTTTCTTGTCGAGTGCATAAAAAAATCGCTTTGAAAAAAAATTTTTATTTAGAAGTACTGTACAATTTATGTCTTAAAACTAGTGCCCAGTTCGAGATCGACGCGTTTCGTTACCTCCCTGAAACGCTTAAAGTAGCGCATTCCGCACAACGTAAAGATCAGCCATCCCACAATAGTCACAATGATACTGACCCCCGCCGTCACGCTCAGATATGTAATCGGATTGCCCATCTGCATCAGGATAACGTGTAGCAAGTTATTGGACTCCTCCACCTGCTTCTCAATCTCGCGAGTCTCGTTCTTCAACTCTTCTATCGGTGCAAGCGGCGTGGTCGGAATCTCGGCAGAACTGGTCCAGTTCTTTTCACTGGACGCCGGTGTACCATCGTCATTTGGTGTAGCATACGAGAAAGCCATACCAGGTGGCGCCGTGCTTGTAGTACTTGGGTTCTCAACCGGATTCTCTGCCGCGAGTGTTGGTACATGCTGTGCCGTCCCCGAAACCGGAATGATTGATGAGCTGTTTTCTGCCAGGCTATTTATTTCTGCACTCGTTGGTACAATTGTCGATATATTTGTTGGTGGTACACTTGGCTCGACAGTCAGCGGCAGACTTGGCTCGACAGTCAGCGGCAGACTTGGCTCGACAGTCAGCGGCAGAGTTGGCTCGACGGTCGATGGTAGAGTCGGTTGCGTGGTTGGTGCAAATTCGCTGGTATCTGTAGGTGTGGGGTTTGTCCCCGCGACCAGTGTGCCCAAAAGTAACAGAACCAAACCAGAAACCATCTTTATGCGCATCTTCTTATTTAAGCAAATGTTGTATTATGTCGTGCTTCTAATTGGCTTGATCATACTAATCCTCGTAGACCGACTCCAATATAAATACAGACGCACACCAATGCAGCGCTACCGGTGGAATGGCAAGACGGTGGCAATGATCGAGCATGAAAATAAACTCCCGGAACGAGGTAACCTGGCGTGCAACCACACACAACCCAAAATGTGCTCAGTCAGCGACCCTCTGTCTTGTTCCCAGTGCGCCAATGTGCTGAGCCGATGTGTCCACCTCGAGCAAGACGAAATCATCGAGGGGCTCACACTGCGCGCCAACGAAACCTCCGACGAGGGCTACTGCCTATACGTCTCGAATAGCGATATGCGAATAAAGTGCACACAAAAGCGCGGCGGCAAATATGTATTGATTACGGATCGAAATTTCACCAAATATTCATACATTTGCCTGTGCACGACACCCGGATACTTTACAAATTCATCTGAATACTCGGACTGCGACACATTCACCGGCTGTCGGAACGGCCGAATGCGGAACACCGATTTTTCGACAATGGGGGCCATTCGCTGTGATTGCAACGACGGCTTTGAAGAAGTTCCCGGCTCCCACGATATCGCGCCCACTTGCCGGAAAAAAAATATCTACAAGACCCCCGCCGAGGCTGTCAACTACTACGCCATACTAGACCCCCAGTATATCGAGCCGGCGGTCCGCGATCGCTACCCCGACCTCTATTTTCCCAACCCCTGCTCGATAGACGCCCTCACGCGGGAGCGACTCTTTAATACGAGCGTGGCATACGATGAAAAGCTACGGGTTGCGTACTGCGTGTCAGACAACCCATCTGTCGTCACAATTAGATTCGACTACAGCTACTTGATTGGAAACGGGGGAAAATATGCCAATGCCGTTGTCAAGATCACAAATACAGAGCACCCCCCAATGACGGTGATCAACCGCTACAATCCGAATCTGTCGATTGTCAGCGAGCAGGTGTACGAACAGCAACTCGATAGAAAGGAAACAAGGTACAAGCGCGGCCGCAGATTCTTTTACCGCGACCTGCGCCCGCACATTAAACTGCCATACATAGAGCCCGACTCGTACAACACCGGCGCCTTGGGGGATTTCTATAGAGGATTTCCCCTCATTTTGATCGCAAAATTGCCAGAAGCAAAGGTCATGGTCTACGATGCCCCCACCCCCGAAAAAATTACACATGTATGGGGGTTGGTCATGCACTATGTGCCCGTATTTATACCCGACTCGTTCGAGTCCTACAACCGCTCATACTGTGGCTCGCTGGCAGCCGCAAATCTGCCCAACGACTCTCGCATACATATGCTGTACCCGTCCCCCCCGTATCACCCCAGCGAATTTAGTGAGATTGGTCGTCACACAATCATGAAAGCGCCCAGAGGCGGTGACATCAGCAACATGCCGTACGCACAGGAAAACACCCCGTGGCCGGCCTTTACACGCTACACGATCCTGTTTTCGGGCATCGTGCTCAACTACGTGTCGTCCGACAACGAGCTCTTCTCAAAGCCACTAGATCCAGATGTAGAGTTTGCCATCAATACGTACCGTAAACTACTCGACCCCGATTGGAAGCCGCGGCCCGACAACATCAATTCGTACTCCTACCACACTCAATTCAGGATGATTACCCTGGCCAAAAACAAAGACCTACACATGTGGATAGAAAACTCATATGACCACGTCACACAGGGCATCATGGCGCCAAACAAGGAAACCGTGCGCTACACCTTTACCGATGGCAATCTCTCACTACCCGATTCCTATGCCTAGACAAAAGACTCTCATACAGCGAAAAAATTTTTTTATTTCAAATCAATCAATACAATCAATATACAGAGCAAACTGGGAAATTTCTCTCGAGCACCATCTTTCCAGCAACTGCAGTCACAGTAAAGACAATAAATCCCTTCTCGTCGACGGCCCGGTTGACAACTACACGCGAGTCGAAGCGTGGCTGCATGTCCTTGTTGTCCGTGACAAAGTACGCGCGCTCGTATCGCTTGAGCATGACGCGCTGTGGCGGGTACCCAATATTGTTGGCGACATGCAGCACAAATGTGCGATTCTTGCGCTCCTCCTCGGTCGGCATGTGGCGTGCTTCACCCTTCGATGAATCCGAGCGCACCTTTTTGGGCTTTTCAGCGGCTGGAGGCTCGGCACCAAAATCGATATTTAGGGGGTCTGCAGTTTGAGGTTCTGGAGCTGCTGGTGCTGCAGCTTGAGGCTGCTCTGCCTCTGATGGAGCTTGGGGCTCTAGCGCTTGTGGCGTTCCCGCCTTGGGTTTGGCAGCTTTAGGCTTGGTACGCTTCTTCGCTTTAGATTTGTTCGGTTTAGGCTTGAGGGCTGGCTCTGGTTGGGTTTCAGCTACTGGAGCAGACTCTGGAGCCACTTCTACAGCACTTACATCCATCCGCATCTTTTTCGAGCGCCCAGATGGCTTATTGTCGCGCTTCCTCTTTGGCTGCGTTTGCAGCACAATTTGGTCCCCGCAAAGATTGGCAGACGGTTCGCCCAGCGATTCGCCGAATAACGACTGTTCAGGGTCGGCTTGTGTCAGCATCTCAATTTCGATTTCGTCTCCGGGAACTACTTGATTCATCCGCATCTTATATATAAGTATTATCGATGGTTGTATCACAAATGACAATGATTCCAAGTGCGGTAGGCTGTCGCTCTTGCTGCTTGCCGCTTACACTCACAAATGTGTGGTCTGATCACGCCGATTGCCGGTTTAAAACTGACTGCTCCACCAAGATTCGGTTATACTTTTATAGCGATGTAGATCAGCTGGTCCAAGATATGGTCGACTGCCGCTACCTAGAGGTCGAAGAGCCGCCAACCCCTGACACCAGCGACGATAGCGATACCGAGTCGTGTTCTGATGAGGAGCTGCCGCCCCGTATCCGCACTAAGCCACCACGATTCGACCCCGAGCCCGTGAGCAAGCGCGACTTTATCGATGAGCGCCTCGTGATTGAGTGTGGCGACTACTACGCCGAGCTGAACCCCGGGATGGTGCTGACATACTTGCAGACGCGCCGGTGCCGTACCCCAGCCCAAGTATAAGATGGCTTTGGATATATTTGCTAGCATGTATCGCGGATCAGAGTTGCAGAGGATGGTCGACAGCGCCACCATCGAAACCAAAAAGTCGGACCCCGTCTACACCATCAACGACCTCAAGACCATGGCGAGCGCCGTAATGTCCAAGATGAACATCGGCCTCCAGCCCATCATGTACATGCTCATCTCGATTATCGCCTGCCCGGCCGCGCTCATGTTTGTCACGCTGTCGTCGACCAGCATCACGCTGACATTCAAGGTACTGGCCACGATCCTCGTACTACTGCACATTGTTGTTTGCAGCTACTACGTGTTTACAAAGAGCGAGGCTCTGCGTTTGGCCAAGTTCATCTAGATGCTGTATAAATAGAGGTGCAAGAGTTTTTTTCAAATCAGTCAAAATGGAACTTTTCAAGAGTCTAAACACGGAGCGCGACAGCCGCATCACGTTCGACGAGCCCTCCCACCGCTACTACGTCGATGGGGAGCCGACAAATTTTTCGGTGACGGGGTTCCTGGGAGTAAAAATATACGATAGCTTTGATGCCGGGAAGGCCAGCTGCGGTGCCGCCAAAAAGCTGATTCGCAGCGATCTCTTTACCGACATCGCAGAAGCACAGGCATACGTGCAGATGACGTACAAGTACTCGTGCGTCAAGGGCACGCGGGTGCACAAGTTTATCGAGTGGTTTCTCAACAAGCAGGAACGCCCCGAAGAAATCGCACCGGCCAACGACGAGGAGTTGACCAACGCCTGTGCCGTCGGCACGCCGACAGATTTGATGCGCCAACAGTTTGCCACCGAGTTTAGCCATAATCGGCTAGTGAGCGAAACGAAGCTCTGCTTTGACAACTTTATGCGGGCCTTCAGCTTTATCGACCGGGCGTACACACTGGCCGCGACCGAGTACATTATCTGGCACAAGACGCCCACGTTCTCGATTGCCGGGTCAGTCGACGCCATCTTTTGGTCAGACATTGAGAAGCGCGAAGTCGTGATAATGGACTGGAAGACCAACAAGACAGTCACCAACGTCTTTAGCAGCATTAACAAGAACGAGCAGTCGCCATTTTTCCAGCAGCCGTGTGACATCATCAAAAAGTATTCGTGTCAGCTGCACATCTACAGTCAAATATTGGAGAGCCACTACAATGTCAAGGTCGTCGATGCCTACCTCGTGCACTTGTCGCACAACAACTTTACCATCATCTCGCATCAATCAGAATGTCCGTGTAGAGGATTTTTCCTCTCGCTCTAAAAAATAAAAAAAATTTTCCTCTCAAAACTGTGTCTCAAATTATCGATTTCCCGATTCCTGTAGGTCGCGGTCCAACACCAGCTTGACGAACCATGTCAAGAGGTGCACCGACAGATAACTCTGTGGCATACAGAGCCTGTGGGCCTGGGTGTGTCGCCCGAATAATCGCATGTACGCCGACATGCGGCGGGTATTGATTTGTGAGAGGCTGTCGTCTTTGATGGCGCGGGAGAGGGGTTCCGAGGAGAAGAGGCACTGGAACCCCAGTTCAGAATCTACCCTGGATTCGCCAAATTCGTCAATCATCTTGAGCAGCAGAAACTGGCACAGCACCTTGGGCCTGAAGAGCACAAACACCCCGTTCTGGTACTGGGCCACAATATGCGGACACATGGCTTCGGTGGTGGCCGTGCACTTGAATTCGGGCGGGCAGTAGCGGCCAGTAAATGTGGTGCAATTACAGCTGGCCTTGTCGCGCACAATGCGGGGATTCATATTGAAATCGGCCACGGCCTCTGGGCTGCTGGTGTACATTTTGACAATTTCGAGCACGCACAGCCGGAACCCGTGCAGAAATTGGTTCCACGATGTTGTGAATTCAGTGGGCCTGAAAAATTGTATGAGGCTGCCGTCATTGACCGTGTCAAAGAGGCAGCCGGTGTCCATATTGACACGGAGGTTGGTGGCGTGCAGTTTGTTCAGGTCCTCTTCGAAATAGGTGCTGGGGTATCCGTTAATCAGGTATATCAGGTGGTTAAAGTAGTAGCTGAACTGCGTCTTGAGGAGGGCCACCACGAGTTCGCGGTGCTGGGTCCACTCGAGCGCGCGCCCGACGTCGGTTTGCATGCGCGTAAAAAAGGCGCAATTATGGGAATTATTGAAATACGTCTGGTAGCTGTAGTCAGAGTCGTCAATGTCCATCAACTTGTATGGCGGCCGGCCGTCCCGCGTGCGAGTCATGGGAATCTTTATGAAGCGGTGGGTGATGTTGCCGTTCGAGTCTTCTAGCAGCTCGCACCCGTGCGTCGTCCGGTGAAACACCATTCCGGCAAAGGGGCACTTGATATGCCTGACGACAGTGCCCACATCTAGCAGGTCGTCGTCGAATAAAAACTCGGAATTAACGTCATCCATGCTTATAAATAAAACAATGATTGATAATTTATTGACATTTATTTTCATCTACAATTTGATCGGCAAATGCACGTGCCATAATGGTCTGCTTTTTCAGTATGCGGCTGAGATTGCGCATCGCGCCCACCTGGTTAATGAGGGAATCTGCTCGGGGTAGCACGACAGCGTAGATTTCCTGGTTAAAGTCTGAGGAACCCAGTGGCTTGACAAAATGACACACGAAATCTTGATCGCAGAGATTTACGGCGCGCAGCAGGTTCTCGAGGCCCATGCCCTTGCTGTGCACCAGCTCACTGCCGAGTGTCTGCAGCTTGACGATGGCGCAGCAGTTGTTGAACTGGGACCGCAGCTTTGTCATCAGATCGAGGCAGTTTACCAAAATGTCGGTGCCGCGCACGAAGTCTGAACGAGAGCGGCGAACCACCTCTCGGCCGACATCGGAGACAAGCAGCAGGTTCCGCTCCCCATCACGTGGTGTAGATGAGAGGTGCTCCGTTAGCGTGTGGATGATGGTTTCTCGGCAGCCGCGGCAAAACACATCGCCATCAAAAGCTTCCTCGGGGTCAACCTCTAGCAAAACTCCTGCCCCCCGCAACGCCTCGACGCGCCGGGTGTAGTCGAGCACTTGTTGCGCAGTCAGATCCTTGTCGAGGCGCGAGTTGCTGGTGGTGGTCATGATGAACGTGGACCGAGGCGCGAGCACGTTAAACATGGTGTCGCCCGGCGCAGCTCCAAACTCGATGCAGTAGAGGGCGCCGCTGGTGCTGGTCTGAAAGGTGGTGGGCAGGTCGTTGATGATGTTTTGGATCTTTGTGCCGGCGCGCGTCACTCCCTCTGGCCTGATGTGGTAGGCGACCGGGATCGAGCTCGAGCTCTGCCAGTCCCGCCGCACCTGGAAGCCGCACTTTGGGTACTGCTGCCACAGCTCGTACAGCCTGTTGTGCTCGTTCACTAGGCGGGTTGCACGCGGCAGCAGCAAGTTTTGCAGCGACATGCGAGTCAGCTCGCTGCACGATATCTTGAATCGGTCCTGATCGCGGGTGTCTGGGTGGTAACTACAAGACTCCATTTTGAATACTGATGATTTTTGATCGTCGGCGGTTATATTTATTGGTGCGCCCGGTCAGCGCCGGAATATCGAGGCGGGTGTCAAAAACTTCGTGCTGGAGGCACTGCACAGCTCAT
Source organism: Thereva unica (assembly GCA_949987705.1). Classification (NCBI taxonomy): domain Eukaryota; kingdom Metazoa; phylum Arthropoda; class Insecta; order Diptera; family Therevidae; genus Thereva; species Thereva unica. The sequence continues at coordinate 157,649,961 of OX465281.1, read as the reverse complement.
CCTTAAGTATTAATTATAAAATTAAAAAACTTTAAGCGGTAGGGAGCTGCCTGCTTCACTCCTCACCAACTAAAGTTTCAAGAGTGAATGGGTCGCGCGCGAAGCCACCGCTCAATTTATAGTCGAGTTGCAGGAAAAAGCTCTTTTGTATGAAAAATGTCGAAAGGCGGGGGTCACGACGACAAAAAGTCTCAGTCGGTGTCTGACCGCCGACGAGTGCATACCTCTAAGCAAATCTGCACGATGATAGCGACGAGCGGATGCATATAAATTGTTCCAGAGGTCCGCACTCGTCGGCGGTTCGACACCGACTGAGCATTTTTGTCATTCCGTCACGCGCCTTTAGACATTTTCATACAAAAGAGCTTTTTCCGGCAACTCGACTATATATTGAGCGGTGGCTTCGCGCGCGACCCATTCACTCATTAAACTTTAGTTGGTGAGGAGTGAAGCAGGCAGCTCCTCTACCGCCTAAAGTTTTTTTTAATTAATAATTAATGCTTAAGAATGGCTGACGCTCCTCGGGCCGTGCAGCTTTGTGGATCGAGTTCGCGGATGAAAATTGTGCGGTGCACTTTTATGACCTTGAAACCACTGCCCGCCTTGATCTAGCCCACTGGCGACTTGACAGCAGTGTCTATACTGCAACTCGTCTCTGCTAGTCCGGCCACCACCTTGTCTCTGCCGTTACAAACTGGTTTTATCCGCTCCAAACACCACCTTAATACAATTGACCGCACCACGCAGTAATCCCCTATTTGTTCGAGCCTCAAATTGAAACTTTAGTTGGTGAGGAGTGGTTTTCTTTAATTAATAAATAATACTTAAGGATGGGCTGGCGCTCGTCGAGGCATGAAAAGTTTAACCCCCGCCCCGATCTCCTTAAAAAAGACATTTATATAGTGTCCATTTATTACATCATCATCAACAATAAATTTGAAATAGTTGTCCGTGGCTCAGCGTCTTCTTGGAGTCGGTGTAGTGCCCCCACCTCGCAGGCTCGTAGCTGGCCTCGATAAAGGTGCTGGCAGCCTGATGACTAACTCGCTGGCTCCGTATGACCGGCAGCACATGCTCGCGAATCCATCCGCTGAGGGTGGTGGCTTCTTGTCTGCTCGAGCGCAGCAGCAACTGATAGACACCGTGGTCGCAGAGAAAGAGTGTATCCGGGTGCCACGGCCTGGGGGTCCGGACGAGGGGGGAAGCCAGTTCTCTCCACAAATGATGAAACTTTTCGTCAATCAGCTGACTGGCTGCACCCATGTCCGTGTATCCTAGGAGGGCGGCAAATTCTCGGAATCCGTAATAAGATTGCTCGTTTTCCGAGCGAAAGGCCCAGCAAACGAAATCCGGGCACCCTGGGCGCAACGCAAATGTGTACTGTTTCAAAGACATTTTACAACTGGTTGCATCTGTTAGACCGTAAAAGCGCGGCAAAACTAATTCCGGACACAACCGACACACCAGCAGCTGGTTGCTATTCTGTACTTGATTTTCATAATTCTTCTTCCCCGAATTAGTTAAATGGTTCTTCATCCCGAAATCAACTGAATGCCTCTTGGTCCCCCTCTAAACAAACATCAGAATTGAGCTCACATTTATAGGTAATCATGCAACCCAACAGTCCTAAAGAAGAGTCCTAATACTATAATAATAAGACTTAACTTTGATGACGTCATCAGGCCGTGCCAAGGAGGAGGTTACGCTCAGTAAAGCTGGACCAGAAACAGTTCTGTCGATCGGTGATCTGTTTGTCGAAGTGTACTTTTGTGACCTTTGACCCCGGTAGTCTCAAGGAGGGGGTCACGCTCAGCGGAGTAAGGGGGTGGACAGCTAAATTTCGACAAGGATCTTTTTCGCGCTCGCCGAAAACCAAGTCCAGAAAAGTTTGTTACGGGGATTCCCCGCGACACGTCTGGACATGTCTCGAGACTCAAGGCGGGGTCGGCGCCAGCGTGCCGGGGCGGGGGTCAAAAATTTCGTGCTGGAGGCACTGCGCAATTTTCAACTCGAGCTGCTCAACCCGAGGAGCTGCACGCCTCGAGGAGCTCTAGCCATTCTTAATCATTAATTATTAATTAAAAAAAACTTTAGGCGGTAGGGAGCTGCCTGCTTCACTCCTCACCAACTAAAGTTTAATGAGTGAATGGGTCGCGCGCGAAGCCACCGCTCAATATATAGTCGAGTTGCCGGAAAAAGCTCTTTTGTATGAAAATGTCGAAAGGCGCGTGACGGAATGACAAAAATGCTCAGTCGTGCTGCGACCGCCGACGAGTGCAGACCTCTGGTACATTTTTGAGACTCGAACAAATAGGGGATTACTGCGTGGTGCGGTCAATTGTATTAAGGTGGTGTTTGGAGCGGATAAAACCAGTTTGTAACGGCAGAGACAAGGTGCTGGCCGGACTAGCAGAGACGAGTTGCAGTATAGACACTGCTGTCAAGTCGCCAGTGGGCTAGATCAAGGCGGGCAGTGGTTTCAAGGTCACCAAGTGCACCGCACAGTTTTCATCCGCGAACTCGATCCACAAAGCTGCACGGCCCGAGGAGCGTCAGCCATTCTTAAGCATGCGGGCAGTGGTTTCAAGGTCACAAAAGTGCACCTCACGATTTCGATCCACTGCTCGAGACATCGAGAGCTGCACACCCCGGGGAGCGTCAGCCATTCTTAAGCATGCGAGCAGTGGTTTCAAGGTCACCAAAGTGCACCTCACGATTTCGATCAGCTGCTCGAGACATCGAGAGCTGCACACCCCGGGGAGCGTCAGCCATTCTTAAGCATGCGGGCAGTGGTTTCAAGGTCATAAAAGTGCACCGCACGATTTCGATCAGCTGCTCGAGACATCGAGAGCTGCACACCCCGAGGAGCTCTAGCCATTCTTAATCATTAATTATTAATTAAAAAAAACTTTAGGCGGTAGGGAGCTGCCTGCTTCACTCCTCACCAACTAAAGTTTAATGAGTGAATGGGTCGCGCGCGAAGCCACCGCTCAATATATAGTCGAGTTGCCGGAAAAAGCTCTTTTGTATGAAAATGTCGAAAGGCGCGTGACGGAATGACAAAAATGCTCAGTCGTGCTGCGACCGCCGACGAGTGCACATCGCTGATATAAATTTCATTCATTCACTCATTAAACTTTAGTTGGTGAGGAGTGAAGCAGGCAGCTCCCCTACCGCCTAAAGTTTTTTTAATTAATAATTAATGATTAAGAATGGCTAGAACTCCTCGAGGCGTGCAGCTCCTCGGGTTGAGCAGCTCGAGTTGAAAATTGCGCAGTGCCTCCAGCGCGAATTTTTGACCCCCGCCCCGGCACTCTGGCGCCGACCCCTCCTTGATACGGCTTGATGACGTCATCGCGGGGAATCCCCTAAAAGATTTTTTCCGGTCTCGACTTTTGGCGAGCGCGAAAAAGATCTTGGTCGAAAATTGCATGACCCCCTCCTTGACTCCATGACCCCCTTGAGACTACCGGGGTCAAAGGTCACAAAAGTACACTTCGACAAACAGATCACCGATCGACAGAACTGTTTCTGGTCCAGCTTTACTGAGCGTAACCCCCTCCTTGCCTCCGCTAGGCCTGACCCCCTCCTTACTCCCGCTCGGCCTGACCCCCTCCTTGAGACTACCGGGGTCAAAGGTCACAAAAGTGCACCTCCCGATTTCGATCCGCTGCTCGAGACATCGAGAGCTGCACACCCCGAGGAGCTCGAGCCCATCATTAAGTATTAATTATTAATTAAAAAAAACTTTAAGCGGTAGAGAGCTGCCTGCTTCACTCCTCACCAACTAAAGTTTAATGAGTGAATGGGTCGCGCGCGAAGCCACCGCTCAATTTATAGTCGAGTTGCAGGAAAAAGCTCTTTTGTATGAAAATGTCGAAAGGCGCGTGACGGAATGACAAAAATGCTCAGTCGTGCTGCGACCGCCGACGAGTGCAGACCTCTGGTACATTTTTGAGACTCGAACAAATAGGGGATTACTGCGTGGTGCGGTCAATTGTATTAAGGTTGTGTTTGGAGCGGATAAAACCAGTTTGTAACGGCAGAGACAAGGTGCTGGCCGGACTAGCAGAGACGAGTAGCAGTATAGACACTGCTGTCAAGTCGCCAGTGGGCTAGATCAAGGCGGGCAGTGGTTTCAAGGTCATAAAAGTGCACCGCGCAATTTTCAACTCGAGCTGCTCAACCCGAGGAGCTGCACGCCTCGAGGAGCTGCACGCCTCGAGGAGCTCTAGCCATTCTTAATCATTAATTATTAATTAAAAAAAACTTTAGGCGGTAGGGAGCTGCCTGCTTCACTCCTCACCAACTAAAGTTTAATGAGTGAATGGGTCGCGCGCGAAGCCACCGCTCAATATATAGTCGAGTTGCCGGAAAAAGCTCTTTTGTATGAAAATGTCGAAAGGCGCGTGACGGAATGACAAAAATGCTCAGTCGTGCTGCGACCGCCGACGAGTGCACATCGCTGATATAAATTTCATTCATTCACTCATTAAACTTTAGTTGGTGAGGAGTGAAGCAGGCAGCTCCCCTACCGCCTAAAGTTTTTTTAATTAATAATTAATGATTAAGAATGGCTAGAACTCCTCGAGGCGTGCAGCTCCTCGGGTTGAGCAGCTCGAGTTGAAAATTGCGCAGTGCCTCCAGCGCGAATTTTTGACCCCCGCCCCGGCACTCTGGCGCCGACCCCTCCTTGATACGGCTTGATGACGTCATCGCGGGGAATCCCCTAAAAGATTTTTTCCGGTCTCGACTTTTGGCGAGCGCGAAAAAGATCTTGGTCGAAAATTGCATGACCCCCTCCTTGACTCCATGACCCCCTTGAGACTACCGGGGTCAAAGGTCACAAAAGTACACTTCGACAAACAGATCACCGATCGACAGAACTGTTTCTGGTCCAGCTTTACTGAGCGTAACCCCCTCCTTGCCTCCGCTAGGCCTGACCCCCTCCTTACTCCCGCTCGGCCTGACCCCCTCCTTGAGACTACCGGGGTCAAAGGTCACAAAAGTGCACCTCCCGATTTCGATCCGCTGCTCGAGACATCGAGAGCTGCACACCCCGAGGAGCTCGAGCCCATCATTAAGTATTAATTATTAATTAAAAAAAACTTTAAGCGGTAGAGAGCTGCCTGCTTCACTCCTCACCAACTAAAATTTAATGAGTGAATGGGTCGCGCGCGAAGCCACCGCTCAATTTATAGTCGAGTTGCAGGAAAAAGCTCTTTTGTATGAAAATGTCGAAAGGCGCGTGACGGAATGACAAAAATGCTCAGTCGTGCTGCGACCGCCGACGAGTGCAGACCTCTGGTACATTTTTGAGACTCGAACAAATAGGGGATTACTGCGTGGTGCGGTCAATTGTATTAAGGTTGTGTTTGGAGCGGATAAAACCAGTTTGTAACGGCAGAGACAAGGTGCTGGCCGGACTAGCAGAGACGAGTAGCAGTATAGACACTGCTGTCAAGTCGCCAGTGGGCTAGATCAAGGCGGGCAGTGGTTTCAAGGTCATAAAAGTGCACCGCGCAATTTTCAACTCGAGCTGCTCAACCCGAGGAGCTGCACGCCTCGAGGAGCTGCACGCCTCGAGGAGCTCTAGCCATTCTTAATCATTAATTATTAATTAAAAAAAACTTTAGGCGGTAGGGAGCTGCCTGCTTCACTCCTCACCAACTAAAGTTTAATGAGTGAATGGGTCGCGCGCGAAGCCACCGCTCAATATATAGTCGAGTTGCCGGAAAAAGCTCTTTTGTATGAAAATGTCGAAAGGCGCGTGACGGAATGACAAAAATGCTCAGTCGGTGTCGAACCGCCGACGAGTGCAGACCTCTGGTACATTTTTGAGACTCGAGCAAGTAGGGGATTGTTGCGTGGTGCGGTCAATTGTATTAAGGTTGTGTTTGGAGCGGATAAAACCAGTTTGTAACGGCAGAGACAAGGTGCTGGCCGGACTAGCAGAGACGAGTTGCAGTATAGACACTGCTGTCAAGTCGCCAGTGGTTTCAAGGTCACCAAAGTGCACCTCACGATTTCGATCAGCTGCTCGAGACATCGAGAGCTGCACACCCCGGGGAGCGTCAGCCATTCTTAAGCATGCGGGCAGTGGTTTCAAGGTCATAAAAGTGCACCTCACGATTTCGATCAGCTGCTCGAGACATCGAGAGCTGCACGCCTCGAGGAGCTCTAGCCATTCTTAAGCATTAATTATTAATTAAAAAAAACTTTAGGCGGTAGGGAGCTGCCTGCTTCACTCCTCACCAACTAAAGTTTAATGAGTGAATGGGTCGCGCGCGAAGCCACCGCTCAATTTATAGTCGAGTTGCAGGAAAAAGCTCTTTTGTATGAAAATGTCGAAAGGCGCGTGACGGAATGACAAAAATGCTCAGTCGTGCTGCGACCGCCGACGAGTGCAGACCTCTGGTACATTTTTGAGACTCGAACAAATAGGGGATTACTGCGTGGTGCGGTCAATTGTATTAAGGTGGTGTTTGGAGCGGATAAAACCAGTTTGTAACGGCAGAGACAAGGTGCTGGCCGGACTAGCAGAGACGAGTTGCAGTATAGACACTGCTGTCAAGTCGCCAGTGGGCTAGATCAAGGCGGGCAGGGGTTTCAAGGTCATAAAAGCGCACCGCACAATTTTCATCCGACCCCTCCTTGATACGGCTTGATGACGTCATCGCGGGGAATCCCCTAAAAGATTTTTTCCGGTCTCGACTTTTGGCGAGCGCGAAAAAGATCTTGGTCGAAAATTGCATGACCCCCTTGAGACTACCGGGGTCAAAGGTCACAAAAGTACACTTCGACAAACAGATCACCGATCGACAGAACTGTTTCTGGTCCAGCTTTACTGAGCGTAACCCCCTCCTTGCCTCCGCTAGGCCTGACCCCCTCCTTACTCCCGCTGGGCCTGACCCCCTCCTTGAGACTACCGGGGTCAAAGGTCACAAAAGTGCACCTCCCGATTTCGATCCGCTGCTCGAGACATCGAGAGCTGCACACCCCGAGGAGCTCGAGCCCATCATTAAGTATTAATTATTAATTAAAAAAACTTTAAGCGGTAGGGAGCTGCCTGCTTCACTCCTCACCAACTAAAGTTTAATGAGTGAATGGGTCGCGCGCGAAGCCACCGCTCAATTTATAGTCGAGTTGCAGGAAAAAGCTCTTTTGTATGAAAATGTCGAAAGGCGCGTGACGGAATGACAAAAATGCTCAGTCGGTGTCGAACCGCCGACGAGTGCAGACCTCTGGTACATTTTTGAGACTCGAGCAAGTAGGGGATTGTTGCGTGGTGCGGTCAATTGTAACGGCAGAGAAAAGGTGCTGGCCGGACTAGCAGAGACGAGTTGCAGTATAGACACTGCTGTCAAGTCGCCAGTGGTTTCAAGGTCACCAAAGTGCACCTCACGATTTCGATCAGCTGCTCGAGACATCGAGAGCTGCACACCCCGGGGAGCGTCAGCCATTCTTAAGCATGCGGGCAGTGGTTTCAAGGTCATAAAAGTGCACCTCACGATTTCGATCAGCTGCTCGAGACATCGAGAGCTGCACGCCTCGAGGAGCTCTAGCCATTCTTAAGCATTAATTATTAATTAAAAAAAACTTTAGGCGGTAGGGAGCTGCCTGCTTCACTCCTCACCAACTAAAGTTTAATGAGTGAATGGGTCGCGCGCGAAGCCACCGCTCAATTTATAGTCGAGTTGCAGGAAAAAGCTCTTTTGTATGAAAATGTCGAAAGGCGCGTGACGGAATGACAAAAATGCTCAGTCGGTGTCGAACCGCCGACGAGTGCAGACCTCTGGTACATTTTTGAGACTCGAACAAATAGGGGATTACTGCGTGGTGCGGTCAATTGTATTAAGGTTGTGTTTGGAGCGGATAAAACCAGTTTGCAACGGCAGAGAAAAGGTGCTGGCCGGACTAGCAGAGACGAGTTGCAGTATAGACACTGCTGTCAAGTCGCCAGTGGTTTCAAGGTCACCAAAGTGCACCTCACGATTTCGATCAGCTGCTCGAGACATCGAGAGCTGCACACCCCGGGGAGCGTCAGCCATTCTTAAGCATGCGGGCAGTGGTTTCAAGGTCATAAAAGTGCACCTCACGATTTCGATCAGCTGCTCGAGACATCGAGAGCTGCACACCCCGGGGAGCGTCAGCCATTCTTAAGCATGCGGGCAGTGGTTTCAAGGTCACAAAAGTGCACCTCACGATTTCGATCCGCTGCTCGAGACATCGAGAGCTGCACGCCTCGAGGAGCTCTAGCCATTCTTAAGCATTAATTATTAATTAAAAAAAACTTTAGGCGGTAGGGAGCTGCCTGCTTCACTCCTCACCAACTAAAGTTTAATGAGTGAATGGGTCGCGCGCGAAGCCACCGCTCAATTTATAGTCGAGTTGCAGGAAAAAGCTCTTTTGTATGAAAATGTCGAAAGGCGCGTGACGGAATGACAAAAATGCTCAGTCGGTGTCGAACCGCCGACGAGTGCAGACCTCTGGTACATTTTTGAGACTCGAGCAAGTAGGGGATTGTTGCGTGGTGCGGTCAATTGTAACGGCAGAGAAAAGGTGCTGGCCGGACTAGCAGAGACGAGTTGCAGTATAGACACTGCTGTCAAGTCGCCAGTGGGCTAGATCAAGGCGGGCAGTGGTTTCAAGGTCACAAAAGTGCACCTCACGATTTCGATCCGCTGCTCGAGACATCGAGAGCTGCACGCCTCGAGGAGCTCTAGCCATTCTTAAGCATTAATTATTAATTAAAAAAAACTTTAGGCGGTAGGGAGCTGCCTGCTTCACTCCTCACCAACTAAAGTTTAATGAGTGAATGGGTCGCGCGCGAAGCCACCGCTCAATTTATAGTCGAGTTGCAGGAAAAAGCTCTTTTGTATGAAAATGTCGAAAGGCGCGTGACGGAATGACAAAAATGCTCAGTCGGTGTCGAACCGCCGACGAGTGCAGACCTCTGGTACATTTTTGAGACTCGAGCAAGTAGGGGATTGTTGCGTGGTGCGGTCAATTGTAACGGCAGAGAAAAGGTGCTGGCCGGACTAGCAGAGACGAGTTGCAGTATAGACACTGCTGTCAAGTCGCCAGTGGGCTAGATCAAGGCGGGCAGTGGTTTCAAGGTCACAAAAGTGCACCTCACGATTTCGATCCGCTGCTCGAGACATCGAGAGCTGCACGCCTCGAGGAGCTCTAGCCATTCTTAAGCATTAATTATTAATTAAAAAAAACTTTAGGCGGTAGGGAGCTGCCTGCTTCACTCCTCACCAACTAAAGTTTAATGAGTGAATGGGTCGCGCGCGAAGCCACCGCTCAATTTATAGTCGAGTTGCAGGAAAAAGCTCTTTTGTATGAAAATGTCGAAAGGCGCGTGACGGAATGACAAAAATGCTCAGTCGGTGTCGAACCGCCGACGAGTGCAGACCTCTGGTACATTTTTGAGACTCGAACAAATAGGGGATTACTGCGTGGTGCGGTCAATTGTATTAAGGTGGTGTTTGGAGCGGATAAAACCAGTTTGTAACGGCAGAGACAAGGTGCTGGCCGGACTAGCAGAGACGAGTTGCAGTATAGACACTGCTGTCAAGTCGCCAGTGGGCCGAGTTGCAGCAATATACAGCAGAGATTGGATCGCCGCGGGCTACAACTTTGTTCTGCAGTCCCGTCTCGTCATCTAATGGGACGACGGTCGTCCCCACTGGGAGGGTGTCGAGAGTTTTGCCGCGCCCGTTGTCGGCAACAGCTCTGGGTCGGCTCCCAGATAGCGACAAAGGTGTAAGATGGTTTTCCTTCTGCTTTTCGTAGTTAGCACGGCGTGCGTGGTGTTGTTTGTGTTTGTGTTTAGGCGCAAAAACCCCAGCATCGAGGTGCCCTCCCCGCTCGATGCGGTGCGCGCGCTGCCGGCCACCGCGCTCATGGACAACACATTCATCTACATGTACTCGGTGGGGGAGGACGCATTTAAAAAGTACCGAATCTCGCTCTCGCCCAAACTGGCCATTGAGCCGGTGCCGGCCGACAAGAGCCCATCCAGCGCGAGCGCGTACTTTGACTACACGCAGCAGCGGTGGGTCGATAGGGTGAGAATCACGGGCTACCACGACAACTACATCTACGTAGAGTACGCCATGGGGGCGGCCAGGCTCAACCGCCGCTTCCACCAGCACATGCAGGACCTCTCAATCACCGCCGACGGCAAAATCCAGCTGCGTGGGGAGGTGCTGAGAGAGGGTTGTGCGCCTGAAGGACAGATTGTGCCGCTCACGATGCGCCGGTACTACCAACTCATGGGGTTTGAGCCCCCGACCACCGAATACAGCACCGCCGCCGAAGAATTTGAGCACCCCTTCCGCCACCTCGTGTGCAGCGGCGGCAAATATATATTGGCGCAGGCCCCGCAGCTGACTGCCATGGCGGCCGACGACACGATGCTCTCGGCCCAAAAGAGCCCCGACACGATGCTGGCCGTCGGCTGCTCCTCGCGCTCGATACAATCCAGTCCCAAATTTGACTACCGGCACTACTACATACAGCTGTCGCCCGACTACGCCTTTACCCTCAGCGTGCCGCACCAGATGCTCAACCCCATCACCCTCAAGTACGAGTCGCAGCCAGTCAATATTGTTCGGCCCATCAATCACTACGACAGCCACTACCCCGCCATCGCCGGCACTCTGTATGTGGTAGTGACTGCTGAGGGCGAAATCCAGTCGCAGCAGCGGGTCGGCAGTGAAAGGGTGGCCGACGTGGTGCCAATCATATTCAAGAACGACGCGAGTCTCATGGTGCAGACCCGTAACGCCGTGCAGTTGGTATCCAGGGAGTTTGTAGTGATGGACAACAACATTTATTTCATGCGAGACACGTTTATTTTATTGACCAGATTCATAAAAAAATATCAGACAAATGTACAAGACAACAAGCTATTTACGCACGTGCGCAAGTATGCAATCGGCAAACATAAATTCTACTCCACACACATGGGCCACACCATGCTCGATCTCACGCTCACAATGGAGGGGCTGGCGGACGCGGTGTTGAGTGCCGGCGGTCCCGGCCCAGACGGTGGGGCGCCACCAACACTGCCAGAGCCAGACGGAGTGGCGACACAGATAAAGACCCCTCAGAGCTTTCGCTTTCCACCATCGCTGTCGCTGTTTGAGGCAGAAGGCGCGGCCCCCGGCTCCGATCCACTGTACCTCGGCACCGCAGATATCTACGACTTTGAGTCTGGGCCCATGCCCGATTACATAATTGATGATGGTGGCGGCAGCAGGCGCTAGAGTCGGGCGATAAATTTCGCCACCGTATCGGGATCTTGGAGATCGCTAGTCCAGACTAGCCGGTTGGTGTTGTGTGGGCTGCTGCCGCGGTCAATCAACTTTATAAATTCCTTGTAGACAAGAGACCTAGTAAAATGGGGTATTAGTGCGTGCTACATGGTCGTGTGTGCCTACCTACCTGTTGGCGTAGTTTTCGAGAAACTGGCATCCGTCGCTACCTGCGCAGCCCATCGACAGATTGACAATAAAGACGACAATTTTTTTGCCGATGAAAAAATCGATAAAGCTGGCCTGCTGCGATTTACGCACGGTATGCGGCACATGGATGCGCAGCTCGCTCCGCATCACGGCGTCCAGGCTCGGCGCCACCACCACATTGTAGAGTGGTAGTGTGCAACTGGAATAAAACGACTCGAGTCGCTGTCCGTACTCGTTGTTGATACACTGCGGCGGCACACACCGTAAAAATTTTCTGTACAGGTTAAAGGCATCATTTATGCACTGCCGTCGTTGAGTATTCATCTTTGCTCCAGAGTGTGTTGATTGATTGAATGCCAGCAAATGTGTGTCCGTACACTAATAAATCTCGCAGCGTATTCAGCTGGGTCGCCACCGCGACGCCAGTTGTGTTTGTGCGCTCGGTTGGCTGGATTTTTGTTGTGTCTAATTGAAATGTGCCTGACTGCGGCGACTGGATATAGATATTAGCTACAGCCTCGGCCAGCGACTTTAAAAATCCCACCACTGCCCGCCCATGCGCCGGGGGCTTCCCATCCTCGGCCATCAAGATATCGGCAATCGCCTCGATAATTACACGCAAGAGTGTATCGTTGGCGTCGTCGCGCGTAAGGTAGTATGTGTGCAGTTTGTCGGGGTTTAGTGCGGGTAGGGCGCGGGGCTTGATAATTGATTGGACCTGCTGGTGGCGGGTAAACGACTTGTTGTCGATATCGTCGTTTTCGATATAGATTCGTCGGGGAAAGTGTTTTATTCTCAAGATGCGCGCCGGCGGCTCAGGTACGCACACGAGGAACGCCGGTCCCCCGGCATCGATTTTCGCCTGCACATTGGCAGCCAACCTGTACTCCAGCACGCGTTTGTTGTGCTCGATATCTTCGTGGGACTGCGGCAGCATGATGGTGTCCCGGTCCTCGTTGTTGGTGGTGGCCAGTGCCTGGCGCACCCGCTCCAGCAGCTTGATGCGGAACCCCAGAATCTCTTGCAACTTGGCCAGTATCAGGGAGTTGTAGTACTCGTGGGTTTTTTTCGGTACCGGCATTACCCCGGCAAGCAGCGAGTAGACAAATTGAGTGTGCAGTCGCTTGATTGCTTTGATCGTCATCTCAAAGCCGCGTCCCGTGCCGTCGGCGGCCAGCAACAGGGGGTCGTCGGGCCGGTGCTTCCAGAACCAAAAGATTAGTTCGGGGGGAAACATTTCTCTTATGTAGATAAGATGGGAAATAGCAGTGGTAAAGGCGCGGGCGCCGACGGAGGCTTTTCGGACGAATCCAAGTTCGATATGCACTTTAACCAATCGCTACCAACAAATGTAAATATATTTGCGTGCATTCCGCAATCGGTGCCTGATACTCATGTGAAAAAGATGGTCAGGAGCCTGGGCGCGCTGCCCGCCATATCGGACTTTACGCTGGTGTTTGTCAACCGGCAGGTCTCGACCGAGATCTCTGCCGACCGGTTTGAGCGCAACTACATCGACTCGAAGCTGGCGCTCGTCAACGGGGAGCCGGGGGTGGACATCAGGGAGCACGAGGGGTTCCACACAATCGTTTCGTCGTGCTTCAAGGGCATGGAGGGGTCCACGCTGGTGCTGCGCAGACTGGAGGCTGGCTTTCCGGACCTGCGTGTCGGCATGCTCGTCGCTCCCGACGCCTCGTTGGGCAGCAGCGACTTTGCCTTCACGGCCGAGTACAAGATGACTACGGCGAAAAACTTTACCAAGGCCCAGACGTATCGGATCTTCACCGAGGACCCAGTGCTCTACAATTGCGCCGTCACGGAAAACATCATATACCAGATCGCCTCCGGCTACCGGCTCACGGACCCCTATATTGTGTACTTTAAACCCGACACCGTGGCCGAGCTCATATCGCACATGCAGGCCACCAAGAATGCTCCTGAAACGCTCTGTATATACAACATCGGCAAGATTGCCGAATTCAAGGACTACTACGACCCCTTTGTCAAGATGTTGGCCCGCGACGGGGGGTTCACGTACGAGGTAAAGAGCCCGTTCCTCGTGTTTGGCAAATTTTCAATATCGGGCGCCAAAGTCACATTCAAAAACATGCTGGTCATGCTCGACAAGAGTATTGCGACTGCCGACGTTTTCGTCGGGGATGATTCCATCACGGCGCCGAACAAGTTCACCGGCGCCCAGGGAGACCTGTCGTATGTGACCAACGTCAAGGATATCTGTGTCAAGATATTTGTGCCGCGACAGGCCCTCGTCAACTCGGCAGTAAAGTACGATATTTGCTATGGTGTGCTCGCGGTGTCGACCTCGCCATCGGTCACTGACACCCATGTGCTGAATGAGCGCAATATGTTGGTCGACCTGATGAACTGGCGAAACCCTTCCAAGAAGCTCTTTATCATGAAACTGAGCGGCAAGATAGACGATGACGACGTAAAGTATATCCGGTCGAAATCACTGACAGTCTTCAAAAACGACACGGTCTACTATATCACCAATATACCGGAGGCAAAGCTCGGCACCTCTACATCGATATTTGATGACTCGTACTTTAATGTTTCGATCGACAAGGTGCACCACGACGACTGCAATCTCAGCATCACAAACAGCGATACCCGGGCGCTGGGACTCAAGGTCGACTCAAACTTGCCTCTCTTATCCGGATACAAAAAGACCCGCTACTGGAGTGTCTATATGAGCAAGCCGTTTCTGTTCATCGATGACGTTTACAAAGACACGAGCCGCACTTTCGTCATGGTGTCGCGAAATACGTCACCGGAGTTGTTTACAAACTACGCTCGCATGATGCTGCATCATTACAAGCTGGACCAATGGGTGTATATATATCATGGCAAAAAACCAGCCGATGCATTGGACGGCCTCGATGTGGCAATGGTCGTCGAAGATGAAATATATGCAATCTTCCCGAAACAATATACGCCCCGGCCACAGCTCACAACCACTGGTGTCCTAACAGTGCGACAAGTGGACATTTATTTCAATCGGCTGAACGCACCGTTAGATAGAAGCATCTCAATCTTCCTGGATGACCGCTACTTCAACAACAAGGGCGTCACGTACGACGAGAGCCGGGACATTGCCTACAAACTAAAGAGCACCATAAACTACGATGCGGTGGCCGCCGAAATATTGGGAGGCCCCCTCAACACGATGCGTTCTACGTCAGGAACACGCTCATCGAGAAGCTAGTGGTCAAAAACAGCATTCGGTTGCTGGCCGAGAATGAGGCCAACCTGGTGATTTATCCGCACGTCGAAGACGAGGTCCTGCGCCAGAGCATGGTGCAGCTCTTTGATGACTTTTATCGCCTTAACCCCAATACCTCGCTAGCAGTGATTCTTGGTACGGAAAAAATAGGCGGTACACTGAGTACGCGGTTGGGTGAGGCCAAGTCCAAATTTGTGTGCTGGTACGATAAGACCCGATTCCGAGTAACCGACGCACAATTTGAAGTCTTGAAAAATGGCGCGGTGCTGCAGCTTGTCGATAAGATACCCGACAACCCCAAGGGATACCAGCTCGTGATGCTCAACAGCGACAACCAGCCCGAGTTTGGATTTCCGTTGACGCGGACCAAAGAGGACCATCCCATATTCGATATAAGCACGAACGTGGACGAGTTTCTCAACTTTTCAGTCAAAAATCCGCCCAACATCATGGTGACGATTAGTGAGTACATCAAACCCACTGTTCCGTCAATATTGACGAACGATGTGCAGGTATTGATTGCGGCACGCATAGGCGTCAAGGACCTACTATTACTCCTCGATACCCTGCATAATACGGACAAGCTGAAATATATCATGGTCTTTAAAGTTGATCAGATTGAAGGCATCGAGATGCCAGCCCTGATCAAACAAATCACAGACAAGAGCACCCCGTTCAATGGGCTCAAATTCGAGCACAATTATATAACCAATACCTACATTCTGAGTAACGAGAGCTATACATTTGTGTCGAACATCCTTACGACCCAGTACATTTCATTTGGCATGCTAAACTTTTACAGCACCGATATTGCCGTGGACCCGGTCTCGCCAAGAATCAACTCGAAAACTGAGGCCGTACAGTCCGTGCTATTTAACAATACAAAGTTTATGTATCTAGAGTATCATGCGATTCGAGAATTATCGGTGGTAAGACTAAATGACTCCAAAATACCCGTACATATCATCATTGTCGAGGACTTGCGCTCCAGTATATATATGAGCATAATAAAATGGCTGCTCCAGCCGGAGAACGATAGCGTGGCTGTGATATCGATAAGAAAGGATTTTGACTTTACGCCGGTAAGCAAACATTGCAGGACCTATACAAACGGTGCAGTAGCGTTCTCCATCTACTTTAACGCTGACAAGATGAATGTATTCAAAGATGACGACTATGTCATGCTTCTAAATGACTACACATATACATGTTTTAGTATAGCTGATCTAAATGCATTATGGAAAGCAGGCACCATAATGGAAAATCAGCTAACTACAAGCTTGTTTAGACTGGAGAATATTAACCTCCAGAAATATAAATTCTTTGAAAACTTCGAGAGGGCCACCCTAGTTCCCGCGAGTCTCTCAATTGGCGATTATATCAATGCAACTTCTACCGATTTTTCACGGTATTTGAATAAGCATATAGTATATGCGGAGATGACAGTGGCTTCACCATCACCACACGGTGACGTTAAATACAGCGCCTGTCCCCAGAAGATATTCTTGATGATGAGGAAGTTGTTTAAAGATTTCGAGTTAAAGTACCTGATTGTCAGAGCAACAAACTACTATATCGGACCTGATATCGGGCCATATATGCTGGACATGAAGAGAATCGGCTCGAACCTATACCGCTACCCGGCCAATGAAGATGAGGAATTTGATTCAAAACTCCAGTTCGACGCTAATACCTTCTACATCGATAAGGTCTTCTTGCGCGCCATAATAACACTTGGCACACGGGGGGATGGGGGCGATATAACCATCAAGACATATCAAACATAGAGCAAATCGGGGCGACCGGAGGGCAAATAAATTTTTGCCAAACAACCCGTGCCGATGTGGTGGCAATCTATTATCGGGGTCAAAGGTCGTAAAAGTGCGACACATGAATTTCAGCTCGAGCTCGGTCCATCGAGAGCTGCACACCCCGGGGAGCGTCAGCCATTCTTAAGCATTAATTATTAATTAAGAAAACTTTAGGCGGTAGGGAGCTGCCTGCTTCACTCCTCACCAACTAAAGTTTAATGAGTGAATGGGTCGCGCGCGAAGCCACCGCTCAATTTATAGTCGAGTTGCCGGAAAAAGCTCTTTTGTATGAAAATGTCGAAAGGCGCGTGACGGAATGACAAAAATGCTCAGTCGGTGTCGAACCGCCGACGAGTGCACATCGCTGGTATAAATTTGAGGCTCGAACAAGTAGGGGATTATTGCGTGGTGCGGTCAATTGTATTAAGCTGTCAAGTCGCCAGTGGGCTAGATCAAGGCGGGCAGTGGTTTCAAGGTCATAAAAGTGCACCGCACAATTTTCATCCGCGAACTCGATCCACAGAGCTGCACGGCCCGAGGAGCGTCAGCCATTCTTAAGCATTAATTATTAATTAAGAAAACTTTAGGCGGTAGGGAGCTGCCTGCTTCACTCCTCACCAACTAAAGTTTAATGAGTGAATGGGTCGCGCGCGAAGCCACCGCTCAATATATAGTCGAGTTGCCGGAAAAAGCTCTTTTGTATGAAAATGTCTAAAGGCGCGTGACGGAATGACAAAAATGCTCAGTCGGTGTCGAACCGCCGACGAGTGCACATCGCTGGTATAAATTTGAGGCTCGAACAAGTAGGGGATTATTGCGTGGTGCGGTCAATTGTATTAAGCTGTCAAGTCGCCAGTGGGCTAGATCAAGGCGGGCAGTGGCTTCAAGGTCATAAAAGTGCACCGCACAATTTTCATCCGCGAACTCGATCCACAGAGCTGCACGGCCCGAGGAGCGTCAGCCATTCTTAAGCATTAATTATTAATTAAGAAAACTTTAGGCGGTAGGGAGCTGCCTGCTTCACTCCTCACCAACTAAAGTTTAATGAGTGAATGGGTCGCGCGCGAAGCCACCGCTCAATATATAGTCGAGTTGCCGGAAAAAGCTCTTTTGTATGAAAATGTCGAAAGGCGCGTGACGGAATGACAAAAATGCTCAGTCGGTGTCGAACCGCCGACGAGTGCACATCGCTGGTATAAATTTGAGGCTCGAACAAGTAGGGGATTATTGCGTGGTGCGGTCAATTGTATTAAGCTGTCAAGTCGCCAGTGGGCTAGATCAAGGCGGGCAGTGGTTTCAAGGTCATAAAATTGCACCGCACAATTTTCATCCGCGAACTCGATCCACAGAGCTGCACGGCCCGAGGAGCGTCAGCCATTCTTAAGCATTAATTATTAATTAAGAAAACTTTAGGCGGTAGGGAGCTGCCTGCTTCACTCCTCACCAACTAAAGTTTAATGAGTGAATGGGTCGCGCGCGAAGCCACCGCTCAATATATAGTCGAGTTGCCGGAAAAAGCTCTTTTGTATGAAAATGTCTAAAGGCGCGTGACGGAATGACAAAAATGCTCAGTCGGTGTCGAACCGCCGACGAGTGCACATCGCTGGTACAAATCTCGCCGTACAGCTAGAGCAGGAGAGGGTGCGGTCAATTGTATTAAGCTGTCAAGTCGCCAGTGGGCTAGATCAAGGCGGGCAGTGGTTTCAAGGTCATAAAATTGCACCGCACAATTTTCATCCGCGAACTCGATCCACAGAGCTGCACGGCCCGAGGAGCGTCAGCCATTCTTAAGCATTAATTATTAATTAAGAAAACTTTAGGCGGTAGGGAGCTGCCTGCTTCACTCCTCACCAACTAAAGTTTAATGAGTGAATGGGTCGCGCGCGAAGCCACCGCTCAATATATAGTCGAGTTGCCGGAAAAAGCTCTTTTGTATGAAAATGTCTAAAGGCGCGTGACGGAATGACAAAAATGCTCAGTCTGCCGCTGACCGCCGACGAGTGCACATCGCTGGTACAAATCTCGCCGTACAGCTAGAGCAGGAGAGGGTGCGCGCAGCTCAAGATAGTGCACGGGCCAGTAGAGTCAAGGTGGTGGACGGGGCCGCTGCATGCGCGCCACCACCAGATCGACCGGCTCGCAGTGTTTAGTGCACCCACGCAGGCCGTGCAGATAGGTCGTCTTTCCCGCTCCAATCAGACCCTCGACGAAGATCACCCACCGTGCACCTCCGCAGCCCAGTCCATCCACCATATTCTCGATTGTAGCCCACCCCGATACCCAGCTTGTCGGCTAGACCCTGTACGTAGGATACCGTGCTGCTGTCCATTTTTGAGATTTGACTGACGGATTCGAGGATACTCGGCCACCATTTATAAGCATCCCGATGGAGGGGTCCCGAACGCTGGAACAGAGGTAAGATGGATAAAGTAGTGAGATTCGTTACAGACCCGGCCAATTTGCGCAAGTTGCACGCCTTTGTTTTGATTTCGGCCATTCTATTCATATACATGGTCATGACCAACACCAATATGTTTATAACGACGCTCGTGGCGCTCGTGTTTACCGCCTCCATTGCCTCGGAGACGATGCTCGTGTTTGGGCTGGACCGGTACCTCGGCTCGCGGTCGCACGCCGCCAGCACCGGTACCAGCCTGCAGAAAAAATAGGTATGAGCAAAGGGGCCAAACAGATGCAGCGATACATGGTCCACCCGCCGCTCGCCAGCTCGGGTCTGCAGAAAAATAAGTATGAACGAAAGGGTCAAACAGATGCAGCGATACATGGTCCACCTGCTGCCACTCACTCCGAAGCTCGAAAAGCCGTTCAACGTGTTTGTCGATTGTGTGCTATCGTCCCCGGTCCAGCTCAAGACGGTGCAGGACTCGTTCGTGAACCTCTGCGTGTACGTGTCCCGTTTCCTAGACGTCATATACCGGTCAATCACCACCCAGCGGGCGCGCGGCGACTACGAAAAATATATTTCATTCCTCTACAGGCTGCTGTACGAGGCGGTCGACCTGATGCGAGAGCTCTACACCGGCATGTCGAAAAACGACCAGATTGCGCTACCCGAATACAAGGTCTTTATGCGCAAGACCGAGCCGTCCTCGGCCTGCAAATCGTCGGCCGTGTACCTGGAGCGCGACTACTTCAAGGTGCTGACGGAGCTCTGCAAGCGCACGAGCTCGCGCAGTTCGGTCGGGCGGCAGCAGCTCTGCGAGCTGACCACCAATGTTTTGCGGCAAAAAAGCATGCTCGACGACATGGAGTCATCCAATGAGCTCACCATACCGGCCATCACCGCCTACCTCGAGACGTGGGCCAAACTCCAGCAGGCCGTGCTCAAGATTGTGCTGCGCAACTACATCGAGTTCTTCTCCGAGCCCCTCGTCCAGTGCATGCAAAAGTTCTTTGACCAACAAATGGAGGTAAAGATCTACTACACGCATATCCTCTCGGAGCAGCGCCTCAAACTCGCAATGCCGCCCTCCCGCGTCGAGTTTGACTGAGGTATCGACTATTTCTGCCTCAGATCGCGGTTGAACCGGCGCACCAGCACATAGCGCATGTACTGGCCAAACTCGACCAGCCTGACGCCGCCAGTAATCTCGTACGTCAGCATATTTTCGGTGATTTCGTCCATCAGATCAATGTGCTGCTCGCGCATGACCTGCACCTGCTTCGCGATGACGATCGCCAGCACATTGTCCATAGGCAGGCTAAATATTTTTTTCTCCGGCATGCCCGCCGTCATGGTGTCGTTGAGCGCTACCAGTTCATCGGCCATGGCCTCAAGTTCGTCGAGCGAGTAGTCGTCGGTGTGGTCAATCTTCTTGATTACGCGGTGTAGCTTTTGCATTATGCGGTTGCAGTAGTAAAATTTACTAAACATGCTTATCTCTATTTCCAGGGTACAAGAGCTGAGGCAGCAGGTAGCCGCGGCAGAGAGCGCTGGGCCGCCGCCTGCTCGTTTCGCCGACAGCATCCGGTTCTACCGCGTGTTTGGGAGCCAGCAGGGGTTCCTGGACGAGGAGTGTGACCACCGCAACACCACCGTCACGATGCAACAGCTTCGCAGCGCCGACGAGGGGGAGACGGTGGTCGTCAGGTGCCGGGACTGCGGCAAGGTCTTTAAAAAGTAATGCATATGTATACGATGCTTGAGACTAAATATATTGTTGGTATTTCCATGGTTGTGTTTCTATCAATCATTTCGCGCTGCAAAAGAAAAAATAAAAATAAGATGGAACGCAAGTATATATACATGGTGGTCGCTGTCGTAGCGATGGCGCTGGTGGCGGTCGCTGTGATGTACTTTTACAAGCGCAAGAAATCTGGCACCACGGCCGCTTTCACGGCCCCCGCCGCTCCCACCGACCACATATCGAGCTTTAACCTGCAGGAAAACACATACCTGTCCGACCATAAGATTGTCCCCTACAAAGACATGCCCAACCTGAAGAGCGTGCCCACCAACCACACCACTACCAATGTCCAGAACGAGCACGTGTACCACATGCTGGGCCTGAGCGACTCGTACGCCTTTAGGCTGCAGTTCAAAAACAAGAGCCGCGCCATGACTGCCCTCCTATTCAACGAATTTGGCGAGTGCTTTGCCAAGTTCCGCATCGACAAGTCTGAACTGACGGTCAATGACGATATCGTGCTCAGCAACGTGCTGGAGGACCCCAACAAGCTCGATAGCAAGTCTGTCAAATTCATGTACCGCAACCAGACATTCTACCTAAACTGCATCGCCAAGCCAATACACCGCCTCCGCCGCCACGAACCGCTCGCCTACCTCAAGTTTGAATCGACCGGCATCAAGGATTTTACGATGTACAACACCGATTGAATCAATTAAGCCAATATGGCGGCCGGCCGTATAATTAGCTTGGCTGTTTGGGTACTGGCACCAGTCGTTGTTTACTTTTGCACCAAGAATCTACTCATTTTCTCCAGCGACACGGTACTCAAGTACCTCCTCCTCCAGACGCAAAACCGCAACCTCGTGTACACCCAATAATCTTTCTCAATGGAGCGCTTGATGCTGATCAACGTTGAGCCCCCGACAGGCAAGAGCACCAACATCGTCATGCATGGTGTCGACAACTGTGGCACCCCCCACCGCCTGACTGTGCGCAATTTCGAGTACGAGTTCTACATCGATGCCGGAGTCGTATCGCCGCGCCAGTGCTGGGAGCTGCTGGCCGACCACGAGCAGCACATCGCATCGATAACCGAGGTCGAGCGCACCAACTTTCGCGGGTTCAATCACCCCGCCAAGTACATACGCATATCGACGACCAGCCTGCGCAGCATCGGGGATATGTGCAGCGACCTGCTGTTTGAGCACCCCCGCCTTGGCATCTACGACCACATCTTCAACTTTTACGGGTATTTCTACGCCAAGACCAAGCTGGGCACCCACTTTGACCTGGCGGACGACTGTCCGCACGGCTCGGTCGAGCCACACCAGATTGTGCCCGTGGACGAGGAGCCGGTGTACCCCGTGACTACCGTATGCCTGGACATTGAGTGCTTGAGCGACGGCGCCTTTCCGTCTGCCCAGAATCCCGGGGATAAAATTTTTTTGATCGGCTGCATCGTGAAGCGGACAGACGGCAATACGGCGCGCAAGATTGCGTTCGGACTGGACCTGCCCGCCACCAGCGATACCGACACCGAGATTTGCACCTTTGCCACCGAGCGGGACCTGCTGGCCGCATTCATCGAGTTTGTGCGCACCTCAAACTGCAGTCTTGTGACTGGCTGGAACGTCCTTGATTTCGACTTGCGCTACATCGTGGACCGCTGCGCGCTGCTTGGGGTCTCCCAAGACATTTTCGAGATGGTGAGCCTGAGTGGCGGCACAGTAGTATTTTTCCGCCCCCATTCATTCGTGTGCATGGACGCGCTCAAGATTGTGCGGCGCGACTACCTCCGCTCCCTGCGCTCGTACAAGCTAGACGATGTCGGCAAGATTCTTTTAGACGAGCAAAAGATTGAGATGGACTACAAACAGATCACGCCAATGTTTAGGGAGTCGGCCGAGGCGCGCATGAAGCTGGTAGAGTACTGCGTGCAGGACGCGATGCTGGTGAGCCGCATCCTCGACAAGCTTGACATGGTGCTGAACGCCTTCATGATGGCGCACGTGATGAAATCGACGCTGGGCAACGTGCTGGAAAAGGGCGTGCAGTTCCAGATCCTCAACATGCTGCAGGCGCATATCTATGGCACCTACATCATACCGCAGTTTTCCAGCGTGGAGGGCGCCCAGACGGCCAGCAAAAAGACATACCAGGGGGCCACGGTGGTGCAGCCAAAGTGCGCCTACTACACCGACCCCACCATCACGCTCGACTTTGCTTCGCTGTACCCCTCCATCATGGTCTCGTACAACATTTGCTATTCGACACTCTTGCTCGACACAGGTGATACACCGCCGCAGTACAACGAGTCGCCGATAGGGGCGCGGTTCGCCACCGAACGGCCGGGCGTGCTGCCGTGCGTGCTGTCAACGCTGCTGTCCGAGCGCAAGCGCGTGAGACAACTCATCAAGACGACCACCGATGCAGGCCGCGTCAAGCTGCTCAACGCCCTGCAACTCAGCTACAAGCTCGTGGCCAACTCGATATACGGGTTCACCGGCGCCGTGCACTCCAAGATACCGTGCATCGAGATTGCGGCCAGCGTGACGGCGTACGGCCGCCGACTGATCGAGTCTGTCATCAAGCAGGTGGAGCAGTGCTACCCGACCGCCACCATCGTGTACGGGGACACGGACTCGGTGTTTGTGTGCTTTCGCGAGTACTCGGCCGACCAGCTGATCGGGATGGGCACAGAGATGGCCGACCGCATCACAGCCGCCATCGGGACCGGCATCATCAAGCTAGAGTTTGAGAAGGTGTATACCTGCCTGCTGCTGCTGGCCAAGAAGCGCTACACAGGCTTCCTCAAGACGAGCGTCGACGCGGAGCCGAAGTTTGACTGCAAGGGCATCGAGATCAAGCGGCGCGACAACTGCCTGCTGGCCAACGAAACGATGAAGCAGGCCGTCGTCGGGTTCCTGAAGGAGGGTCCCTCTGCCGCCGTAGACCTGGTGGCGCGCGTGAAGCAGCAGATTCTCCACAACGAGTACCCCATTGAAAAGTACGTGATCACCAAGACGTTTAGCAAGTCCGACTACAAGAACCCCCCGCCGCACGCCACCGTCGTATACAGGCAGATGGAGCAGGGCCTGATTTCGAAGCTGCCCATAGGCGAGCGCATCGGGTTCCTCATCGTCGAGAATGGCGGCAAGCTGAAGCGCGACAAGGCAGTGTCGCTGGACGAGTACCGCACCGGGGGCCACGCACTCGATCTGGTCTTTTACATCGACACCCAAATCGTCGACCCGCTCAACCGCATCTTTGCGCCAGCCGGCATCGTGCTGGAGGGGTTCGGCGAGAAGAAGCGCACCACCAAGCGCGGCCAGCCCCCGCCCCAGCAAAGCAACAAGATTACAAATTATTTTAATAAAAAAAACTAGTTTAGCAAAATATCATCTTTTATTTTTTATACATGTATTCTAGATAAAGTTGGCATTCCTCTGGACCAGCGGCAGCATGGTTTCGAGTATGAATTCGGAATGTCTCTTGCACCTGGGTTTCTGAGAGCGAACTACCAATGTGTCGGCGATATAATCGGGCACGAAAATCGTCTCGGGCAGCAAGGTTCCAGGCGCGCGGATCCGGATGCCGGGGGCAGTGTCTGCAGCAGGTCGCGCAATGTAGTCGTCTCGTCTGCGTACTGCTTCCGAACAACCCTCTTCCAGCTGGGGCAACCAAACACAGCGGCAAAATCGTCAATCGAGTAAAATACCTCGTCGTATACCGTCCAATCCACTTCCATTCGGGGCAATCAAACAGGGCGCAAAATTCGTCTATAACTAAAAAGGTGTCATTCTCGCCTGCCTTGAACACCCAGCACTCGAATTCGCCATCCCCCCCACGTGAACTTTATACTGAATCTCTCTAGTGCCATCTGTACTTATTGGTGGTTGGGCGGGCATAGACTGGAGCTGAAAAAAATATTTATCGGCTATATATGTTGAGTGTGGGTCTATTCATTTATCACTCTTAGTACAATCTCTGTGATTGGTTTGTCGCTTGTTATCGTGTTGTTTCGGGCTTTGAACGAATCCGCCGGTAGTATTTCCTTAACGCGATTCATGATGTTCATGGCGTTGGGGACGTTGTGCTGGTCAAACACGAGCTCTTCACTGTCCTGGTCGATGCGCTCGATTGCTTTTTTGGCATACCGCTCCTGTGGTCGAAGGAAGCGGTAGCAAGATTTCGTTTTGTTGTGATATATCATAAATCTGTGTTTTCTAGAACTATTCTCCGGCATAACAGCGACACGCGGCTTCATCTCGGCTATTCTTTCATGGGATTGCTCAAGCATTCTATCCCTTCTCTCAAGCATTCTATGACTTCCCTGAATCATTGTCATTAAAGTGTCAATTCGTTTCGTATCTGCGGGCTGTGTCCGCACGATTTGCGGCATAACGTAGAAGCCATTCTTGCGGATCGATGGTAACACATTTTCGACTACAAACCTCTTATAGCGCCTGGCTGCTGGTAATTTTGAGTCCATAAATAGCGAGTTGATACCAGGTTCAGTTACGAATAACGTTTTAGGATGCCAGTTTTTCGGTGTGCGGGGAGGAGACTCCAAAGTCTCAACTAACTTTGACCATGTTATTTTATGCGCCTTGTCTACAATCTTGTATGCTTTCTTTGGTTCAGCATACCCCAAAAGGAGAGCAAACTCTTTCAACTTGCAATAAATCGATCCGTCGGCTGTAAATAATGCATAGCATTTGAAATTACAACCCTTCTTCCCGGATTTAGCTAATGGAAATTTGTACGGTATCAAAGACATGTTTGCTTCTTCCTTATATATACTAGTCTGATATAGCGGTAGATCACAGATCTCAAGATGGGACTCAGATTTACCCCAACTTGTATGAAAGATGGGCCCGTAGAGCAAACTTGACTCGACTGTAAAATTGGCCAGAGGTTTGTACTCGTTGGCCGGTAGATCACAGATCTCAAGATGGGACTCAGATTTACCCCAACTTATATGAAAGAT
Organism: Thereva unica; assembly: GCA_949987705.1. NCBI lineage: Eukaryota > Metazoa > Arthropoda > Insecta > Diptera > Therevidae > Thereva > Thereva unica. The sequence continues at coordinate 157,624,288 of OX465281.1, read as the reverse complement.
GGGCCCGTAGAGCAAACTTGACTCGACTGTAAAATTGGCCAGAGGTTTGTACTCGTTGGCCGGTAGATCACAGATCTCAAGATGGGACTCAGATTTACCCCAACTTGTATGAAAGATGGGCCCGTAGAGCAAACTTGACTCGACTGTAAAATTGGCCAGAGGTTTGTACTCGTTGGCCGGTAGATCACAGATCTCAAGATGGGACTCAGATTTACCCCAACTTATATGAAAGATGGGCCCGTAGAGTAAACTTGACTCGACTGTAAAATTGGCCAGAGGTTTGTACTCGTTGGCCGGTAGATCACAGATCTCAAGATGGGACTCAGATTTACCCCAACTTATATGAAAGATGGGCCCGTAGAGCAAACTTGACTCGACTGTAAAATTGGCCAGAGGTTTGTACTCGTTGGCCGGTAGATCACAGATCTCAAGATGGGACTCAGATTTACCCCAACTTATATGAAAGATGGGCCCGTAGAGCAAACTTGACTCGACTGTAAAATTGGCCAGAGGTTTGTACTCGTTGGCCGGTAGATCACAGATCTCAAGATGGGACTCAGATTTACCCCAACTTATATGAAAGATGGGCCCGTAGAGCAAACTTGATCAGATCTGTAAAATTGGCCAGAGGTTTGTACTCGTTGGCCGGTAGATCACAGATCTCAAGATGGGACTCAGATTTACCCCAACTTGTATGAAAGATGGGCCCGTAGAGCAAACTTGACTCGACTGTAAAATTGGCCAGAGGTTTGTACTCGTTGGCCGGTAGATCACAGATCTCAAGATGGGACTCAGATTTACCCCAACTTATATGAAAGATGGGCCCGTAGAGCAAACTTGACCAGATCTGTAAAATTGGCCAGAGGTTTGTACTCGTTGGCCGGTAGATCACAGATCTCAAGATGGGACTCAGATTTACCCCAACTTATATGAAAGATGGGCCCGTAGAGCAAACTTGACTCGACTGTAAAATTGGCCAGAGGTTTGTACTCGTTGGCCGGTAGATCACAGATCTCAAGATGGGACTCAGATTTACCCCAACTTATATGAAAGATGGGCCCGTAGAGCAAACTTGATCAGATCTGTAAAATTGGCCAGAGGTTTGTACTCGTTGGCCGGTAGATCACAGATCTCAAGATGGGACTCAGATTTACCCCAACTTATATGAAAGATGGGCCCGTAGAGCAAACTTGACTCGACTGTAAAATTGGCCAGAGGTTTGTACTCGTTGGCCGGTAGATCACAGATCTCAAGATGGCACTCAGCTTTTCCCCAACTTGTATGAAAGATGGGCCCGTAGAGGAGTTTGTACGGGATGTGACATATTCGGCGACATCTAATAATTACCGCGCAGAAGGAGCATACAAGATCGGCTTAACCACACAGACCCCCGAATGCGGTTATCAAGCCTTAATAACTGGATGATTGGTAATAACAGACTTGACTTTTTGCGCCTGTGGCCAGTGGACAACTGCCGTGAGGCGGAATCATTTGTTTTTGAGAATCTACGTACACTCTGGATTGAGAGGGAATTTTATAGATTCGAGTCGGCCGAAGAGGCCATACAAATTGTAGATGAACAAATAAATAGATTAAACTGAATTTTGTGTTTTTTAATTGTATAAACCCCCATTGATAGCTTGTTCTTTGTGCTGATATTGCAACTCGACCCACTACTGTATTGATGGCACCTGCAACTCGACCCACTACTGTATTGATGGCACCTGCAACTCGACCCACTACTGTATTGATGGCACCTGCAACTCGGCCCATCGACAGTTTGCTCTAGATGTGACGCTGGCTCGATCTAAAAATGTACCAGAGGTCTGCACTCGTCGGCGGTCGCTGCACGACTGAGCATTTTTGTCATTCCGTCACGCGCCTTTAGACATTTTCATACAAAAGAGCTTTTTCCGGCAACTCAACTATAAATTGAGCTGTGGCTTCGCGCGCGACCCATTCACTCATTAAACTTTAGTTGGTGAGGAGTGAAGCAGGCAGCTCCCCTACCGCCTAAAGTTTTTTTAATTTTATAATTAATACTTAATGATGGGCTGGTCGCCTCGAGCCCCCTCTCGGGATGTCGAGCAGTTCGCTGCCCAATCGATCCACCACCATCGGGCGCCTGCCTGCGCGGCCGGGAGGTGCTGCCGCCAGAGTGTTTGAGTCTGCTGTTTGTGCCAACCGCTGGGAAATGAACCACTCGATCCGCCACCACCTCGACACCGGGACTTCTGTCGTTCTGGACCGATATATTCACTCGGGGGTGGTGTACGCGATGGCTAATGGACTCGACCGCGACTGGTGCATGACCCCCGAGCGCAGCCTCGTTCAGCCCGACGTTGTGATTCTCCTGACCCTCGACGAGGACGAACGCAAGAGACGCATGGCCGCCCTACCGACTCTACCGAGCGCAACGAAGGGCTCATGAGGCGGGTAGGCGAGATCAGCAAGTAGGATCGTGTATGTCCATGTTTGTCAAACATTCGTCATTTTTGCAAAGGAAGCTGAAGAAAACACACGCCAGCACGTCAGTCATTTTCTGTCGAGTTTCAAAGCTCAAATGATGTAGGACAACATGTTTGACAAGTGAGTGAAGGAAAGGTTTTTTGTTTGACAAACCGCGTTGGACAATATGTTTGTCGTGTATGGGCCGCTTTATGAGGCCTTTTGGCGACAAACGCTGTCGAAAAAAATTATTGGGGCTACAGTTGTTTACTAGCAAAAGCCCATATACACTGGACCGCTTTCGCGCGGCACTCGCACGGGGTCCGTGTTGATTTGGCGCAAGTGGGCCATTCCAGTATCGTTGCGCGCCACAGAGATGTGCGACAAGTCCCTGGGAAGGGGCCGTGATAGTTCGGGGCCGGCTTTTTCCAGACGAATAGTCGACATTTCCTGCCCTCTTAGCGGGGGGTCAGTCTTGTTTTGGTATAGGGGGTGCTGAGTCGCGGGTATACAAACTGTACGGATGCATCTATTTTTGTTCATCCCTTATTTAGAGGCGCAATGGGTGATTGTTGCTAAACTCAAACCGGCAGCCATCAGATACATTGTTGTTTTGCTGGTAAAAGTACGGCACGCCGGCCTGGACGTGTTTGTTCCACACGGTCTTTGGCTCGATTGGTATCGCCCTATTAAAGAGGTTGATCATGGCGTTAAACATGGATTTTTGCTCATTTGTGATTAGGTAGTTGGACTGCTCATTGCTATATTTTTCCAGCACGGCCTCGTCGATGTACTTTGTGTCGCGCGCGACTCGCACCGGGATCAGCCCATTGTACGACCGGACGTCGCCCAGGTCAAACTGGCTGGCGTTGTACGGACCGTACATCATAAACACGTACTGCCACTGCATCTTGGTGTCGGTGGTCGGCACCAGGTACATTTTCTTCTCCAAGATCAGGCTACTGTTTGCAATCGGCATCATCCGGGTGTAGAGTTTGTTTAGGCCCATGATGGCCTTAAAGTCGCTCGTGGTCACCACGTTGCCCGCACTCCTGATGTACTGGATAAAGTACTCGGCCAGACCCGCATCGAAATTTGGCTCAATCACCCCATACTCGCGCGCATGGTCGGCGATGGCCCGCAATTTGGCGGCCTCATCTTCATCGGAAGAGAACTCTTTGCACGCTTCAAGCAACTCTATCATCCATTGGTTATTGCTAACTTGTGCCATCTTGCTTACTCTTTACGTCGTTTTGAGGGTACCTGCAGCATCGAGGGTACCCGCCTCCCCTACATCGTTATGAGGGTACCTGCCGCATCGAGGGTACCCGCCTCCCCTACATGGTCTTGCAGAGTACCCGCCGCATGCGCCTCTCTGCCTCGCGCTCGAGCCTAATGCGGCGCGCCAGCTTGTACGCCGATATCGACACGGGAAATAGGAAACCGCCGCTCATTCCCCAGCCCATGTATTGGGAACAGCAAAAGAGGCATGCATTTACAAAAAGATTATCAATAAAAGGATTCTCCAGCATATTGAACCACACGAGCGACAATATTCCGCGCATCGTTCTTCTTAATTTAGACGCGCTCGTTATTTGGCGGCGGATCGTCATGGCCTCCTCCTCCTCCTACAATCCGAACAAGGTAGCCGAGGAGCACCAAGAACACGATCGCAACAAACACCATGCCCCCGTACTTGGCAATGTTGCCCAGATTGCGCATGAACCACGAGGCCCCCGCCACCGTGCTGTCGACCAGGTTGAGCAAATTGCTCGTCGGCTTGCCCACCATCTCGTTGAGCGCATCGATAAACGACATTTGCACGCACTTGACGTACATCGAGGCCAGCACATCGTCCGACTTTTCGGCGGCCTGCTTCTCAATCATCTCTTCGAGGTCCTTGTGCGGACAATTCACACAGCCGTTTGGCGAATCGGCGCAAGTTGGTATATAGGTGGTCATGCTCTTGGGTAGCCGGCTCATGACAGTGTCGCCGCAAGTGTTCTCGGCCGGCCTGCCGTTCTGGCACGTCGACCTGCCCCACCGGCAGGATCGCAGCTGGCCCCTCTCGTCGTTGTAGTAGATTGTGCAGCCAGATTTGTTGCGGCGGTACTGTTCAACCGCCTGCACCAGCAAGTAGGTAGACCCGCCGATAATGGTGGCGGTGCCCATGGCCGACCAGACCTTTTTGTTTTTTAAAAAGTCGCCAATTTTCTCAAACACCGGCTTCCTAAACACTGGGTCCGCCGCATCTAGGGGCGCGTCGCCCTTTGTGGTCAGCTTGGCCATCTCGTCTGTGGTCAAGTGGTTTGAGAGCGCCTTGGACAGATCCTCGCTGGTCTTTTCAATCTTGCTCATTTTAAAGTGCGGCATCTGGGACACCTCCTCCAACAACTTTACCTCCAGCCCGTGTGGGATGGTCGGCACATCGTAGATTAGCTTCAGCGTGCCCAGGTCCCCGAATTTCAGCGCCTCTGTGATGGAGCGCAAAGACCTGTTCTTCAAAAACACCCCCGCCTCGTTGATCGACACGCGCTGCACCTTGAGCCCTGTATCAAAATCTTCCAGCAACTTTACCACAGCGCCCGCCTCCGTCATGTGGACGGCTCTACCGAGATCTGATAGAAATTGTAATTTCATCGTCTTATGTATGTATAAAAACACAGGCCATCAATCGCGCTAGTTAGTCTCATCAGAATGTCGGCCGCTTTTTAATCTACAGTCAGCACATTTATTTTATACCCATTGATGTCGTGCTACCGCTTAATGGCCTTTTTTTTGTTCTGTATATTAGTGGTGTACTTTTAGAAAAAATGCATCGAGGATTTGTATTCGCGTGCTCTCGGGCACGATATATAGGAAAATTGAACCTAATGAAGCCAACATAAATGTTAATAAAATTATGACACTAATCAATCTCCTTGTTTTTTCCTTCATATCGACTTGGTGCTGCACATAGAGTTGGTTTCGCATGTATTTGTTGATGGTGTCAAAGAACGGGTTGCTGTCAATCTCCCCGTTGTCGAGAAAGCGTATATGGAATGCCCGGCTGTACGACCCCAGCGTCTCGAGAACGCCAATCAGATAGTCGGTCGGCACAAATTTGCTGAGCGCGCCCCAGTCCCTGATGATTAATAGCTTTATGATGGGGATAACGTATTTGGGTAGAATTGCAAGGTAACCGCTTTCCGTTGTGTAAAATACCTTGTCGCTGGCCAATATCTGCGAGAGAGTCCTGTAGTCATAAAACGACATTCTTAGATAAGCGCCCGGCTATATAAAGGCGACGGTACGCGAGCCAGTCCCCCAGTATTCACAATGCATAACAAGTGCATAGATCCGCTAACCATCCGGCACGCGGGAGTACAGCGGCTGCTTCCAATCGAGCCGCGCGGCGCCCTGGCCGTTTTGCTGGCGGGCCGCCAGCTATTCAGTATCGATAAATCCCTCAAGAGCATCTATTTGCGGGCGCTGGTAGATGAGCGCCGCCTGGGGGGCCTAGACTCGCTGCTGGCGCACTTTGACCACATCTATGTGGACCTGTTTGATGATAAACTCTTGCCACTGCTAGATTCCAAATATGGGCACAAGATTGTCGTCATACTCAAGCATGCCGTCATCAAGCAACTGGATCGCGGCGAGGACATGTGCCTGGTCGACTCGTGCCGCGTGCTTCTCAACACCGACGAGGAGGAGGAGTTTGCGAACCAGTACAGGGAGCTGGCAGCTCGACTCCGCGTGTCGCCCACCACGGGCTGCACCCGGGTCTCGAACCACCACTTCATCAACGCCCTCATCAGGTCACGGGCGCAGTTTATCTCGCACGACAACTTTTACAACACCGACAACGCCTACGGCACGGTGGCGCTCGACAAATGTGTCGCCTATGGCAAATTTGACCCGCTAGCCCTAATGAAGAACATCTGCGCCATGACCGACCACCTGATCCAGCACCACACAAGCTACACCATCTACATCAACTTGGACGGGTTCGCTACACTGCTGCAGCGCCTGTACCTGCCGTTCAACTCGGAGGAGGCCCTGCTCATCAACATGCAGATTGCCACCATCGCCAAGATAATTGTGCAAGAGTACGAGAACGCCACCGTGATGCGGTTACTACAGATCAACCAGGTATTCGAAAACGACGCCAGGCGGCGCATCGAGCGCAGCTTCCAGTTTGCGCCAGCCCAAAACGTGATCGCTCTCGACAACGGTTACTTTCTCAACAACACCCTCGTCGAGTCGCTGCATCGCTACGGCAAGCTGACGGTCGACCTAGTCAACGGCATCATATCTACCGGCTGCCGCGATATCGCCGCGATAGACGAGCGCCTGCGGGGGTTCGAGGCCGTGTACGAGGTGGACGCCCACTTTCTCTTGATGCTGGCGCGCGACCGCTACAATATCACCGGTCAGTACCAGTGGTCCGAGCTCTGTGTGCCCTGTGAAAACACGAATCTCTCGAAAACTGTCAATTTTCCATGCCTATTAAAATGCCTTGTATACTAAATAAAATATCTATAATATGTCATCGAGTTGATGGTTACCCCACGCGATATCAATATCTATAACATGTGTCGAGTTGATGGTTACCCCACGCGATATCAAGGGAATCGTCTACCATGCGCTGCCCGACTACGGCGGCACCGATGAAGCCGATGAAAATGCCGGTTTCATTCTATCGCCGCCCTATATTGTCGATGGCTTGATTGGATCGTATGCGCGCATGCGTCAACGTGTGCGCCCAGGCCGGTTGCAACATCTCCGAGATCTGGTGTCGCTGGCGCCGTTCTCAAACTACTGCCGTGGCGGCCGGTTCGCGCAACTCAGGGGCGAGAGCACGTGCATCCGCACGCTCGGCTACGGCGACCTGCACAATTACTACACCGCCAAGTACTCGGGCACGTCGGCCGCCATCCCCATCATCGCCGCGCAACTGGCTCACGTCCAGAGCTCGAATATCAAGCAACTGCAGTGGTACCTCAAGTTTGGCGACTTTAAGCGCCTTGTCAAGGACTGTGTCAGCTTGAGAGCATGCCGATCTCTGTCGGTGCTGTAAAAAAAACTTGTCTAGATCTGCACTCGTCGGCGGTCAGCGGCAGACTGAGCATTTTTGTCATTCCGTCACGCGCCTTTAGACATTTTCATACAAAAGAGCTTTTTCCTGCAACTCGACTATATATTGAGCGGTGGCTTCGCGCGCGACCCATTCACTCATTAAACTTTAGTTGGTGAGGAGTGAAGCAGGCAGCTCCCTACCGCCTAAAGTTTTTTTTAATTAATAATTAATGATTAAGAATGGCTAGAGCTCCTCGAGGCGTGCAGCTCCTCGGGTTGAGCAGCTCGAGTTGAAAATTGCGCGGTGCACTTTTATGACCTTGAAACCACTGCCCGCCTTGATCTAGCCCACTGGCGACTTGACAGCAGTGTCTATACTGCAACTCGTCTCTCACCACCTTGTCTCTGCCGTTACAAACTGGTTTTATCCGCTCCAAACACCACCTTAATACAATTGACCGCACCACGCAGTAATCCCCTATTTGTTCGAGCCTCAAAAATGTACCAGAGGTCTGCACTCGTCGGCGGTCAGCGGCAGACTGAGCATTTTTGTCATTCCGTCACGCGCCTTTAGACATTTTCATACAAAAGAGCTTTTTCCTGCAACTCGACTATATATTGAGCGGTGGCTTCGCGCGCGACCCATTCACTCATTAAACTTTAGTTGGTGAGGAGTGAAGCAGGCAGCTCCCTACCGCCTAAAGTTTTTTTTAATTAATAATTAATGATTAAGAATGGCTAGAGCTCCTCGAGGCGTGCAGCTCCTCGGGTTGAGCAGCTCGAGTTGAAAATTGCGCGGTGCACTTTTATGACCTTGAAACCACTGCCCGCCTTGATCTAGCCCACTGGCGACTTGACAGCAGTGTCTATACTGCAACTCGTCTCTGCTAGTCCGGCCAGCTCCTTGTCTCTGCCGTTACAAACTGGTTTTATCCGCTCCAAACACCACTTTAATACAATTGACCGCACCACGCAGTAATCCCCTATTTGTTCGAGCCTCAAAAATGTACCAGAGGTCTGCACTCGTCGGCGGTCAGCGGCAGACTGAGCATTTTTGTCATTCCGTCACGCGCCTTTAGACATTTTCATACAAAAGAGCTTTTTCCTGCAACTCGACTATATATTGAGCGGTGGCTTCGCGCGCGACCCATTCACTCATTAAACTTTAGTTGGTGAGGAGTGAAGCAGGCAGCTCCCTACCGCCTAAAGTTTTTTTTAATTAATAATTAATGATTAAGAATGGCTAGAGCTCCTCGAGGCGTGCAGCTCCTCGGGTTGAGCAGCTCGAGTTGAAAATTGCGCGGTGCACTTTTATGACCTTGAAACCACTGCCCGCCTTGATCTAGCCCACTGGCGACTTGACAGCAGTGTCTATACTGCAACTCGTCTCTGCTAGTCCGGCCAGCACCTTGTCTCTGCCGTTACAAACTGGTTTTATCCGCTCCAAACACCACTTTAATACAATTGACCGCACCACGCAGTAATCCCCTATTTGTTCGAGCCTCAAAAATGTACCAGAGGTCTGCACTCGTCGGCGGTCAGCGGCAGACTGAGCATTTTTGTCATTCCGTCACGCGCCTTTAGACATTTTCATACAAAAGAGCTTTTTCCTGCAACTCGACTATATATTGAGCGGTGGCTTCGCGCGCGACCCATTCACTCATTAAACTTTAGTTGGTGAGGAGTGAAGCAGGCAGCTCCCTACCGCCTAAAGTTTTTTTTAATTAATAATTAATGATTAAGAATGGCTAGAGCTCCTCGAGGCGTGCAGCTCCTCGGGTTGAGCAGCTCGAGTTGAAAATTGCGCGGTGCACTTTTATGACCTTGAAACCACTGCCCGCCTTGATCTAGCCCACTGGCGACTTGACAGCAGTGTCTATACTGCAACTCGTCTCTGCTAGTCCGGCCAGCACCTTGTCTCTGCCGTTACAAACTGGTTTTATCCGCTCCAAACACCACTTTAATACAATTGACCGCACCACGCAGTAATCCCCTATTTGTTCGAGCCTCAAAAATGTACCAGAGGTCTGCACTCGTCGGCGGTCAGCGGCAGACTGAGCATTTTTGTCATTCCGTCACGCGCCTTTAGACATTTTCATACAAAAGAGCTTTTTCCTGCAACTCGACTATATATTGAGCGGTGGCTTCGCGCGCGACCCATTCACTCATTAAACTTTAGTTGGTGAGGAGTGAAGCAGGCAGCTCCCTACCGCCTAAAGTTTTTTTTAATTAATAATTAATGATTAAGAATGGCTTGAGCTCCTCGAGGCGTGCAGCTCCTCGGGTTGAGCAGCTCGAGTTGAAAATTGCGCGGTGCACTTTTATGACCTTGAAACCACTGCCCGCCTTGATCTAGCCCACTGGCGACTTGACAGCAGTGTCTATACTGCAACTCGTCTCTGCTAGTCCGGCCAGCACCTTGTCTCTGCCGTTACAAACTGGTTTTATCCGCTCCAAACACCACTTTAATACAATTGACCGCACCACGCAGTAATCCCCTATTTGTTCGAGCCTCAAAAATGTACCAGAGGTCTGCACTCGTCGGCGGTCAGCGGCAGACTGAGCATTTTTGTCATTCCGTCACGCGCCTTTAGACATTTTCATACAAAAGAGCTTTTTCCTGCAACTCGACTATATATTGAGCGGTGGCTTCGCGCGCGACCCATTCACTCATTAAACTTTAGTTGGTGAGGAGTGAAGCAGGCAGCTCCCTACCGCCTAAAGTTTTTTTTAATTAATAATTAATGATTAAGAATGGCTAGAGCTCCTCGAGGCGTGCAGCTCCTCGGGTTGAGCAGCTCGAGTTGAAAATTGCGCGGTGCACTTTTATGACCTTGAAACCACTGCCCGCCTTGATCTAGCCCACTGGCGACTTGACAGCAGTGTCTATACTGCAACTCGTCTCTGCTAGTCCGGCCAGCACCTTGTCTCTGCCGTTACAAACTGGTTTTATCCGCTCCAAACACCACTTTAATACAATTGACCGCACCACGCAGTAATCCCCTATTTGTTCGAGCCTCAAAAATGTACCAGAGGTCTGCACTCGTCGGCGGTCAGCGGCAGACTGAGCATTTTTGTCATTCCGTCACGCGCCTTTAGACATTTTCATACAAAAGAGCTTTTTCCTGCAACTCGACTATATATTGAGCGGTGGCTTCGCGCGCGACCCATTCACTCATTAAACTTTAGTTGGTGAGGAGTGAAGCAGGCAGCTCCCTACCGCCTAAAGTTTTTTTTAATTAATAATTAATGATTAAGAATGGCTAGAGCTCCTCGAGGCGTGCAGCTCCTCGGGTTGAGCAGCTCGAGTTGAAAATTGCGCGGTGCACTTTTATGACCTTGAAACCACTGCCCGCCTTGATCTAGCCCACTGGCGACTTGACAGCAGTGTCTATACTGCAACTCGTCTCTGCTAGTCCGGCCAGCACCTTGTCTCTGCCGTTACAAACTGGTTTTATCCGCTCCAAACACCACTTTAATACAATTGACCGCACCACGCAGTAATCCCCTATTTGTTCGAGCCTCAAAAATGTACCAGAGGTCTGCACTCGTCGGCGGTCAGCGGCAGACTGAGCATTTTTGTCATTCCGTCACGCGCCTTTAGACATTTTCATACAAAAGAGCTTTTTCCTGCAACTCGACTATATATTGAGCGGTGGCTTCGCGCGCGACCCATTCACTCATTAAACTTTAGTTGGTGAGGAGTGAAGCAGGCAGCTCCCTACCGCCTAAAGTTTTTTTTAATTAATAATTAATGATTAAGAATGGCTAGAGCTCCTCGAGGCGTGCAGCTCCTCGGGTTGAGCAGCTCGAGTTGAAAATTGCGCGGTGCACTTTTATGACCTTGAAACCACTGCCCGCCTTGATCTAGCCCACTGGCGACTTGACAGCAGTGTCTATACTGCAACTCGTCTCTGCTAGTCCGGCCAGCACCTTGTCTCTGCCGTTACAAACTGGTTTTATCCGCTCCAAACACCACTTTAATACAATTGACCGCACCACGCAGTAATCCCCTATTTGTTCGAGCCTCAAAAATGTACCAGAGGTCTGCACTCGTCGGCGGTCAGCGGCAGACTGAGCATTTTTGTCATTCCGTCACGCGCCTTTAGACATTTTCATACAAAAGAGCTTTTTCCTGCAACTCGACTATATATTGAGCGGTGGCTTCGCGCGCGACCCATTCACTCATTAAACTTTAGTTGGTGAGGAGTGAAGCAGGCAGCTCCCTACCGCCTAAAGTTTTTTTTAATTAATAATTAATGATTAAGAATGGCTAGAGCTCCTCGAGGCGTGCAGCTCCTCGGGTTGAGCAGCTCGAGTTGAAAATTGCGCGGTGCACTTTTATGACCTTGAAACCACTGCCCGCCTTGATCTAGCCCACTGGCGACTTGACAGCAGTGTCTATACTGCAACTCGTCTCTGCTAGTCCGGCCAGCACCTTGTCTCTGCCGTTACAAACTGGTTTTATCCGCTCCAAACACCACTTTAATACAATTGACCGCACCACGCAGTAATCCCCTATTTGTTCGAGCCTCAAAAATGTACCAGAGGTCTGCACTCGTCGGCGGTCAGCGGCAGACTGAGCATTTTTGTCATTCCGTCACGCGCCTTTAGACATTTTCATACAAAAGAGCTTTTTCCTGCAACTCGACTATATATTGAGCGGTGGCTTCGCGCGCGACCCATTCACTCATTAAACTTTAGTTGGTGAGGAGTGAAGCAGGCAGCTCCCTACCGCCTAAAGTTTTTTTTAATTAATAATTAATGATTAAGAATGGCTAGAGCTCCTCGAGGCGTGCAGCTCCTCGGGTTGAGCAGCTCGAGTTGAAAATTGCGCGGTGCACTTTTATGACCTTGAAACCACTGCCCGCCTTGATCTAGCCCACTGGCGACTTGACAGCAGTGTCTATACTGCAACTCGTCTCTGCTAGTCCGGCCAGCACCTTGTCTCTGCCGTTACAAACTGGTTTTATCCGCTCCAAACACCACTTTAATACAATTGACCGCACCACGCAGTAATCCCCTATTTGTTCGAGCCTCAAAAATGTACCAGAGGTCTGCACTCGTCGGCGGTCAGCGGCAGACTGAGCATTTTTGTCATTCCGTCACGCGCCTTTAGACATTTTCATACAAAAGAGCTTTTTCCTGCAACTCGACTATATATTGAGCGGTGGCTTCGCGCGCGACCCATTCACTCATTAAACTTTAGTTGGTGAGGAGTGAAGCAGGCAGCTCCCTACCGCCTAAAGTTTTTTTTAATTAATAATTAATGATTAAGAATGGCTAGAGCTCCTCGAGGCGTGCAGCTCCTCGGGTTGAGCAGCTCGAGTTGAAAATTGCGCGGTGCACTTTTATGACCTTGAAACCACTGCCCGCCTTGATCTAGCCCACTGGCGACTTGACAGCAGTGTCTATACTGCAACTCGTCTCTGCTAGTCCGGCCAGCACCTTGTCTCTGCCGTTACAAACTGGTTTTATCCGCTCCAAACACCACTTTAATACAATTGACCGCACCACGCAGTAATCCCCTATTTGTTCGAGCCTCAAAAATGTACCAGAGGTCTGCACTCGTCGGCGGTCAGCGGCAGACTGAGCATTTTTGTCATTCCGTCACGCGCCTTTAGACATTTTCATACAAAAGAGCTTTTTCCTGCAACTCGACTATATATTGAGCGGTGGCTTCGCGCGCGACCCATTCACTCATTAAACTTTAGTTGGTGAGGAGTGAAGCAGGCAGCTCCCTACCGCCTAAAGTTTTTTTTAATTAATAATTAATGATTAAGAATGGCTAGAGCTCCTCGAGGCGTGCAGCTCCTCGGGTTGAGCAGCTCGAGTTGAAAATTGCGCGGTGCACTTTTATGACCTTGAAACCACTGCCCGCCTTGATCTAGCCCACTGGCGACTTGACAGCAGTGTCTATACTGCAACTCGTCTCTGCTAGTCCGGCCAGCACCTTGTCTCTGCCGTTACAAACTGGTTTTATCCGCTCCAAACACCACTTTAATACAATTGACCGCACCACGCAGTAATCCCCTATTTGTTCGAGCCTCAAAAATGTACCAGAGGTCTGCACTCGTCGGCGGTCAGCGGCAGACTGAGCATTTTTGTCATTCCGTCACGCGCCTTTAGACATTTTCATACAAAAGAGCTTTTTCCTGCAACTCGACTATATATTGAGCGGTGGCTTCGCGCGCGACCCATTCACTCATTAAACTTTAGTTGGTGAGGAGTGAAGCAGGCAGCTCCCTACCGCCTAAAGTTTTTTTTAATTAATAATTAATGATTAAGAATGGCTAGAGCTCCTCGAGGCGTGCAGCTCCTCGGGTTGAGCAGCTCGAGTTGAAAATTGCGCGGTGCACTTTTATGACCTTGAAACCACTGCCCGCCTTGATCTAGCCCACTGGCGACTTGACAGCAGTGTCTATACTGCAACTCGTCTCTGCTAGTCCGGCCAGCACCTTGTCTCTGCCGTTACAAACTGGTTTTATCCGCTCCAAACACCACTTTAATACAATTGACCGCACCACGCAGTAATCCCCTATTTGTTCGAGCCTCAAAAATGTACCAGAGGTCTGCACTCGTCGGCGGTCAGCGGCAGACTGAGCATTTTTGTCATTCCGTCACGCGCCTTTAGACATTTTCATACAAAAGAGCTTTTTCCTGCAACTCGACTATATATTGAGCGGTGGCTTCGCGCGCGACCCATTCACTCATTAAACTTTAGTTGGTGAGGAGTGAAGCAGGCAGCTCCCTACCGCCTAAAGTTTTTTTTAATTAATAATTAATGATTAAGAATGGCTAGAGCTCCTCGAGGCGTGCAGCTCCTCGGGTTGAGCAGCTCGAGTTGAAAATTGCGCGGTGCACTTTTATGACCTTGAAACCACTGCCCGCCTTGATCTAGCCCACTGGCGACTTGACAGCAGTGTCTATACTGCAACTCGTCTCTGCTAGTCCGGCCAGCACCTTGTCTCTGCCGTTACAAACTGGTTTTATCCGCTCCAAACACCACTTTAATACAATTGACCGCACCACGCAGTAATCCCCTATTTGTTCGAGCCTCAAAAATGTACCAGAGGTCTGCACTCGTCGGCGGTCAGCGGCAGACTGAGCATTTTTGTCATTCCGTCACGCGCCTTTAGACATTTTCATACAAAAGAGCTTTTTCCTGCAACTCGACTATATATTGAGCGGTGGCTTCGCGCGCGACCCATTCACTCATTAAACTTTAGTTGGTGAGGAGTGAAGCAGGCAGCTCCCTACCGCCTAAAGTTTTTTTTAATTAATAATTAATGATTAAGAATGGCTAGAGCTCCTCGAGGCGTGCAGCTCCTCGGGTTGAGCAGCTCGAGTTGAAAATTGCGCGGTGCACTTTTATGACCTTGAAACCACTGCCCGCCTTGATCTAGCCCACTGGCGACTTGACAGCAGTGTCTATACTGCAACTCGTCTCTGCTAGTCCGGCCAGCACCTTGTCTCTGCCGTTACAAACTGGTTTTATCCGCTCCAAACACCACTTTAATACAATTGACCGCACCACGCAGTAATCCCCTATTTGTTCGAGCCTCAAAAATGTACCAGAGGTCTGCACTCGTCGGCGGTCAGCGGCAGACTGAGCATTTTTGTCATTCCGTCACGCGCCTTTAGACATTTTCATACAAAAGAGCTTTTTCCTGCAACTCGACTATATATTGAGCGGTGGCTTCGCGCGCGACCCATTCACTCATTAAACTTTAGTTGGTGAGGAGTGAAGCAGGCAGCTCCCTACCGCCTAAAGTTTTTTTTAATTAATAATTAATGATTAAGAATGGCTAGAGCTCCTCGAGGCGTGCAGCTCCTCGGGTTGAGCAGCTCGAGTTGAAAATTGCGCGGTGCACTTTTATGACCTAGAAACCACTGCCCGCCTTGATCTAGCCCACTGGCGACTTGACAGCAGTGTCTATACTGCAACTCGTCTCTGCTAGTCCGGCCAGCACCTTGTCTCTGCCGTTACAAACTGGTTTTATCCGCTCCAAACACCACTTTAATACAATTGACCGCACCACGCAGTAATCCCCTATTTGTTCGAGCCTCAAAAATGTACCAGAGGTCTGCACTCGTCGGCGGTCAGCGGCAGACTGAGCATTTTTGTCATTCCGTCACGCGCCTTTAGACATTTTCATACAAAAGAGCTTTTTCCTGCAACTCGACTATATATTGAGCGGTGGCTTCGCGCGCGACCCATTCACTCATTAAACTTTAGTTGGTGAGGAGTGAAGCAGGCAGCTCCCTACCGCCTAAAGTTTTTTTTAATTAATAATTAATGATTAAGAATGGCTAGAGCTCCTCGAGGCGTGCAGCTCCTCGGGTTGAGCAGCTCGAGTTGAAAATTGCGCGGTGCACTTTTATGACCTTGAAACCACTGCCCGCCTTGATCTAGCCCACTGGCGACTTGACAGCAGTGTCTATACTGCAACTCGTCTCTGCTAGTCCGGCCAGCACCTTGTCTCTGCCGTTACAAACTGGTTTTATCCGCTCCAAACACCACTTTAATACAATTGACCGCACCACGCAGTAATCCCCTATTTGTTCGAGCCTCAAAAATGTACCAGAGGTCTGCACTCGTCGGCGGTCAGCGGCAGACTGAGCATTTTTGTCATTCCGTCACGCGCCTTTAGACATTTTCATACAAAAGAGCTTTTTCCTGCAACTCGACTATATATTGAGCGGTGGCTTCGCGCGCGACCCATTCACTCATTAAACTTTAGTTGGTGAGGAGTGAAGCAGGCAGCTCCCTACCGCCTAAAGTTTTTTTTAATTAATAATTAATGATTAAGAATGGCTAGAGCTCCTCGAGGCGTGCAGCTCCTCGGGTTGAGCAGCTCGAGTTGAAAATTGCGCGGTGCACTTTTATGACCTTGAAACCACTGCCCGCCTTGATCTAGCCCACTGGCGACTTGACAGCAGTGTCTATACTGCAACTCGTCTCTGCTAGTCCGGCCAGCACCTTGTCTCTGCCGTTACAAACTGGTTTTATCCGCTCCAAACACCACTTTAATACAATTGACCGCACCACGCAGTAATCCCCTATTTGTTCGAGCCTCAAAAATGTACCAGAGGTCTGCACTCGTCGGCGGTCAGCGGCAGACTGAGCATTTTTGTCATTCCGTCACGCGCCTTTAGACATTTTCATACAAAAGAGCTTTTTCCTGCAACTCGACTATATATTGAGCGGTGGCTTCGCGCGCGACCCATTCACTCATTAAACTTTAGTTGGTGAGGAGTGAAGCAGGCAGCTCCCTACCGCCTAAAGTTTTTTTTAATTAATAATTAATGATTAAGAATGGCTAGAGCTCCTCGAGGCGTGCAGCTCCTCGGGTTGAGCAGCTCGAGTTGAAAATTGCGCGGTGCACTTTTATGACCTTGAAACCACTGCCCGCCTTGATCTAGCCCACTGGCGACTTGACAGCAGTGTCTATACTGCAACTCGTCTCTGCTAGTCCGGCCAGCACCTTGTCTCTGCCGTTACAAACTGGTTTTATCCGCTCCAAACACCACTTTAATACAATTGACCGCACCACGCAGTAATCCCCTATTTGTTCGAGCCTCAAAAATGTACCAGAGGTCTGCACTCGTCGGCGGTCAGCGGCAGACTGAGCATTTTTGTCATTCCGTCACGCGCCTTTAGACATTTTCATACAAAAGAGCTTTTTCCTGCAACTCGACTATATATTGAGCGGTGGCTTCGCGCGCGACCCATTCACTCATTAAACTTTAGTTGGTGAGGAGTGAAGCAGGCAGCTCCCTACCGCCTAAAGTTTTTTTTAATTAATAATTAATGATTAAGAATGGCTAGAGCTCCTCGAGGCGTGCAGCTCCTCGGGTTGAGCAGCTCGAGTTGAAAATTGCGCGGTGCACTTTTATGACCTTGAAACCACTGCCCGCCTTGATCTAGCCCACTGGCGACTTGACAGCAGTGTCTATACTGCAACTCGTCTCTGCTAGTCCGGCCAGCACCTTGTCTCTGCCGTTACAAACTGGTTTTATCCGCTCCAAACACCACTTTAATACAATTGACCGCACCACGCAGTAATCCCCTATTTGTTCGAGCCTCAAAAATGTACCAGAGGTCTGCACTCGTCGGCGGTCAGCGGCAGACTGAGCATTTTTGTCATTCCGTCACGCGCCTTTAGACATTTTCATACAAAAGAGCTTTTTCCTGCAACTCGACTATATATTGAGCGGTGGCTTCGCGCGCGACCCATTCACTCATTAGACTTTAGTTGGTGAGGAGTGAAGCAGGCAGCTCCCTACCGCCTAAAGTTTTTTTTAATTAATAATTAATGATTAAGAATGGCTAGAGCTCCTCGAGGCGTGCAGCTCCTCGGGTTGAGCAGCTCGAGTTGAAAATTGCGCGGTGCACTTTTATGACCTTGAAACCACTGCCCGCCTTGATCTAGCCCACTGGCGACTTGACAGCAGTGTCTATACTGCAACTCGTCTCTGCTAGTCCGGCCAGCACCTTGTCTCTGCCGTTACAAACTGGTTTTATCCGCTCCAAACACCACTTTAATACAATTGACCGCACCACGCAGTAATCCCCTATTTGTTCGAGCCTCAAAAATGTACCAGAGGTCTGCACTCGTCGGCGGTCAGCGGCAGACTGAGCATTTTTGTCATGCCGTCACGCGCCTTTAGACATTTTCATACAAAAGAGCTTTTTCCTGCAACTCGACTATATATTGAGCGGTGGCTTCGCGCGCGACCCATTCACTCATTAAACTTTAGTTGGTGAGGAGTGAAGCAGGCAGCTCCCTACCGCCTAAAGTTTTTTTTAATTAATAATTAATGATTAAGAATGGCTAGAGCTCCTCGAGGCGTGCAGCTCCTCGGGTTGAGCAGCTCGAGTTGAAAATTGCGCGGTGCACTTTTATGACCTCTGACCTCTTAAAAATGGATATATGGCGTGTAGGCACTCTACGCCTCAAGTTTGGCGACTTTAAGCGCCTTGTCAAGGACTGTGTGAGCTTGAGAGCATGCCGATCTCTGTCGGTGCTGTAAAAAAAACTTGTCTAGATCTGCACTCGTCGGCGGTCAGCGGCAGACTGAGCATTTTTGTCATTCCGTCACGCGCCTTTAGACATTTTCATACAAAAGAGCTTTTTCCTGCAACTCGACTATATATTGAGCGGTGGCTTCGCGCGCGACCCATTCACTCATTAAACTTTAGTTGGTGAGGAGTGAAGCAGGCAGCTCCCTACCGCCTAAAGTTTTTTTAATTAATAATTAATGATTAAGAATGGCTAGAGCTCCTCGAGGCGTGCAGCTCCTCGGGTTGAGCAGCTCGAGTTGAAAATTGCGCGGTGCACTTTTATGACCTCTGACCTCTTAAAAATGGATATATGGCGTGTAGGCACTCTACGTCATATGGTGTGAGTCCCCGCGAGTTGTTGGAGTAGAAGGGGTTCATCACAGATTTCTGGTCGCTGCAGTGTAGCAGCCCCAAGATGTGACCAAGCTCGTGCACGGTGGTAGTAAAGAGCATTTGCCTTGTCCATGACTCCGCTGCGTCGAAGCACAATTTCTTTCCGGGTGGCAAGGTCGCATGCGCCAGCACATTGCCCTCGCCATCAAAGACATCTGGACAGCCGTGATTTCCGTAAACATTTCTAACGACAATCTCGTTCGCGGCCTTTTTTCGTGGACCCTTGGCTGTCGACAATTTAAAGAAATCAATGTCAGTTTTATCGGCAAAGTGTTTAACGACTTCTTCGAATGATTCGCGCTGACCCCTAATCTTGATAAATTTGTCGTCTATAATTATCGCCAATGGAAAATTCATTTTGCCATAATGCCTTGACACTTTGTACGTTAGACTAGCGTGGCTGGGTATACGGTAGTAAATTATCACAATAACGCCGATCCCGGCAATGACTAGAAACAACAATTGCATCCTTATCTGACCGCTGTCGTCCGCGCCAGTTCAATCTGACCGCTGTCGACCGCGCCAGTTCAATCTGACCGCTGTCGTCCCGCAAGTTTCCCACCAGTTGACAGTTCGATGGCGACCGTCATCAAGAAAGGAGGCATCATTGCCAACCGGCACCTGATAGACGACCCAAACATCGATGTGCTCGTCGCATACCTGAAGAGCGGAGCGCACCAGACACCGACACCAATCGACCTGCCCGCGTACATAAATGGAGAGATTGAGATCGCCTTTAAGCAGCCGCGCAGGCCGCGCTTCAACCCATACATCGCGGGACACAGACCCAGGCTCTCGATTTTCAATCTAGAATAAATAAATATAGATAAGGAGAATGACGATTTCGAGTTTATTATTTGGCTTTAGTTTATTAGGCATGCTTGTCGGGGGGTGCACCGATCGAAAAGAACCACCGCGTCTTTGTGGTCAAAAATTTCATCGAGGGCAATGGCTCCCTGCCCGCCGATGCGCGGCGCGGTGACTTTCTTCTGTTTCAACGACGTGCTCGATGGCCAGCCCAAGATGCAGTCTTTCCTGATGGCCGACCATGTCAATTTTCGCATTGAGGCCCTGTTTCTAAACAGTAACGAGCACCTCTACGTATTATTCCAGTACATTATTCGCCAAAACATAGATGGCCGTAATGTAGTGTACTTGGTATTTATGAACGGTGCCAATACCCTAAACAAATTCAACAAAAACATGATGAGGTCCATCTTCCAGAGCGGCCAGGTGCTCGTAGTTTTCGGCGACAACAACGACTTTTTAGGCGAAAACGAACTCGATTTGCCCGTATTTGTCCCGCTAACCGACAGCCTCAAGATATCCATCTTTAACCGCGACCTGCCCATCTCTAAGCGCGTCTATAACCCCCGCGAAGACCTATACTACGTACCCAAGTACAAGCACATCGACAATGTATCGGAATATCCCATGTGGTTTGTCAAATGGCTGTTTGTTATCAACTTTTTCAGCACACAGCCAATATTCCGATACAAGGTCACCAAAAACTATGCGCTCTTGCGCGACCACGTATCGTTCCTGCCTCGGCTGCTAATTTCTGAATTTCCGCGATGCTACCACGGTATCTATGACCTGAAAACAGCGTCCATTGTAGGGGGACGTGAGTTTGACTGCCAGAAATATAACGTCGTTATAAGTAAGTAAGATGTCCTCGTTATTGATGACCATTTTATATGCCCAGGAACACAACAAAATTCCCGTAATAACGCCGCAAAATATATGGTGCACATTCGTGTTAAAGCTTAAGCAGATTTGCGCCATTGAAACCCACCTCAAGCCCGCCAGCGACGTGCATGGACACTCTTGTAGCTACGAGAATGCCACTCTCCAGCACTTTGAAGACAAAATACTCCTAAAGTTCCACAACGACACGGAGGCGAGGAGGCGTGATCGCCATCTACTACTCCATTCTGAAATTTACTACACAAGCGAAAGTGATTCATTCACTCCGCTCAAGTTCTCCGACACTGAGCCGCAAACACTCGACAGACTGGAAATTACCGGCACCCAAGAGGACTGGGAGGCCTTGTGGGGCACACTTCATGCGCTTCATAAGGATCCATTGATAAAAACCTTTTACCCGGCTAGCGTGTTGGAAGACTACAACATGCTAATCGAGCTGTTTGAGCAGATTGTTGGCAAGCTCAAGGACGCAAATCGGGGTGTAATCGATTTGAATTTCTGGTACAAGTTTCTCGATAATTTGGTCACCGAGTCGAAGCACTTTATCATCGGCGGGGCCTCCTCCCTAGGCTTTACAAAACAGGCATCTGACGGCCTCGATAAAGTTGAGATATCGTCGCTGCAACCAGAAATTTCCTTCATGGGTTCAACCATGCTCGTCAATACAATGACCGAGGACCACAAGACTGTTCGCTGCGATTTAGTGAAAAAGGTGGGGGAAAGCAGTGGAAGCGATTAAAACATTCAATTAGAATTAAATACAATATTTTTTTATGTATGTATTTTAAATTTATTTATTTTTAAATGTACATATAATTCTAGTTTTAAGTATTTACATATATGTTTAGTTATTTATAAGTATTTAATTAGTATTTTATTTTTTTAGTCGTTCTGAAAGATACCCGATATCCACGAGTAGTCGGGGCTGGTCCACAACAGGATCGAGGCATCGTCTGCTGCGTTGGTATCAGGCCAATCATCCATATCGGTGTAACTGGGGGCGCTGCTATACCAATTATCCCAATCGTCCTCATCGTATGTACAGGGGGAGTTAGCATCTTCGCTGCTATACCAATCTCCCTCATCGTATGTACAGGGGGAGTTAGCATCTTCGCTGAAATTCCAATCGAGAGAGTCGGCATCGGACTCGCTACCTAGGTGGATGGTCGCTGGCATCGCCATCCTGGTCCGCTGGATCTCCGGCTCCGTAAGGTCTATGGTCGCTGGTCTATGGTCGCCGACTGCATTAGTCGCCATCCTGGTCCCCTTAATCTCCGGCTCCGTAAGGTCTATGGTCGCTGGTCTATGGTCGCCGACTGCATTAGTCGCCATCCTGGTCCAGTTGATCTCCGGCTCCGTGAGGTCTATGGTCGCTGGTCTATGGTCGCCGACTGCATTAGTCGCCATCCTGGTCCAGTTGATCTCCGGCTCCGTAAGGTCTATGGTCGCTGGTCTATGGTCGCCGACTGCATTAGTCGCCATCCTGGTCCAGTTGATCTCCGGCTCCGTAAGGTCTATGGTCGCTGGTCTATGGTCGCCGACTGCATTAGTCGCCATCCTGGTCCAGTTGATCTCCGGCTCCGTAAGGTCTATGGTCGCTGGTCTATGGTCGCCGACTGCATTAGTCGCCATCCTGGTCCAGTTGATCTCCGCTGGCATCGCTATCCTGGTCCAGTTGATGTCCTCGCAACAGCAACAGATTTCAATTAAGATCCGGTTCATTGCTTTTTGACTTGGGTTCTAAACAACTGATGAATGACCAGAACTGGTTCTCACTATATATACCCTGGCACCCATACAACCACTCACCCACACTCAGTTGCGGATACACGAGTTGCAATAAATGATGCGCGGCGATAAGAACCATTAGAATGCGGGGTTATAAAATGCATATACAAATTCCGATATCTAGAGGTGACCCTACACTCAGGCATCGGCAAACAAGGCACTTCTTTCAACGTGACCCATTTGGTCGAGTCGCAACAAGCGGCGGCGAGGCGATAAGACCGGTCGAGTCGCCCACACGCATCCTTTGGAGCCGCGCTATCTGGAGTGGTCCGTCTCATATTACAATCATCACATTTCCCATCAACAAACAACGATAGGAACGCTCGAGTTGCAATTAATTGCTCTCAGCTTCCTCTCGAGTGGTGATAGCAACCATTCATCTTGATGATCCTAAAAGAAACATTCATCGAGTCGCAATAAACAGCGATACAATGTTTAGCACGTTACAATCTAGAGGTGACCCATCAACAAACAAGGCAGTTCTTTCAACGAGACCCAAATACGAATCGACAGAGTCGCAACATTGTATGAAAAGCCCGACGAGGCGATAAGACCGGTCGATTCGCAACATTGTATGAAAAGCCAGGACAGAAAAACATGAAAATTGAAAATTTAAAATGACTACTACTTTACTGTCTAAGTTGACTAAATTAGGGAACTGAAAAATTAACAATAAGTTGCCTTCTGAACTTCCCTACAGCACCAGCTCGCTTTACATCTACAGGTAGAGAATTCCACAAACTAGTGACGTGAACGAAAAATAAGCGTTTAGATTGTAAGCACGAGTAATGGGGCATAAGTAAATTATTAGTTCTAGTAGATTGAAGGAATGTGAGTTTTTCTCGGAGACATTGCGGTTTACCCGAAACGAGGAGTTTATAGAGGAATACGATAAGCCGAATTTTAAAATATGTCAAGAAGGAACAACCAAGGAAATCTTGAGAATATGATGAAACGTGATTGAATCGGGGGATTTTATAAACGTATCGGACAATAGAATTGAATGCTACATTCAATTTTAGCTGGGAGAATGAATCGAGTTTACAGAAGATTACATCACTATATGTTATTAAGGGCATTAAAAGAGATTTAGCAAGCTTTGAGCGAGTATGGAGTGGTATAAAGTTCGACGTACACCAAAGTTTTCGTAGACTGCTATAGACCTTGCCAATTATATAGTTAATATGATCCGACCATGTTAAATTCTTATTCAGAAAAACCCCCAGACTCTTTACCTTATCACAAAACGGAATGATATTACGGTTTAATAATACTGCAGGGAATCCATTGGTATTTATAACATTTTTAGATATGACTATTGCTTGAGACTTGTCAGGGTTTAGTTGCAATCTATTCCCTCTCGCCCACCCAGAAATCGCCTCGAGGTCTTTATTGATTCGCCAAATACAATCCTCAATCATGCCAAGTCGGCAGCTAAGGTAGATTTGAACATCGTCCGCGTACAACAGGGCTTTACAAAAATTCAGTTCTTTTGGGAGATCATTAATGAAGAGAGAGAAGAGGAGCGGACCAAGTATAGAACCTTGAGGTACGCCCTTAGATAGGAGTGAGAAACTGGACTCATAATTGAGGAGCGTCGGAACAAAAACCGATATGTCGCATTTTGGACATTTTTTTTTTTCATAATGCACTTAGTGCACCTCGATGCAGAAAAGTGTATTGGGGCCCCTCCACGGGAGCCCTGGTGCTCCATATTGTACCAAAAGTTGCGTTGGGGTGTCCTCTTTCCAACGCACTCAAAATCATTAAAATCGGTTAATTAATTGCTGAGAAAAGAGATATTTTTCCCATGAAAATGCTAAAAAAACCGATATATCCAAATGATCGCGTCAAAAACCGATATATCCAAACTTGTCCGCCAAGTATCTCGCTAAATTAAGTATCTACCCTCCTTCAAGTTTCACACACCAATCGATGTCACTTTTACTGCAAATTGACATTCTATAATTTTCCACTTTTGTAACATTAAAAAATTTACAAGCTTTTTTTTAATTTGTGAAAAATGTGGTAAATGGTATATATCGGTTTTCGTTCCGACGCTCCTCAATTGTCTGTGAAAACCTTTTGAGATCTACCGCTTATGAAATTCCAAATAAGACGGACAGCGGACGATGAGAAGTTGAATTGAGAAGATATTTTCTGGCATAAAAGCGTATCATTTACAGAGTCGAAAGCTTTCGAGAAGTCCAGCAGTGAGAAAATGGTTAAATGATCATGATCAATGTTCAGGTGTAGATCATCAGTTAATTTTAGGAGGGCAGTACTGCAACTGTGGTTCTTCCTAAAGCCATGCTGGAATTCAGTTAAAAAGGAATTAGATTCAAGGTATTGGACCATTTGAATGTACATTCACTTTTCCAGAATTTGGGAGAGGCACGAAAGGATACTAATGGGTCGGAAGTCCTGTGGAAGAGAGGCATTGGATTTTTTAGGAATTGGAGTAACTTTTGCTTTCTTCCACAAAGATGGGAAAGTAGAGGACGTTAGACAGGAGTTAAAAATGTGGGTGAGAAAAGGAAGTATAGAGGGAAGAATAATTCGAAGAAATTTTAAACTAATGCCGTCAACGCCGACTGCATTTGATATAATAGAGTTGATGACAGAAATGACGTTCTCCTCTGACACTCTCATAAAGCAAAAACCGGAATCAGAAACGATGTTCGAAACGACACAGGAGAAACTACTGGAGGATTCTGATATTGAAGCTGAGTTGACTATATCACTGTTGCCGCTGGAAGCAGAGCCAACAGACGTAAAAAGTTGTTAAGAACAGTGGGTTCAATGTCAACTTGTGATAGATGTTTGCCGGTAACTCCGATGTTGCGAAGGTTCTTCCAAAGCACTTGAGGGGGTAAATTAGCATCAAGTTTGGCTGTGTAATAATCCGATTTGGCTTTTTATTGCGTTCGTAGTACGATTTCTGAGCAAGCGGAATGTGGTCCAGTTTTCATTCGATTTGCACTTTTTCCAGTGAACGTAGGCTTTGTCACGCTGTCGAAACAGGGATTCAATTATAGGCGAAAACCAAGGATACACCTTTTTATTGGATCTGTAGTACTTTAACGGCACGTATTTGTCTAGAAGATATAGGCTGAGATTGTTGAAGTGTTCAACCTGAGCATTAACGTCTGGCATTGAATATATATTACTCCAGTCGAGTGAGCACGCTTCAGCAAGTAAGCTAACGCGGTCGAGTTGAAAAATTAATATATATTTATATTTATATATATTTGTTAAAGATAGAGCTCCTTTGCTCTAACTGTAAGGGGTAGTCAAAGTGAAGCACCTTGACTTATTGTTGTGTGTGCACAAGTACTTGAACCTGTACACTCAATCGCTGTGCCTCAAGCAGACTCTCCTGAAATAGAAATAAAAGTCTTAATTTGTGATTGATCACTAATAAACTCTCTCTTTATTAATCAACCTTCCATTTATATATATACAAGAATTGCTTAAATAAACAATAATTAAAAAAGGTGCAAGCATTTAAGGTTCATTGATCATTTAAAGTTCATTGCTTACAATTTTGCTGATGGCGCAATAATCTACAATTATACTAAAGTGAAAATGTACTTTAATTTTACTGATCGTGCAATTAAATTTATTAAAGGTAATGACCGATGGAAAAATGCAGTGTAATGAATTTATGACAAGGTGTGCAAGTTTTCTTAATGTTTACGTTTTATTCAAATAATTAAAACTAGAATCTAATCTAATGGCTTATGTTCTAACAATATTTACTTAAAGCTTAAGGGATCCAATAATTTTAAGAGGTACAAATGACTTATCTACTAATTTTACTTTAACAAAATAAAAAAATTGGCAAATGATTTCGGAATTATTAAACTCTTCCTTGGGTAAAAGTATTGCGTGGGTCATCTCTATGTTTTTAGATGGCGATATGCAAAGGTCCACGTTGTCCTTGTGCAAGATCATATCACAGTAGGGCGAGAAGAGTATGTAGTGGGTACAGTCCCTGTTGGTTGTTTCAATGTAGCACTGTAGGTCCGATATCTTTTCGCGCGATGAAGGCAGCCGGGAGTACTTGGAGGCGCAGGTGAAGTAGTGTAGACAAAACGCAGATTGCGGGAATGTAAAAATTCGGGCACGCGTGTTATTGCGAATTTTGTTGATGTTTTTCTGTTCCCTTTTATCTATGTGGCAGCTAAATATTCGGCCACCCCTGTCTTTTTGGTGGTCTAAAATTTGTTTGTATTTCCTCATCTGATTCGCGTCCTGTATGTAGATATCGGTGGTGGTTTCATCATTGATATTTGGTTGCGGATTCCTTGAATCGAGGATGTTTACCTTACCAAGGTGAGCACACAGCCGAATTTCCTTACCCGCTTCATTATTTAATCTGGGGGCGCCCTTTATAAATGAGTCTGGATATACGATACCCATATTAAAGATATTGGCAGCGTCGTCACTTGTGGGGGTGGTGGGCGGCGGAATCATCTTGGACGCCTTCTTTAGCATCTTTTTGGCCATGTACTTGGATGGATGGAAGATCCTTGGCCGTTCTCTCCTTCTTTTCGGCGGCGATTCTGGTTCAGATTCATCCTCCGAGCTCGAGGAATTTCTAATGGTGATCGGCGATGTACTGCATCCAACAGGTGTCTTGGTGGTTTGGCTTGGTAACGCAGGTGATTCTTCATCGCTGCTGCTGGAGCTCGAGTCCGGAAATAAAGGGCTCCCTGAACGCATATTGTGCTGCTTGTAGATGCGGCTCATATGCTTCCTGGAACGTTTTGGCACAGGTGAAGTTTTTGGCTCATCAGTCTCACTCGATTCATGGCACACTACCCTTATGGGAACCTTATTTTTTCGTCTTTTTAGCACTTTTACAACTGGCTGCGGCGATTGTTCTACTTTCGGCGATGGCAAGGGCTCCACTTCAGTAGGCAGGAGATCATTAATTATTTGGTCCAAATTATTAAACTCGGACACTATTGTAAAATTTAAATGATCACAAATATTTTCCAGAATATCGAAATCCTCGGTAAAAACAATTTGCCCTTTTTGCGGCGCACACTGTGAGGAAGAAGGATGCTGCTGCTCCTGTAGGATCTTCTGCTGCTCCTGGATGATGTGGTGCAGATCCGATACACAGGACGTCGCAAGGGGCCGCGAGTGAATCTGCTGCTCCTGTAGGATCTTCTGCTGCTCCTGGATGATGTGGTGCAGATCCGATACACAGGACGTCTCCAGGGGCCGCGAGTGAATCTGCTGCTCCTGTAGGATCTTCTGCTGCTCCTGGATGATGTGGTGCAGATCCGATACACAGGACGTCTCCAGGGGCCGCGAGTGAATCTGCTGCTCCTGTAGGATCTTCTGCTGCTCCTGGATGATGTGGTGCAGATCCGATACACAGGACGTCTCAAGGGGCCGCGAGTGAATCTGCTGCTCCTGTAGGATCTTCTGCTGCTCCTGGATGATGTGGTGCAGATCCGATACACAGGACGTCTCCAGGGGCCGCGAGTGAATCTGCTGCTCCTGGATGATGTGGTGCAGATCCGATACACAGGACGTCTCCAGGGGCCGCGAGTGAATCTGCTGCTCCTGGATGATGTGGTGCAGATCCGATACACAGGACGTCTCCAGGGGCCGCGAGTGAATCTGCTGCTCCTGGATGATGTGGTGCAGATCCGATACACAGGACGTCTCCAGGGGCCGCGAGTGAATCTGCTGCTCCTGGATGATGTGGTGCAGATCCGGCACACAGGGCGTCTCCAGGGGCCGCGAGTAGAAATCAGGACTCGGCGAACACTGTTGTTGGGGGAAAAACTCCTGCGGCGAAAACCCTATATACGGCGACTGGTTGTAGGACATCGTAAATGGGGTCACTGGCTCGACGTCGGGTTGGTAAGTTGTATTAAAAACTGATTCCTCGTAGTATTTCTGGGGCGTATTAAACGCTGGCGAACCGTCCTGACGATACATTATACGCGGGATAACTGCGGGCAACCCGGCACTATGCGACTGAACTAAATTATCGCTATTATAAATGAATAATTCCCAGCTTGATCTGGGCAACTTGCGGGAACAACCACCTTTGCCCGTGATCTTGGCTGGACGAACTATTTAACACGATGTGCTACGCCCTTTTATTTGGGCACGCAATTTTGGACGAATCCCACGAACCGCTTGTATGGGTGCGATTTGTTATTGTTTTTAATCACGACTGATCCCTGATCCCTGTTGATAACTTCGGTAGTATTGGTGCCGATAAACTTTAACTCGGAGTTGATGAGTTGCATTTTATTATCAGCGGAAGTGGTGGGGTCCTACTGGGTGGCATGGTGACAATCTTGCCCTCGGAGTTGATGAGTTGCATTTTATTATCAGCGGAAGTGGTGGGGGTCCTACTGGGTGGCATGGTGACAATCTTGCCCTCGGAGTTGATGAGTTGCATTTTATTATCAGCGGAAGTGGTGGGGGTCCTATCGGGTGGCATGGTGACAATCTTGCCCTCGGAGTTGATGAGTTGCATTTTATTATCAGCGGAAGTGGTGGGGGTCCTATTGGGTGGCATGGTGACGTCATCGCCCCCGGCCGCCGCCTTGATGCTGGCCGTGGTGTCGATAGTGGCAGCGGTGGGAGATCGCGTTTCGATGAAAATTGCCACATATATTAATTGAATTACAAACAATGCTAGCAGGGCTGACAGGATATTTACAATAATGTTGCATCTCATAGTTGTTTGCTTACAATCGTCGCAAATCCGCCATCGCGGACGTACCGATTCTCAAATATGTTTTTTCTCTTGCATTTCTTGCAGCGCGTCTTGGGTGGGCAATAATCGCACAAAAAATATGTGCAGCGAGCACTATAGATGGCACCCATGTGCACATTCCTTAATAAGTAATTAAATTGTATATTCAAGTTTTTATATTTTGAATATTATAATTTAGACATTCGCAGCGAATATTATTGTTAAAAATATAACTAGATCGACAGAGTCGCAACATTGTATGAAAAGCCCGGCGAGGCGATAAGGCCGGTCGAGTCGCCCACACGCATCCATCGGAGCCGCGTGGTCCGTATCACGTTGCAATCTAGAGGTGACCCATCAACAAACAAGGCACTTCTTTCAACGTGGCCCATTTGGCGATAAGACCACCCGAGTCGCAACAAGCGGCGGCGAGGCGATAAGGCCGGTCGAGTCGCGCGAAATCTGGAGTGTTCCGTTTCACATTACAATCTAGAGGTGACCCATCAACAAACAAGGCACTTCTTTCATCGTGGCCCATTTGGCGATAAGACCAGCGAATATTATTGTTAAAAAATATAACTAGATCGACAGAGTCGCAACATTGTATGAAAAGCCCGGCGAGGCGATAAGGCCGGTCGAGTCGCCCACACGCATCCATCGGAGCCGCGTGGTCCGTATCACGTTGCAATCTAGAGGTGACCCATCAACAAACAAGGCACTTCTTTCAACGTGGCCCTTTTGGCGATAAGACCACCCGAGTCGCAACAAGCGGCGGCGAGGCGATAAGGCCGGTCGAGTCGCGCGAAATCTGGAGTGTTCCGTTTCACATTACAATCTAGAGGTGACCCATCAACAAACAAGGCACTTCTTTCATCGTGGCCCATTTGGCGATAAGACCAGCGAATATTATTGTTAAAAAATATAACTAGATCGACAGAGTCGCAACATTGTATGAAAAGCCCGGCGAGGCGATAAGGCCGGTCGAGTCGCCCACACGCATCCATCGGAGCCGCGTGGTCCGTATCACGTTGCAATCTAGAGGTGACCCATCAACAAACAAGGCACTTCTTTCAACGTGGCCCTTTTGGCGATAAGACCACCCGAGTCGCAACAAGCGGCGGCGAGGCGATAAGGCCGGTCGAGTCGCGCGAAATCTGGAGTGTTCCGTTTCACATTACAATCTAGACAAACAAACAACGATAGGAACGCTCGAGTTGCAATTAATTGCCCTCAGCTTCCTCTCGAGTGGTGATAGCTATAATCTAGAGGTGACCCATCAACAAACAAGGCACTTCTTTCATCGTGGCCCATTTGGCGATAAGACCAGCGAATATTATTGTTAAAAAATATAACTAGATCGACAGAGTCGCAACATTGTATGAAAAGCCCGGCGAGGCGATAAGGCCGGTCGAGTCGCGCGAAATCTGGAGTGGTCCGTATCACGTTGCAATCTAGAGGTGACCCATCAACAAACAAGGCACTTCTTTCATCGTGGCCCATTTGGCGATAAGACCACCCGAGTCGCAACAAGCGGCGGCGAGGCGATAAGGCCGGTCGAGTCGCGCGAAATCTGGAGTGTTCCGTTTCACATTACAATCTAGACAAACAAACAACGATAGGAACGCTCGAGTTGCAATTAATTGCCCTCAGCTTCCTCTCGAGTGGTGATAGCTATAATCTAGAGGTGACCCATCAACAAACAAGGCACTTCTTTCATCGTGGCCCATTTGGCGATAAGACCACCCGAGTCGCAACAAGCGGCGTCGCAAACTCGCCATCTTGGAGTTGCATCCCAATCTCAATTATGGTGCGCGTAAACCTCGCCCGTCCCAGCCGCTCGGCCAGCCGGTTTCTGTGCCACCGCAGTCATTCCGTTGACGGCCATCTCGATGCCCGTTTCGGGGCTAGCGAGCGCCTTCAGAAACGCGTACACCCGCTTCTCGGTGCTTGCTGCCACAGTGCCCCGCTCATCAGCTTCTTCCGGCAACTCGAGCTTGGCTCGCAAATGCCGGCGTATCAAATCGACCGCCTCGTACTCGTCAAACTCGCGCCGGCCCTGCGGCAGGTTGGATTTGCTCGACCTGGAGCGACATATGCATGCGCGCAGAGGTCGGCGTGATAGTGCGACTGCCACAGTTTAACCTGGCTATCGAGCTAGATTTGGAGCCCATCATGCGAAAGCTGGGCGTATCGCCCATCCTTGAGCCCGGCAGCGAGTCCGAGTCGGTCATCGTCAGCAAGATGATGCACACTACGCAACAAGCCATTTCTATTGTTGTTAGAGATAGGCAAACTGTATTTTTTTTTGCCGCTTTGATATCCCGTTGTAAATAAATGCTGGGGAGAATTTAAAAATTTGGCATCGATATCGAAAATGATACTCGTCAGTCTTGCGACTTTCTTTGCGCTAGATAACACGTCGTGTCGGTTAATTTATTAAATTTTTTAGTTTTAAAAGTGAATTCTCGTGAATTTTATCGTTTAATCGATAGCAGAGATATGCTATTAGAATATTTAATTAGAGTAAAAGTGATCCGAAATGAGCTTATCTGCTTCAAATGTGGCTCTGAGATGCATTTTTCACGCGATACGTTGCAATTGTCATGTGGATCATCGCAAGTCATTCGTCGCCGCAAACAAAAGGCACGCCGGGTCTGGTGCAACACACGAATATCAGCTCTTCACGGTACGGTTTTTGAAGGTTCGCACTTATCACTTGACACCGCGTGCCACTTGATCTACCTTTTTCTTAACCATCGGCCACCACACCATAACAAGATCGTTGAAGATGTCGGTGTCTGCCCTACAACAGCCTCTCACTGGATAAATAAATGTCGAAAGGTACTTTTTTCATTCTCGATTAATTAAATTTCTTCTCTCACTTTCTCTGATTTATTCTAGATTTGCCATACATGGGTTAAGAGTAATACCGCTCGTATTGGCGGCCCCGGTCACACAGTCCACATTGACGAGACCAAGATCGGGGGCCACCGCAAATACAATCAAGGGCGGATGTTAGGTGGAGATTGGGTGTTCGGGGGAATAGATGTAGCTACTAAACAGTGCTTTATAGTACCTGTCCCCGATCGCTCCTATCTCACCTTGATACGAAGTATACAACGTCACATTCGTCCAGGGACTACAATAATGTCGGACTCATGGCCGGGATACCGAAAACTACGTAGGCATGGTTGGTATCATTTGACGGTAAATCATCGTCTCAATTTTGTTGACCCGATTACGCAGGCCCATACTCAGAGTATTGAGCGATTGTGGAGAGATTTACACGATAACATCCCTGTTTACGGTGTTGTTCGTCGTCACTACCATCTATATGTTGCTGAGTTCCTCTTCAAACGTGCCTTCACGTACTCGGACAGGTTGACTGCGTTCCTTACTGAGGTTGCTCATCAGTATACACTAAAGAGTGACGATTTCCTACATATTGACTAAGTCTTCATGTATGTACATATGTAAATAAGTTTTAATATAAACCAAACAAATTAATTTTATTTTATTTATTTATTGCATATTTTTTGAACAAATTAGAATAACCCAGCGACGTCGCTGTGGTATTGCAGCAAGTAAACATTTTGCAAAGCACAGGGTCCGCTGTGAGAGAGGCATCTTTATATGCTCAGGGTCGTGTGTTCGCAAATCTGCTATTATATATTATCCCACGATGATGCTGATTCAATACATGCTTCAGAATTTCACCTGTATTGAGGATTCTCTGCTGAAATCGACATCTATCGGCAGCGCATATATGCCATTGCCCCATACGGCTGGCTCGGTATGCAAAGTCCCACACATGTATGATGTGTACTTCAGGTGTTAATGTAAATCGAACTCTTTTCCTCATTCTCTACAGCTGTTTCCCATATAATTATCAATCAGTGCAATGACCTGCGGTTGCGGAATATTAATTATTTCGTTTTCTTTTATCAAACTCCTTTTTTAATTTAACTCCCCTATCTCCTGCTACTTATTTCCTCCCGTCGCTGTCATTTTTATATATTTGTCATCAGCATGTCCCCCACAACATATCCCAAAATCAAGGTCATCGGAGACTTGCACCTTAAAAGCTACCCAGTCAGGCTTGGGTGATAACCTTTGAACCCCAAAAACAATATGAAGGAGGCGAGAGCGCGCCCTACATATATATATCAGCGTACTCAGAATGACCCCAAAAATAACATATTTAAAAATCGAGGTCATCGGAGAGTTGTAAGTTAAAAGATAGAATTACCCATTTTGGTATGTTTCAAAACTGAAAATTAACAAATTACCTTAAGATGCTGAAACAAAAGAAGGAAGGTGAAGGGGAAAGGTAAAGCAATAAGTGAACCGAAACAATGGTGTTAGACTCAGTGACCTTTATTAGCCCAAGTCGACCTTGATGAATTGAGAAAAAAAAATAAATACAATAAGAGAAGAGGGAATAGAGAAGCAATAAATAAATAAACAATAACTTTAGAATCGAGTAACTTTTACTAATCCATTTTGAAACACCTTAAGTTTAATAGTGTCTCCATTACTAAAATGAAGACGCATTTTACGTCGGGATGTTTATTTAAAACGAAAATGTTTGTGTTTCTCTGCATAATTGTCCTCGTCGTTTCAAAACTAAGTAGCAAATAAACAATAACAATGATTCTAGAATTGAATTGGTAAATGATCAATGGGATTGGCTAAAGGGATGCAAAATAATACAAATTAATTATGAATATTTTTGTTAATCCATCCAGCTAGAAATGTATCTTCCTTAAGATACGCATGAAATTGAAATTTTATCATCTCCAAGTAATAATTGGTTTCGATGTAATATGCAGTACATCTAATTTTCATTAAGACCATGAGAAACCAAGCGAGTGGCCCAAAATATAAATTTTAATTCTCTCAATGAAGGTGATTCCCTGAATTTATTTTTATCTCATTATCGATCTCGGTTACGTCTTTGTAAGAGACGATGATCCTATGACTCGACTGTTTTGAACTTTGTACCATATTATTTGTCTGCGTTTTCGTATATATGCAATGATCGGTATGAGTTGTTCAAAGATAGCTGTGACAAATAATTAATTGATAACAAAGGGATTTGAGAGAGCGAACCTTTTATGATAACAGAGTTGTTAATATTCAACTGTTAGAAAAAAATTTATTACAAGGAATTTCGTTACAGCTGACTTAATTTCAAGTTCAAGGTTAAGTGACTATTCAGGCTGTTAATGAAGAGATTTGTACAACTAAATTTGAAAATGAAGCAGAGTGGATGGACTGAAGAAATCAAATACGATTCGTTTAACTGGCATTTGGTTATGTATGTATGAGGAAGTGGATTCAAATTAAATTTTCAGACTTGCAATGTGTAATCCCTATGTAAAGGGCGTGTAATTGGTTTGATACCTGTTGAAATTATCAATTATGTTGAAATAGAATAATATATTTTTTCAGATTTTATATGTGTGGGATTTATATGATTGTTATGAAACTTAGCGGCGGATTTATATGAAAGTTAACGGCGGTAAAGAAAGTTGAATTCTTCTGAATCTCAAGGCATACATTATAGCCAGTTGTTATGTAGGTTAATTATAGTTGTTCTGATTTTAAAGGAGGATATGAAATCATCCCCTGAGATTGCGCAGTTGTGCAGGTGGTTGCATTAATTTTTATTGAGGATTATTGAGTTTGAAATGGATAATAGTTATTTGATGAAGTATTTAAGTTGAATAAAGTTAGAACATGAGGGTTATTTTGAAGAATAAATAAAATACGAAGAAACATTTGATTTTGGGTTTCCTATGCTACGTTTATTTTTATTAGGAGCTACTGGTGTTGCGGTGGACGTTGGACATCGTTCCTTGCATTGAGATGCTTGCGATGCGTTCACTGCTAACTGTTTTTCCGTAGCAGTTGAGTATTTCACAGTATCCTTGTGTTTTGTAGGTAACATATTATTTGTAAAATTTAATGAGTTACTTGTGTAGTACATTGGCTTAGAAGAGCTAATAAAAACATTAGAATTATTAGGAGATGAAATTATTTTTAATTTAGGTAGCGTTTCTGTAGATGTAATCGGCAAGAAATGTGTTTTCACATTTGCATTTGTTTTATTTGATAACTTGGTTTTGCCGTTCATTTTATTGCTGAATTTTGTACGTGTAACATTTTTCGAGGACGCCATGGTCTTCTTATCATTTGTTAAAGGTATAAATAAGGGTTTGTTAAGACTAGTATTTAAAATATTTTCAGAATCTGTAATAGCTGGTAGTAGCTTGGGAATGTATGCCAATGGACGAGGTGTGCACACAGGAGCTGTTGATCGTGATGAGTGCGATCCATGTAAGTATGGTTCATACTTTTTGGAGAAACCCTTGTAATTAGGTTGACCAAAATTAGGTAGTGTGGTTGAGATTGCATTTTGGTTTTTAGTGGTAATGGGTTTAGTGGAAGAATTTTTAATAAAGTTATTAGATTGTTTAGATTTTCTTTAGTGGATCTTGAAACAAAACTTGAAAAGCAATTTGCAGTGACTGTGTTAAGAGCAGATAAACATGAACATTGTTTTGGTTTTGGAAGTGGTGATATAGCTTGAGTAATTCGTGATTGTATGGTAGATTTTTCACTTCTTGAATTTATTGGTCCGAATAAAAGCCAACTAAGTAAGGTGTTTTGAGCTGTAGGCGTACCTTTAGGGCCTTTAATTAGACCATCTAAGATCAAATCTGAATACACATCGGCTCCAAGTAGTAAGTCAATTTTTCCAGGCAAATAGTATTGTGGGTCAGCAAGATTAATATTAGTTAAATGGATCCAACTATCTCTCGGAAGTGGAGACGGTGGCAAGAACTTTGTGATGGAAGGAACAACTAGGGCTGTTACAGAAACTTGCTCTTGACTTGAAAGATCTCTTGGCTGAAAAGAAAATTGTATTTGTTTATGAGCTTGGGTAATTGGCTTTTCACATACTCCATTAATTGTTACTGAAGCAGGGGAGCCTTTCAGTTGAAGTTGTCTCGCTGTTCTTTCAGTAACAAAAGAAACTTGTGATCCCGGGTCAACGAGAGCTCGTAGAGTCACAACACCTGCTCTGGTTGGAACATTTAGCAAAGCAGTGGAAAGAAGGGTTTTAGAGAAAAGATTTTTCTCCTTAGTGCAGCAAAACGATTGTGTAGAGAGAAATACCGTAGTTTCGGTATTATTAGGGGAACTATGTGCACTATTCAAGTTGGGAGCTGATGTCCCTGGAGAAGAGCTAGAAGTATTAGAAGGTTGTACTATATTGGGAGTTGAACTTTGTAAAGAATTTCTGTGTAGTAAGGTGTGATGAGCTTTGCCGCATTTCCTGCATTTAAATTTACTAGCACAGTATAAAGTGGAGTGAGAATTTGAAAGACAATTGAAACATAACTTGTTTGATTTTACAATGTCATATTTTTGCTGATGAGGGAAACTTGAAAATTTGGAACATGCGGATATTGTATGAGATCCCTTACAACACGGACAAGTAGTCGTTGCGGTGGAAGAAAAATGGGTGAGAAATTTGGAGTGTGATCCAATAGAAGGGCGTTGTTGCGTGTTAGTTTTATATTCAGAAATAGCTTCAAGCATGCGAAAACGCTTCTCGAGAAATTGCTTGAGTCTTTCGAATTTTGGAAGTGTTGCTTCCCCATTTAGCTCTGTTTCCCACATCCGATGAGTTTCAGAAGGAAGTTTTTGAACAATAAGATAAATAAGAAATGGATCCCAATAAGAAGTGTTAACACCTAAAGCCTCCAACTCACACAAACACTCGTTCGATCTATCCAATAAGGATTTAATAGAATTCACCGATTCACTAGACACTTGTTTACTGTTATTTGAAATTGTCGAAGGAGATGCTCAGCTTCATCAGATAATACAGACTTTAGATAATGCAATTTTTGTGCATTGGAAAGTGAGGGATTTTGGTGAACCAATGAGTTAAATAGATCATGAAAAGAGCGCCATGATTCATAAGAACCGGAAAATGTGGGAAGCGAAATTTTTGGAAGTCGCAGTAACTGCGTTGACATTGCTGTTGAATTCAAGCGTGTCGACTCATGCACGGAAGGGCTTGGTGGAGGTGTTTGTTCCTCAAAGTTACTAAGGGCAGCCTTGATTTTTCCCATAAACTCAAAATATTTATCTTCTATTTTTAGGTATGTGTCATTTGTAAAATATTCACAAGGGGGTTTTTCAGCTAAATTTGCATAAAGCAATTCAATTTGTATGTGGTTTTGTTCTATCCGCGACCATTGCTCCCGAAATTTAGTAATACGTTCAGTTATAAGTTCCTTAGTTCTTTTGACAAGGGCTGTTTTAGTATAATTGGAAAAGGACTTATTCAAAAGGTCGATATGTATCTTTTGCAAATTTAATGCTTCGGTAAATTGGTTAACTGTAGCCATGTTAAACTGATCACTCACAAACTTTATAACTATAATTTAATGTATCAGGAGTGGAATACCTTGCAATTGAAGTGAGGGGCTTTGCCTCGGAAGAATAATATAGATGAGGACTAGGCTCGAATAATTGTTCGGTATGAGAACCTTACAATTGATTGAAGTGAGGGCTGTGCCTCGGGAAATTAATATATTTGAGGACTAGGCTCGAATGTTGTTCGGTATGAAAACCTTACAATTGATTGAACAGAGGGACTTTGCCTCGGGAGAATAATATAGATGAGGACTAGGCTCGAATAATTGTTCGGTATGAAACCTTACAATTGATTGAACAGAGGGACTTTGCCTCGGGAGAATAATATAGATGAGGACTAGGCTCGAATAATTGTTCGGTATGAAAACCTTACAATTGATTGAAAAGAGGGACTTTGCCTCGGGAGAATAATATAAATGAGGACTAGGCTCGAATAATTGTTCGGTATGAGAACCTTACAATTGATTGAAGTGAGGGCTGTGCCTCGGGAAATTAATATATTTGAGGACTAGGCTCGAATGTTCGGTAATAAAATGCAAGAACTAGGTTCATATAAAAATAGCTTGGTTTGTAAGACCCTGCTATGGGTGAGGGGCTTGCCTCGAGAAAATTAAATTAATTTTTGAAACTAAACTCAAGAAACATGTCAATAATAAAATGTAAAACTAGGCTCATGTAAAAATAACCTGGCGTGTAAGACTTGCTATGGGTGAGGGGCTTGCCTCAAGAAATTATAAGTTTTAAGACCAGGCTCGAAATAAAAATAACTTGGTGTGTAAGACCTTGCTATAGTGGAGGGACTTGCCTCGTGAGTGTAATAAATTGGGTTGGTATGAAAACCTTCCAATTGATTTGATCTCAAATGAGGGACTTGCCTCGGAAAATAGTATAGTTGAGGACTAGGCTCATATAAATTTGCTTGGTGCTTAAGACCTTGCAACAGGTGAGGGACTTGCCTCGAGAGTGTAATAAATTGAAACACTGGTCTTAAAAATAGAAAGTCACTGAGCACTAGATTCACTTAGATGTTTGAATGTTAGATGTTAGTTTCACTTGAACACTTTTAAATACCATGCACTGCACTTAGAAGCACATCCGGCTCGAAGGACCATATGTTTTTTGTATCAAAAAACTCAGAAAATAAAGAAATCCGGCTCGAAGGACCATATGTTTTTTGTTCACACTTAAATCTTTAAGAACAATAGAAAATTATTTCTTATTTCACCATTTGGCCTCTAGTTGCAGAACATACTAATTAAAAGGCAAAGTTCACGTTATAAATAATAATCCAATTTTATTTATTCAATATTAGCAACCAAATTTGATTAACAATATAATTATTAAATTTCACTTCGTCAAACAAAATATATAGATTATAAATAAGTCGTACTGCAATTAACTAATTCAAATATAGTTTCTGAAAAAAAAAAAACAGTTCAAGAAATGGAAACTGCTCCATATGCAAATGAAAAGGAAAATTCAATTGTAATTTAAGTATAAATTCAAGAAATAGAAACAATTCCATATGCAAATGGAAAGGAAAATTCAATTGTAATTAAAGTATAAATTTATAAGTTAAATTTATGCAAATTCACCCGATGTGAACATCCACTCAAACTTTATTGATAATCACCCTCAACAATGGTGTAAGCTACAAAAACCACGATTCTATTAAACAACACCTCATCAACGATGTAAGCTAATTAAACACCTATCATCCTCATCCACGTTGTAAACTAAGATCACTTCACTAAGTCGTTTAGAAAATATTTCACCATATCACAAAATATAAGAATATGTTTTAAAGAAAAATATTATTTCGTATTAATTAAGTACTCACCTGATTTCTAAAGTTGGCCTTGGATGGTTATTAGTAAACAAAAGAGAAGTTTAAAGAAAGAAATTTATTAGTAATAGTTCATGGTCTATACCCAAGAACTTGAGGAAAGGGAAATTGTTAATTATAGTTCATGGTCTATACCCAAGAACTTAAGAAAAGGGAAATTGTTAGAAACAGTTCATGGTCTATACCCAAGAACTGACGGAAAAGGGAAATTGTTAGGAATAGTTCATGGTCTATACCCAAGAACTTTAGAAAAGGGAAATTGTTAGAAACAGTTCATGGTCTATACCCAAGAACTGACGGAAAAGGGAAATTGTTAGGAATAGTTCATGGTCTATACCCAAGAACTTTAGAAAAGGAAAATTGTTAAAAACAGTTCATGGTCTATACCCAAGAACTGACGGAAAAGGGAAATTGTTAGGAACAGTTCATGGTCTGTACCCAAGAACTGAAGGAAAAGGGAAATTAATAACTCCAAGCCAACTTACCTCTGCGGCGATCAGTATCCAAAGAGAGAGAAATTCATGGGCGCAACGAATTTTATTAACTTACTTGAATTCGATTCAAGTGGGGATCGAAATATATAACGGGATGACTGAAGTGATCTTTGTTTCAATAATGCAAGCGGGAATGAGAATTTTATTGGTGTATGTATTGAGGTGAGAAGTGTTACCAGAGTAATTATTTGTTTGAGTGAAATTTGAATGGATGTAAAAATTGTTTTTTTTTTTTTTGTTTTTAAAGTTAAATTATTATCGTTGATAATGATGTTAAACGATGCTCTTCAATGTCCACTATTGAAAGAAGATGATGTCAAGTGATGGTGTAAGCTCTTGATGTTTCATCGTTAACGCTGAATGACCCTAATTTTCTTTCCATAACTTTGTCCGGAATATTTCAGTACCTGGTTTCATGAGGCAGCATTATTTTTCTGAAATAAAAAAGGGGTTAACGCGCCCTAAGGTGATATGGTGATTGGACTCAACGCAAATAATTCAAGGGACAACCCAAGGACATTCCTTGCCGTGAAAGAATTTGAACATTTCCATCTACGTACTAAATAATATTTATCAATATGCATATACATAATACATACATATGAAGTTATATTTATCGTCATTGTCGTCAAGTAAACTAAAATAAAGAGGCATCAGTATGTTGAGGTTGATCGGGATGTTAAATGAAATTCTTTATTTTCTTTAAAACAATTAATTAACTTTATTAAACTTTTTTTAATTAATCAAAAATGATTCCGCGAAGACCCGAGCACTTTGGAAAATCAAACTGGAGTGTCTGTTGGGATTTAAGAAAATAGAGTTCAACCGGTGGAAAACAGGATGTAACCTGATATTAACGTGACTTATTGAGAAAAACAAGGGATCGTGTTGATAAGTCAGCATAATTGCAGGAAATATAGAATGCATACGTGACTTTAAAGAAGGGTTAATGAAATTGTAGAATTGAGGAATTTAGCAAGTAGCAATTGTTGGAAAAATAAAAGTATGCTGGAACGGTACTAATATGCTGACATGGGTGCTTTACAACACGCCCCCTCTTAAGGTTGAAAATTATACCTGGGATTGCTGTATATTTCATGAGTGGCCGAACTTTCTCCATTTAGGTCATCTCCTTTATCTTTAGGAATTTCTATCTCTTTCATGTTTTCATTAACTTCGGGTCTTTTCGTAATCATTTTAAGTTTTAGTAGCTTTTTTGCGACAATATAAATTAATACAATCAAAACTATTAATATAACAATAAAACTTAAGGAATATAAATGGAAAGAATGGCTTTTAACTGACTTTAATGAAATATTCTTTTGTTTTAAATCTTTTACCCTGAGGCTTAGTTTTTCTAGATCTTTTGCTAGATTAATAGAACTTAAATTAACATTCTGTCTTTAGTCAATATCATTAAAATCTAAGTACTTATCTATGGTAAGCTTGATCATTTCAATGGGAACATTTATACTAGAAAAGTAATTTAGCGACACGTTGCTGTTAAAATCAGTTTTAGAGCTAAGAATATGCAATGGGGAACGAGCTTCACATCCTTCTCCTATTTTCAGAATCCCGGTACCATGTAATTTAGTTGTAGATGTTGTAGTGCGGCATTTGATAAATAT
Source organism: Thereva unica (assembly GCA_949987705.1). Lineage (NCBI taxonomy): Eukaryota > Metazoa > Arthropoda > Insecta > Diptera > Therevidae > Thereva > Thereva unica. The sequence continues at coordinate 157,582,662 of OX465281.1, read as the reverse complement.
TTCCTCCATTTTTGGGGTTACAAATATCCAGGTGTTTGGTTTCGCTAATTGTAGGTAGAGCGAATTCGGGAGATGAATTACTCTTAACTCGCATGACTTCGGCAGAGTGAGGACTGGATCAAGAAGGCTTCGCTCACATGCGCTGTTTATGTGCGAAATGGATATTGGTAGAGTTTGTTCACAAATGAATTTGTTGTTCTGGATGCTTCGGCAGTTCCTTAAATCGTTGTGGTCGTAGAGCATATAGTGTTGTTTTATAGAATCTATGACGATAAATGGCTTCTCGGGTACGACTATTGCATAGATTTCATTGCGTAATAACATTGGTATACTCGTTAGCTTAAACATATTAAATTCTGTAGAACCAATCAATGGTACAATAAGTAAAAAATTTAGTTTATTATTGCTATAATATATATGAGATTCAATTAATCTATAAAACATTTCTATGTTACTAATGTCAGCTTTAACAGGCAAGTATAACCCATTAGGGACTAAATTTTGAATTCTTAAAAGTTGTTTAACTATATCCTTACCACTAATTACATATGGGTGTAAAATACCTCTAGAAGCAGCTGTTAATATATCAACGATATGAGATTGAGTTTGCGAGTATTGGCTTGTGATCATAACAAAAGAAGTAAATAGTTCATTAATTGTAAGAATTTGCTCTTGCATATAAGTGGTTGTGTTAACTATGGTTGTCAATTGATTTAATTTATGTGTTGCTTTAGAAATTTTATTTTCGAGAGTATTTATATACTGAACTGTATCATTAAAATGGTCGATGATTGATTCACATATCAAGGTTTGGTCATTTATCAGATTCTGAACATGTTCTTGGTTTGTACTTAGTATTTCGATTTGGTCATCATAAAATTTAGCATCGTTGTTATCCAATGTTCCGAATAATACCTTTGCTATATTTCCTACAGCATTGACTAGGCCTCGTTTTTGTATAAAGTCTGCCTTGGACCCAAGAACGTTGCTAATCAAATTATTCTGGACTTGTATATTTACTACAGTTTGTTTCACTTGCGGTAGGAAGAATGGACACTCTTTAGTGCTTATGTTTCTCTTAGAAAGGGTTTCGCACGTATCTATTTAATCTGGTCGAGATAGCTATTACCTGCTTGTATTGTGATCTGACATCATGAAGATCAGTATGTATCAATAGTCTCCACTTATCATTAAAAATATTTAAGAATCCAATGTGTTCATAGCTAAATCCACTTTTGCCCTCAAGCGGCCGTACCTCGTATTGTTCTACGCCACCACTGTATTTAGCACAAAGGCTCGAAGCTAATAGAAGGATACACATATGTATGTAGTTGCGATTACGATCACCTGTAAATAATAATCTTTTTAGTTAAGAAGAAGATAGATATGGGATAAGACGATTATTATGTACAGTCACTTGTTTGTTTTTTATTAGGACTTTAGTATTAACCCCGTTTGTTCCTACAACTTTGTATGGACCTAACCATATTGGTGAAAGTTTTTTGCATTGGCCTTTTCGAGAAGATTCGTCTTTAAGGAGAACTAAATCATTTTCTTTAAAATAGGAGGGATTAGTTTGTTTATCGTATAATGTTTTGCTAGCCTCTTTTGCTTTAAGTATACTCTCTCTAGCTATGCGGTTAGCGTGCTGAAGACGCAATTTTAGTTCGCTAGTGTAATCATTATAATTATAGGATATTTTAGGAGGTTTTGAGAAGATAGTAGGAAGTTCTGCCTTTTTGCCATAAATGAGTTCGAACGGAGTGTATCCGGTAGAAGTGTTTGGAGTGGTATGCCTAACAAATACTGCATATCTTATCCACGTATCCCAATCATCTTGAGAACGATTTATAAAACACCTAAGGTACTCTATGAAATTCCTGTGACTACGTTCACAAGACCCATTTGACTGAGGTCTATAAGCACTCGTTTGGATTTTATTGATTTTAAGGAGCTTGCACATTTCTTTGAAAACTTTCCCTACAAAATTTTGACCCTGATCAGAGAGGATTTGTTGAGGGGTTCCAAAACGAAGAATGAATTCAGTTACTAGTTTCTCAGCTATTGTTACCGCTTCCTGATTTGGAATAGGGATAGCATCAGTAAATTTAGTGAGATCATCAATTATAGTAAGAAGGTATTTATTGCCATTTTTAGTGGTAGGGTATGGCCCAACAATGTCTATGGATATTTTCTCGAACGGTTCTGTTGCAGTGGTAGTAATAACCATCGGTTCACGAGTATAACGAGTAACCTTGTTTTTCTTACATTCGTCACATTTTTTTTATAAAGCGCTTAATGTCACGATACATGTTTTTCCATTTGTGGTAGAGTTTGATTCGCTTGTATGTTCTATTTACACCGTTGTGTCCTCCAACAGGACTGGAATGGAATTCTTTTAAGATTTCAGAAATTTGTTCCTTGCTTAAATTTGAATTGTAATTGTTGTGGCATAGTGTTAATTCGATAGTAGTGTCTTGAAAAATGTACCTTATCATAGCTCGGACATGATGGAGTTTCAAATGCTTGTAAAGAATAAATTTGCAAAGATTTGGTAAGTAAATTTTTGAGATGCTGTGGGACTTGAGAAATTCCTTTAATAAAAGGAGGGCTTCGTAAAGATCTTGATATTGTGTCTTCCTCACCGTAGAATTAAGGATTATATAAATAATGTAGTAACCATCTCTTTTGACAGGTATAATGCTATTTTCCTCTGCGTTTTTGAGCTTTAGCTCGTCATGAGTTGTTTCATTGACAAAACCTTCAGTCTCGACATCTAAAATTAATTCTTTGTTAAGAAATATTCCCACAGTATGTTTATCGGAGGGTAGTTTTATGTCACTGTCATGGACATTATGATTTAGTAAAACACGATTGTCGAGAGATTTGATGAAATCGTCATAGGAAGACGTTTGAGGCGATTTTCCCTTTTCTTCTGCATCATGATCTTCTGTGATATTGGCGGTATTTTGACTTGTTTGGCTTTCATTTTCGGATTTCTTGGACTTACAGGATCTTAATGTCATTTTGTGAATACGGCTTAGACAATCAGCGTTCGTATTGGTAGACCCCTTTTTATGAATTATCTCGAAATCAAATTCTTCTAACTTCAGCTTCCATCTTAGTAAGCGCGAACTTGGATCTTTACAAGAATTAAGATACATTAGGGGTTTGTGGTCCGTGTATATTTTAAATTTTCTACCGAAAAGGTACGGACGGAAATGCTTAACTGCCCACACGATAGCCAGGAGTTCTTTATCGATGGTAGAATAATTCATTTCGCTCTTACCCAGGGTTTTAGAGGCATATGCAATGGGTAAGTCGGAACCGACGCTTCCTTGTGAAAGTATCGCTCCTAAAGCGTAAGAGCTGGCATCAGTCGTCAGTATGAAATCCTTGTTGAAGTCCGGATATTGTAATAAAGGAGGGCTAATGAGGGCTTCTTTTAGAAGGTTGAAAGATTCTGTACATCTTGCCGTCCAGTTGAAATTAGCATTCCTTTTCAACAGGCTTGTAAGCGGTTGGGAAATTTTGGCGAAATCTTTAATAAAACGCCTGTAGTAACCAGCTAGGCCAAGGAATGATTTAATGTCTTTTGGGTTTTGAGGAACTGGAAAGTTTTTTACGCTTTCTACTTTGGAAGGATCTGGACGCACACCGTTTTCGCTTATTATATGTCCAAGATAGGTAAGCTCATTTCTTATAAACTCGCATTTTTCTGGTTGCAGCTTTAAATTATGTGCGCGTAGCCTTTCGAATATGTACTTCCCTTAGTTTATTATTATGCTCTTCCAGAGTTTTTGCATAGATCACTATATCATCCATGTATACGAAAATCTTAGTTGATTGGAGCCCTGCAAGGACGTTATTCATTAAACGTTGAAATGTGGCAGGAGCTCCCTTTAAGCCATAGGGCATACGTTTATATTCGTAGTGCCCTAGGGGAGTTGAGAAGGCTGTCTTAGCTCTATCTTCAGGGTGGACTTCAATCTGGTGGAAGCCATTTGCCAGGTCGAGAGTGGAAAAGAATTTTGAATTACTTAACTGGTCCAAAATTTCGGTGATATTCGGTAAGGGGTACGCATCACCGATGGTGACTTCATTTTCTAAAGTCAACAACAACACGCCAGCGTTTATTGCCGTTTGCATCTGGCTTCTTTGGGACAACTATTAAGGGAAAATTCCAGGGACTGTTTGATTCAGTTATTACATTATCTTTGAGCATTTGTTCTACTTGTGTGTTCACCTCCGTTTTCTGGCTCTCTGGCAGACGGTAAGGTCGAACATGAATAGGTTTTGCACCTGGAGTCGAGATATGGTGCTGTACGGCTTTAGTGTACGTTAATTTATCATCTTTAAGAAAGAAGAGATTGTTGTACTCTGTACATAACTCTAAAATTGACTCGCGTTGTTCCCGCGTCATATGCGAAGTTCTTGTTTCATTTTGAAGCTTAGTAATGCGATCGTAGTCGAAGATATGATCTGCTTCCGAAAATACGCTACAAACTTGGTAGTCTGACAAGTCGTAAACTTCGACTTCACTCGTCTCTAATTGTAGGTCATTTTCGCTTGGATTTACAACAGATATAGTACATGTGTTATCCTTCGGAGTCGAAATACTATTTGAGATAATTAGACCGTTTTTTAGTTCTTTAGAAAGGCATATACAATCGTCTTGTAGATCGGTTGAAATGGGAACAACGATTTCCGATCTGGCTGGAATAGTAACGGTAGGAAGGTTAGGTTTAAAGTTAAGTTTTAGTGTGGCTGACTTAAGGCCCGACGATATAGAAAGAGATTTTGAGCCATAATCGATTTTTGCTTTGAATTTTTCCAGGAAATCATCTCCTATTATGCCATCATTTGAAATTGGAAAATTTTTTGGAACAATGTGAAACAAGTGCGTTATATTTATGCCACTAAATTGGAAGTTAATATAACTTATACCCAAAGTTTCTTTTAAATCATCACTGATACCTCTCAAATGTGATTTAGAGTCCGTGTATACAAGTTGATCGTCGTTCAATTTGTCTACTTTTAAAATACATACTTCGCTCCCACTATCAACAAGAAGATTTGTGCCGTTGCTAAACACCGACTCAGAAGTCACATTAACGTACTTCCTATCTTTACCTAGCCTTATGTTCTACACGTTTTTAACATTTGGAGAGTACCTATGGCTCATAATTAACGGTTGTTTTAACTTTTTGCAGATTTTTCACAGGAGCATTTTCATCATACTTATAATTTGATTTGTTATTAAGAAACCTATTGGTGTGACTTGTATATGATTTAGGAATATGATATGGGAAGAAATTGGAAATTGTAGTATTGCTCACACCAGTACGATTTTTTGAATTAGAATTGCTCCTTTGTTGTCTAGATGAGTCAAGAATTTGGTAAAAATTTTGATTTTTAAAAAAATTGGAGGCTTTTTCGACAACTTTTATTTCAAATTGGTTGCTCTGGTCTCACCTCCGCTCGCGCCTGAGCTTGCTGCGTTTCCCGACGCGCCTTCACGAGGGTTAGCGCTCTTTTTATTTTCATTATACGCTCGTTTTCGACATTCCTTTATGTGATGTCCACGATTTTTACAGTAACTACAAATTAAGACGTTAATTTTATGTGGACTTGAATGCGGTTCTGTTTTTATTATTGGTTTATTCGAACTTTGGAAACTAGGGAGAGATGAATTCGATTTTAAGAAACAATTTGCAGTAGTGTGACCCGTTTTATGACAGAAGGAACATTTAGAGGAAAGAGGCATGTGTTTGGGAAAGGTTTTCTGTCTTAATGAAGTTTTTTCCTCCTCCACTGCGGCTTCGACTGCATCAGACAATTTATCGAACCGGCTGGCTTTGATTATTAGCCTAATAGGATTTTGTAGGCCATCTACAAAGGCCTTCAAAGCGGATTTGCCGTTGAGGCTTTGGACTATGTTAGCAGAATCTTTTCCTTCTGCGACAATGCACGCATCATTTAGATCAGCTAGAAGTTTTTCTATTTTATTGCCAAAGGTTCGCACATTCTCGGAATAATTTTGTTTGCAGTTAACTAATTCGGTTTGAATTTGCGCTAAGGTCCGCCGCTCAAGAAATTGGTCTTGCAAGATACTTTTCAACTCATCCCAGCTTTCTACCGGTTTATATTTTACGATGTTGTAGGCGGCACCAGTCAATTTGCATATAATTATGTTCAAAAATAGATCTGAATCTACTCCACTAAAAGAATCGTTTACCACGTCACAACAATTGATAAATCGGTGCAAATTTTCTAGATTCCCATCGAATTCTGGGATGAATTTGAGGGCGAAATCTTTATCAAAGTGCCATATCTATTGGATCGACAGTTTCTAACGGCGCAGCAGCACTTTCCGCACCAGAATTGTTGGCACTGGAGACTTGGGACATAAAACACTAGTAGATATCGAAATGTAACGGTAAACAACCACTAGAGAGCCTTTTTTCAAAGGGTTTTCCACACTCAATGCAGAAGCAAATTGCAAAAATGAATAAAATAGAGGCAAAAAAAATTTTTTTTTTTATATAAATGTTTTAACTCTTTAAAGTGCCTGACAGTGTTAGCACAGATACTCGAATACTTTATAACATGACGGATTTTGATTTCCTGCATTCATAGAGGGATTTTTTTTTTTACACAAGAACCATCACATATATTTTAATTCACTTTCACTTATGTAGGTATATATTTTTATTTAATAGTTTTGTTTAATAATTTTATTTATTTATTTTATTTATTTATTTTATTTATATATTTCCTATCAAAAATCAAAAGAAATCTTACTGTATATATTATAGTAGTAAGTCAATTATATCAATTTTAAATTGTAAATTCATATGCTAATGGAATCTAAGTAATTAAATATTTCAAATTTTTAGATACAAATGAAATATGATATTTGCTTACACGATAAAAATGCAATGTCTTTACTCTTTACACCAGATGTTTGTTGATAATATCTGTACTGCGCTGCACTCCGGACGATGATATAAATTTTGTTTTTGATGAAAATGATGTTGAAAATTGTGACTCCAGCGGCTGCGGTTTATATATTCGCTTCTCTTGAAAATTTTCTTAACACCTCTTTTTTCTTACGCGTATGTGCGCACAACCGACCGAAAACTCAACAAATTAATTAACATTCACCCCACACCTGACACCAAAATATGTTGAGGTTGATCGGGATGTTAAATGAAATTCTTTATTTTCTTTAAAACAATTAATTAACTTTAGATATTAATCGTTTTTTAATTAATCAAAAATGATTCCGCGAAGACCCGAGCACTTTGGAAAATCAAACTGGAGTGTCTGTTGGGATTTAAGAAAATAGAGTTCAACCGGTGGAAAACAGGATGTAACCTGATATTAACGTGACTTATTGAGAAAAACAAGGGATCGTGTTGATAAGTCAGCATAATTGCAGGAAATATAGAATGCATACGTGACTTTAAAGAAGGGTTAATGAAATTGTAGAATTGAGGAATTTAGCAAGTAGCAATTGTTGGAAAAATAAAAGTATGCTGGAACGGTACTAATATGCTGACATGGGTGCTTTACAACAAGTAGTTGAAAACATTAAAAATCATCTCATAAACTTACCAACTTGTATCGGCCTTAACACTCGTCGCCAACAACGTATATTATTTGAATCCTGGAATCAACAATGGAAGGATTGATAATGCAACAGAAAGCTCAGCGTGAGCTTTTACAAAAATGCATAATTAACACAAAAAAGGAATCCAGGGAACGACGAAACAAGTCATATTATGAAAGGAGACTGAAGCAATTCGAAGATCTATGGACTGGATTTCAGCAACGACATAAGGTACTCCTTGTACTCCAATATTCCGATGATAAGTTCGATGTCAACAAATGTGACTACTTCGCTACTAATGTCTACGACCAAGTCGAAGAACATTTCATGTTAAACGTGGTATTACTGGAAGATGCCATAATAAAAACAACTCTGTCAAAACTCAACACTCAAGCAAACACCACAATCGCTAATGCAAGCTATCAAGGCAACCACGGTACTTCACTAAAACTACCTAAATTAGCATTAGAAAAGTTTAATGGAGACTATAAGAAGCATTTCATGACTTATTTAGAACGATGATTCATGAAAACACAAGCTACGCTCCAGCTCAAAAGCTACAGTACCTAAAGTTGTTATTGGAAGGAGAGCCAGAAAACGTCATCCGACATCTACAAATTACTGATGACAATTATGAACCAACGTGGGCGCTTCTTAAGGAACGCTATGACAACAAGCGAGTCTTAGTCTGGTTCCAATTGGATACATTGTTTAGTCAACCCATCTGGTCAACAGAGACAGCGCAAGGAATCAGAAAGTTGTTGGACTTTACAACCCAATGTCTTTTAGCGTTAGAAAATTTAAAGCTTGATGTGTCAAGCTAGGATCACTCTCATCGTGTACCCTTATGAATAAATTCCAAGAATTTTCGTCCCGGGTTGCAACGGTCTTTGACTCGATCGACGACATACATTCGGCGATCCTCAATCCTGTCGCTACTTCCTCCTGCACTGTTAACTCCTTAGCTCCTCTTTTTCCGATATTAGATGACATTAAAAGGAGTACGAAACGTGTTCGGGCGGATATGGAACCGCTGTCTATAGCAGTGTTACAAAATCACAATGCCCTGAGTTCCCTATCCTTAAAATTAGAAAGCGTCAGCGATAGAATAAACTCCCTCTCAACGTTGACAGTATCTGCTGACGTCCTGCAGGTAGGGGAGCAGCTTCTCTCTGCACCCTGCTCCACGGCTGTTCCTCCAACGGAGAATGACGCAGCTACTTTAAACCTTACAGCCTTAAACGACCCGACCAAAATACTTGAGCAAGCCCCTTCGGTGGAGGCTGCCTCCAGTCTGGCTCCTAACAACCCGAAACCCCGTAGAAAGCATGGTAAACGCAGACGCAGTGGTAAAGTCAACGCTGCGGATGCCGCCCCTGCAAACCCCTCTACTAGTCCGTCTGTCCCCACCCCCTCATTCGCAATGGGCTCAGACTATACCCCAGAAGCGGATCCGGCAACTACTTCTTCTGTTTATGTCATTGAACCGTCGGGCACAGGGGATGCTGAGTCTTCGGACACCTGCGCCAATTTGATAACGGTACCCAGACCGCGAAATATTTTCATTTCCCGTTTCTCTCCTGAAACCACGTGCGAGGCAATTAAAGAATACCTTAGGGCTAAAGCTATTAATCCTGCTACAGTTTCCTGCAGGAAGATCAGCAATGTTTCCAAACCGGTTGCGTCTTTGGTCCTGACTGCACCGCCCAACACCGCTGAAAAGCTTTTAGACTCGACGTGCTGGCCTCCTGGTGCCTTTTCAAAGTGTTTTATTCCCCGCACGCGTGTACAGCGTATTTCTGACACTTTACAGGTTTCAAAAAACTTAAGACGCTTTCCCTCTATTACCAAAACGTGAGGGGAATCAGATCCAAAACCCAAGATGTGTTTCTGTCGACTTCGGCCAGCGATTTCGATATAATCGCTTTTACAGAAACATGGCTATACAGTGGGATTCTTAATGCCGAACTTTTCGACTCTTCTTTCCAAGTTTTTCGGAGGGATAGATATATTGACTCGGAGGTTCGTGTAGGTGGTGTACTACTTGCATGTAGTAACAAACCGACTTCCGATATTATAAACATATACCAAGTGCGGCGTTTCGTCAAAATTTCTGGAGTGCTTTTGTTTTCGGAGTGATTTATTCTTGTTTAAATAAATTAATATGCCTAGGTCGCAAACAAGAACTGCTGCCAGGAAAATTATTCAACCTGCCGGCGCAGTTCCCGCCAAAATTAACACTCCTGATCATGCGCCCAGCAAGTGTGTCTACAGCAGTAGCGGAACACCACGCTCGACGTCGATAGCAGCGCCTGATGACAGCTTTGAGCTCTTAGAAAAAAGGCTGCTGGTGCACTTCAACCGCATGATGCAGGAACAATTTGCTGCCTTTGCTGCCTTTGAGGATCGACTGAAGCAGCTTGAGACTCGCTTGTCTTCTCAAATTGAAGAAGTATGCAACTCTCTCAACAGCCAAGCCTGCAAACTACCGGACGACTTAGCGACTGTGCAACATGACCTTGCCGTTGTGTCTAGTGATCTGGAGGATTTTCGACGACAGTCTAGGCTTCATGATGTGGTTATCCGAGGGATTCCCGCTAGCGAAACCGACAATTCAAGGCAAATTCTGAACTCCATTGCATCTACCATAGGACATGAGCTAACACCGTATGTGAATGTTTTCCGTCCACTGCAGCGGCGAAGCACTGTGTCGACGAATGGAAACACCAAGTTGAGCAGTTCCTTGATTATAGCTAAATTTCCATCAGCCAACGAGCAATTGGAGTTTTAAATAATTATTAGATAAAAAAACTTTTTAATATAACACGTTTTTATAACGAACTAAAAAGTATAAAATAATGGCACTAGCCCCATACAGATTTAGAACCTCAAACATATTTCTAACACCAAACAGATAGTTCTGAAAATTTGTGATTGTGAATTTGTAATAGCTATGAAAATATATGTAAAATTTTAAACGAAAAACCGTGGGGCGTATATATTATTGATGCGAATGATTTCTCAACCCAGCTACTCTACACTCCTTACTATTGTCTATAGCATGCGCCCCACGTTTTTTCGTTGAAAATTTTACATATATTTTCATAGCTATTACAAATTCACAATCACAAATTTTCAGGACTATCTGTATGGTGTTAGAAATATGTTTGAGGTTCTAAATCTGTATGGGGCTAGTGCCATTATTTTATACTTTTTAGTTCGTTATAAAAACGTGTTATATTAAAAAGTTTTTTTTATCTAATAATTATTATCTGCTTTTTAGTCTTGTGTGCGACATTTTGCAATCACTTTTTAACATGGTCATGATATTATGACGGATACATGTGGAAAATTGTTACCTAAATCTACTAATAATATACCAATCTTCTTAATTTTGAAATTCCTGAAAATTAAAATGAAGAAGTAAGCTAAATTAATTTTATATGATTTTTATTTCAATAATAGCTGCATCTCTTTTTTGATCATTTTTACTATTTTCACTCGTGAGTGCTCGCAACTACTCTTTTACTGAAAAGCGCTTAGCTGACTTTTGATTGTATTTAACTGCTTTCTTCATATAAAAACATTTATAAATTAAATTTGAGTCGTGATTATCTGAAACTTTTATCTTTCATTTTACTTTGAATAATTTACCGTATTAATTTAAATTATGTAACTGATACATGTGAAGGTTGTTGTAAAGTTAGGCAATCCACCAGTTTATGTCAGCCGCCAAGTTTAATTTACAATGACCTCATATAGCTTATTGTATTCTACTTATCACACCCTTTTCTGTTGTACCTACGTCGCGGGTGTTGTGATGAAAATGGTAAGCCATGCTCTGAAGAGAATGGTAACCCACCCTCCTGAGGAGGTCGCCATGGACCTAATGATGTTCTGAGTATATTGTATTGCTTATGTTGTTTTACTTATCATACCCTTTCATTTGATACCCATGTCGAAAGGATTCTGAAGAGAATGGTAACCGGCCCTCCTGAGGAGGTCGCCATGGATCTAAGGACATAGCTTTTTGCATTACTTATGATGCCCTTTCGTTTGATACCCATGTCGAGGGGGTGTGAAGAAAATGTTAATCCGTTCTCTTGAGATGGCCGCCATGGACCAAACGAAATATTGAGGATAATATATTGCTTATGGTATTCTACTTATCATACCCTTTCATTTGACACCCATGTCGAAAGGGTTCTGAAGAGAATGGTAACTCACCCTCCTGAGTAGGCCGCCATGGACCTAATGAGGTTCTGAGTATATTGTATTGCTTATGGTGTTTTACTTATCATACCCTTTCATTTGATACCCATGTCGAAAGGGTTCTGAAGAGAATGGTAACCGGCCCTCCTGAGGAGGTCGTCATGGATCTAAAGACATAGCTTATTGCATTACTTATGATGCCCTGTCGTTTGATACGCATGTCGACGGGGTGTGAAGAAAATGTTAATCCGTTCTCTTGAGATGGCCGCCATGGACCAAACGAAATATTGAGGATAATATATTGCTTATGGTATTCTACTACTCATACCCTTTCATTTGACACCCAGGAGGTCGTCATGGATCTAAAGACATAGCTTGTTGCATTACTTATGATACCCATGTCGAGGGGGTGTGAAGAAAATGTTAATCCGTTCTCTTGAGATGGCCGCCATGGACCAAACGGAATATTGAGGATAATATATTGCTTATGGTATTCTACTACTCATACCCTTTCATTTGACACCCATGTCGAAAGGGTTCTGAAGAGAATGGTAACCCACCCTCCTGAGTAGGCCGCCATGGACCCAATGAGGTTCTGAGTATATTGTATTGCTTATGTTGTTTTACTTATCATACTCTTTCATTTGATACCCATGTCGAAAGGGTTCTGAAGAGAATGGTAACCGGCCCTCCTGAGGAGGTCGCCATGGATCTAAGGACATAGCTTATTGCATTACTTTTGATGCCCTGTCGTTTGATACGCATGTCGACGGGGTGTGAAGAAAATGTTAATCCGTTCTCTTGAGATGGCCGCCATGGACCAAACGAAATATTGAGGATAATATATTGCTTATGGTATTCTACTTATCATACCCTTTCATTTGACACTCATGTCGAAAGGGTTCTGAAGAGAATGGTAATCCACCCTCCTGAGTAGGCCGCCATGGACCTAATGAAGTTCTGAGTATATTGTATTGCTTATGTTGTTTTACTTATCATACCCTTTCATTTGATACCCATGTCGAAAGGGTTCTGAAGAGAATGGTAACCGGCCCTCCTGAGGAGGTCGTCATGGATCTAAAGACATAGCTTGTTGCATTACTTATGATGCCCTTTCGTTTGATACCCATGTCGAGGGGGTGTGAAGAAAATGTTAATCCGTTCTCTTGAGATGGCCGCCATGGACCAAACGGAATATTGAGGATAATATATTGCTTATGGTATTCTACTTATCATACCCTTTCATTTGACACTCATGTCGAAAGGGTTCTGAAGAGAATGGTAACTCACCCTCCTGAGTAGGCCGCCATGGACCCAATGAGGTTCTGAGTATATTGTATTGCTTATGTTGTTTTACTTATCATACCCTTTCATTTGATACCCATGTCGAAAGGGTTCTGAAGAGAATGGTAACCGGCCCACCTCAGGAGGTCGCCATGGATCTAAAGACATAGCTTATTGCATTCGACACATGATTCCCTTTCATTTGATACCCATGTCGAGACCCTTTCATTTGATACCCATGTCGACAGGGTTCTGAAAAAAATGGTAACCCACCCTCCTGAGGAGTCTGCCAAGGATCTAAGGGCATGGCTTATTGCATTCGTCTTATGATGCCCTTTCATTTGATACCCATATAGAGGGGGTTGTGAAGAAAATGGTAATCCGCCCTCTGGAGATGGCCGCCATGGACCAAACGATAAATTGAGTATACTATACTGCTTATGGTGTTCTACTTAACGTACCATTTCATTTGATATCCATGTTGAAGGGTTTGTGAAGAATATTTCAATCCGCCCTCCTGAGACGGCCTCCATGGACTAAAGGTATGTACCATATTGCATTGTCATCACAGCTAAAGCTGTGTGCAAAATTTCACCATGATAGGATATCCGGAAGTATTTGAAAAATCGAATGCAAAATTTGTTCCGTGAAGAAAACAGTAATCCGTCCTCTATAGTCCTCCGCCATGGATCTAACGGTATAATGAGTATACCATATTGCATTGTCATCGGAGCTGAAGCTGTGTGCAAAATTTCAGGGTGATCGGAAGTAGTCAAAAAATCGATTGCAAGATTTGTACCGGACAAACAGACAGACAGGAAAGCGAGCTAATAAAAACGTTTTAAAAAAAGCCGTCGGCATGGGGCTATTACTTTAAAAAGTCTGAATTTGGGTTTTGCTGCGGACAGCCCAGTCTATATTAATGAGAGTCTTACTTCGAAAAACAATGATATCTTTCAAACAGCTCGTAAACTGCTGAGAAGGAATCTAGTTACTTCAGTCTTCACACGCCGGGGTTTTGTGTTTGTTCAACTGGAAAGGGATAAACAGCCAGTAAAATTTACTTCAGCCCTTGACCTGGAAGAAGCCATTAACTCCTCTCCTGTTTCATAGCTGGTACATTTTTGGGCGCAGTACATTTTTATTGTGGAGCAAGCTGCTATATGGATTTTAAAAGTATGTTTATATTCTTAGTTAATTTTATTGTTATGATTTTTGTTTCAATTTTAGTCTTAGTTTTGATTTTAAGTTTAAGTTTTTATAGAATTTGTTTGTATGTTATTGCCTTTCTTCATGGCTATTCGTCTTCTTCTTTTTTAGTTCTTTCTTATCCTGTCTATTATTTCTTCTTCTACTTAACAAATCTAGCTTGTTTCGTACTGGTTTCTGAAGTCGTGATTGTGCTCTTTTCTTGCATTTATGTTTCACTCTGCTGATGGAGTGCACAAACAGGGAAGACTACTAAACATCCTTTGCTCCGCTTCCTCTGGACTTAATATTTGTGTTTTAAATGCAAGAAGTCTGAAAAACAAAATGGATGAATTGAGATGGATGTTTGACCAAACGAAGTTACACGTTCTCCTTGTGAGTGAGACTTGGTTAAAACCGGTAATTCCCTCCTCTTTTGTTTCCCTTCATAATTTCGTGTTACATCGTGTTGACCGTATTGGCCGCACTGGTGGTGGTGTTGCTGTGTATGTGGCCTCTTCGATCTCCTCAAGAGTGGTCGGCAAGTCTAGTGGCTCACAATTCGAATTTATTGCTGTTGAGGTAAAATCTGCATGTGACAAATGTGTTGTTATAAGCGTGTATTGTCCTCCCAATGCTTTCAACTCTGATATCGCTGCTGAGTTCTCCAGTCTTGTGTCTACCCTTTCTCACCACTATGAGAACATAATTGTTGCAGGTGACTTTAATGCTGATCTGCTCAAAGTCAATGCTCGTGCGAATGCCCTTAGATATTTATTTGAGTCATTGGACTTGCATATTCTAAATCATCTGCCAACATTTCTAAATTGTCAAAACCCATCCTTGCTTGATATCCTAGCTGCTACCTGCACTGATGCAGTGCTAAAGCATCATCAAATTTCCCCTCCTAGTTTTCTGGATCATGACCTATTATTCCTTTCCGTTCGGTTCTCTCTGCTCGCGCCCTCTGCGTCTATTTCGTATACTTTTCGTGACTTTAGTAACATCAATCCTGATCAACTGTCCGTAGCTGTTTCCACCATGCCTTGGGATGCTATCTATCATACTACTTGCGTTGACACTAAAGTAAGTTTGCTGACTTTATTTACTCAATCCTTGTTTGATCAATGTGTGCCGCTAGTCACAAGAAACCGCAGGCCATATTCGGCTTGTCCTTGGTTTTCTGGCGAAATCCGTGACTTGATAAGTCAGCGAGAGTGCATGTACAGGCGTTATCGCAAGACTAGGATTCTTAGATATCTCAATGCTTATAAACAGCTTCGCAACCTCGTCACTAGCAAGGTCAAATCACGAAAACTTAGTTTTTATGCGCGTAAGCTTGATCCCTCTTTAAACTCCAAGCAACTCTGGTCCAATCTTCGCTCGCTGGGCATAAATGCTACTGCACCTTCCCCTGTTGATATCGATGTAGACCTCCTAAATGCCTCATTCATTCAATCCCCTCCTGCTTCCTCTATCTCCCGATCTTTATCAGTTCTTCCACATAGTACTGATGGCTTTTACTTTCGCTGTGTGGACCCCTCAGAAGTTATTAAAATACTCCTCTCTATTTCCTCCAACTGCGTCGGTTTTGATGAAATATCTCCACGCTTTTTTAAGCTCCTCGCCCCTTTAATTTTGGATGTCATCACGCATGTTTACTGCCTGACTACTTCCCAAGTTCCCTTGTTGTGGAAAAAGGCCATAGTGATCCCTTTACCGAAAAAATCTTCTCCTGCAGATATCTCAGATTTCCGTCCCATTAGCATTCTTCCTTTCCTTGCAAAAGCCTTTGAGAAAATTCTTTACATCCAAGTCCTGTGCTACCTTGAATCTAATAGCTTTATTTCGAAATATCAATCTGGTTTCCGTAAAAATCATAGTTGTGAAACCGCTATACTAAAGGTAACAACTGACATTCGTTCTGCGCTTGATAAAGGCGACGTTGCAATATTAGTGCTTCTTGATTTCTCGAAAGCCTTTGACTCGGTGGTGCATGCGATATTACTTTCCAAACTAAGTGAGCGCTATCATTTCTCTTCGTCTGCTACACGGCTTTTCTCCTCTTTGCTATCTAACCGTTTTCAGTGTGTTCGTCATAATAATGTTATCTCCTCTTTTCTACAAGTGCCTTCTGGTGTTCCTCAAGGTTCAATTCTTGGTCCCCTACTATTTTCATTGTATATCAATGACCTACCTTTTACTATCGGCCACTGTTCCTTTCATCTATATGCTGATGATCTCCAACTGTATACCTCTTGCCCTTCTTGCCAAATTGATTCTTGTATTTCTGACCTGAATAGCACTCTCTCACGAATAAATGAGTGGAGTGCTCTCAATTTCCTTAAATTAAACCCTAAAAAATCACAAGTACTTGTGCTTAGTCGTCTTTCTACACTGCCCGACAGAATGCCACTCATTTGTCTGGGTAACATTCCTCTTCCCATTGTTGATCGGGTCCATAATCTTGGCATTGCTATTAATGCTAAACTGACCTGCTGTGATCAAGTCTCACTAATGCTCTCCAAGATTTATGGGACTTTACGCAAGCTCCGGCTTCATGGCAGTCTCCTATCACCCACTATAGGTTCAAAGCTTGTAAAATCTCTCATTCTTCCGCATTTACTCTATGGCTCTCTAGTTTACATTGTGTATGATTCGTCCTGCCGTGAAAGACTTAATGTTGCATTCAATGATTGCTTACGCTTTATCTTCCACCTGAGAAAGTCAGATCATATATCATCTGTTCGGAAATCACTAATAGGCTGTGACCTCTTTTGTTTTATCGATATTATGGCGCTAGCTCTTCTACATAAAGTATTTTATGCTAAAAGCCCTTCTTACCTTTCCGACTTCCTTATGAAGTGGGAGGAGCGACTCCTGAATGCGCTTTTAGAGTATAACGAAATTCCTCTCAACTTCATAAAAATTTGTAGTTAGGATAAATAAATTATGTTTTTATTTAATTTATTCTTTTATTACGATTTTCCCGGATTCTCTTATTTTCTTTAAACATTTATTTAAGTTTTAAATTTAACGACTTTATTTTAAAACGGCGGTTAAATTATATAACCGAAAGTTTTTATATTTCATCAATGAAAACTTATACTACGACAATTAATGTATACTGACAATGAACACAATATAATAAGACTATTCAGTTAGACTATTAACGTAAAAACTAATACATTTCTATTTTTTATTTTTCATGTCAATGAATCAGTGTATCTATGTTTGAATACATTTAATACTTGTACAGTGTAAGCGTACGTGATTGTGATTTCCCTAGAGTGTATTTCCAAAGTAGTAGTGAAAATGACGTAACGCACACTGTACTCCAAAATTGTAAGTACACGTATTTAAATTAGAAAATTGAACTCGCAATAAGATAACAACAAAATTAATGCGTAGCGACCGCTACATAACTCCCCCTTCAGCGTTAGCGTCTATAAAAAAAATATTAAAATCATGATTGAAAACTTACTTTACAATCGAAACCGAACTCTTTTCTTCGAACTACGTGTTACCGGCTTATTACTGTCTTCGTTTCTTTCTATGTGTGCCGGTTTTAGTCTATCAATAGATACTTTTACTACCTTCCCGTTAACATCTATCGAAAAATTTTTTTCTCCCCTTTTGATCACTCTATACGGTCCTTCATATGGATTTTGCAATGAACTTCTCATCCTATCCGTCCTCAGGAAAACAAATTCGCAGTCCCTTAATCCCTTTGGCACAAAGAAATCTTTCTTTTGTTCACGAGAGTCCGTTGGAACAATATTTCTCATATGGTTTCTTAGCATTGCCACAAAATCTGTTGGGTCTGATACAATCTCTGTGTCTCTTATGAAGAACTCTCCTGGGATTCTTAGCGCTTGACCGTATACTAACTCTGCTGGACTACACTTTAGGTCTTCTTTTATTGTAGTTCGCATACCCAGCAAAATAGCTGGTAAATGCAGTAACCAGTTCGGATTATTCATCTTGGCTCTCAATGATTCTTTAAGTTGTCTATGAAGCCTCTCTACCATTCCATTCGCTTGCGGATGATATGCCGTTGTTCTGATCCTATGTGTACCCAAGAGCTTCGAGAATTCCTCAAACATTTTTCCTTCAAACTGACCTCCTTGGTCAGTGGTAACCGTCAATGGAATTCCGAATCTTGGAAAATACTGTTCGTACAATGCTCTAACTACCATCTGTGCAGTGATATTTTTAAGAGGATAGACTTCGGGCCACCTGGTGAAACGGTCCACGATCGTTAATAAATACGTGAATCCTTCTGCTGGCTGGAGTGGTCCAACTATGTCTATATGAATGTGTTCGAACCTTCCTGTTGGCGCCTTAAATTTTTCGACTGGGGATTTAGTATGTCTATAAATCTTGGCTTTCTGGCATTCTATGCATGTTTTCGCCCATAAATTAATTTCGCTGTTCATCCTAGGCCAAAAATATTTTCCTGTTATCAGCCTTCTTGTACTTCGAATACCTGGGTGTGCTAAATTATGTACAATGTTAAAAACTTCTCTTCGTAGAGTTTTTGGAATGAACGGTCTGTCTCTACCCGTTGAACATTCTAGCCAAATTTTATTACTTGTTGCAGGTACATCTTTTTCTATTAATATTATTCTTGAATTTCTACCAGAATCTTCCATTAAATACTTTAATTCTAAATCATCTTTCTGTTCTTCTGCAATAATTTCTAAATCTATTTTCTTTTCTTTAATCGCGTCACAATCCTTACTATCTGTCTCTACTCGGGATAATGTATCCGCTACTACGTTAGCTTTCCCTTTGATATATCTAATATCCGACGTAAATTGCGTAATGTAATCCAACTGTCTCGCCTGTCTTGGACTTCTTTCAGCTTTTGTCCATATTGCCGAAGTTAGCGGCTTGTGGTCTGTGAAAATTGTAAACTCACGACCTTCCAGAAAATGTCTAAAATGTTTAATTGCCAAATATATGGCTAAAAGTTCTCTATCGAAGGTTGAATATTTCGATTCCGCGGCGCTTAATTTTTTCGAATAAAATGCTAGTGGTTCAGGCCCATTCTTGCCTGTTTGCTCCAGCATTGCTCCTACAGCCACGTTCGATGCATCAACTGTTAAACTAAAAATCGCGTTCTCAGAGGGATGAACTAATAGAGTTGCTGAAGTAAATGCGTTCTTAGCTTTGACAAAAGCGTCCTCGCATTCCTTTGTCCACTCTAAATTCTTCACTTTCTTACCTTTTTTAAGCTCTTTGGCTAAATGACTATGAATTGGACTTAAAATTTCTGCTAGTCGAGGAATGAATCTATGGAAGTAGTTTATCATTCCTATAAACTGTTGTGCCTCTTTTATCGATTTGGGTGACGGAAAATTTCTAATTAATTTAACCCTGTCTTCTGATGGAAGTATTCCGTCCTTTGTAATTTTGTGGCTTAAAAATTCCAATGTATGAACACCAAAAAGACATTTCCCTGGATTAATGTTGATTCCAAATTTTTCAAGTCTTCCAAAAACTTTTTCCAAATGAGCTTTGTGCTCTTCTTCGTCCTTGCTTGCTACAAGAATGTCATCAATGTAAACGAAAATAAATTCTAGTCCGTTTAGTACTTGATCCATAAAACGTTGAAAAGTTTGGGCAGCGTTCCTAAGACCGAAGGGCATTCGAGTAAATTCGAATAAACCGAAAGGTGTAGTAATAGCTGTCTTGAAAATATCTTCCTCTGCCATAGGTATATGGTGATATGCTCTAACCAGATCAATTTTTGAAAATACCGTGCACCCATTCAAATTCAACGTGAAATTTTGGATGTGTGGAATTGGGTACCTATCTGGGATTGTTATTGCATTAAGTCTTCTATAATCACCACAAGGTCGCCAGTCTGAACAGTTCTTTTTCGGTACCATATGTAAAGCGGAAGAAGCTGAGGAAGAGGATGGTCTACATAAACCTAACTTAATCATATGATCAAATTCCAATTTTGCTATTTTGAATTTATTGTTGTCAAGTCTTCTAGGTCTGGAAAAAGGTAACTGACCTTTTGTTTGGACAGAGTGTACTATGTTGTGTAGTACTGGTAAGTCATAACGAGGTGGTTGGGTTAGTGAAGGAAATTTTGATAGTATTTTGCCGTATCCACTGTCAAAGGAACAATGCCTGGGTGATGGACTGTCTGCCTTAATCATAATTCCGTTAACACTCAACTCAGTATCGCCGTCGATTAAACGTTTCCTTTTAAGATCAACCAATAAATTAAATTGTGTAAGGAAATCTGCACCAATTATAGGTTTATTGACACTAGCTACTATAAATGGAAATGTTAAATCTCTTCTTAATCCGAAATCGATTTTCAACAGTTTATTTCCATATGTGTTTATCGTCGAACCATTAGCTGCTGAAAGAATAAAATTAGGATCTTTCTTGTATTTGCCAAAATAAACGTTAGGAACAACAGATAATTCAGCTCCTGTATCTATCAGAAATTTAAATTTATTTTCTTTATCAAAAACAAATAGTCTACATGACTTTCTTGGAATAACATTTTTACAACACGCTGAAGGGATACTTAGTTTTTTGAATTCTTATAACTACATGGTTTAACACATCTTTTGGCATTATCTCCAAATTTAAAGTGAAACCAGCAAAAAGGCTTATTATTTTCTTTATGTCTGCTATTTGAACGACTACTACTTCTTGATCTAAATCCGTGTTGAAAATTATTATTTTTATTATTAATAGTAAATCTCTTGATTAAATTTGCTAAATCTTCAATTTTATTCTCCAGTAAAGTTATTTTCTTTTTAACATAAAGGCTATTTATGCTGAAATCTTCTTTGTTCAGGAAAGGATTTGCCGAATTGTTACCGATTGCCGAAATGAATTTAAATTTAGATGCTTCGAAAATCTTGTCTGCTAACAAAATCAAATCTTGAATATTCTGCTTTCCAGATGCCATTAGAGCAATATTTATATCCGAAGGCAGTTTCCGCATCCATAACTTCTTGATTAATTCTTTCCCTAAATGTGTTGATGTTCCAGCCAAAATGTCCATTGATCTGTAGAAGTCTGACGGTTTCCTGTCTCCCATCTCCGAGTTGGATAAGAGCTGCTCCAACTTATTCTCTTCGGATTCCGTGAAGCGTTGAATCAAGGTCGATTTAAGGGCCTCGTACTTGCCTTCCTGAGGTGGGCTTTGAATGAAATCCAAAACATTCATAATTATTTCTAAGGGAAGCGCCTGGATGACATGCTCGTATTTCGTATCATCCAGCCTAACTCCCTTAGAATGAAATTGGCTTTCCGCCAAAACAAACCATGCTTCTGGACACGGTGACCAAAAGGAGGGCAGTTTAACGGCAGAAGCGTTGATTTCACTAAAAGTATCCCCCGAATTTTGCACACTCATAATTTTCACACTATATAGGCACTAACGTAACACGAAATTCTTTTAAAATCAAAGAAAAGAGTTTCGATTCACTTAAAATTCGCGGAACTTCTTATAAATTAATTTCGCGGACGATAGCGTTGACGGAGGACTCAAACTTTAAAACCGACCGTTAAATAAGGAAAATTTCGACTTTTAAAAGAAAAGATCATATAAATCAATTAAAGAAGAGAAATTAAATCAGAAATTCACTACTACCAGGAAAAGTTTTGTATTTTAAAAGAAAATTTTTGTGTTTTGTTTTTTTTTTTAAAAGAAATTAAAAATGGTGAAAATTATTAATTTAAAATGAACTTAACTTCCCTTAAAAGTTTTATTGAATCTTCTTTCTTCTCCTCTCTTACGTGTATTCTTTCTTCTTTTTTTTAAAAAAACCTTCTTCTTAAAATTGTTCTTATATTCTTTCTTCTTTCTTCTTATGAATTTTCTATTTTATTTTTGAATTAAAATCCTCTTCTTTTTGTAATTCCTCAATCTTCTTTTTTTAAAATTGTAGGAAAAACTTCTTTCTTCGTTTCGGGGTCACCAGATGAAGTGGGAGGAGCGACTCCTGAATGCGCTTTTAGAGTATAACGAAATTCCTCTCAACTTCATAAAAATTTGTAGTTAGGATAAATAAATTATGTTTTTATTTAATTTATTCTTTTATTACGATTTTCCCGGATTCTCTTATTTTCTTTAAACATTTATTTAAGTTTTAAATTTAACGACTTTATTTTAAAACGGCGGTTAAATTATATAACCGAAAGTTTTTATATTTCATCAATGAAAACTTATACTACGACAATTAATGTATACTGACAATGAACACAATATAATAAGACTATTCAGTTAGACTATTAACGTAAAAACTAATACATTTCTATTTTTTATTTTTCATGTCAATGAATCAGTGTATCTATGTTTGAATACATTTAATACTTGTACAGTGTAAGCGTACGTGATTGTGATTTCCCTAGAGTGTATTCCCAAAGTAGTAGTGAAAATGACGTAACGCACACTGTACTCCAAAATTGTAAGTACACGTATTTAAATTAGAAAATTGAACTCGCAATAAGATAACAACAAAATTAATGCGTAGCGAGCGCTACACCTTACACCCTTGCAAACCTTGAGATCACTCAAATTCCTTATTCCATCTCATCTGTCCCGAATTGGTAGTCGTTCCTTTTTTGTGCACGCGATTAGACTCTGGAATGATCTTCCCCCTTCTTTACAAAGAATTAGCACGGTCACCATTTTCAGGAAACAAGTTTCTCTTCTTCTATCCACCTCTTCTCTCTAGCTCTCTCTTCCCTTTACTACTTAGCTTTCTCTTTCCTCTTCTTCTTTCTAATAGCCATAACTCTAGTATGTTTAGTTTGTAAGCTTAGGTTAGTTATTTTTGCTTTTGCCTTGTCTCATTTAAAGCTATTACTGTACTCTAAAAGATGTAAGTCTTGTGTACCTCCGTTTTCTTATGTACAAATAAAT
The DNA here is from genome assembly GCA_949987705.1 of Thereva unica. Classification (NCBI taxonomy): domain Eukaryota; kingdom Metazoa; phylum Arthropoda; class Insecta; order Diptera; family Therevidae; genus Thereva; species Thereva unica. The sequence continues at coordinate 157,559,455 of OX465281.1, read as the reverse complement.
AAAATAAATAAAAATAAATAAATAAATAACCTTCTCAACTGTTGCTTAATAACGCTTCCTGATTTTTCCAATACTTTAGACATTGAGGTCCTCGCTCTCAAAGTCTCCCTTGTTCATAACAACTTATTTTTAATCTGTTGTTACATCCCACCAGATATGTTCAGCACTCTTGACGATAGAGGTCAAAATCTCTATGATATTCTAATCGCTTGCATAAATCATATCCAAGATATGATGGATTCCAAAGATGAACTCCTACTTGTAGGTGATTTTAACTTACCCAATGTTAAATGGGTATCTTGCGATGATGACGATAACTACCTTCCTGGAAAGAAACCTTAACTCTAGGGAATCCAACTTTCTGAATTCCTTATTTTCTTGCGGCTTGTGCCAAATGAGCGGTGTGAATAATATTTTAGGAAGGCGGTTAGATCTTGTATTCTTTTCCGACTCAGACAACATGAATGTTGAGCCTAGCTCAATTGTCTTGTCACCTGTCGATAATTATCACCCTCCTCTCCTACTGAGCTATTGTTCTGTCTTTAACAATAAGCCAATCCCAGAGGAGACAACCTTTACCTTTAACTTTAAAAAAGCCAACCTTGAGGAACTCTCATCCAAGCTCACTTCGGTCGATTTCAATTGGTTGCTCTCACCTAATGAGTTGGATGTCGATGTAGCCAGATTTTACTCCATCCTGTATGAAACTTTCGCATCCTGTGTACCTATCGAGCCGTTAAAATCGCCCAGATCATCCCCAACCCCACAACAACGAGTTGAGACGTACCAAAAACCTGAAGAATAAACTCTGGAAAACCTACCTGAAGAAGAAAGACACTGCGAGTTTCGATGCATTTCTCAATTGCTATGACCAATTTCATGCTCTCTCCGAAACCCTCTATAAAGAATACCTCAGAAACATGGAAGGTAAAGTGTATGGTGATCCCAGAGCATTCTTTCAATTTATCAACACAAAGAAAAAAGTTGATAATTACCCTTACACCATGCAATACGAGAACTCCCTTAGTTCTAATCCAGCCGAAATTTGTGAAAATTTTGCATCGTTCTTCCTCAAATCTTTCTCGTCCTCTGTATTCCAACCAGATGAAGATAATTTTCGACATATCAATGCAATCCAAACGGCTCAAAACTTTTCCCTGTCTATAACCAGGGATGATATCTCGAAGCATATAAATGAACTTCCACAAGACTTTTCGTCCGGCCCTGATGGAGTCCCTCCAGCTGTTCTAAAATCCTGTGCAGGGGCCCTACTGTCTCCTCTTCTATGTTTATTTCAAAAATCCCTAAATAAAGGGCGCTTCCCAACCTTATGGAAGAACTCTTTTATAATACCTGTCCATAAGAAAGGCTGTAAAAACGAAATATCTAATTATAGGCCAATTGCGAAGTTATCGTCTATACCAAAACTCTTCGAATCTATTATTTATTCTGCTATCACCCCTATCTGCAAGAGGCTTATCTCAACAAACCAACATGGTTTTCTTGCAGCCCGTTCCACTACCACTAATTTACTGGAGTTCTCTTCACACACAATTAGAGGCTTTGTGACTGGTTGCCAAACTGACTGTGTCTATACAGATTTTAGTAAGGCTTTCGACAAACTCTCCCACTCTATTATAGTTCTTAAACTAAAGAAATTAGGCTTTCCTCATGCCCTTGTGGATTGGTTCCAGTCGTACTTAGCCGATAGAACCTACCAGGTTCTATTCCGCGGAGTCAAATCGAAGAACATCGAAGCGTCCTCTGGAGTCCCACAAGGCAGTCATCTTGGCCCTCTTCTTTTTATTTTATCAATTGACGATATTGTTACCCTGCTAAGGCACTGTAAAATCCTTATTTACGCTGATGACATCAAACTGTATCGCCACATAAGGAGTATAGAGGATTGCAAACTTCTGCAGATCATGACTTTTTGTAGGAAACGTGGTGTTATAACTTTTGACTATACTTTCCTTGACAACAAGGTCTTCCGTACTGAATCTGTTATCGATCTTGGGGTTAGGTTAGAAAGTAAGTTGGATTTCTCCACCCACATCAATTATATCTCCTCCAAGGGCAATTCAGTCCTGGGATTTATAAAAAGATGGTCCAAAGAGTTCAACAACCCCCTCGTTACTAAACACCTGTACGTATCTTTGGTTAGGCCTTTGCTTGACTACGCTTCCCAGGTATGGTCTCCTTACTACTCCTCCCATGTTAGTAGAATCGAATCGGTTCAAAGGAAGTTCGTCCGATTTGCACTCAGCCACCTCCCGTGGGATGACCCACTCGCTCTTCCGCCTTATGAGAACAGACTTAAATTGCTCAACTTAAGCTCCCTCCATAAGCGCCGTGAGGTCGCTGACGTTATATTCGTTCATCGACTGATGAATGACAAAGTGGACTCTGGTTTCTTAAGAAACCGCGCGTCATTTAGAGTGAATAACTACAACCTGAGAGGTGAACCTCTTTTGCACATTAATTCCTCTAACACCAATTATGGCATGTTCGAACCCGTTAATCGCATGCTTATAAATACTAACAACAATAGGAGTGTGTTTAGCTTGCTAACCAGTGAAGTTGTCCTTAAAAGGACCCTTCTCAATGTGGCGTGACTCTCTGCGTGCCTCACTCCCTTTTTAGTTTTGCACGCTTCTCTGTTTAATGTTTTTGATCTTTTATGTTTTAATATTTTATGTTTGCATGTCTCAGCTGAGCCACGGCAGTGGTAAATATTTCTCAGCTCTGCTAGGAAGTGCGCCTTCTGTCTTAGAAGGGAAACTCTATATATGTATATATATACATATACATATATATATATATATATATATATATATATATATATATATATATATATATATATATGTGTGTGTGTGTGTGTATATGTATATATAGATTTTCATGCTTTGCTGAAAAGTGCGCCTTCTGTGCTAGAAGGGTTAACTCTATCTATCTTAGTCGTGAAGCGACTCCCGTCCTCGACTCATCAGCTTTGGGAGCAGTCTATAAGCGGAAGAAGTGAATTACCAACCTGGAAGGAACTACAAGAGTTTCTGAAGAATCGTTTTAGGACATTAGAAGCAATATCATCTACTAGGAAACCCACTGCGATCAGGGAAGCTCCAAAACCCCATCCGTCTAGATTCCAAACCAGGACATTTCATGTCGCAACCCAAGCTTCATGCGTCTTCTGTTCACAACCCGGCAATATAAGACAGTGCTCCAAATTTCTATCTTGTGATACATTTAAGAGAACGGACATAGTGAATTGCAGAACTGTGCATAAATTGCAAAGCAAGATTCACCATCAAATCGGTGAAGGATGACAATTTCTATACTGAAGTATCTGGATTAGTGGTGCGGAAGGTGACGCACATCATACCGACTCAGACAATTAATCACCAAGACTGGACTCATCTAGAACAACTCGAATTAGCCGATCCAGAATACCATCAACCAGGGGCGATAGAGTTACTCTTAGGAGCCGACGTTTGTGGAAAAATAATACTAATGAAGGGACTGGTAGACAGCATTGAAGGTAGCCCTGTAGCACAGCAAACACTTCTTGGATGGATCTTGTCGGGAGAAATAGAGAATCAAAATAAAACATCCATACAAGTTCGGAATTTTCACGTGCGCACCGATGTCGATGACTGGCTCAAGCGATTTTGGGAACTGGAAGAAATTCAAGAAAGGCATCTACAAACAGAGGAGGAGGATGAATGCGAAGCATTGTTCGCAAAGACTACAAGGCGGTCAGCAGATAGACGATATGAGGTACAACTACCACTCAAACCAGCAACCACAAATCTGCATTTAGGAAAATCAAGAAGCATTGCGATATCACGATTATTACAAATGGAAAGAAGATTTATCAACGATCCAAAGCTGAAAGAAGAGTATTGCAAATGTGTACGTGAGTATGTGGAACTGGGCCACATGACCAGAGTCACCACCTCCGAAGAAAAACATCGTCAAGTCTTAAACGGAAAAGCCAACTATATGTACGTGCAGTTATCTACCCCATCACGGAGTAATTAAGGAGACAAGTACAACATCTAAACTTCGGGTCGTCTTCGATGCTTCAAGATCTACTGACAGCGGAGTATCGTTAAATGATATGATGCTCAAGGGACCGGTGGTGCAAGATGAATTAACTACACTATTTATTCGTTAGCGAAAACATTTTGTGGCCTTCACTGCGGATTTAGAAAAAAAGTATCGACAAATACGAGTGCGAAATACAGATGCGGATTACCAGAGGATTGTGTGGCGAGATTCACCGAATCATCCCATCGAGGAGTATAAACTATTGACGGTATCATTTGGGACTAAAAGCGCACCGTACTTGGCAACACGAACGCTAAAACAATTGGCTCAAGACGAAAAGGAGAATTACCCTAAAGCCTACGATGCTGCAGTGAAAGACTTCTACGTTGATGATCTCCTGTCGGGGTCCCACACTACTGAGGAGGCCTTATTAGTGCAACAGCAACTGCTTCAACTGATGAAGGCTGGGGGATTTTCGCTTCGAAAGTGGTCATCTAACTGCAAAGAAATATTAAAGGCGTTACCCGCAGAATATCGTGACACTAACCTGTCCTGCGAAATATCCCTCGATGACAGCGTGCGAGCATTGGGCATTTTTGGACGCCGGCATCAGATATATTACTGTACGCTTACACTACGAGTCCCGATCCACCAAAATGGACAAAATGAACGATTTTGTCTGAAGAATCCAAACTCTTTGACCCGCTTGGTCTGTCACCCATAATTATTGAAGCCACACTTTTCATCCAGATCCTGTGGCTTAAGGGTCTTGGCTGGGACGAGGAAGTCCCAGAAAATCTTAGATTGATGGGCTAAAATATAAAAAAGGTTTGTCAGACATTGATAATATTAAAATTTATAGGTGGACACATTACAAAAACATAAAACAGAAAACAGAACTTCACGGATTTTCAGATGCATCCATGAAGGCGTACGCAGCTGTTGTTTACCTCTGCGTAGTCGACGAACAAGGCAATCGACATTCCTCCTTAATCGCTGCTAAGAGAAAAGTTGCGCCTCTAAAAACAGTAACATTACCACGACTGGAACTATGTGCAGCATCGCTACTCGCCAAGTTAATGCGCTACGTAACAACAGCACTTAAGTTGGAGACTTCCTACACAACGCACGCGTGGACGGACTCAGAAATTGTGATAGCGTGGCTCAACAATCAACCTCACAAATGGAAAACATTTATTGCGAACCCCATCTCTCACATCCATGAAACTCTAGGACGGAACATATGGAATCATGTGCCTTCGAAACAAAACCCTGCAGACTGTGCATCCCGAGGAATGAGTTCAACAGACTTGATCAAGAATGAGCTCTGGTGGAACGGACCTGCCTGGCTGCGGTTACCGGAAGATCACTGGCCAAAATCAAAACATACCTTGGAGACCGAATTAGAACAAAGAAAGATTATCACGTTACAAGTCAACATTAGCAAGGAAAACCTCGAATCGAAATATTCGTCCCTAACGAAGTTCTTACGGATAACTGCATTTTGCAAAAGATTTTCTTTTAATGCTCGACGACCGAGTTCTGAGCTCAAGGTGGCCTACTTAAAGAGTGAAGAGATTAACGACGCCTTATAATATTGGCTACATCGAATACAACAAAGAGAGTTTAACGATGACATCAAAGCTATCCGTCAGCAAAGGAGTTATCCAGTCAGAGTCGTTTAAGAAAATTAACCCCGTTCATTGATGAAAAGGGGATTTTACGAGTTGGAGGAAGATTATTGCACTCCGAACTATCATACCAAGAGAAATTCCCCATAATACTGCCAGATAAATGCCACCTCACAACCCTGATAATAAACAAAGCACATAGAGATTCCGTGCACGGAGGAACACAGCTGACAATGCAAACCCTTGCACAAAGGTACTGGATCTTAAATGCACGGAACACCATCCGACAACAAATCCATAAGTGTATCATCTGTTTTAGGCAAAATGCTATCACGCAAACTCAATTAATGGGTCATCTACCAGCAGTAAGAACGCAGATGTCACGACCATTTGCACATACGGGAGTGGACTATTGTGGATCATTCGAGCTGAAGACACATAAAGGTCGGAATCCAAAGAAATATAGGTCTTACATTGCCTTATTCGTATGCATGACAATTAAGGCATTGCACTCAGAAGTAGTGACAGACCTAAGCACTGAAGGATTCATTTCCGCATTCCGAAGATTTACGGCTAGGAGAGGATTGTGTAACAACTTGTATTGTGACAATGGTACAAACTTCGTAGGAGCGAACCGACTACTTAAAAAACAAAACCAACTACTTGCAAACCAAGTAAACAACGAAATAGGCGCCACTTTGGAAAATGAAGGAGTCAGTTTTGAGTTCATGCCACCGTCTTCACCGGAAGCTGGAATTAAATCAACGAAATACCATATTAAAAGGGTGATAGGAGACACGTCACTAACCTATGAGGAATTTACCACAACACTGACACAAATAGAAGCATGCTTGAACTCGAGACCGCTCAACGAAATGAACACCGACTCCGAAGACATTACGCCCTTAACACTGCACACTTTTTGATAGGAGGATCGCTTCTAGCCATTCCAGAACAGTCACTGTTAGACGTTAAACTCAATCATCTAAGCAAATGGCAGTTAACGCAACGGATCGTTCAACAATTTTGGAAGAGATGAAAAGCTGAGTTTACAACAACGACCGAAATGGCTTAAGATCGAACCCAACTTGAAACATTGGGACGAATCACCGACGTCTACCCAGGAGCAGATGGTTTAATCCGAGTGGTCGCTGTAAAACTGAAAAACACAATCCTGAAACGTCCAATAACCAAAATCTGTAGGTTACCATTCCAACTGGAACCTGATCATGCAACAAATTAATTAAAACATAAAACATTATCAATTTCAAAATGACTAATCATATCAACCATTTCCATGCTCACCTGAGAATTACTTGTTCCCTGTAATTCGTCATCCCAAATCCTCAATCCAGCCAGCGAGCCAGGGCGCTATATCCCTATCCTTCAACAACCCTTAATTATCTTTACAGCTTCCGTGACTAGAGATGAGATGTTCCAAAATAATCAGGCAGATGGAAGCTAATCTAATCCTGCAATCGCAACTTGATGTTGACATCGCTGGCAGCGATGCCAAGGGGCAGCGCCGTAGCGAGGGTCTCGGGGGCCCTTGTGCAAGACTTCGTAAGGGGCCCTTGAAAATGAATTTCTAAAAAAAAAATGTGATTTCGTTCGCTCGTACAACGCGAGAGCACGAGAAGTTTAAAACAAAAGAGCGTTGTGCCTAAAGGTGAAATTTCATGTGGGCGTCAAGCGTTGAGCGTCAAGTGTTTTCAATGCAACAGAAAGAGAGCGACTATATTTCTTTCTCTGTCTGTTGCATTGTAAAAACTTAACGCTCGACGCTCCCATGAAATCTCTACTTAAAGGTCTTATTCATAGGGACGTCAAGCGTAGAGCGTCAAGTTTGTACTGGTTTTTACGAAACAGAAAGAGAAAGATATATTTCTGCACTTGTCTGTTGCATTGTAAAAAACTTTACGCCCAATGCCTGACGCTCATCCTATGAAATCGCTACTTAATGCATGTAAATAATAAAATCATAAGCTCTCTAACAAAGCAGCGTTCATTAAAAAAAAGGGTTCTCGAAAACATTTTCTATTAGATACTAATAAGAGCGTTCTAGAAAAAAAGTTTCCCAGGGGCTCTTTCCATAAAAAAGTAGATCCAATTTTATACAATGTTATAAAAACGTTATCGAAGATCTTTTCTAGCTCATACTTTAAAACGAATTCTAAAAAACAAAAAAAAATCTTCGGGAGCCCTGGTGCGCCGCACCGCCTGCACATGCCTAGTTACGACGCTGCCAAGGGGGCGAGCATGTTTAGGGATGCACAACCCTAAAAGGAAACTTACACCCTTGACACACTACAGCATCGAATGAACATTGAAGTATCATTCGACTAAGAATGATCATTCGTGCCCAATGTCCAATGCTCATGTAATGTCCAATGCTCATCCAACAACTTCATTCTTCATTCAACTGAATGAAGGCAAAATAACTTCATTCAATGAAAATGGAAGTGAAATTGAGAAATTATCGAACAACTTTCCATGAACTTTCCAATAAAATTTCAACCTTCCATCAGTTTTGCATGAACTATCAAAAGTGAAAACTGTCACAAATAAATTTGTTTGTGCGAGTTTCTTCTAGTTAGCAAGCCGCTTGCACAATTTTATGAGCATTTTCAATGTGCACCTCCAAACCTCTCCCAACTTTTCTAAATCGGGCTTTCAATTGGCCGAATGCATTTTCAACGACACGCCTGCATTTTGAAAGTTTATAATTAAATAATTTTTCAGATAGATCTTGATTAGGAGTGAACGGAAAAGGCTTCATTACGACGTCTGAAAGCCTAAACGCAGAATCCCCTAATAAGAGGATGGGCACTTTAACACCTTCAATCATTTTTGTGTTTTGTTGAAATATGGGTTGAGTTTGGTGCATTTTTTTTAAGATAGAATTCTCAAAAATACTAGAATCATTTTTTGTACCAGTTGCACCAACGTTAATATACGTGAATCGGCATCTAAAATATACTACATTCCAAATTCTACGGTTATTAACATCTGTTAATATTAAAGAGCACATATAATAAAGTTTTAGAACATTATGCAATATATTCAACCGTTTTGCAAGGATTAACCGTTTTAATTTCCTACTCTTATTCCGCATTTATTTGTTAAAAAAAATAGTACCGTCCATTGTACAATCACTTTCAGTTTATTTGACAGTTTATTTTGACAGAATTTCATTGGAACTTTGAAAAGTGCAGTGTGTCACTGCTAAAATGAATGTTCATTGAATGCCAATGAAGTTGGAAGAATGTTCATTCGTTTTTGCAGTGTGTCAAGGGTATTAGCAGCTACAAATTTAAGGACTTACCTGAGGAATATGCAAACACATTTTTCCAGCCGGAAACAACAAAAAAACCAACACAAAATAATTTAACAACATGCGCGAACATAAACAAAACACGAAGTTGTCAAAAGTTACCAAGGAAGACAACTTAACAAGCTCAAAAGCACAGCACCATGCGTCGAGTCTCGAAGAATATATTTTCAACTTTAGCGCGGACAAGATCCAAATGAAAAAAAATATCAGTACCAAAAGCAAGACAGGGTCAGTGACCGACCCAGTCATACAAGTCATCATCATACAATGGATAGTGCGATGACCTATGGGAAAGCGGGAACATCTTCCCCCAAATTCGTACGTTTTTGAAACCGCTAAAAATGATATAAGGTTTTGAAAACTCTAACAGACTCTCTGATTCTGGACTCTGGATCTGGAGCCTTGGGGACCCATGAAGGAAAACAACATGAAGGAAAAATTGGTAATCGGCGTAGTTAAATTTCATATTTATTCCTTTTGATATTATAAGAATTATTGATGTGAAAAGTGAAGTGTGAAATAAAATTTATAATGTTTAAGAAATTAGTGACTTTCATTTCCTTAAAAAAAAAGAAAAACAATTAAAGATTAATCTTTAAAAAAAGGGGAGTGTTTAATCTCATCAAGCGTTTCCTAAAAAATATATAAATATTAGTTGAAGAATAAATCGTATAAACATACTTACCATTGAAAATGTTCCCCGCCTACAAAAATTGTCCCTCAAGTTAAAACAATAATAAAGTTGATGGCTGCATCCATCCTAGAACGAAATTAACCACAAAGTATCAGTTCTTACAAAACAAAATTACTCACCTGACAATACTGAAGCTCCACCGCAGCATAACCAAGAGCTCCCACCAGGAACCTAAAAAATATAAATTAATTAAAAATGAATACGAAAACCCAAAACATAACTTACCCAGCAATAATATGTCAAATGTCAAACAACACAAACGCAAAGGGAGAACACAACTTGCAGCAGAGTTCTGCGACTCCCCACCAGGTTCCACAAGCTCAGTGTAGTACTACCAATAAATATCAGAGCGCGTTGCCCAAAAGCCTTCAGTTCACTCTTGATCTTCTACACGACCTGATGGTAGAAGAAATCGCTACATATAGCTAGTGATCCCAGCTTAATCGCATTACACGAATTTTAGGTAATGCGAATTCCTAGTATATTAGCCGTATTGAGCTAGTAGAATTTCATGGTTATACCGGAGACAGACTTGTGGTATAGCAATTGAGATCGGGATATTGCAATATTGCCATATTGCAATATAAAAATTTGAAGACACACTTGCATCAGTATACTGAGTTGTTTTGGTTATCATTTACAACAGGAAAGGATAAACAACTAATACCTTCAACTGACATAAAAATCTTTGATACGTAGTGCTGCCAAAATTGAAGAATAAAAATTCCGTTCGAAATTATCATTTTGGGTTATGCCCAGACTATTCTTCGGTTTAAATCTAGGGTATACTGAGCTATACAACGAAGTTTTTCTCAATTGGGATATTGAGTTTCAATGTTGAGTATACCGAGTGTATACCGAGATTTTTTTCTCAGTATATAGAGACACACCTGAAGTATATTGCAATATTGCTCATATTGTAATTACTATACCACAAGTGTGTCTCTGGTATTAGTTTACATTTCAGAGAAATTATTAAATAGGTACATTAGTCGGACCTTCCCTCATTCTACCAAAACAATGCAAACAACAACATCAGGGGGTAGCCCGGTGGGTGAGCCACTCCTGATCCATTAAAAATAGTAATAAGTTAGTACCTAAGCTAGATTAGTAAGTAAATTAAAATTAATAATAATTAAGAATATGTAAATAGCGATCTGAATACAGCCACTTAGTTTAATTTTTTTAGCACTAGTAGTAATAAGGCCAGAAAGGCAAGGTGATAGTGGTGGTGCCGAAGAGCAGGCGCAAAACCATGAGAATTTTAAATGCTTATAGTTGTAGAATTGAATAAATGGATGTACGGACTAAGGTCCAACTAGAAATGTAAGTGAGTGTATAAGGCCCTGACATATAGCGAAGTCGGCCTCTAATGTCATAGAGTAAGAACCATGTATAATAAGAAATGATGCTCAATAAAATTTTTTCTTTAAAATTAAAAATTAGTCGTATTGAGCTAGTTGAATTTCATGGTTACATTAATCGCCCTGAGTTTAACGTAATCCTCCGATAACTAACTCTTAATTTACATTTCAGAGAAATTATTAAATACATTAGTCGGATTGACGCTAATGTAAGAAACCCAACAAAATTGAATTTATGGAGCAGCAGATATCCACACCGACTGCAGAGAAGATAAAGTCAGGGCCACATACGACCACAGGAACGTCAAAGCTTGGAAAATAACTTTTTCGGGAATCGTATAGAAATGATGTACATTGTTTAATCAAAAATCGTAAAGAAAAGTGATACTTTTCTAGTTAGCAACACTTTTCTTCACGATTTTAGATATAACTTTAATTACAGTGCGATTAATTGTCAACAGAAAATGGCATACTTTGACCAATTATTATTTCTTTACAATTTTTGATTTTCAATGTAAGTATTAATATTTTCTTTGCAATTTTTGATTTTCAATATTAAATGTACATCATTTCTATACGATTACCGAAAAAATAGCATGTTCAACGCGCTAAGTTTTCCAGCGAGTTTTCCAGCTCGTGTAAATTTTAACCAATCGCTCGCTACGCTCGCTCGCGAATTGAATATTTACACTCACTGGAAAACTATCACTTTTCTTTACTTGTAGAACAATCTACTATTTATGTATAAAAATAATAAGTACATATTGAACTTGAATTTAAATTTAGATTAAGTTAAAAAGTAGTAATTATTAAATTTTGTGAAAATAGAATATTGGAATAAATTAATAAGTTGAATTTACGCAGCAGTCTTTCACTCTGAGTTATTGTTGTAATCACTGAGTTCTTCAGACAGGCTATCATAGCCCCCACCAGGGAGAGTTAATTGGTGAAGTTAAGGGAAAGTTAATTGGACTAAATTCGAGTCGATCAACGCCAAAATTAACCATCATATATTTTTGAACATTTATTCCGTCGCACCAAGATGGAATCGTGTCAACGTACATTGGTTGTTTTTTTTTTTGGATTTTAACTTTTATTTTTTTGTTTTGAATTTTTTGGAGAATTTTCGTTTCAGGAGATTGAGGAAATTATATATTAAGGTCCGTTCACACGCTACGATCTGCATGTGCAAATTGACTGGCGCATGCAATTGGTGCAAATAAACTGAGTGAACATGAATCGGTTCACACGCAACGATGTGCATGTGCAAATTGACTGGCGCATGCAATTGGTGCAAATAAATTTAGTGAAAATGAACCAGTCACCAGTGAACAATTGTGAAGTCAAGAACTGAACTTTTTGCTTTGAAAATGGACAATTTTGAGGATGAGGTAATTCTGGGAACCGCTGCGGTTTGCATCATAAAAAATAAGTTAAAGGCGAAAAAGAAATGGTGTAAGCCATGGATGCTAAAAAGAGATCTCTTATCGCATACCAATCTACTAGCGGAATTACGCAGTGAGCCTGACGATTTTCGGAATTATTTGCGTATGGATGAAACTACATACGAACATTTGCTTGATTTAATTAAGCCAATGATTGCAAGAACAGACACTGTTATGAGACGTGCAATCACCCCCCATGAACGGCTATCAGCTACGCTGAGATTTTTGGCAAGAGGAACGAGTTATGAAGAACTAAAATTTCCAACGGTTATTTCAAAAAGTGCTCTAAGTGTCATAATTCCAGAAACATGCGACGCTATTTACAAGGCATTAAAAGACACATATTTAAAGGTAAGTTTATTGAATGTTAATAAAGAGTTTTAATAGACATAAAAAAATAAAAATTCAAAGATATTTTCAAAACAAAGAACACATCAATTTAATAAAAATGTAGGTCAAACAGATTACATTTGTTCCTCACGAATTAAGTCGGGAAACAACTGTTCAGCCGTTTCATTGTCGGGTGAAAGCGGTTTTTCATTTGATAGCTTATCGGTAGGTGCAAATCGGTGTTGAGTTTGCAATGATTCCTGAGTGTTGAATGGAAGTTGATTTTCCCAAAATTGGTGAGTGCTGATTGGGGGCTGATTTTGCCATAATTGCTGAGTATTCAATGGGGGCAGAGCGTTCCTTGTATAAAGCTGCTTTTGAATTTGCATTCAACAATTTCGGTTCAAATTTCCCAACTGTGCCTCATAGAATACGTCGTTAACTAGTTTTTCTGCGTGTACGGCTTGTTTAGGATCGAGGTCCCTCAATTTTGATGCCCACGCTTTCCCAATGTCAGTATATTTATCTGCAATACCGGTAGAATGTTCTTTTAAACGTTTCCCAATCACGTCTAACACTTCGTCGCATTTGTTATTGCGTTTTTGTGATGATTTGGATTGCCGTAAAGATGTTTGTGATGTAGATGGATTAGATGAACATGGTGTGTACGGTAAAGAGATTTGTGGAGATTCTGGCCGCTCACGGAGTATTTCATTGTCCTAAAAAAGTATTAGTAATAAAAATAAACAAAAAAACAATACAAATTAGGCACTTCTATGAGCATGTAAAAAAGTATCAGATAATTAATAAATTTTTATGTATTTCCTTTCAGTTTCCCACCACCGTGAGTGAATGGAAGAAAATTGCAAAAGGCTTTGAAGATAAATGGAACTTCCCTCATTGCTTGGGAGCTGTAGATGGGAAGCATGTACAGATTATTCCACCTACTCATAGTGGGTCCTACTACTTCAATTATAAAAAAACCCACAGTATTGTTTTGATGGCAATTGCTAATGCTAACTACGAATTTATAATGTGTGATGTTGGCACCAACGGTCGAGTATCTGATGGTGGAGTAATTGACAATACCACATTTATGAAGAGGTTGCTTGCAAATAAATTGAATTTGTCTACCGCACAACAAGCCGTTCAAGGTGAAACACCATTAAATTACGTCTTTGTAGGAGACGAAGCATTTGCTTTGAGGACAGATTTATTAAAACCGTACAATCAAAGAGAGCTTGACTACGAAAAAAGAATTTTTAATTATCGTTTGTCTCGAGCCAGAAGAATCGTGGAGAATGCCGCATTCTGGCTAACCGTTTTCGAATTTTTCATACTGCAATCAATTTAAAAGTTGATAATATTGACAAGGCTGTTTTGGCTTGTTGTGCACTCCATATTTTTTTGCGAAGAAATTGTTCAGATACATATACATCGAATGACGTCTTTGATGCTGAAGATACTGCACATGGTACAGTTACTCATGGTTTGAGAGGTGACTCACACAATCTCTTAAATCTCCAAAATGGCTATAACCAGAATCATTCAGTAGATGCAAAAGAAGTAAGGGAGCAATTTAAAACATACTTCAACAATTCTGGAAAAGTGAGCTGGCAGCACAAAATGGTTTCTAGTTAGTCTTTACCATGTACAATATAAATCACTTAACTTTATAAGAATGTTTCATTTATATATTTAACTATTAATAAATTTAATTTACCTGTATATCTTCAATGGTTGACCGTGTATGCCTTGGAAGTTCTTGGTCCTTTAAAAAATGCAACAGTTCAAAGTACCATAAATGAGGTACATAAATGTCATCTTCTCCAGCACCTGATTTTTCGGATTCTGCCACTTTCTTCAACTCCTTTCGGTAGGTGGTACGTAGGGAATTAATTTTTCTTACCACACTTTCCCTGTTGGCATCCGGGTCCACTCCTTTCATTAATTCAACTAAAATTTGATATGCATGAGATTTTGCATTACGGTCGCTGTATTCTTTGCTTTTTATTTTCCATAAACATGGAAACGACTTGTACTTCTCAATGAATTCACAAATAAATTCTTTTTCTTTTGACATTTTACTTCTCACTTACTTATATTTTAAACTAGCATAAAACCCGCGTGCCTTGCAACGCCTTTAAATAAAAACTGTTTATTATGTGCAATGTTTTCCTTAAAAAAAAACCAACAAACAAAAAAGTCAGCTGTCATTATCCCTTAAAGGGGTTTATTATAGTGCATTTTTTAATAAATATGGTAAACAAATTGCTGCGTATATCACCTCTGCTCAACAAATCTGCAAGTTTTGAAGCAGAGATTGGCATGTTTATATCCCCCATTTCACTGCGTTAGGGGATGAATTTCAAAAAATCGCTTCTTAGTGGATGTCCACGTCATTAAAGGGATGCACTGTCAAAATTTCAGCCCTATAGTTCCAGCGGTTTGGGTAAACCCTATTTCACCCCCTTAGGGGATGAATTTCAAAAAATCGCTTTATAGTGGATGTCCACGCCATTATAGTGATGCACTTTCAAAATTTCAGCCCTATAGCTAAAGCGGTTTCGAAAAACCCCATTTCACCCCCTTAGGGGATGAATTTCGAAAAATCGCTTCTTAGTGGATGTCCACATCATTATAGGGATGCACTGTCAAAATTTCAGCCCTATAGCTCCAGCGGTTTGGGTAAACCCCGTTTCACCCCCTTAGGGGATGAATTTCGACAAATCGCTTTAATAGTGGAAGACCACGCCATTATAGGGATGCACTGTCAAAATTACAGCCCTATAACTTTAGCGGTTATTTCACCCCCTTAGGGGATGAATTTCGAAAAATCGCTCTATAGTGGATGTCCATGCCATTATAGGGATGCACTGTCAAAATTTCAGCCCTATATCTATAGCGGTTAGGAAGAGCCCCATTTCACCCACTTAGGGGATGAATTTCGAAAAATCGCTTTATAGTGGATGTCCACGCCATTATAGGGATGTACTGTCAAAATTTCAATCCTATAAATTTAGCGGTTTGGAAAAACCCCATTTCACCCCCTTAGGGGATGAATTCCGAAAAATCGCTTCTTTGTGGATGTCCACATCACTATAGGGATGCACTGTCAAAATTTCAGCCCTATAGCTCCAGCGGTTTGGGTAAACCCCATTTCACTCCCTTAGGGGATGTATTTCGAAAAATCGCTTTAATAGTGGACGACCACGCCATTATAGGGATGCACTGTCAAAATTACAGCCCTATAGCTTTAGCGGTTTGGGTAAACCCTATTTCACCCCCTTAGGGGATGAATTTCGAAAAGTCGCTCTATAGTGGATGTCCACGCCATTATAGGGATGCACTGTCAAAATTTCAGCCCTATATCTGTAGCGGTTTGGAAAAACCTCATTTCACCCCCTTAGGGGATGAATTTCGAAAAATCGCTTTATAGTGGATGTCCACGCCATTATAGGGACGCACTGTCAAAATTTCAGCCCTATATCTATAGCAGTTTGGAAAAACCCCATTTCACCCCCTTAGGAGATGAATTTCGAAAAATCGCTGATGATCGATGTCCACATCATTATAGGGATGCACTGTCGAAATTTCAGCCTTATAGCTTTAGCGGTTTGGAAAAAACCCATTTCACCCCCTTAGGGGATGAATTTCGAAAAATCGCTTTTTAGTGGATGTCCACGTCATTAAAGGGATGCACTGTCAAAATTTCAGCCCTATAGCTCCAGCGGTTTTGAGTTGACCCTATTTCACCCCCTTAGGGGATGAATTTCGAAAAATCGCTAGGGATGCACTGTCAAAAATTTCAGCCCTTTAGCTCTAGCGGTTTAGGTTGTGCGTTGTCTTTCAGTCAGTTACTTTTTATACAATAGAAAAAAAGTAAAGAAAATAAATCCCCTTACAACTGATTGAACCCCATTTCACCCCCTTCAACCCTTTTTTCTCCAAAAAAAAATAGCCTATGTCCGTCTCCAAGGTCTAAACTATGTCTGTTGCAAATTTCATCAAAATCGGTCCAGCGGTTTAGGCGTGAAAGCGTAACATACAGACAGACAGACAGACAGACAGACAGACAGACAGACAGACAGACAGACAGACAGACAGAGTTACTTTCGCATTTATAATATTAGTAAGGATTACTTAACTTGCTTTATAGCATTAACCGTGACCGTTCCCGAAAAGCAAATGAATGCAGTGCTATGTGACTTCTATAAGAAAAGCTTCTACGAATTTCCTTTTTTATCTATTTACCAGCCAAACTATGGCCTTGGCTGCATTCCCTTTATATAACCATGCATTAATTAGTGTCCAGAAAATCTTTCTACGAAATATATGTCTACATATATGTATGTATTTTATTTTACAAGGCACGCGTAATCCACTTTCTACCAATGCATTACTTATTGTATTAGTTTTTGCGCATTATATTTATATTTATCTACGCATTGTACAGTGTTTTGAACAAAGACGCTAATACGTTAGGGGGTGATTCCTGGATGTATTTGGAGAAAAAATTGTTCTAGAGAATGGGGCTATCGGCCCTATCTACTGAGGTACAGGGTGTTTCAGAAAAGACGTCTGGACAATTTTTTAATTTACATAAACTTTAATAACTCCTAAACTTTTTATCGTAGAGCAATGTTATTAGGCTCATATTTTAGAAAAATGCACAAGTGATTTTGATGCTAAAATTGGCTCTAGATATTAGATAGATATTTTCGGAGATTTTTAATTTGGTAATTAATGGTACATTATTTGTTCATTAACATTAGCCAGTTGTTAAATAAATAATGGATAGACCGAGAAAGCCTCGTTTTCCCATGCGCAGTAGAATCCCCGCAAGCCATTCCCCTCCCTTAGTCAAGTCGCGCTCCGTGTGTGCGCTCCGGCGTCTTCTTTTTTGGTACCCGGTCTAACAACATTTGCATACCGTTGGTACCCTTTTGCTAATTTGACACGATTATTATATTATATTGACTAGCAAAAAACCCGCGTGCGTTGCAACGCCTTTCAATAAAAAAAGGTTGTGTGGTCAAAGTCCGCGGTAAGAAAAAAGTGGTGGTCCAGCTGTTTGGGCGGTTTTACATATATATAGATAAGGTAACTTCCAATGCAAATTTTTCCACCCCCTTAGGGGATGAATTTCGAAACACCCTGAAACACGTGTTTCATAATTTATGGTGTGGAGTATTTTCACCGTACCCCATACAAACTATTCCACCGCATTAGGGGATGAATTTCGAAAAATTGCTTCTTAGTGGATGTCTACGTCTACGTGGGCTGTGCCTTGTCCGTTAGTGGAGTATTTTTACTAAGTTTGAAGAAAATCTGACTAAAGAAAAAAATTCCCCATACAAACTATTCAACCGCATTTCACCCCCTTAGGGGATGAATTTCAAAAAATCGCTTCTTAATGGATGTTTACGTCATTACAGGGATGCACTGTCAAAATTTCAGCCCATTAGGTCCAGCGGTTTGCGCTGCACGTTGTCCGTTGTAATTCAGTTACTGTTTTATACAGTAAATTAAAATTATCCCCAAAAATCATTCTTTTAAGGTACAGGGAATCTTCGGACAAAAAAATGCTACTAACAAAAGTTTCACAGTTCTCTTCGGAGAATCAGAATCCGTAAAAAAATTTAGGTGGCCATTATTCACCCCCACCCCCTCATCCCCTCGCAGGATTTTTTCTCACAAATTCTGATTCCCCAAAGAGAACCATGAAACTTTTGTTAGTAAATTTTTTTTGTCCGAAGCTTCCCTTTGGGGATAATTTTTATTTTTGATGATTTTTGGGGGGGCAGGGGGTGTTCGGATAAAAAAATTATACTAAGTTTCATATTTTTCTTTGGGGAATCAGAATCCATGAAAAAAAAAATAGGGGTTGCTATTTAAAATTTCGAACTTACCCCCTCCCTCGGTTAGGGGGTGATGGGGAGGGCGTGAATTTTTTGTGCAAACAATTCTACCCTCCAAGCTGAGCAACTTTTGTTCAGAACTTTTTCCACGAAAATCTACCCTTCAGGAAATATTGGACGAGGTTGCTGAGGTTGGTGCTTTGGCATGAGCCAAAGTCAAAACATCGTTCATGCCAAAGCACCAACCTCATGCCGATTTTCTAAGAAAACATAATTTGCACAAGGCAAAATATTTGGCTGGCGCAAGGCAACAATTTTCGTTCACACGTAACGATCTGCATGCGCAAATTGACTTGCGCCAGTCAATTTGCGCATGCAGATCGTAGCGTGTGAACGGCCCTTTAGACGTCCAACAATGGGCTAACGAAACACTTCCTGTTCAAGAACAATAATATTAAATTTATATTTTTTACTGCAAATATTGATGCATAATTATAATTTGATACCTGCATGCGGCGGATATCCGCCAGGCGGAATTTATAGATTAATGGAAACTTGCGGGTGCAAATGAACACCGTGCACACGCAAATCAATTGTGTTAATCAAGCAAATTATGTGTAAGAATATTTTCACTAGATGTAAGTTAAAATTAAATTAAATATGCAGTACTTGTCAACAGTTTCAGTCGTTCGGTTAATTAAACTTTGTTATTAGTAAAAACTTGTTTTGTTTCATTCGTTTAATAAAAATTTATATGTTCACGGAACATAAGTGGTCCTTCGAGCTTTTTATCTTTTTTGTCTTTATAAGTGAAGTTGAAGCCAGCAAGAAAGTGCATTACAGTTTTTTTTTTTTTTTTTTTATGTGACACACTAGAGACTTAGGGAAGGCCCCTTTGTACTGTCGACCATGTATTTATTTTGAAATGTCGAACAGCAGCTCTAGTCGGAAGATAGAGAGAGAAGTGAGGGAAAGAACTGTCACAACCTAGCTGCGGTATTTTTTATTTCACCTACTCCCAACCATTTCGCGACTCTGACACCGGGGCATCGAGAACAACTCGCTGGAGTGTTATGTTAGTTGTTAAAATTAAAAAATAAAATATTGAAATAATTTCTTTTTGGTCAAATTGTGGTCGTTAAAGTGTAAAATTAAGCGACAAAGTTAGAAATTTGTGCACTTCAAAAAGTTAACAGATTTATAAGTGTGTTTGTTTACATTTAGTCTACAGAGTTACCATTAATGTGAACTAATTAAAAATTGAAAAGCAAAATAAAGTGAGATTAACAAATGTTTAATAATTATCTCAATTACTGTAATACAATCCAGCAGCTGATCAGTGGGCAATCATTTTATTAAGGTGCCACCAAATCAACAAGTTAAAACAGTTACAAAGGTCCACACAGGACCATAAATAATACAAGTCCGCAGAATCCAGCAACAGAGGTCCACACAGGACAACAATAAAGGTTGGCAGAATCCAGCAACAGAAGTCTTCACAGGACAACAGTAAAGGCTACAGAATCCAGCAACAGAGGTCCACACAGGACAGCAGGAAAAGTGTACAGAATCCAGCAACAGAAGTCTACACAGGACATCAAAGGACATCAGTTCCACAAAACAAGATACCGAATATAAGATAAGTACTCAAAATATAAAAATTAAACTAGTGAGATGTTGTGCCTAGAGACTAGCCACTAATTACGCTTTTTCATGGTATTCTTTCTGTTGAATTACACTTCAGACTGGATGACAATATATTAAGTGGAGATTGATCCGCACTCACTTCCAACCCGCCGGATCTGGGAATCGAGGCCAATAATTCGAATGTGTCAAATTGAAAAAAAAAAAAAAAGCACATCACACATGTAAACACTACCTATATAAAACGAATCTAAACATTTTTCTTTGGATTGGAGGCAAATTAGAATTAGGTGTATTATTTTACTTAAACATACATATATTATTGTTAAAAATTCGGCTTACTGCACCTTTTGTATTAATTTACACTTCAATGTAACAGAAAAAATCACGCACGCAGTTCACTTTTCTTTAAATGTAGAACATCTACTGAAAAACATAGGCACCAGTTTATCCATAGCATACATATATGCACGTGCACGCACACAAGTGACCCCACCTCGCAAAATACATTTCATAAATAATAGAAAATCTGTTGTCATAATTCATTTGTTTACTTTCTTCGAAACTTACATATCTCGCATTGGAATGTATGTACCTTTTTACGTAAGCATGAATAAATATGTTTATTGACACGTTCCTACAAGTTAGTGTTTGGAGTAATGGGAAGGCGCTAGATTGAGGTGCGAAGAAACTAAACAACTGAATTATGACAATAGATTTTCTATTATTTATGAAATGTATTTAGTATATTTTATGGAAATTGATAATCACAGGTAAAACGAAGAGTAATGTGATATCGCCATAGATCAGTGGTTCCCAAACTTTATTTCGTACGGAACCTTTCTACAATGTATAAAATTTGGCGGAACGCAACGACGTTTTTATTAGCTCGCTCTGTTTGTCCGGTACATATCTTGCAATCGATTTTTTGAACTCTTCCGGTTACCCGGTCCCATTGAAATTACACACAACTTCAGCTCCGATGACAATGCAATATGGTATACTCAATATACCTTTAGATCTATGGCGGCAGTCTCAGGAGGGCGGATTGAAATATTCTTCACAACCTCTTCGACATGGGTATCAAATGAAAGAGTATGATAAGTAGAACACCATAAGCAATATAGTATACTCAATATATCGTTTGGCCCATGGCGGCCATCTCAAGAGGGCGTTTTCTTCACAACCTCTCGACATGGGAATATGAAAAGGCGGCCAAAATGTTCGGCGTGACGTAGACCCAAAGAAGAAAGACCACTCGCACTTTCTGATTAGCATGGCGCAGCGCCAGTGAATTTGCGAATGTATTTTCGCTTCGGCGCTGGTGACACGGAACCCTAAAAATTTTTCGTGGAACCGTAAGGTTCCGCGGAATCCAGTTTGGGAATCACTGCCATAGATGGAGTGTTCACTAATCTTTGTCATAGACGGGGTTCAATTAAAATATATCAATTCTTTCAAATTCTTGGCGGGTAATTATTGTATAATTCTTTCATCAGCATCTCCATGAAAGATGCGTTAGTTTTTCGAGTTATTTGTTTGAATATTTTCGCGATTCTTCACAATCTCCACTTAATATATTGTCATCCAGTCTGAAGTGTTGTTATTCAACAGAAAGAATACCAAGAAAAAGCGTAATTAGTGGCTAGTCTCTAGGCACAACATCCCACTTTTGTTTTGTTATTCTGAAATTTAGTTAATAAAAACTTAAAAATATGCTTTTAAACAAAGGGCTGCAAAAATTTTAGATATGGGGCTAATCCTTTGTACAATTTTTGTAAAATATTAAAAATTCTGAGAAAAATCACTTCCTTATATTGATGGACTATAAGGACGGTCTTAAATACATCGTTCATGCAATTAAATTTATAAATTTTCATTCATTTCAGTAAGCGTTTATATGCCCTGGTAAAAATTAGATATCTACTTTTCGGTTTGTTTATATCTACTGACGCTCACTAATAATTTTAATAACTGCGATTATCCAATTTTCATAAACCTACCAAATGTTTCGTTTAAATCATACATAATTTTTGTGACAAATCCACAGCGAAGTTCGATAAAATTGAATTTTTGTTTTGGGCTACAGCAGCACCTACATGACTATAAACTAATAAAATGAACAGCATAAAATATGCATATAAACAAATAAATACTTTATATTATTTCCGCGAAATTTCTTAATGATTTATAAAGCCGCCGAAGAGCCATAAAAACACAGTCTGGCTGGACTGTGCCTCGGTGAAGTGCGGGCGTGTGTTGTCGCCAGTCCCATTATAACGCAAAAAACCGAAACAATAAATATAACTACAAAAACAACACAAAAAACAAAAAAAACTTATAACACATAAAAACTAAAACAAAAAAAAAATTAATAAACCACCAAAATAATAACATAAATTACAAAACAAACAATAACATAAAAAAAATAATTATAAAACATAAACAAAAAAACCAGTGGGTGTGTGTACTTATGTACACGCATTAGAAGTGTACACTTCTTTGGCGTGATTTTAAGACTAATTTTTAATTTCTAAACAAATATTTTATTGGATTCTTTCTATTTTCGTGCGTTGGAAGGTGCAAGCATTATGTATGATGCAGACACGCTCAAGGCTGTCGGTTATACCGTATTCTAATCCTAACTAAAATCACCAACTAGTTGGGTCATTAGGCCTAATTACAATTATCTTAAGATGGGCTTAAGATGCCTCATGAAATTCTCTTAAGACTGGCTAATTTTCTACTAAAACGTAATGAATGTTAAGCTTAATATGCGTCGCAAGCTGGATCAGCATTTATTTTTTTTTTTTTTTTTTTAGCTTCTGATTGAGGAATTTAGCTTCTCCTCAACTTTTAGTCAGTAGATCAAATCAGTAGATCGTACCATTATAGTCTAAGACGTTCGTTGCTCTTAGCCGTGCCTTTAGCTGTAGGTTACAGTGCAGCAGTTTGCTCGGCTAATCTCCGGTAATCCAAAAGGACATCGTTGTGTCTTCTGTTACAATGAAGAATTCCAGGCGTTGCGTAGACTCATTTTGCCGGTATGCTCTCGTAACTCAGCTGTGGGTTCATCGAGCTTGGGTAGATTCATTCTACTTCCTTTGCCACTACTGACATAAACGTCACTTCCAAATTCTGTTCACTTCCCTAGCTTCTTCTTTTAGTTGTTACTCAATTAAATTGAGTGGAATAGGGAAATTGAAATATGATACGAAGAGTTTCATACTAGGGACATTAATGTATCGGCAAATACAGCATCAACGCTTCCAACGTTTGAGTGACCTGAACCCGAACCTGTCCAAACACCATCGCTGGACGCTTGACATTGGACATTCGTAGTTCGAGTAGCGGCCACACAATGCGTTCTACCATCGAGCCGGCTTTAGCTGAAAACTAGGATATTTAATTTATTTCCCTCCATAGCCTCTGGGTAAAAACCTTCTCACCCATGGACATCGTGAACGGACTTTGGCTACGAATTTTCATATGCCCATATAATAATAAACTCAATAGCTAAAGGATTGGAGTTGCAATGCTTGCCCTTTTTAGCCTTTACCCCTTCGCCTATATCGTCCGCAGGCCGTATCAGAACATAAAAATTGGCAGCGTGCAGTAAATTAGGACATGAGATAAAAATGCAGCACGCTGCAATCAAAAGTATTTCAATTGGCTGAGGCTGGAAAAATGACAAGCAAAGCAGCGTTCTGCATGTTCATATCATGTCTTAAAGGACATCATTCATTTTGGACCAAAAACTGAAAGTGCCGGCCAGGATAAAAATGGGTAATATTCGGATAGAACACCCAATTCCTATTATTTTTGACTACGGCGCCAAATCTGTGCGCCCTTTGGTTACGGTGTTACATACTTTTAAAATACAATAAAAATGTTATTATGATGTTGTTATTTTCATACATTTGATATTTAATTATTCATACTGTGTATGTCCTTTTGATGTGCAATAAAGTGAATTCTATTCTGTATTAAGTATTTTCATCATTGATTCCTCTGGAAATAGTCAGAGAACTTGAAGGGGAAGACTTGTGGATTATAAGAGGACGAATACAATCCCGCCACATCCAAGCCAAGAAATACTATGTGTACATTGCAATAGATCGGGCAGAAAATGGTCGTCGAGCATTAGCTCATTATTACTGTACATGCAATATCGGCAAGAGGACCATTGGATGCTGCTCTCATACCATGACCATAGTCTGGTACATGGGTTATGCTAGACATGACCCATACCTCACACCACCTGCAATAGGATTAGATGATGTATATGTTAGATTAGGACAAATATAAAAGAATTAATACAATTGAGGGGCCTCGGTAGTCTAGAGGTAAGGCACCTGACTGCTCCCCAGAGGTCCCGGGTTCGAATCCCGGTGGTGCCACGGTCCTTCGCCTTTCCCACCTAACTTTCCTTCTTTCTTCTTCCCTCTTTACATTCCTGATTCCCCTGTCATAGCCTTCCCTAGTCCTTCCCCGCTCCACCAAGCGCATGCCATCGGTTGGTTGATGAGATTCAACTCGTTTCAGGAGGCATAACACTCCAGCGAGTTGTTCTCGACGCCCCGATGTCAGAGTCGCGAAATGGTTGTGAGTAGGTGAAATAAAATATCGCGGCTAGGTTGTGACAGTTACTTCCATCTCTTCTGTCTATGTACCGGCTAGAGCTGCTGTTCGACATTCACTCTATACGAAAAAATAGATTGTCGACAGTACAAAGGGACTCCCTAAGCCTCTAGTCTGTCACATAAAAAAAAAAAAAAATTGAGTGTTGCTCTTTTTTACCTAAATGAAAGGTAGGTACTGAATCTAAATGAGGCACTGTTGGTATTGTTGCTTGTTTTTTCATATTTAATATATTTGTCCAATTGTATTAAAATAACACATCTTAATAACATTTTATTTCACATTGTATTTTAAAATCATGTAACAATATAACCATGGCCATGTAGGACTGCGGTACTACCTCCACAACCTAGGACTGTCTCAAGAGACAGAATGCCGACTCTGCTTGGAAGGCGACGAAACTTCCACACATATTTTTTGTGAATGTCCTGCTCTGATCTGGCTTAGAAGAAGAACGTTTATCAGAGAGTTCTTGAGCCCTGACCAAGTCCGGTCTTCATCAACTAAAGACCTTCTTGCCTTCATTCGGAAGGACGATAGTCTGCTCCGCTAGTGGGGTACGTACACAATAGGCCTAACTTGGCCGCAGTGTTCACCATATGGGTTTCCCACTCATTCCTTATAATAATAATAACAACATAACCATAGGGCGCACAGGTTTGGTTTCATAGTAAAAAATAGTGGGAATTTTGTGATCTATCTGAATATTACGCTTTTTTTTCTGGCCGGCACTTTCAGAATTGGCCCAAAAATGTATGGAACGTGAATGATGTCCTTTGCAGCACGCTGCATATTTGAGGTTCTGATAGGGCCTGAAGCAAACCCATCGTAGCTACAGGCCTGGAAGCAGCCGGTGCCGATCCTACATTTGCTTGAATGGAGGACATTTCTCATGTAATAACATAGTGGAGCCCAGTTTTTAAGTATATTTTTGCAATAAAAAGTTGTAAAACATTGTATTTTATCATTTTTTTCTGCACCTGGATTACCAGCGATTAGTGTTTCAGTGATTGAATTAAAACAATTTCAAAAAATTGAGTGAACCAATATGTTTTAATGGTTTAATTGTGAAGGTGACCAATTTTGTTTACATTCGCTGTGGTTTTGTCGAGTTATTTTAGGGCAAAAATGTTGAATTTGTGTGATTATTGAGTTAAAAGTGATTAAAGCTTGGTAAAGAATAATTTTTAAAAATATTAAAGCAGAAAAATGTGTAGGACAAAAATCGAAAGTTATTGTTATTCATGTTGTGTGGTGGTACTTATGTTTTAATAACCATTCCGTAATAATTTTTAACCAAATCCAACATTTTTTCCCTAAATTAACACGAAAAAACCACCATGAATGTAAACAAAACTGGTCACCTTGTCAATTTCATTCAATTTATTCACTCAGATCACTAACCAACTTATCACAGGTAATGCACGTGCAGTAAAAAATGTTAAAATGCAATGTTTTGCCACTTTTTACAAGTTAAAAACTTGGCGAGGCGATGATATTACACTACGAGTTAGAGAAATTGCATTCCATCCAGGAAAACCCCTCACCCACAAACAGCACACAATAAAGGGTGAGTTCGAAAATGCATCACTGCGGTATCACTGCCGTATTCAGCTACAGACTTCCAATTGCTGAATATTGCAGTGATACCGCAGTGATGCATTTTCGAACTCATCCAAACACTACGAAACTTCCTATGCCCACGAAAAACCAAACATACATACGCTTAGCTGATGACTCGAACATGAAATTTATTTCCCTCCATAGCCTCAGCATAAAATACCCCTCACCTATCGACATCGTGAACTGGCATCGGCTGCGAGTTTTCATATGCCCATAGTAATTACGGTATTCAGAAACAAGGTAATGTAAAAGAGTGTATACCGTTTACGGTATTTTAGTGCTGATGTCACGTGGGGCACACTTCCCATATAAAATCGAAGTTGTTGTTGTTTCAGCATTACGGGTGACGTCACCAGCCGCCCATTTTTTAAGATATTCGAAGCTGCCGTCGCTTTTACATTACCTTCGTTTTCTGTATACCGTGCATAATAATGATAGTCCCCTCCCAGTGCGTATGAAGAATGGAAGTTGAAATGCTTGCCGTCCATTGACTCCACTCCACCCCTTCGCCCATATCCTCCGCGTTGCGTTGCGAATTCGTCAAAATTCACTCCCATAGTATTTTTCAAAACGCGCCTAAAGAAGTATAACTTCAAAAACCAAGCGAAAGCCACCAACAACAACAACAATAATCGAAGGACCGACGGACAACACGTAAGTTTCTTCCACCCGCTTCCTGCCGGTCGCTCCGGCGCTGCAGCCTAAATCGGTCAGCTGATAGGAGTCGTCTTGTTTTAGCAGGCATAACACAAAGTCTAGTAATAACAAGTCTTTCATCTTCATACGAAATTTTCACCCGGTTGGTTGTGTGCGTGCATATATGAACATCACTGCTGAGCAAAACTCAACGCATACTTCGTGAATTCAGCGAGACAAAGCCAGATTCTGTCTTTACGGTAAAGTATGCAGAACAGAAAAGGAAAGAAAATTGAATCAGCTGTCAAAATTGAAGTCATCAAAACAAACGAGCAAATATGCACCAATACATCAACATTATCCCTACAGTTCGGCTCTCGCTCCCGACCGGGTCGGTCGCTTCTCCCTGCGACCAAAGTCTAGAAATTAACAAGTCTTTCATCTTCATATGGTTAATGAGTGAAAGGCGAACAGCTGCATGCACAAGTTTTTCAAATGACGATGTCAGGCTATCAGAGAGAGCATGCAACATTTTTATACGCGATGGAATACAACCATAAGTCGGAAAATTTTATGAGTTTATATGGGGATGTATTGGTGCATATTTGCTCGTTTGTTTTGATAACTTCAATTTTGACAGCTGATTCAATTTTCTTTCCTTTTCTGGTCTGCATACTTGTTCGAAGAGAGAGAATCTGGCTTTGTCTGACCGAGTTCACGAAGTATGCGTTGAGTTTTGCTCAGCAGTGATGTTCATATATGCACGCACACAATCAACGGTCGGAAATTTTTGTATGAAGATGAAAGACTTGTTATTACTAGACTTTGCCTGCGACTGGCCCCCCATATATAATCAGTGCTCGACTGATTAACAGTGATCCATAACAACGGTTAAATTCGTGTTATCTCTGATTTCTTACGTTGAAATCTTTTTTAATTATAGTTCGATTCCCAACAAAGACATGTGATTTTTATACAAACCAAATGTGATTTTTATATAACTAATCTTAGTTATCGTTTTACTTAATTTACATAATTTTGTGTTTTCCGCATAGCATGGTTGGCCGATCAACAGTTTAGAATGCTGTAAATTTTTGCAACTAGAAAGAAACCGTTCCAATCTAAAGAATACTATTTTTTCCTTTGAACATGTGACTATCAATGTGAAATTATGAAAATTGTTTATACTTAAATGTTTAGATCAAAGAGATTTTTTAAAATCATTAAATGCAGCATGGTT
The DNA here is from genome assembly GCA_949987705.1 of Thereva unica. NCBI lineage: Eukaryota > Metazoa > Arthropoda > Insecta > Diptera > Therevidae > Thereva > Thereva unica. The sequence goes on along the minus strand of OX465281.1, from coordinate 157,530,962 downwards.
TTAAACAGCGATCCGCTTAAACTCATGGTGAAACATCATCAACCGTTAACTTCTTCAACAATGGACGAGTACACTCACATAATCTCAATATCCGTTATCTGTGCACAATTATAAATTAGGACCTATTTTTCAATCATGAGCTTCTTATCTACCAAACTTTACTCTATAATCAATGGCTAATTAAATTTTGAGCATCCGGCACGTGGATTTTTTGGAGGGAGGAGTTTGCGTGCCTCATGCCTGTTTAAACATGATGGAATTCACATGATCTCAATATCCGTTATCTGTGCACAATTATAAATTAGGACCTATTTTTCAATCATGAGCTTCTTATCTACCAAACTTTACTCTATATTCAATGGCTAATTAAATTTTGAGCATCCGGCACGTGGATTTTTTGGAGGGAGGAGTTTGCGTGCCTCATGCCTGTTTAAACATGATGGAATTCATATCACCTAACCTGGAAATTTTGATGTACTGATTTTGTGTGCTGCCAGTTTACATCGCTTGAGGATTCGGTATCGTGGAGTGAACTAAGAAACATGAACATTTAAGGAAGCTGGTCGTGAGTGGGGAATACTGATAACTCGTGGCTATTTGAGCGTAGACAACTTGGCCACAGCAGCTGGTGGGGCACCTATTCAGCTATGATAATCATGAAATCTGATATACTACTAACCTATTTATCTTTTTTCTGCTAATTCTGGTTTCATTTTGGTTGGCAAGTTGGTGTTTGGAGGATTCTACAACGAGTCAACCGGTGGTCCAGCAATCTTCTGGTAGCACGTGAAAGGGGACATGATGCTGTACAGGGGCTTATGCAGAGAAAACCATCAACATGCATCCATCGACAATTGACACAGACTGGTCCTTCATCTAGATTTTTTGATTGGACCTTCTGTGGAGTTTTCAATTTAACTTTACCGGACGTACCCATTTTGACACTTAAGATGACAGCTTTATTCATCAGTCCAGCTTTGTCAACCTTGATGTGACATTCTTCACATCCCCGAACCTAGACGCCTGCCACGTGTTTCTTGCCTAAACCAGGACGTGTCATTGAGCAGTGTAATTAACTAAAGATAAAAATTTTCAATCTTGATTCTTGGTCTATATAGCTGCAAGGCTGGACCAGTAAGAAACCCTTTTGTAGGGTTCACTAGCTTGGCTAGTAAATTATTACACAACAACAACAACAACATTATCCCTATAGAAACTCATAAAATTTTCTGTTGTTCAGTTGTATGCTAGCGCTTATAAAAATATTGCATTCTCTCTCTGATAGCCTGACATCGTCATTTGAAGAACTTATGCATATAGCTATAACTCATTAACCATATGAAGATGAAATACTTGTTAATTGCTAGACTTTGTCCTGCGAAATAACTGACATCAAGTTGACTGGAAGAGTATCTCAGAAAATCAAGATCCTCTCATTAAATCCGTTTTTAGAAAAAAAAGGCATCCTTAGGGTGGAGGAAGGTTAATGAATTCATCGCTCGATGATGATGCGAAATTCACCATCATTATATCGCCCCAGAGCCCACTCTCTGCGTTAATTACCTCAGAGGCACATTTACACTCCCTACACGGTGGACCAACACTAACTTTATCACACATTTGTCAACGATATTGGATACTCAATGGAACTAATGCTGTAAAGAAACAGTTACACAAATGCATAACATGCCGTAAACTAGGGATATATCGCCGTATTTATCTGCTTGGCAACCAAAGCAATTCATATAGAACTAGTAAGTGATCTCACCGCCGAGGCATTCGTCGCAGGCTACAAACGGTTTGTCGCCAGAAGAGGTAGGGCCTCTCACATTTACAGCGACAACGGCACAAACTTCGTGCTGGCAAACAAAATATTGAAATTCCATAGCAAGGAAAAAAAACTGAGTTCTTCGAAGTAATTCAAAGAGAACTTTTGAAGCAAGAAACTGAATGGCATTTCATACCGCCAGCCGCACCACACTTTGGGGGATTGTGGGAGGCTGGAGTACGCTCAATCAAATACCATTTAAAACGAGTGATTGGGAACTCAATCCTCAATCACATATCGATACTTGTTTGAATTCAAGGCCCTTATGTCCTCTTTCAGCAGATTCCGAAGATCTCGATGTTTTAACACCCGGACATTTTTTAGTGGGGATGCCATTGCTATCTGTTACAGTCTCTACTAGTATTATTACTAGTAATACTCGTAAGTCCATCATACGCCTTAAATAAATTCTTAGTAACTCATCCCTTGACAGCACGAGCAGGGTTATATTTCGAAGATCTAGGATACGTTAACTTAGTAAATAATGCATGGAAAATAATCGTTTATTATGACACGGAGAGCTATTGGAAAGAATACGCGAGAATAAAAGGTAGCATCCAGCAAATAGAAGGTCTCTGTAGCTCACACTTGACTGAGGTAAACTTCTGTCCAATGCTACTTCAGCAATTGCAACATTCCTTACAAGAGATAGAACATAAAAACGAACTTATTACAGGCAAGGGTTTAAACAATAAATTAAGGAATCGACGATCACCACTTAATATTGTCGGAAATGTTGCCCATGGATTATTTGGGATTCTTGATGACGAATTTGCCCGAAAATACGAAGAGCAAATCAATCTAGTCAAGGATAACTAGAACCATCTCCTTCAACTTATTCGTAATCAAACGTCTATTGCGGACTCAACAAGCAACATTATCAAGAAAAATAATAAGGCAGTCTCGGACCAATTTCTGGCATTAAAGCATCAGCTGGCAGCGATTCAGCGTACTATCAACAACACAAATCAAGAAATGGCCAAACGTGACAGGTATGAAGCGTTTACTACGGCGATGTTTCATACAACCTTGATGTTGCTAGCCTACCAAAACACTCAAGAGGCTCTGTATAACAGATACTCAACATGAGAACGTCAGCCCACTCTTACTCACCCCCGAACAACTAAGATCCCAATTAGCACTTATTCGGGAAAACATACCAGAAACAGTAAGGATTCCTGGCAGCACAGACCGGAAGGGTATCTTACAGACCTACAATTTAATGAAAATAAGATTTAAGGTCATGGAGCGCTATATATTATTTGACATATCTCTACCTCTTCCTAACATTGAACGTCTCCAGCTATTCAAATTGATTCCTACTTCAATCCTAGACGACGGTAAATACATATACGTACACTCAGTAGCAGAGTATCTAGTCACTAGTTTGCACAGGGATTACTATGTCCCATTGAGTAAATCACAGGTTGAATCCTGTGTTCCAACAGAGAATAACCGAAGACTTTGCCAACAGTCCTTTTCCTTATACAATTACAAATCTGTAGTTGGCCGATGTGAAATAAGTATTCTAACACGACAACAGACTTTATCCGAATATTGCAAAATTGACACGATGGACCCAGTAAATCTGTGGATCTCGATGCAGTCCCCAAATCGGTGCATCTACTGCCTCAAGGATGATTACAATTTCGATGTGATCTGTGGCAGTGTAGTACATCGATACACACTCAATGGCTCAGGAATAATAGAATTGCAGCCGGGCTGCACACTCAAACAAGATTCCATGGTGATCACCTCATACCATATATTCGGAGGTAGCATAAGGTCTTCCTACACGCCTACATCACCAATTAACATGCCCGTGAGTAACAGCGGCCCAAGCTTGAAAACATCCTCAGCGAATATTCCTCTTATATTTAGTGACATGTCAGAATTGGAGCAAGCAATCAAGTATCAGAAACAAAGGGAAGCACAAGGTCAGCTGCATCAAATAAATGTGCATGACATTCATCACTATTCCATTTCTTATATTTTTATACATAGGAACATGCTTGACCATAGGACTTATTTACCTCTATAGGAAACGGCAGCAGAGAATCCATCGAGTAGGCACTCCTGAATTCCAACTTCCTACAATTTCCAGAACAATGCATCCACAACCTACCCCAAGACGTTAACCCTTTCTTCAAACAACCTCTCGCGAGGAGCATGTTCAAAAACAATAATATTAAAATTATATTTTTTACTGCAAATATTGATGCATAATTTTAATTTGATACCTGCATGCGGCGGATATCCGCCAGGCGGAATTTATAGATTAATGGAAACTTGCGGGTGCAAATGGACACCGTGCACACGCAAATCAATTGTGCTAATCAAGCAAATTATGTGTAAGAATATTTTCACCTAGATGTAAGTTAAAATTAAATTAAATATGCAGTACTTGTCAACAGTTTGAGTCGTTCGGTTAATGAAACTTTGTTATTAGTAAAAACTTGTTTTGTTTCATTCATTAATAAAAATTTCTATGTTCCCGGAACACTTCCACTCTGTCATACTTCCCAAATTGGCTGATTGGCTTTCCGCATGCCCTTGAGGTATCCGCGGAGCCAAGTCTAGAAACATTGAAGCGCCCTCTGGCCTCCCGCAAGGCAGTCACTTCGGCCCTCTTCTTTTTACTCTATCAATTGATAAAATTTTTGCCTTGTTAAAGAACTGTAAAATCCTTATAAACGATGATGACATTAAACTCTACCATCATATAAGAAATATCAAGGATTGGAAACCTTCGCAAGTTTACCTAAGCACATTTTAATTGTGGTGTTCCAACAACAGCCTGGTTCTTAATATTAGGAAGTGTGCAGAAATCGTGGGCCGATAAATTATGACTACACTTTTCTTAACAGCATAGACTCCCGCGTTAACTCTGTGATCGATCTGGGGGTCAGGTTTGAAAGTAAGATGGATTTTTCCACCCACATCAATTATATTTCCTCCAAGGGGAGTTCAGTCCTGGGATTTATATAAGGCTGGTCCAAGGAATTCAACAACCCCTCATCACTAAGCTTTTGTACATGCCTTTAGTTAGACCTTTACTCGAATACGCTTCCTAGGGATGGTCTCCTCACTACTGCCCCAATTTGGAAGAGTCGAATCACTTATTTTTTGTCACAAGGGTGTCGTGTTTTTTATTTTTTTAATTACATTGTTTTTTATTTAATGATATTTTAGTGGTTATAATTCGTAAACTAATGTAGTTTTATCAAGTCATTTTATTTTACTTCTCATTATTAAGGCCTTACAACTATTGACATACAGTTTTTATGCAAAAGTAAACTTATTGAAGTTTTATTTATTCTAGCTAAATTTAGACACGCAGATATATTAGCTAAAAGTGGTGCTTGCTTCCATTATTACATAGAGATGTGAGCGAAAATTTCATTGTCCCTCATTGGGCAAACATTCTGGGCCGATCTATCTCTTTGAACGATTTTTCAGCATGGGGCTCTTAAGTAACCTTACGAGGATCCAAATGGCTAATAGCTAGACCTATAAATTCCTTAGACGACTGAGCTCGACATAAGCCTGTTCCTTGGCAAAAATTTCAGAGCCTAGATCTACTAGCTCTATCTAGCGTTGTGCATTGACGTTGGTGCACTAATACGGCAGCATTCGACGTTCTACTTTTAATTGTCCCCTCAAAGAGTCAAATTCGGTAGTACTCTAATTTCGATACTCTATTTTATTTTGTCGTTAAATTCTACAAAGAAGTTGATCACGACGTAGTGCAGGCCACACAATATTCCGAATGACGCCTATCGCTCCGTTGACCAAATCATGACCAGCTTTAATGTTCTTTCTGAGCATTATCTACTCTTGACCCAACACCAATTTTTATAGGATTAGCAATGCATTCTGCATGATTTGGCAAGCTCATTAATCAGAAAAAAAAATCAACTTTGGCGTAAATTGCGTTTGACGGCCAGTAGATTTTTTATGTCTGAACCCGAGAGTATAGGTAGAAGTAATTGCTATTAGGCGTTAGTTAAACAGGTTGTTGGATTCACTTTTTTTCAATATGAGCTCAAGTATGTCAGAGCAAAAGTGTGCGCAGAGGTTTAGCTAAAGGTTAAGCTTTTGATCAAAAATCTAACGCCTTAAATTATATCTACCAGGAAAATATCATAAATTCATCGATCAGAGTAACTGATTTGGTTTATTAAAACCATAGAAAAACTATTCTTAATACAACTCAAACCATGAATGATTAAAATAAAAATTGTTTTGAGTTTACTTTAAATATAGCAATTCGCCCATACACAATATAATGAACATTGCAATACTTATTTTAAAATAATATATTTACTTCTCCACAAAAATTAATATATTACAGTCTTTTGTCAAATGCCATATTACGAATAGAGTACCTACATACATCATTCTCAAATGAGCTTCATAGCCTTATCTCAGTGAAATTGCAAAATTGAGCGTACATAGTAATACCAAACGGTTCGCGTAATTACACCTCATGCAAGAACTACTTCAAATACCTTTCAACTATAGCAGCAAAGAAGGGCACGTCCGCAGGTAATTAGTAAAGGAACGCCGTCCAAAGACTAATTTCGAGGACATTTTTGTTTGAAGTATGGAACCGGAAGGACGGACAGGCAGGCGGCGCTACGGCATAATTTCTTCCTTCAAACACAGCCATAGACGAAAGCCTGCAGGATAGATTCTGCCATTAGTTGAAAAAGGGAAAGTTTTAATTTTCTATTCTAAGTAATTAGGTATGTGCCTGAATAGCTACAGCTACATCAACTTAGACGGTGTTCAAGTGACTCACAGCACAATTAGTCTTCGTTTATCTTTCAATTGCAGCACGTTTAGAAGGATGCTAGCGCTGAGGTGAAAAGTTACAGGTAAAAGAAAAACTTGTGCTTTTTTCCTTTTACCTAGACAATTTAACACTGGCTTTATTTAGTTTGATGAGGATACAAACTTTCGGACTAGACGTTATTGAATTAATTACGCATTCATTAAATGGTAATTTTACTCATTTCATTCATTACCCAATTCATTCGGCTTAAATTTTGTTCTTTATCTTGAGGAATCATTGTGAATTATAAAAATTATGATCGTAATGGAAAATAATGAATTATTAACTTCCCAGTATAGGAAGTTATTAATTGTAATCGGTCCGAAAATCGAAATCGAAAATTTCAACATATTTTCATCTTTCAAGGTCCCAGGAGCATTTTAAACAAAAAATTTGGAGGAAGTATGTGTGTGTGTATGGTATGTGTGTGTGCGTACGGATGTGGTCATTTTTTCCTGCACGATATCGCGCGAACCATAAAAGCGACTTCGTTGAGGTGTCGTTCGAAGCGTATTAACCGAAATATGATCTGAAAAGATTTTCATGGAATTCGGTCCAGCCGTTTTTTTGTTTAAGCGGCGTAAGTGATTTTTGTACCTGCACGATATCGCCCGAACCACGAAAGATGTTGACTTACTTGAGGTGCCGTTTGAAGCGTATTAGCGACAATATAATCTGAAAAGATTTTTATAATATTCGGTCCACCGGTTTTTTGGTATAAATGACATAAGTGATTTTTGTACCTGCACGATATCGCGCGAACTATAAAAGATATAGACTTAGTTGACGTGTCGTTCGAAGCGTATTAACCAAAATATGATCTGAAAAGATTTTCATAAAATTCGGTCGAACCGTTTTTTTGTTTAAGCGGCGTAAGTGATTTTTGTACCTGCACGATACCGCGCGAACTAAAAACTATATCGACTTCATTGAGGTGCCGAAAAAAGAATATTAACGAAGAAATGCTCCGAAAAAAATTTCATGATATTCGGTTGGGCCTTTATTGTTTAAAAAGAAAAACTTCGGCTAATTGTCAGAAAGACCTTAAATTGACAAGTTTTGCTAATATATCATAAACTCGTTGGAAAGATCATAAACTCGTTGGAAGTGATCTTTTCGGGTTCTGCACAGCGATAGCCTTCGAACAAAACATCACTTGTCTAAATCCAAAAACCTTTCCAAATCGTGGAACAATTTCGTTACCCTTTACAAATAGCGGGAATTTTTCAAACCTTGGACTGGCAGTTTTTGACGGGAAATTGTTTTTTACGCGTGATATAGTTTCAGAAAATTTCTGTTCATCCTTGGATTTCCAGTAGTTACCGCAAAATTGGTTCCTTTGGGTCAAGTCTGACAAGTACTTAACAGTTACAATTTTGCTAATATCTCCGGAAAGCTTTGGAATTTCCAAATGAAGTCATTCGCTTCTCAGTTTGTCAATGGCGCTTTAGCACGCTGAATATATATATATTGTGTTTTTAAGCTTGTTATATCCAATTTGTTAATTAATGTACTAATTTATAAGATTTGAATCTTTGTACATGATTTTTTAAAATAAACAAATAATAATAATAATAATACGAATTTGAACCCCCGCTTTAGTGCAGCGAGCGAAATACGGAGGAAATGTTTGTTTGCTAACGTTCAGGAAAAACAAATTCTCTAGAAAAATCTTGTGGATTTACTAGTATTATAGTTATTTGAACTAGCTTCTCTTGTGATCGCTTTGTCATCAGTTCTGATACTAGCCAATTTTCCACTAGTGCTAAACGTATAACTATTTTGTAAGAAGTCAGTTTATTCCATCTTCGTTCATTATACTGGGAAGTTAATCGTGTGGACCGAAGGGGTCAAACCCACATCCCAACTAGTTTTAAATTGTATTACAAATTTTAGATGAGATAAATTACTTGAATTTTATTTAAATTTCCATTGGGTAATTCGCTTCTTATCTCTGTGTTTTAAGTGTATTATCCATTATACATAAATTATCCCAAATCAAGGCAGCGGTAGTTTGCCGAGTTCGTAAGGGCAAACAGCTAAAGCCTTATTTACGCCTAAACATGGAAAACAAGGTGTTTTTTTTTTATAAAATTATGAGATTTATCACCTTTTTATAAGCAATTCTTCATTTGTAACCGATAACCACAATATAAATAATTTATTATTCCATTAGTTTTTTTTTCCTATCATTCTTCGTTTTCTTTATTTTTACATTTTTCACATTTCGAAACCAACTTTTTTTCTCCTTCAGTCTAAAAAAGTGGGTACTCAAAATTATTCTATCAGATGGCGCTATAAGCTATTTCAATTGCTCAATAAATGAGATGGTGCTTCTAGTTAGTCGAAAAGTGTTTACTCGCACTATTGATGCCAGATGGCATTAGATGATTAACAAAATGTGTTCATATAAAAGTGTTTTTTTTTATGTGACAGACTAGAGGCTTAGGGAAAGGTCCCTCTGTCGACAATCTATTTTTTCGTGTAGAGTGAATGTCGAACAGCAGCTCTAGCCGGAAGATAGAGAGGAGAGAAGGAAGTAATTGTCACAACCTAGCCGCGATATTTTATTCCACCTACTCACAACCATTTCACGACTCTGACATCGGGGCGTCGAGAACAACTCGCTGGAGTGTTATGCCTCCTGAAACGAGTTGAATCTCATCAACCAACCGATGGCATGCGCTTGGTGGAGCGGGGAAGGACTAGGGAAGGCTATGTATGACAGGGGAATCAGGAATGTAAATAGGGAAGAAGAAAGAAGGAAAGTTAGGTGGGAAAGGCGAAGACCGTGGCGCCGCCGGGATTCGAGCCCGGGACCTCTGAGGATAGTAGTCAGGCGCCTTACCTCTGGACTACCGAGGCCCCAGTCACCGAGGTTAGTCACAACTATGGTGTTAGATTGCGTTAGGTACTATAAAAAACATACATATCTAGTTCATACTACAGATGTACAGTTAAATTTTGAAATACCGATTACTACTTTCGCATAGTTCGTAATTGTACTTTATTTCTAAAAATGTGACATATTCGTTATAAGTTAGTCGAATCCAATTATATCCAAAACCCGATCACGGTCGATCAAATAGTTTTTGCATAATGCTTTTTGCAATTAAGTGAAATTAAAGAGTTGAATTTGTTACTGCGCCAAAAGAAAAACTCCCATGTTGGTCCTGATTTTTTTACGTATGCTCTAAGACTCTCTTTACAATATCCAATCATTAAAATTCTGGCTTTTAATTTTTTTTTACAGTTTTTTTTTTAAGATTTTTGGCAAAAAACTGCAACTAAGGCATTTTTTCCACAAAAATTGCTAACTCGGCGACGCACAGTGGGACGAATTGCCGAAAACGTCTAAATATTGATGAATTTGGACGAAATTCGGTATTATAGGGTAATCGACCTCGCTGATCACGAATTTGATGTCAAAAACTGAAAATTCAAAATGGCGAATACAATATGGCGGACATTATTTTTAAATCATTGTAGAAATAAACTCAAAACTTGTATCTACACCTTTTCCAATTGTAATTCCGAAAGCGTCAATTGTCATTCAGATTAGTCAATTGTGATTCAGAAAGTATCAATTGTAATTCAGATTAGTCAATTGTATTTCAGAAAGTATCAATTGTAATTCAGATTTGTCAATTGTAATTCAGAAAATATCAATTGTAATTCAGAAAGTATCAATTGTAATTCAGAAAATTTCAATATTCAACTCATTGATGCAGTAAATTGACCAAATAATTTCTTTCATTACAGAATAAATATTCTCCTAGCCACATCATGCATGATGATCATCATCAGGAGCTCCACAGCCTATTGTTGGCCTTGGCTTCCTCCAGCATTCACCTCCATGATTCTCGATCCCTGGCCCGATTTTTCCAGTTTCTTATATTCAACTGCCTCAAGTCGTCTTCGACGTCGTCTATGTATCTTTTCTTTGACGTCCTGGTCTCCGTTTTCCTGGCGGTACTTTCCCCTGTATTCCTTTGTAGATCGAAAGAAGGAATTTCCATTCGAATCTTCCTACCAATGCTTCGTCTTCGTTTTTCAATGTCCACACTTTCGAACCATATATAGTGGGACAGGTTTAATAGTGTTGTGACACCATCAAGCATGATATCGTCCCATTATTACTGTTTCAGTGCTAAGTTGTGTTATCTGGTGCAATCTCTAAAAGTCTTTCAGTTGATAACCCATTTCGTGCAAATGATGTTAAAGCGAATGGTTAGGCTAACTGTGAAGCAAATTAAAATCTTCTGCGTTCCATACATAAAATTCCTGTTGCAAAAATTGCTGCAATTGCATCAATGATGAATTTTTCTGAATTACACTTGATACTTTCTGAATTACAATTGATACTTTCTGAATTACAATTGATACTTTCTGAATTACAATTGATACTTTCTAAAATACATTTGACTAATCTGAATTACAATTGATACTTTCTGAAATACAATTGACTAATCTGAATTACAATTGATACTTTCTGAATTACAATTGATACCTTCTGAATTACAATTGGAAAAGGTGTAGATGTTTTTGGACATGCCGATTACGAATTTGATGTCAAAATTTGGAAATTCAAAATGGCGTACCTAATATGGCGGACATAATTTTTCAAAAATTATATAAATAAGTTCAAAACTTGTATTTATATGTTTTTGAGCACGCTGAATACGATTTTGATACTTGAATTCGAAAATTTTAAGAACAGGAGCTTGAGTAACTCCTTTTACAAAATATGACCAAAATACGAAAATATTGGATTTTTTTATGAAAAAACGAAGAATATTGGGATTTATATCACACTTTTTAATTACTTATCTTGTAAACGGACTCACTCACGTTCCTGCTCTTAATATCATATTAAGGAATACACATTTACCTAAAAGACGAAACGATTTACGTTGCTCTACGATAATTAGCCTAGGAGTTATTCAACATTAAGTAAATATTAAAAAAATACATTTTTTCTTTCGTAAACACCCTGTGGGATAGCCCCCTCTCTAGAACAATTTCTTTCTCCAAAACCACCCAGGAATCACCCTGAAAATATTAGCCACGTAGTCCAACAGAGGATTTATTGAAACTTTGATGACCGATACAAACTACGCATTAGGGAATATTAATATTTTTAAATAATTCATGAACGGCGATTCGTACGAGAAAATGTATATCATTTTTCGCAGATAATCGCGTAATCTACAAACTTTGTAAACAATATTTTTTGGATGGGACTTGCCGTTTAGGAGATATTATCCAAAAACGGAGATTTCTGTTTTTAGGAGCAGCGTTCAACCAATTTACCGAAACTTTTTTTAACATATCGTACTCACGAAAAATTATTTTTTTAGAAAAAGTTTCGTGAGTTAACATTTTGTAAGAGGTCTGCATTCAAATTGTGCTCTGACGACTGAACTAATATAGGTACATATATATGTATATCCGCGACTTTGAATTTCCTAATTTTGACATCAGATTCGTAATCAGCATGCTCAAAAACTTATAGATACAAGTTTTGAACTTATTTGTACAAATTTTGAAAAATTGTGTCCGCCATATTGGATCCGCCATTTTGAATTTTAAAAAGTGATCAGCGACGTCGATAACATAATACCACCAAATTTCGTGCAGATTTAACAATATGGAGAATTTTCCCGCACTTTTATAGACATTTCAATAAAACTAAAATATAGCAGCAGTAACTGCGTATGTGGTTTACTAAGCGAGTTGCGGCTAGTAGCTGGATTTTCTTTTTTAATCCTGAAGTAAATATGTATAACCTATTTTATTAAAAAATACTTGACTTAGTGGTACTCCGTGGAACTCATAACTTATCTCTTAATTTCGATTGAATTTTATAAATTTTTCTCGTTATTATACATAATTATTGTTTATTACAATAACAAATGTTAACACGTCGCTTAACAAGTTATAAAACATTTAAAATTTAGTACATACCTGGAGAAACATTCTCCATTTTCAATATTGCGAATCTGTATTGTCGTTATAATTTTATACAAGTTTCAATTTGCACTACGTTTTAAAGCACAGAGCCGAACGCTTTACAAATAAACAATGGCCAAGTTTGACCTGCTTGCAGCTTCAAGGAAAAACGGAAAAACAATTAACCGTTTCTACTGCCGGGATTTAATAGAACCAACAATACTGTAGGCCCAAAACATGAAATTCCCTAGATCGAAACTTTTATTTTCGGACTTTTGTCCACATTTTAGGCAATTCGGCCCACTGTGCGACGCCAGGAATGCAAGGCGCGTTTCAAATTCGCTCGAAAAAGGACTCAGTTTCTATTGAACCAATTAAGGTGTTTTTTTTTTAAATTTGGTTAGCGAACCGCCCCGCGTCCCAGCTAGTAACAACAAAAAAATTCAAACAAAATTCGGTAATTTTTCTAATTTGTTTAAGAAATTATGTTTAACAATATTTTATTGAAAGTTGTGCTCAATAGAAATTGAGTCCATTTTCGAGCGAATTTGAAACGCGCCTAGCATTCCTGGCGACGCCGAGTTAGCCATTTTTGTGGAAAAAACACCTTAGTTGCAGTTTTTTTCCAAAAATCTTTAAAAAAAAAACCATAAAAAAATGAAAAACCAGAATTTTAAGGATTGGATATTGTAAAGAGAGTCTTAGAGCATACGTAAAAAAATCAGGACCAACATGGGAGTTTTTCTTTTGGCGCTTTAACTTTTAACTTTTTAAATTCACTTAATTGCAAAAAGCATTATGCAAAAATTATTTGACCGACCGTGATCGGGTTTTGGATATAAGTTAATCATGCCTTTAACTATCTAATTCCAAAATTAAATTGGAAGATAATGGTCTCTTTTTTCCTTGTGATAACTTTAAAGTGAGGTACTTTTTTCACGGTTTTCGCCTATTTTGCAATGCAGAAATTTAAATTTCAAAAATCCACCTTAGGGTAAGTTTTAGCAAATTGTAACGGTCGCCATACTTAAAGGCCAATAACAAAAAAAAAGATAAAGGCACTAACACCATCGCCTATCCCAAAAATTCCTTTTCTTCTCTCTGTAGTAAAGACCCTAACACCAACGCCTACCACTAAAAAAAAAGGGAAAATTTTTTTTCCCACTTTAAACAAATGCAACCGGCATATTACATGGCAACCCGGCTTTCATCGTTGAGCAATTCTTTTCATGCCCATTGGCAGTCATCCCGCTTCCTAAACCAAAAAAAAAAAAAAAATGCGTACCAACACTCCCACAATCGGCAAATCCGACATCCATAAATCCCGATATTATACTTTTACAAGCAAATTATAAAACTTCGAAAAACAATCCCGATATCCAACAACACAATTTAAAAATACACACACAAACAAACATGAATAAATGTTCAATAGAATACGCATCAGGAGTGCGGGGTAACGGGATTCGTTTTGCCGTTTTCAGAAATCGCCTGATCGGGGAATTGGATTCTGATGGGCTTTTTGAGGATGGATGTGGGGATTGTTGGGAGAGAAATCGATGGATATCGGAGACAGCAAGACACAGAGGATGGTGGATGGGAATGTTTTTTTGAGCCCGGATCGCGCCACTTGTTGATCGTGTGTATAACGTACGGGAGTGCAAACTGAAAATTAGCCGGATATACTTATAGTTTTCGCATACATTTTTTTTCGGATATATATTTTAATAAATTCTGCGTATGCTAAGATAGATAAGTTTAGTTTTGTGCAACCTAATGTGTAGTTATTGTGGCTGAGGCAAAACAACCCATGAGTTAATTGGAACTGTAAAAGGGAATAGCTGTGAAGAGGATTGGAACTGAGATTGAAGATTGAAGCGATAGATAAAACTAAAACTAAAAAGGAATAAAAAGAAGGGAAGTATATCTATGTATATAAATAACAATAAAACCAAAAAAATAAACAAAATATTTAACCGCGGAATTACATGGTGATGACGAAAAAAAAAATCAAGAATATTTGACGTATTTTTCTATTTTTGGGAATAAAAGATAAAAAAATAAAAGAATTTGTAATCAATTGTACCTTTTTAAATTTAATGGTGAGAAAGTAAAGAAAGTGTTAGTTATGGATCGGGGCGCGATATTGTCTGGCATGACATTCGTATAAAAGTTGGGTTGTAAATGAAGATCCTATATAAATATATTTCGAGACTGAAACTACTCTATATTTATATTTAAAATCAAACTTTAAAATAAAGACAAAATTCTATAAAAGAAGAAAAAAAATTTTTTTTAAAATTGAGTTGAGAATATGGGGACAATGACGTTTTTAGTACAAAAAAAAAGAAAGAGTAAAATTTAATAAAAATAAAATAAAAAGTTCTAAAAAGTAAAAGAGGAACTTATCAAACCACAATCAGAACAGAAACAAAGAAAGCCTTTTTTTAAATATATAAAGAAATAAATAAAACTTAAGTTGAACAATATTTTTATTGGTGTGCTTAAATAAAATAAAATAAACAAAAATAAAACAAGAAATAGAAATTAAAAGTTACCGTAGTAAGAACCTAAATTTTTGAGAATTTGCAATAAACTATAATGAAATAAACTAAAAATAATTAAGAAGGGAATTCTAAACCACAATCAGAACATGAAATTTTGGGAAATTTAAAACTAAATTAAAATAAATTAAACTAAACACATAATAAGAAAATAAGAAATAAAATAGTAACTATATATATGTAATCAGAACCTAAATTTTTGAAAATTTGCAATAAATTAATATGAAATAAACTAAACACCTAAACATTAAATTTTGAAAATTTTAAAATAAATTAAGATGAAATAAACTAAACCCATAATAAATAAATGATAAATTAAATAGAATAATAACTACATGTAAAAAGAACCCAAAATTTTGAGAATTTAAAATAAACTATTATGAAAAAAGCTAAAAAAATAAATAAGAAATGAAAAATAAACCACATATAAATTAGAACTTATAATTTTGAAAATTTGCAATAAATTAATATGAAATAAACTAAACACCTATGAATGAACATTCAACTTAATATTAACCGCATATACTAATAACAAAAATTTGTAACCTACGATAACAAATATGATACAACACGTGACTAATGCATACCAAAAATATTAAAGTCAAGAAGATGTGGTACTAAGAAATCTCGCGGGGAGGGGATTGACGCCCCCTGGATGTAGGATGCCCTCAACAAGGTGAGTGCTTAACATTTATAACTTGATTGTAATTTTGTGAACCTCCTTAAATATGGCAGTGTAACCGGTGACCATCTCTCTCCCCTGTCGGTAGGCCCCCTCTTGTTGGCCTCGGTAGGTTTGTTTCTCCGCCACCGCCGCTCTTTTTAAATTTTCGTATGCAGGCACGAGTTTTAGTTTTGTTTGAACTGTCACCATTCGGCATCCCTGTACCGCGAACCCCACCCCATCCGGCGATCGGTGCAGCGGATGTTACAATTTCGGCAATCCCCCTCGGCGGCGGCCTGCCCAGTCACCTTCTTTCTGCCCCTTTCTCCAAATTATTTTTTTGTGTAAAGCGAGTCTTACGCATCCTTACTGAGATGTGTTTACCTCCCTACTTCGTGCTATAGCACACCCACTCCAGACAGTTACATAAAATGGCGCCCAAAGCTGGGCTAAGGAGCTTAATTCCCGTTGAGTTCCTTAGTCTAACGGACAGATGGCATGGATACGTCTGTTTGTCACTTAGTGACACCTTAACTTTCCCAGTCCTTCTTCTATTATTTTGTTCTCCATCTCATGCCATCATTCTTAATCAGTTTCCTTTATAATCTAGCCGACGCTTATGATATTTGCTACGTGGCTTAGGCCAGCGAGAGGAGTCATGAGTGGACTTCTTTCTCTTTTAAGCCCACCTCTCAATCCAAGTCCCTCTGACAATTGGGCAATGGGCGAAGGTACTTACCGCGGTGCCCTAGCCCGTTTCACTTCTTCCTATTTCATCTTTCCTATCTTTCTTCTGCTTCCACAACTTCACCTATTATCATCTTTTGCGGTAGCCTCCGTAAACATCTTTTAAGTCCCTGTCACGTGGTCTCGGAGTCTGGTTAACAGGCGTATACCGCCTGACTCTGCGCGAGTCCACGTGGACAGTGGACACTACATTCTTTTTCGGTTTTCTTCCCTATATTCATTGTTTTTGAGTAGTATGGGTGAGTGGATGCCTGACCGTCCATCCAGCACCGTCTTGCTAACAGGCGTCCTTATCGCCTGGCTATGCGACAGGGTCGACGGCCTGGTTATCCACCCGCCCCCGTTTGATGACCACTCCGACACACTGCTTTCCTGGATATCAACAGGGTGTTGACCAGTCGTGGTGAGGTGTCGGAATGGTCCCAGTAAACTTCTCGGAGGCTTCTATCTCTTCTTTTCTTCAACAGTTGGTCACTGGGAACCTGCCATGAGAGGGGTTTCCCAAAATCAATAGATGGGGAGTCGGCGGTGAGGATGTTAATAGGCACTTGCCTGTCACCATCTTCGGCGTCGATCCCATAAATGAAAGTACTAGTGCCTGGCGACGCGGGTGACACGCGTCTTTAGATAAGCCACCTGTCACCGGCGCCTTCAGCCACCGAGGCCTTGGGGAGGACGTCCTGCATCTGAGGGCCTTCTCCCACCATAACGAAAAACTAAATTAATATTTTTTTTAAACAAACGAAAGTGAGAATACTTACTTTAAAATAACTGCAATGTTTAACTTCTATAGCTTTCTCTCAAAATACTTTATTATTATGTTCGTCCATAAATGAAAAATTGGTTTGCCATTATATGCCTTCATTTTTTTATACAATTTAAAATACTTATTTAATTTTCTCTGAGGCAGTAAATATTCACTTTACCTACTTATACAAATGATAAAATGACGGTAAAATGTTGGGGGATTAAGAGGTAAGACTGATTGGTTTTAAATTTTATTCGTACACTTATGCATCAATTCAACCTCTTATATATTTTATAATTTCTATACCTATAAAATTAAAATTTTCTTTTCATTCAATATAAGCGTTTTAGCTAAAGTACAATTCCCGTTTCCACTAGTTATGCCGCAATAACGTCGAATTTTTTTGTCTGACTTATCTTTACTCAAATAAATTCTGTGAGATTGGAACATGGATCATCAAAAAAGTATTAGTTTGTGAGCGCAGGATATTCAACTTCGTAATCCGCCAGTTAACCCTGTGGCAACAATAAATGAAATAGTTTTGGCTCACGTAGTATGTACCTTCAGTAATTTGCCTAATCTATTACGGGACTGAGTAGTGTCCATTATCGGTTGCGGCCAATACCAAATTACCCACACTCCGTTTAAGAGGTTCAATATCTCCATCTTCCGTGTTACCATTACTGGCTTGTGCTAGTTGTGGCAAATTTCCCTCGCGACAAAACAGCCTACGTCTTTCATTATGCCTACTACACGTTCAGGGGCAAATACTGCTCCACCCTCAGACGACGGTGAAGCATCTGATGAAGCTCGGCCTGGTGCAGAGTCCGGTGAGCCTGATCATGATGCCCCATTGGAGGCTCTGATCGAACAAGTGGCAAGTCTGAAACAAGAACTGAGCAGAATGCAAGATCGTTACGAACAAATGTCGCAAATACGCCCAAACCGAGCCAGCCTGGGAGAACCATCAACACTCAACCGCCCTAGTTCTGCTTCCATCGAGCCAGACCAAGCTGGAATCCCCCACCGCACCTCCAGCACAGGTGATCGCCCTAGCTTACCGTATGATCGATCAGGGCCCGCCTTTAAGCGGAAATCCCCTGTTTTAGGATGGAACATAAAGTTTTCAGGTCGGCCGGGAGAAATCTTTGCCGAGGAATTTCTTTACCGAATCGAAGCTAGAGCTCGGGATGAGGAAATCTTAAACTCAGAACTAACCCGAAACATTGTAGCTCTTCTGTCAGGACCCGCTGAAGACTGGTATTGGACCCAATTCCGTCGACACCATCCTAATCCTATGTGGTCTGAATTTAAAACAAGCCTGCTCGACCAATTCGGTGGGCGTGAAACCGACTACCAGATTATTAAAGAACTCTTGGAGACCAAACAATTGGGTCAGTCCTACGATGTATACGCCGCCAAAATGTTGACACTTTCGAATCGCTTATCAAGGCCAATGCCCTCCGCCGAGCTGGTACAGATTGTCATGTCCAACCTTAGTTCCTCCCTAGGGGCGGTAATGGGGTCAACATATGACAATATGCGCCAGCTTCGCGAAGCGTGCATTCGAGTGGAAAGGTGGCAGCGAGCAAAGAAGGAAGAAGGGCGTCACCAGTATAAGGTACATGAATTAGACGATTTAAACTCGCGACAACGTGTCACAACGTACCCGGAGGAAGAGTACGACCAATCACCCGCCATTGACGAAATCAAGGTTGCCCAGGTAGCAAGACGGCCAGTCAATTGCTGGAATTGCCGGCAAGAAGGTCACACCTTCACCGAGTGCACTTCGCCGGACCGAAGAGTATTCTGCTATCGCTGCGGCAGACCAGAGGTTTATACCCCTACTTGTCCGAAGTGTTCGGGAAACTCGAACCTGGGTGCGAGGCCTCGCAGAGACCCGCGCCCGATATAGTCTCTGACCCTCCCTCATCAAGACCTGTCTCACCATCTAGTACGACGAACTGTCCCGACCTGCCGTCGGTAGAACCCTTGCCAACCTTCCCTACTCCAGAAGCTAGACTTTCCTTCATACGCCGATGGACAAATTACCACAAGGTCCGTAAACGAATCTTCAGTGAAAACAACGACGTTCATAGACCAGTCAAGGTCCCGCGTATACGCCTAAGGGCTAACGAAAAACGACAAATGGCTAACATGGCTATTTCAGCTATAATTAATGACGTCCCTGATGAGCGGCCGTTTATGAATGTCCAAATTTTGGGCGAAAGCATAACCGGATTATTAGACAGCGGGGCAAGCATGAGTTGCCTGGGAAGAGGGGCAGAGTCGTTCCTCCAGAATCACCCAGAAGCACAGCTACGCCGCTTGCACACCTCTGTCCAAATGGCTGACGGTACCCCTAAAGGGATAGTAGGCTACATCACGGTCCCTGTGACTTACGGGGCACGCACTTCGCTTTTGAATATATTTATAGTCCCTAACTTGTTACAACGGTTATACCTTGGAATAGACTTTTGGAAGGCCTTTAACTTGGCCCCACATTTAATTGGCGAAATACAGCTAGGCCCCACTCAGGATCCAAACTGCCATCGCCTTGCGGAAGCCCAGCAGGTGCGATTGAATCAGGCTAAGTCGCGGTTCCCGTCTTCGGACACCTGCGGCCTCGGCAAGACACACTTGGAACAGCATGTTATCGACACTGGCGAGGCGGTGCCTATTAAGCAGAGGCACTACCCAGTCTCTCCTGCCATCCAGGCCCTCATGTATGAGGAGGTCGATCGCATGCTGAGTCTAGGTGTGATCGAAGAGAGCAACAGTCCATGGAACTCACCTGTAGTCCTGGTTCGAAAGCCTGGCAAAGTACGGCTTTGCCTGGACTCCCGCAAGGTGAATGCAGTTACGGTGAAGGACGCATATCCATTGCCACACATCGACGGTCTTCTGGGACGTTTACAGGACACTAAGTATATCTCCGCTATAGATCTAAAGGATGCCTTCTGGCAGATTCCGTTAGAGGAAAAATCTAGGGAAAAGACCGCTTTCACAGTCCCAGGCAGGCCGTTGTATCAGTTCACGGTGATGCCGTTCGGACTGTGCAACGCGCCACAGCGCATGTGCCGCCTGATGGACAAGGCCATCCCGGGCTCGTTGCGGGAAAATGTGTTTGTTTATTTGGACGATTTATTGGTAGTATCCCCAGACTTTGAAACGCACGTCAGGCTGTTGGAACGAGTCGCCTCCTGCCTCTGCCTTGCTGGTTTAACCGTGAACCTGGCCAAAAGCCGGTTCTGCGTAAAGGAGGTAAAATACTTGGGTTTCATTATTGGGGACGGAACACTCAAGACAGACCCGGACAAGGTGGCTGCCATCAGAGATTTCCCAACACCAAGGTCGACCAAGCAGGTGAGGCGCTTTTTGGGCATGACGGGATGGTATAGGCGATTCATAGGCAACTATGCGAGCATCGCCTCTCCCATCACGGACTGCCTGAAGGCTGCCAAATTTACTTGGACCGACGAGGCCCAACAGGCCTTCACGGAGTTAAGGAAATTGATGATGTCAGCTCCCTTGCTAGTCACCCCGGACTTCACCCGTCCTTTCTTTATTCAGTGTGACGCAAGCAAGACAGGGGTTGGAAGCGTCTTGTTCCAAAAGCATGGCGATGACGAACACCCCATCGCGTATTTTTCGAAAAAACTCAATAGTGCTCAGCGCAATTATTCAATAACAGAACTGGAGCTTAAAACTCCAGGGATTCCAATTTTCAATAGAGCACCGTAAGGGTAGCCAGAACGTGGTGCCGGACGCCTTATCGCGCGTCGACTGCGTGGACGATTTGTCCTTCTGTCGGGATGTGGACCTGTCGTCTGCCGCCTTCAGATCGACGGACTACCAGCGTCTCGCGGATCAAATCAGCGAGCAGGCTGGCCAGTTTCCCGATCTCCAGGTGTCAGATGGATACGTGTTCCACCGTTCGACCTCACGTACCGGCGACCCCGTAACGGATGACCTGAGTTGGAAATTGTGGATCCCGGAGGAACTCACTGCTTCCCTAGTTGAGTCCGCTCATGCCCCACCACAAGCTTCCCATGGCGGTATTGGTAAAACCTTGCATCGGCTACGTGAAAAGTATTTTTGGCCATCCATGGCCAGTCAAGTCCGGGAATATATCACTCGGTGTGATGTCTGCAAGGAGTCCAAGGCTCCAAGTACCTCCCTACGACCGCCGATGGGTAAGGCAATGGAAACGCACCGACCCTTTCAATTTCTGTATGTTGATTACTTAGGCCCTTACCCCAGATCTAAGAAGGGACACACCGCTGTATTAGTCGTACTAGATGCCTTCAGCAAGTACTCTTTCCTTCATCCCGTCACCTCAGAAACATCGAAGGCGGCCACTGAATTCCTGGAACACCGTATTTTCACGCGTTTGGAGTGCCCGAAGTAATATTCACCGATAACGGGCGACACTTCACCTCTAAAGAGTTTGAAAAGCTGATGAATGATTACGGGGTTAAACATCTGCGAACACCTATATATTCCCCTCACCCGAACGCCTCTGAACGTGTCAATCGCTCCGTATTAGCCGCAATTAGAGCTTATCTGTCCGAGGACCATCGAGAGTGGGCAAACCACCTATCAGCCATAGAATGTGCACTCCGCAGTTCCCACCATGAAGCCATAGGAATGTCTCCGTACCAAGTCTTATTCGGATATCATATGATCCTTCACGGAACAACATACCCGTTGTTAACCAAACTAGGGGCCCTGCAGGATGGGAATATTTCGGTACTTCCTTTGGTTCACCGGCAGCAATTACTGCGTGAACGAGTCGAACGGAAGCTGGCAGAAGCACACCTGCGTCACCAAAAGTCTTATGACCTACGATGTCGAGTGATTAGCTTCGACCCAGGACAGATAATGTTCAGGAGAACCTTCCCAGTGAGTAATAAGGCAGATGGGTTTAACGCGAAGTTGGCAGCCAAATTCCTAAAGGCGCGAGTGAAAAGAAAAGTTGGACACAGCCGTTACGAATTAGAAGATTTCACCGGACGGTCGTTAGGTATATACCATGCGAAAGACATTCGTCGATGACCAATACCTGTCATCGAAGTAAGCAAATCCGAGTAGCCCTAATAAGGCATCTCGCCGGCTTAACCGGTTAACAATAGGGTACCCGCCGAGGTCCGCTTAGGTAGCTTGCCTAGCGGATGGTACACCACCTTGTCGCACTTGGTCGTCTGGGACCAAGTTTCAATGTTAGAGTTCATATTGAGGCTGCCAGACCAGTTCTCTCAGGGGCCCAGTCGCCTCAACCTTTTTTTCCTTTTACTACCCACCCTGAGCTTGAGTAGGCCTAATAGGGCGGATGTATTTACCGCGATGCCTTAGCCCAAGTCACTTCTTCTTTTCCGCTCTCCTATCCTTCTTCTCTTTCGATAATTTTACCTTTTTTAATCTTTTGCGGTAGCCTCCGCATTTAATCACCCCCTGTCAGGCTGGCCCGGAATCTGGCTAACAGGCGTCACATCGCCTGGCACTGTGCGGGCCTGATCTGACAGCGGTCTCTCATCTTTTCCTTTATCTATTAATTAGTTTGGTCGGACGGACACCTTAGCACCGAGCTTTCACCGTCTGGGTTAACAGGCGTTTTACCGCCTGACCTTGCGGAAAGTCTGGTGCCAAAGGTTTAATTGAAGTGTGTTTTCGGTGGGATCTGGGTGCAGGTGGCTGCTGTCCATCTGGCCAGATTGTTTGGTTCGCCTGGTGGCAATTGTGTTTGTTGTATAAGATCCGTCCGATCCCGCTTACTGTCTGTCGACCGCCTTCCTGGCTTTCAGCGGCACCCGCTGACCAGTCGTGGTAGTATGACCGCACGGTCCCCCCCCCCCAGCGGAGGTTTCTTTCTCACACCTTCTTCTTCTACACCTTCTTTTTCTACATGATCTTCGTCATCCCGCTTCGCCTTGGGAGAGGAGGTTCCCTGACCCGATAGATACGCCATTGATGTCCAACCAACACCGGCAGGACTAGGTCCGCCCGAGTATGGAGCCGACAATTCAGACACATCCCAGACTCATGAGGCCCAGTGACCCTATAAGACGCTCGCCTAAGAGAGCACGAGAGATATGCAGAGTTGGGACTCCTCCCGACGGAACAAGACGTCTCTCGTGCCACACTCACTAGCGCATGGTGTAATCGACATTGATAAACCAAGTCGTGGCCGTTGACGAGCGTTGTTGTCCGAGACGATTGCCCATACTCGAGGAACTCCACAATTAGGTGTTTAATGTAGAAGCGTTCACATAGGTGTCGCTTGAACTTAACCCCCTCCGGGGGCGTGGCGGAATGGCGTAGACCCGTAGCCCGAATCCAACAAGTGAAGCCCGTCTAGCTCAGGGAATTGAACATGAGCCTCGGTCTCAGGGAGTGGGTGAGCCACACGTTGGCCAAAATACCATCAAATCAGGCCCCCGTTTGTTTCTTTTCGCGTCCCCTCTCACCTGACGCATCAAGGTGACGCGTGTTGTAACGGTCGCCATACTTAAAGGCCAATAACAAAAAAAAAGATAAAGGCACTAACACCATCGCCTATCACAAAAATTCCTTTTCTTCTCTCTGTTTAACCAAAAAAAAAATAGTAAAGACCCTAACACCAACGCCTATCACTAAAAAGAAAAAGAGAAAATTTTTTTTCCCACTTTAAACAAATGCAACCGGCATATTACATGGCAACCCGGCTTTCATCGTTGAGCAATTCTTTTCATGCCCATTGGCAGTCATCCCGCTTCCTAAACCAAAAAAAAATACGTACCAACACTCCCACAATCGGCAAATCCGACATCCTTAAATCCCGATATTATACTTTTACAAGCAAATTATAAAACTTCGAAAAACAATCCCGATATCCAACAACACAATTTAAAAATACACACACAAACAAACATGAATAAATGTTCAATAGAATACGCATCAGGAATGCGGGGTAACGGGATTCGTTTTGCCGTTTTCGGAAATCGCCTGATCGGGGAATTGGATTCTGATGGGCTTTTTGAGGATGGATGTGGGGATTGTTGGGAGAGAAATCGATGGATATCGGAGACAGCAAGACACAGAGGATGGTGGATGGGAATGTTTTTTTGAGCCCGGATCGCGCCACTTGTTGATCGTGTGTATAACGTACGGGAGTGCAAACTGAAAATTAGCCGGATATACTTATAGTTTTCGCATAAATTTTTTTTCGGATATATATTTTAATAAATTCTGCGTATGCTAAGATAGATAAGTTTAGTTTTGTGCAACCTAATGTGTAGTTATTGTGGCTGAGGCAAAACAACCCATGAGTTAATTGGAACTGTAAAAGGGAATAGCTGTGAAGAGGATTGGAACTGAGATTGAAGATTGAAGCGATAGATAAAACTAAAACTAAAAAGGAATAAAAAGAAGGGAAGTATATCTATGTATATAAATAACAATAAAACCAAAAAAATAAACAAAATATTTAACCGCGGAATTACATGGTGATGACGAAAAAAAAAATCAAGAATATTTGACGTATTTTTCTATTTTTGGGAATAAAAGATTAAAAAATAAAAGAATTTGTAATCAATTGTACCTTTTTAAATTTAATGGTGAGAAAGTAAAGAAAGTGTTAGTTATGGATCGGGGCGCGATATTGTCTGGCATGACATTCGTATAAAAGTTGGGTTGTAAATGAAGATCCTATATAAATATATTTCGAGACTGAAACTACTCTATATTTATATTTAAAATCAAACTTTAAAATAATTAAAGACAAAATTCTATAAAAGAAGAAAAAAAATTTTTTTTAAAATTGAGTTGAGAATATGGGGACAATGACGTTTTTAGTACAAAAAAAAAGAAAGAGTAAAATTTAATAAAAATAAAATAAAAAGTTCTAAAAAGTAAAAGAGGAACTTATCAAACCACAATCAGAACAGAAACAAAGAAAGCCTTTTTTTAAATATATAAAGAAATAAATAAAACTTAAGTTGAACAATATTTTTATTGGTGTGCTTAAATAAAATAAAATAAACAAAAATAAAACAAGAAATAGAAATTAAAAGTTACCGTAGTAAGAACCTAAATTTTTGAGAATTTGCAATAAACTATAATGAAATAAACTAAAAATAATTAAGAAGGGAATTCTAAACCACAATCAGAACATGAAATTTTGGGAAATTTAAAACTAAATTAAAATAAATTAAACTAAACACATAATAAGAAAATAAGAAATAAAATAGTAACTATATATATGTAATCAGAACCTAAATCTTTGAAAATTTGCAATAAATTAATATGAAATAAACTAAACACCTAAACATTAAATTTTGAAAATTTTAAAATAAATTAAGATGAAATAAACTAAACCCATAATAAATAAATGATAAATTAAATAGAATAATAACTACATGTAAAAAGAACCCAAAATTTTGAGAATTTAAAATAAACTATTATGAAAAAAGCTAAAAAAATAAATAAGAAATGAAAAATAAACCACATATAAATTAGAACGTATAATTTTGAAAATTTGCAATAAATTAATATGAAATAAACTAAACACCTATGAATGAACATTCAACTTAATATTAACCGCATATACTAATAACAAAAATTTGTAACCTACGATAACAAATATGATACAACACGTGACTAATGCATACCAAAAATATTAAAGTCAAGAAGATGTGGTACTAAGAAATCTCGCGGGGAGGGGGATTGACGCCCCCAGGATGTAGGATGCCCTCAACAAGGTGAGTGCTTAACATTTATAACTTGATTGTAATTTTGTGAACCTCCTTAAATATGGCAGTGTAACCGGTGACCACCTCTCTCCCCTGTCGGTAGGCCCCCTCTTGCTGGCCTCGGTAGGTTTGTTTCTCCGCCACCGCCGCTCTTTTTAAATTTTCGTATGCAGGCACGAGTTTTAGTTTTGTTTGAACTGTCACCATTCGGCATCCCTGTACCCCACCCCATCCGGCGAGCTAGTTTGCGCACCGCACGTCGTGCCGACGATCGGTGCAGCGGATGTTACAATTTCGGCAATCCCCCTCGGCGGTCAAGCCTGCCCAGTCACCTTCTTTCTGCCCCTTTCTCCAAATTATTTTTTTGTGTAAAGCGAGTCTTACACATCCTTACTGAGATGTGTTTACCTCCCTACTTCGTGCTATGGCACACCCACTCCAGACAGTTACAAACTCCAATAACGAACAAAACATATTCAACAAATTTTTCGCCTAGAAGCCTTCGTTAAGAGATATTTAACAAGAAAGGCAAAAAAACAGGGAATTTTTAGTGATTTTTTTAGTTTCTGGGCTACCAAAAATTTTCCTGGGAGTTTCATGCATGCGCACCCCCTAAATATTGTTGGGGATGTCATTTCTGACCGATTCCACCAAAAAAGTCCGTTACATCACGCCAAAACCAAAAGTTATAGGTTTCACTGCTCTAGCGCCTGGACTATGATGTCAGATAACACTCCCTATCATTTCGATGATTAACAAAAAGCGTTCATATTAAACTGGTAGGAGTCTCAAGAGGGCGGATTACCATTTCTTCACCACTCTATCGACATGGGTATCAATTGAAACGGTATTATAAGTATAATACTGTAAGCGATATAGCATACTCAATATATGGTTAGGATCCAGGCCGGTCATCTCAAAAGGACGGATTACCATTTTCTTCACAACCCCTCGACATGGGTATCAATTGAAATGGAATTATAAGTAGAGTACAATAAGCACTATAGTATACTCCACCGCGGCCATCTCAAGAGGACGCATTACCATTTTCTTCACCACCCCCTCGACATGGGTATCAAATGAAAGGGTATGATAAGTAGAATACAAAAAGCTATGTCGTAAAGTCCATATCGGCGGCCTCAAGAGGGCGGATTACCACTTCTTCACCACCCTCTCAACACGGGTATCAATTGAAAGGGTATCATAAGTAGAATACCATATGTTTTTGTTGCAAAAATCTCAGAAAATAAAGAAAATTTATTTGCCGCCTTTGGCTTCTAATTGCCGAACACCTGAATAAAAGAGTACAAATTCAATTTATAACGCTTCAATTTTATTTAGTAAATTCAATTCAATAAATTCGTAATAATATTATATGTGAAACTCAAAGTTCTCAATAATAATTCTGTAAATTAAAGTTGTTATATAATAGAACTAGCATAAACCCCGCGTGCCTTGCAACGCCTTTAAATAAAAACTGTTTATTATGTGCAATGTTTTCCTTAAAAAAAACAAAAACAAACAAAAAAGTCAGCTGTTATTATCCTTAAAAAGGGTTTATTATAGTGCATTTTTTTAATAAATATGGTTAACATATTGCTGCGAATATCACCTGTGCTCAACAAATCTGCACATTTTAAAGCAGAGATTGGCATGTATATGACATCAAGAGAAGTGACATTTTAGGGTTTGACGAACGTTCGTTAAGTTTGTTCTCCTATTTACGTGAGTGCAAGAAATTATGAAGCAATCACAAATGAATATTAAATAAAGTGAATTTCGAGTCATTCATTTCTTCGTGATTATAGGGATCCACCCAGCTAGCACAGATTTCAATTTGTAACAAATTTATGTTACAATTGGGTCGTATTCCAGTTTTTTTAAAGAAATGTAGTCACATGTAGGTTTTATTATTATCTCGAATTAAAACTTGGCAACAAATCATCCGGTTCAGTTACACTACAGTTTTATATTTGTTACGGAAAAATGCACTTGTTGTTCGATAACAGTTGCAAAACAGATGTCATATTTAAATTAAATTAAAGTTATTAAAACATTTTCTTTAGTATCACATTTCAAAAATGTTTTTATATTGCAACTGCTACAAATTGAGTAACTAGTTAACAACCTTAATATGACTAAGTTGACTAAGTAAGTTTTTATCAAGTTAATATTACATTTTAAAGGTTCAAAAGGCTGTAGGTAGGTTTTTGTGCAGTTACAAGGACCTTGGGGAAAACATCTGTCAAAAGCTCCACACTCGCCATATTTTTCATCGTTCTAAGTTTTTTCTACACTATTCAGTTTTATTTAAGAAAAAACAAAAGCGGTTTTCTATGGTGTTTATCTCTCCTATAACCATTTTTTAGTGCAATATAATACTAGGAGCTTAAAAAAATGTGTTTAGCTATAGTTTTCAGAGTGCCACGCTAATATTAAAAACTCGAAATTTTTCTAATTTCCCAAATATTTTCCAAATTTTCTTTTTTCGGGTGGCGCGTGAATTTTCCAGGGGTAAGTCACCCACATTCATCAACAAAATGGCATTTATTTTATAAGTTTGGTGTGAAATCCTACAATGATTTAATTTTAAAGTATACATAGTGAGTAGTGTCTTGTTTTTTCGTTTCATTCCATTATGTCTCTGACTTTTGAAACACACTTAAACTGCGATTTCTTTTTTGTTAAAAATATGTAATATTATAAATAATAATAACTTTTCCGGATGCTCGAAATGTTTTATCTTATTGCGTGCAACTTCAGTTTGTGGCAACAACTCTTATAAAACATAGCAAGAGCATATTTTTCGCCTCGTTGCGACCAAAGTTGTTACAAAATAAACATTAAAGATCTTCCTTTTCAGTCGCAATGGAGCTACAGTCGGACTACATATCTTATCTTGCGACTCTTTTACTAGTTAGATTAACTCCAATGCTACTATTTTGTGCTAGCTGGGCACTGTCAAAATTTCAGCCCTTCAGCTTCAGAGTTTTGGGTTAACCCCATTTCATCCCCTTAGGGGATGAATTTCGAGTAATCGCCTCTTAGTGGATGACCACGTCGTTATAGGGATGCACTGTCAAAATTTCAGCCCTATAGCTCCAGTAGTTTGGTAACCCCATTTCACCCCTTTAGGGGATAAATTTCGAAAAATCGATTCTTCGTGTATGTCCACGTCATTATAGAGATGCATTGTCAAAATTTCAGCCGTTTAGCTCCAGCGCTTTAGGTTAACCCCATTTAACCCCCTTAGGGAGTAAATTTCAAAAAATCGCTCCTAAGTGGATGTCCACCTTATTATAGTGATGCACTGTCAAAATTTCAGCCCTATAGCTCCAGCGGTTTGCGTAAACCTTATTTGACCCCCTTAGGGGATGAATTTCGAAAAATCGCTGTATAGTGGATGTCGACGCCATTATAGAATGCACTGTCAAAATTTCAGCCCTATAGCTCCAGCGGTTTGGGTAAACCCCATTTGACCAACTTAGGGGATGAATTTCTTCACCACCCTCACTTTTCTTCACCACCCTCTCAACACGGGTATCAATTGAAAGGGTATCATAAGTAGAATACCATATGTTTTTGTTGCAAAAATCTCAGAAAATAAAGAAAATTTATTTGCCGCCTTTGGCTTCTAATTGCCGAACACCTGAATAAAAGAGTACAAATTCAATTTATAACGCTTCAATTTTATTTAGTAAATTCAATTCAATAAATTCGTAATAATATTATATGTGAAACTCAAAGTTCTCAATAATAATTCTGTAAATTAAAGTTGTTATATAATAGAACTAGCATAAACCCCGCGTGCCTTGCAACGCCTTTAAATAAAAACTGTTTATTATGTGCAATGTTTTCCTTAAAAAAAACAAAAACAAACAAAAAAGTCAGCTGTTATTATCCCTAAAAAGGGTTTATTATAGTGCATTTTTTTAATAAATATGGTTAACATATTGCTGCGAATATCACCTGTGCTCAACAAATCTGCACATTTTAAAGCAGAGATTGGCATGTATATGACATCAAGAGAAGTGACATTTTAGGGTTTGACGAACGTTCGTTAAGTTTGTTCTCCTATTTACGTGAGTGCAAGAAATTATGAAGCAATCACAAATGAATATTAAATAAAGTGAATTTCGAGTCATTCATTTCTTCGTGATTATAGGGATCCACCCAGCTAGCACAGATTTCAATTTGTAACAAATTTATGTTACAATTGGGTCGTATTCCAGTTTTTTTAAAGAAATGTAGTCACATGTAGGTTTTATTATTATCTCGAATTAAAACTTGGCAACAAATCATCCGGTTCAGTTACACTACAGTTTTATATTTGTTACGGAAAAATGCACTTGTTGTTCGATAACAGTTGCAAAACAGATGTCATATTTAAATTAAATTAAAGTTATTAAAACATTTTCTTTAGTATCACATTTCAAAAATGTTTTTATATTGCAACTGCTACAAATTGAGTAACTAGTTAACAACCTTAATATGACTAAGTTGACTAAGTAAGTTTTTATCAAGTTAATATTACATTTTAAAGGTTCAAAAGGCTGTAGGTAGGTTTTTGTGCAGTTACAAGGACCTTGGGGAAAACATCTGTCAAAAGCTCCACACTCGCCATATTTTTCATCGTTCTAAGTTTTTTCTACACTATTCAGTTTTATTTAAGAAAAAACAAAAGCGGTTTTCTATGGTGTTTATCTCTCCTATAACCATTTTTTAGTGCAATATAATACTAGGAGCTTAAAAAAATGTGTTTAGCTATAGTTTTCAGAGTGCCACGCTAATATTAAAAACTCGAAATTTTTCTAATTTCCCAAATATTTTCCAAATTTTCTTTTTTCGGGTGGCGCGTGAATTTTCCAGGGGTAAGTCACCCACATTCATCAACAAAATGGCATTTGTTTTATAAGTTTGGTGTGAAATCCTACAATGATTTAATTTTAAAGTATACATAGTGAGTAGTGTCTTGTTTTTTCGTTTCATTCCATTATGTCTCTGACTTTTGAAACACACTTAAACTGCGATTTCTTTTTTGTTAAAAATATGTAATATTATAAATAATAATAACTTTTCCGGATGCTCGAAATGTTTTATCTTATTGCGTGCAACTTCAGTTTGTGGCAACAACTCTTATAAAACATAGCAAGAGCATATTTTTCGCCTCGTTGCGACCAAAGTTGTTACAAAATAAACATTAAAGATCTTCCTTTTCAGTCGCAATGGAGCTACAGTCGGACTACATATCTTATCTTGCGACTCTTTTACTAGTTAGATTAACTCCAATGCTACTATTTTGTGCTAGCTGGGCACTGTCAAAATTTCAGCCCTTCAGCTTCAGAGTTTTGGGTTAACCCCATTTCATCCCCTTAGGGGATGAATTTCGAGTAATCGCCTCTTAGTGGATGACCACGTCGTTATAGGGATGCACTGTCAAAATTTCAGCCCTATAGCTCCAGTAGTTTGGTAACCCCATTTCACCCCTTTAGGGGATAAATTTCGAAAAATCGATTCTTCGTGTATGTCCACGTCATTATAGAGATGCATTGTCAAAATTTCAGCCGTTTAGCTCCAGCGCTTTAGGTTAACCCCATTTAACCCCCTTAGGGAGTAAATTTCAAAAAATCGCTCCTAAGTGGATGTCCACCTTATTATAGTGATGCACTGTCAAAATTTCAGCCCTATAGCTCCAGCGGTTTGCGTAAACCTTATTTGACCCCCTTAGGGGATGAATTTCGAAAAATCGCTGTATAGTGGATGTCGACGCCATTATAGAATGCACTGTCAAAATTTCAGCCCTATAGCTCCAGCGGTTTGGGTAAACCCCATTTGACCAACTTAGGGGATGAATTTCTTCACCACCCTCACTTTTCTTCACCACCCTCTCAACACGGGTATCAATTGAAAGGGTATCATAAGTAGAATACCATATGTTTTTGTTGCAAAAATCTCAGAAAATAAAGAAAATTTATTTGCCGCCTTTGGCTTCTAATTGCCGAACACCTGAATAAAAGAGTACAAATTCAATTTATAACGCTTCAATTTTATTTAGTAAATTCAATTCAATAAATTCGTAATAATATTATATGTGAAACTCAAAGTTCTCAATAATAATTCTGTAAATTAAAGTTGTTATATAATAGAACTAGCATAAACCCCGCGTGCCTTGCAACGCCTTTAAATAAAAACTGTTTATTATGTGCAATGTTTTCCTTAAAAAAAAACAAAAACAAACAAAAAAGTCAGCTGTTATTATCCCTAAAAAGGGTTTATTATAGTGCATTTTTTTAATAAATATGGTTAACATATTGCTGCGAATATCACCTGTGCTCAACAAATCTGCACATTTTAAAGCAGAGATTGGCATGTATATGACATCAAGAGAAGTGACATTTTAGGGTTTGACGAACGTTCGTTAAGTTTGTTCTCCTATTTACGTGAGTGCAAGAAATTATGAAGCAATCACAAATGAATATTAAATAAAGTGAATTTCGAGTCATTCATTTCTTCGTGATTATAGGGATCCACCCAGCTAGCACAGATTTCAATTTGTAACAAATTTATGTTACAATTGGGTCGTATTCCAGTTTTTTTAAAGAAATGTAGTCACATGTAGGTTTTATTATTATCTCGAATTAAAACTTGGCAACAAATCATCCGGTTCAGTTACACTACAGTTTTATATTTGTTACGGAAAAATGCACTTGTTGTTCGATAACAGTTGCAAAACAGATGTCATATTTAAATTAAATTAAAGTTATTAAAACATTTTCTTTAGTATCACATTTCAAAAATGTTTTTATATTGCAACTGCTACAAATTGAGTAACTAGTTAACAACCTTAATATGACTAAGTTGACTAAGTAAGTTTTTATCAAGTTAATATTACATTTTAAAGGTTCAAAAGGCTGTAGGTAGGTTTTTGTGCAGTTACAAGGACCTTGGGGAAAACATCTGTCAAAAGCTCCACACTCGCCATATTTTTCATCGTTCTAAGTTTTTTCTACACTATTCAGTTTTATTTAAGAAAAAACAAAAGCGGTTTTCTATGGTGTTTATCTCTCCTATAACCATTTTTTAGTGCAATATAATACTAGGAGCTTAAAAAAATGTGTTTAGCTATAGTTTTCAGAGTGCCACGCTAATATTAAAAACTCGAAATTTTTCTAATTTCCCAAATATTTTCCAAATTTTCTTTTTTCGGGTGGCGCGTGAATTTTCCAGGGGTAAGTCACCCACATTCATCAACAAAATGGCATTTGTTTTATAAGTTTGGTGTGAAATCCTACAATGATTTAATTTTAAAGTATACATAGTGAGTAGTGTCTTGTTTTTTCGTTTCATTCCATTATGTCTCTGACTTTTGAAACACACTTAAACTGCGATTTCTTTTTTGTTAAAAATATGTAATATTATAAATAATAATAACTTTTCCGGATGCTCGAAATGTTTTATCTTATTGCGTGCAACTTCAGTTTGTGGCAACAACTCTTATAAAACATAGCAAGAGCATATTTTTCGCCTCGTTGCGACCAAAGTTGTTACAAAATAAACATTAAAGATCTTCCTTTTCAGTCGCAATGGAGCTACAGTCGGACTACATATCTTATCTTGCGACTATTTTACTAGTTAGATTAACTCCAATGCTACTATTTTGTGCTAGCTGGGCACTGTCAAAATTTCAGCCCTTCAGCTTCAGAGTTTTGGGTTAACCCCATTTCATCCCCTTAGGGGATGAATTTCGAGTAATCGCCTCTTAGTGGATGACCACGTCGTTATAGGGATGCACTGTCAAAATTTCAGCCCTATAGCTCCAGTAGTTTGGTAACCCCATTTCACCCCTTTAGGGGATAAATTTCGAAAAATCGATTCTTCGTGTATGTCCACGTCATTATAGAGATGCATTGTCAAAATTTCAGCCGTTTAGCTCCAGCGCTTTAGGTTAACCCCATTTAACCCCCTTAGGGAGTAAATTTCAAAAAATCGCTCCTAAGTGGATGTCCACCTTATTATAGTGATGCACTGTCAAAATTTCAGCCCTATAGCTCCAGCGGTTTGCGTAAACCTTATTTGACCCCCTTAGGGGATGAATTTCGAAAAATCGCTGTATAGTGGATGTCGACGCCATTATAGGATGCACTGTCAAAATTTCAGCCCTATAGCTCCAGCGGTTTGGGTAAACCCCATTTGACCAACTTAGGGGATGAATTTCGAAAAATCGCTTCTTAGTGGATGTCCACATCATTATAGGGATGCACTGTCAAAATTTCAGCCCTTTAGCTCTAGCGGTTTAGGTTGTGCGTTGTCTGTCAGTCAGTTATTTTTTATACAATAGAAAAAAAGAATGAAAAAAATCCCCTTACAACTTATTGAACCCCATTTGACCCCCTTCAACCCTCTTTTCTCCATAAAAAGTAGCCTATGTCCGTCTCCAAGGTATAAACTACTATGTCTGTAGCAAATTTCATCAAAATCGGTCCAGGGGTTTAGGCGAGAAAGCGTAACAGACAGACAGACAGAGTTACTTTCGCATCTATAATATTAGTGAGGATTATTGTTATGATTAGTTAATTCATTCAGTTAGTTAATGTATTATTTAAAAAAGAAGTATTATTTTAAAACAATTTATTATCTGACTTCATCTCACGATAACTTGAGCTAGACTGCCGCTTGTTTTTATATTCAATGTGATCTAACGGCAATCCATCTTAATATACATATACATATATTCTTTATATATTACAATCCATATTTCCTTATATATACTACACCTCCCCCTTAACTTTGAATTGCTTAAGCTACGTCATTATACAATTTTAATTCAACTCCTTCAGTTCAACCCCAATGATTAACTTTAACATCTCTATTGAATTTAAATGTCATTAACAAAATTTAAGAGTAAAATAAAATATATATAGATAGATACGCACCAAGGGATCACACAGAAGTGGAATTGTCCAAGGCTTGCAATCCATTTATTTCATGAACACTTTATTTTTTTTTTGTTTTTTGTTTTATTAGGTATTATTATTCTCTATACCTTTTTTTTTTTTTTTTTAAATTTAACATTTACATTTCCGGAGAACTGATGAGTTTCTGCGAATGGTGCTTCCATTCCCCAACTTAATCCAATAACATCGAGGTGCTTCATCCTTTCTAATATCAACAGTCTTCTCCCAATTCTTCTCCTCTTGAACCCACACTAGTGAACCCTCAGAAAACTCAGTGTTTTTTCTAGTGCTCCTATCATAATAATACTTACATATTTCGTTTACAATTTCTTGTTAGTACTTGTTTAGTTTCTTTATTCGTTTTACTTATAAAAGTAGATAATTTGCGTGGGAGTAGCGTTCTACACCTCCTTCCGAAGAGTAACTCAGCAGGACTTTTCTGTATCCCTTTAATTGGGGTATTGCGATATTCTAATATTGCATTCAATAGTTCACTCGCGCTTTCCTGTGATTTTCTAATTAGTGCCTTAGCTATTTGTACGAATTTTTCCGCGAAACCATTTGATTTCGGATATCGGGGACTTGATGTTTGTACATCAATATCTAACGTGGAAGCAAATTTCCTCAATTTCATAAGAACCAAATGGCATGTTGTCCGCGACTGTTATTCTAGGGATTCCATGAATTGAGAATATGTTTTTTAGCTTTTGAACGATTGCGTTAGTTGTTTTCTTATAAATTGGTTCTATATCCAGATACTTTGATTAGTAATCAGCTACAATTAAAATTGATTTACCCCCAATTTCCATAATGTCCATCCCAATTTTAAAATATGGTACGTCCGGGATCTCATGCGACAACATAGGTTCTTTCGTATTTGAATTTCTATGTTTTTGACATATAGGGCATTTTGTGATTAAGTTCTCAGTGTCTTCGTTTATACCTGGCCAAAAAACTACCATCCTAGCTCGAGCCTTAGTTTTCTCGATACCAAGATGAGCTTCATGTAATTTATTTAAGACTTCAGATTTCAAGGAAGATGGTATCAGTATTCGGTCATTAAAGAATATAATATCATCCTCAATATAGAGATCCTGTTTCAATTTCCAAAATTTTTTAATGTTCTCTTCTAATTGTGACTGTTTGTTTGGCCAGCCATTTTCTATAATTTTCTTTAACTTTGACAAAACAGGGTCTTTCAGCGTTTCTTTTTTGAGAAACTCTTTCTTATCCTCGCTGACATTAATACTATGCACTATTTCTGTTAAGTCTTTAATTTCAGGTTCATTTTGCTTACGGGTATAATTTATTTATTTATTTATTTATTTATTTATTAATAAGCCAAAACAAGGCACACTTAAACTAATTTACATCATTGCCCTTATTATAGTACCTAAATATAACTTAAGCTATATTGATTAGTACAGACTAGGATGATAATAGGGATATCAATTTTCTTTTAAAAGACTGTTTACTTATGGAGGGGGAAAAACAGGATTTGTAGGTATTGAAGACCACACAACATCTGTTAACAGGTTCGTTCTTGGCATACTCGGTGCGATGTGAATATTTCTAGACAAAAGATCAGGTATAATCAATTCTTTTCCAGGCACGTATATAAGACATAAATCATATTTCGCAAGTTTTAATCGTATACGCTGAAGCCTAGGGGATGAGATCTGACCAATCTCTTTATTCATAACTCCTAGCAAAGGCTTGTGATCAGTAATGACTACAACCGGTTTACCATATATGTTTTTGTGATACTTTGTACAAGCAAAGACAATAGCTAGAAATTCTTTGTCAATTTGTCCGTAATTTATTTCCGCCGGTGTTATACTTCTAGATGCAAAACTTATTGGCTTATTATCCTGCATGAGACAACATCCTAGCCCTGATTTGGACGCATCAGCTTGTATCGTAATATCTTTATTTACATCGAAGGGTTGCAACGAAGGTGCATTTATAATTTTATTTTTAATTTCCCTCAAACATTCATTTTCCCTAGTACCCCATTGAAATAACATGCGTTTTTTTAAAAGTTCTCTCAGAGGTTGAGAAATTTCTGCTAAATCCGGTATAAATGGCCGTAAATAGTTAATCATTCCTAGAATCCTTTGAAGCTCTTTTTTGTCTTTCGGCGCTTGCAACTCCCAAATTGCTAGCATTCTGTCAGGATCGACTTGTATGCCCTCTGACGATACAATATGCCCTAAATATTGTACTTTATTTTGCCTCAACTGTACTTTATTCATATTAAATTTAACGTTTCTTTCTCTAGCTCTTTTTATAAGTCCTTCTACATTTTTGTCATGTTCCTCTAATGTTCTACCTCCAACTAAAATATCATCAATATATACTATAGTGGCTGGGATATCAGCAAAGTTCTTCTCATTCATTTTTTTAAAAGCTTCTGGGGCTGATTTAATACCGAAAGGTAGTCGTTTCAAACGAAAACAACCAAACGGGGTTGAAAAAGTACACAATTTTGAAGTGTCTTCTGTCAATTTCACTTGCCCTTCTTTTAAGTCAAATACACTAAAATATTTCATCCCTGCCAACCTAGCGGTTATTTCATCAAATGATGGAATAACATGAGAGTCACTCATAATTGCATTATTGAAATATTTTGGATCGAGACACAGTCTTAAAATTTTTTAACTTTTTTTTCATTATAACTAGATTAGAAACTAGAGTTGAGCCGGACTTACAAGAGGCAGTTCATTTGTCCCGTACATGATAGTAAATTGTACTGAGGCCTCAACTTTTTTAAATGTCCCGGTTCAAAAATAATGTACTACTGGGATATGAGCGTGTATCGCGCGTTTGTAAATTACGAAGTGGAGAGACAGTTCTTACTTCTTTTGCAGCAGCAAAATATCCAATCTGAACTGCGCCGAGGTGAGACTGTAGACATGAACTGGAACAAGATTTTCTTATTTCTTTTGCGACAATAAAATATCCAATTCGAATTGCGGCGAGGTGAGATTGTAAACACGAACTGCATAGATATTTTCTTACTGTTTTTGCCGCAGTCAAATATCCAATTTAAACCGACCCGTGGTGAGATTGTAAATACGAACTGGAGAGAAATCTCTTACATTTTTGAAGGAGTGAAATGTTTTACTAAAGAGACAATTCTTACATTTTGAGGGAGTGAAGTTTTGTGCTCGAGGGATATTTCTTACATTTTTCGAGGCAGGTAACAATTCTTACATTTTTCGAGGGAGGCGAATTTTGTACTGAAGAGACAATTCTTACATTTTTCGAGGGAGGCAAATTTTGTACTGAAGAGATAATTCTTACATTTTTCGAGGGAGGTAACAATTCTTACATTTTTCGAGGGAGGTGAATTTTGTACTGAAGAGAAAATTCTTACATTTTTCGAGGGAGTGAAGTTGGAGAGATATTTCTTACATTTTTCGAGGGAGGTAAAATTTTATTTTTATTTTTTAATCTCTATCTGTAACAAATAAAATATTTTCGTGTTATTTTCAATTTTAGGGAGTTTCATTTTAAATTTGTAAATATGATTTTCTTTATACAGTTAACTAAAATTTTCAAGAATATTTTTGTAATCAACATTCGTAGGCACGATAATTAATATTTCCATTCATGCATTCATCATTTATCGTATCCTCTCTTTCGAAAACGCAATAGATCTACCCGCATCGCAACATTTGAGCCATTCACTACGTGATGTGCTAGCAATACAATGGCACCTCGCCTCATTTGAAGTCAGACATTGTACTGGTTCAAAAGGAAAAAGAGGCTCCTCTTACAAATTCATTTTATTATCCTGTCCTACCTAACACTATTAGAAACCCATTCCGTTGGCTCTTGCATTTTCTCAATAATTCCACGTTTAGTTAATTCATTTAGAGTATTTTCAAGAGGTTTCATCAACATTACCGGTATTCTACGAGCTGGTTTTGCTATTGGCTGACAATTTTTTTTTTTTTTTCATAACAATTTGGTACTCATCGGGAAATTCAACTAATCCTTCAAAAACATCTTTATTTCTATTTATAAACACTTGATAGTCTTTTAGTACTTGCACCTAAGCCATATACCCTTTTTATTAATCCAAATTTAATACAACTCCTCAACCCTAATAAGGGAAGTGTTCCCTTTTCTACTATTACAAATTCTTCTTTTGCCGACATTCCATTGCATGTGCACCATATTTCACTAATGCCTTTAACCGCAATTTGAGAACCACTATATGCTTCTAATTTAATTTTCTTATTAATATATTACTTCTCCAATCGACCTGAGTAAGTGGGCAGGAAGCACATTCACTTCTGCACCAGTATTTGAATGATATGCTTTTGTTATTTATTTTGATATTTTCCATCCATACATCTTGTGTATTAATATTTTATGTCTCCACAATAGTATCAATAAAAAAACAATTATTACTTACATTCTCTTCGTGGATCTCACCTATTACTTTCTTATTGCAAGCATTTGCAAAATGATTCTTTTTCCCGCATCTAGAACAATTTTTCCCGTACGCCGGACATTTCCCTTTCATGTGATCTCTTGTACAGTATTTACAGTTGTTTATGTAATCCGCATTTTTGAAGCTTTTATTACCCTTGAAATTAGAAACTTTATTAGAATTTTTGAATATAAGTTAACACCATGAATAAAAACATATCACGGCGATTTTCTAAGAAACCCCCAGCCGCAAATTCAATTGAGTGCTGACCAAGCGTCTGCACTTGAAACAAACATTTCACTAGAATTTAGACCATAAGATCTTATAAGAAAGATTCAATTACACTTAAGTAAGATTTAATAAGAATTGAAATTTGTTAACGAAGAAATGTCGTTTAGTAGTTGCCGTCGAGAGTTAAAGAAGCAAAAATAAATTTAAAGTTCCACTCAAAAAAGCGTTTTAATTTTCTTAACTGGCGCCCGAGCAGGGACCACGGTAGTGATAGTGATAGTTAACATATTTACAAGGTTCAACGATTAAAACGACGCTAATTATTTAAAGTGCAAATAACCAAAAAGTTCTTTTATAATTGTAAAGTTGAATCAAGTCACATCACTCTGTGGCAATTAGAAGGGATAAAATCCTTTGAAATTTTCCCCAAAAAAAAGGAATAGGAAAAGAGGCCCCGGAGTCACCGAAGGAAGACGAAAAATTCATCGGAAAAAACGGAGTCACTGATTTAGGATCAGACAACCAAGCTGACAAAAATTTGCTGACAGCCGCCTGTTCCAGGGGAGAAAATACCACACGTGGTCCCACCGCACCAATAAAGGACTTTCCACCGGGTTCTGTGTGCGGAAAAACTAGATAGAAACAAATGCAACGCCTCATGAAGATGCTTGTCCTGCGTCTTAGTATTTTAATGTAAGTCAGAACTTGATATTTTTTCAAACTAAAAAATAAAAGAAAATATTTTAAATTGAAATTTAAATTAACTAGAAACGAAAAAAATTCGTAGCACTCTAATGTAAGTTAGAATTTGTATCTTAAGAAAAGATATTATTTAAAAGGAAAATTCTTAATTTTTTTTAAAAATTAATTAGAAACGAAGAATAAATAGAAAAGAAAAGTGATAAATTCGCATCTTCAAATATAAAGAAAGTGAATTGTTTAGTGTAATTTTAAGTAAAAAACAAGAAGAAATTGAAGAAATAAAGTGATCGGAATTATCAATTATCCGATAAATTTATAAAGAAAAGCGCGTGCATTATTTTTAAAGTTTAAAATAAAAGTGCTACTTATCGCCTTTGAAGTAATCGATTTTACTTGATAAGAGAAAAATGGTCTAAATAATTTCCAAAAAAAAATTGTTTTTTATGAATGTGAAGTAGTTATCTTCTTTTTTTCATTAGCGCAATACAGGTAGTTTTTGAAAGAATTGAATTTATTATTTTTAAATAAAAGGGGTGAATTATTTTTAATACTAAGGCTTTTTACTATCGCTACAAATTTTTTTTTAAATAAATTTCGACACATTTCCTTTTTACGAGAGTAGGGATTTCCTTTCTTTCTTTTGATATCTAAAACAAAAAAAAACATGGAACCAAATATTATCGAAGGAGCAGCTAGTCCATCTCCGTCCGAAAACCCCCTTTCATCAAATATAGTACAGAAAGTAACAGCTTTAGTAGGAGAAGTTTTAAAAAGAGAAGGCAGAATAATTTTAAGTTCACTTTTAAACCCACCTGCAGATAGTAGTAATGATATTGATCAACCAA
Organism: Thereva unica; assembly: GCA_949987705.1. Classification (NCBI taxonomy): domain Eukaryota; kingdom Metazoa; phylum Arthropoda; class Insecta; order Diptera; family Therevidae; genus Thereva; species Thereva unica. The sequence continues at coordinate 157,489,717 of OX465281.1, read as the reverse complement.
TTAATATTAATTCAGAATTAGGATTCTCAGAATTAGATAAAATTCCAGACGTTGTCAAAGGATTAAGGGAATTTTCTGGTAAACCCGAAGAATTCGGTTCGTGGAAAAAAGTGTAGAACGAATTCTTACCATTTATGAACCATTAAAAGGCACTGCAAGATATTATGGCATTTTAAGTGTTATCCGTAACAAAATAATAGGACATGCAGATATCGCCTTAGAGTCCTATAATACTCCACTTAATTGGGAGAGGACTTCTAAATGTCTAACACTGCACTACGCAGATAAACGTGATCTTGGTACACTGGAATACCAAATGACCACATTGGTACAAGGCAAACTAACTATCCCTGAATTTTATCAAAACGTTTACCATCATTTGTCTTTAATTTTAAATAAATTATGTTCGCTCAATATGAGCCAAGAATCGTTAAATATCATGACCAAGTCCTACAGGGACAAGGCTTTAGACACGTTTGTGAGAGGTTTAAAAGGTGAATTGCCTAGACTATTAAGCATTAAAGAGCCCACCGATTTACCACAAGCCCTACATCTTTGCACAAAATTAGAAAATGTCGAGTTTCGCACTCAATATGCCAACAATTTTGAAAGAAACACCGGGAGAAATTTATCTCCACCGGTTCCTCCAAGAAGAAATATTCCATCTCCACAGAAATTTTACCCTACTCCAGCTCCGAGAAATAAATTTTATCCTGAATTAGTAAATTACCCCCAAAGACCTCAAAAGCCTAATTTCCAAAGACAAATTCACCATCAGTCAAATCCAAATCACAATTGGCGACCGGCACAATATTTTCGGAAAACCTTTACCAAGACCAGAGCCAATGGATGTTGATCGAAGTATTCATTCACGAGTACTGAATTATCAGAATAATCCCGGAGTACAACAATACCCGCAAAAACGACCACCATCGAAACAAATGTATCCTCCAGGTAGAATTTTTAATACTAACACTCAAGAACCTATAAGTGAAATCAAGGCAAGCGGTAGTTTGCCGAGTTCGTAAGGGCAAACAGCTAATGCCTTATTTACGCCTAAACATAGAAAACAAGGTGTTTTTTTATAAAATTAAGCGATTTATCACCTTTTTATAAGCAATATAAGTAATTTTTCATTTGTAACCGATAACCAAAATATAAATAATTTATTATTCCATGAGTTTTTTTTTTCAATCATTCTTCGTTTTCTTTATTTTTACATTTTTTACAATTCGAATCGAACTTTTTTCTTCTCCTTCAGTCTAAAAAAGTGGGTACTCAAAATTATTCTGTCAGATGGCGCTCTAAGTTATTTCAATTGCTCAATAAATGAGATGGTGATACTAGTTAGTCGAAAAGTGTTTACTCGAACTGTTGATGCTAGATGGCATTCGATGATTAACAAAATGTATTCATTAAAAGTAGTTAGTCGCAACTATGTTATCAGATTGCGTTAGGCACTATAAAAAACATGTAGTCCTCAGTACAAATGTACAGTAAAATTTTGAAATACTGAATAGTCCAATCAATCTACGGAATCACCATGTTAATTTCCAGACAATTGAAGGCAGGAAAAAAAAATATGGGCGTGTAGAACACTTAATTTGAAGAATGATAGCGTTTTTTTTTTACGGAACTGCATTGGCGAACTTAACCTAAAAAATTCGCAAAAGTCAAAAAACCGGTTTTTCGCCAATAAAACAAAAAGTTGAGCTCGGATCCGAAAAAGTTAAATTATAAAGTTATAGGTATTAAAATTATCTTTCAATTGATGTGGTACAAAATATTGGTTAGTGTCTTATACATGGAGAAAAATGCTAAAAACCGCTAAAAATCGCTTCTTTTTCTTTTATTTTTTTCTTTTTATTGATGCGACCTAGAAACTTTTTATTTGGTAAAAATGTTGCTTTTGGCAATCTGAAAACTCATTATTTTTTTTGGCTCGAAATTTTGCAAAATATGGGTGAAATTTCGATTTATGTAAAAAAAAGCGTTTTCGTAAAACCCTTCGTCTACAGCTCCTCGACCTCGTAGGACATTTTTTCGAAGCTCTTTTTCTTCGTTAAGAGTTGTACTATTATGCACTATTATTTAAAATTTGAGTTTTTCAATTTTATGTACAAAAAACTCCACCGCAAAAAAGACAAGATTTTTTGCCGCAAAAAAGACAAGTTTTTGTACTGCAAGTTTTTTATTTCATTATTTTTCGACTCTAAACTACTATTTAATAAAAGTTTATATTCTTTTTACTAATTTTAAAATAAAATAAATTAACCGTACCACCGTCAACAGCGAAGACATTTTTTTAAATAACGGAGCCTTTTTCCTTTGTTAAATACCTGTGAATTTGAGACATATTGCTGTTCAATATTTACTGTACTACATACATACAAGTTGTTATTGACGTCTCAACAGCACGGATCATGTGCAATTTCATCTTTTACGTAGAATGTATACTTGGTGAGCGGCCACTTCTAACTTTTCGCGCTGTAGTAATTTCTGGTTGTTCGAATCAATTTTTATTATATAAACTAGCTGGGATCCGGGGCGCCTATGCTGCACCCATATTGGCTAGTAGTAATCAGGTGAAGCATTTTAATATACCGTAACGGAGTTTGAAAAAGGCAATTTTTTGGTATTTTTGATTCCAAATAACAAAATGTGAAACTATTAGGGATCTGACATGTTGATCGCGACAATAAAAACCATCCATTGACATATCATTTTTCGAGATATGAATTTTCATACACAGATGCAGTGTCGCAATAAACTGCTTATTTTCTGTATTTTGGATAGCTAGGACCCGGTGCGCCTCGCTGCAGCTAACGTTTAAAATCAATTCAAAGCTTCTAAATTCAACGTTTATCAACCAATAATGAAAAACCAACTCAACCAAAAGTTGGAGTCATTAGATTCAAAATACATTTATTTGAACTATGACCAAAATTGCCTGTGCATTCTGTTAAAACAATGAACGTTAAAATATTTAAAATTAATGCAAATAGCCGCATCCAGCACTCGAAATTCGATGGCTATTTTCTATAGCTTTTTTTAATTTAAATCTAAAAGTCTGCAATAACAAAATTTTTCGAGAACAATAAAAGTAAATTGAAAAATGAAAGAAATTTTTTATAGTTGGAAAAAGCCATGCCAAAAAACCAACTTTTATTATATAATGTATGACCAAATTACCTATTTATTCTCTAAAAAAAGAATATAAACTTTTATTAAATAGTAGTTTAGACTTTAGAGTCGAAAAATATTGAAATAAAAAACTTGTCTTTTTTTGCGGCAAAAAAACTTGTCTTTTTTGCGGTGGAATTTTTTGTACATAAAATTGAAAAACTCCAATTTTAACTTATAGTGCATGATAGTCCAACTCTTAACGAAGAAAAAGAGCTTCGAAAAAATGTCCTACGAGGTCGAGGAGCTGTAGACGAAGGGTTTTACGAAAACGCTTTTTTTTACATAAATCGAAATTTCACCCATATTTTGCAAAATTTCGAGCCAAAAAAAATAATGAGTTTTCAGATTGCCAAAAGCAACATTTTTACCAAATAAAAAGTTTCTAGGTCGCATCAATAAAAAGAAAAAAATAAAAGAAAAGAAGCGATTTTTAGCGGTTTTTAGCATTTTTCTCCATGTATAAGACACTAACTAATATTTTGTACCACATCAATTGAAAGATAATTTTAATACCTATAACTTTATAATTTAACTTTTTCGGATCCGAGCTCAACTTTTTGTTTTATTGGCGAAAAACCGGTTTTTTGACTTTTGCGAATTTTTTAGGTTAAGTTCGCCAATGCAGTTCCGTAAAAAAAAAACGCTATCATTCTTCAAATTAAGTGTTCTACACGCCCATATTTTTTTTTTCCTGCCTTCAATTGTCTGGAGAATTTCCGTAGATTGATTGGACTAGAATGCCGAGATCGTAATCGTAATTTATTTCTAAAAATATGACATATTCGTTACAAGTTAGTCAAATCCAGCACTGTTGATGTCAAATAGCATTTCATATCATTTCGATGATTAATAAAAATTGTACGCATGGTACGCGTCTCAAGAGGGCGGATTAACATTTTCTTCACAACCCCCTCGACATGGGTATCAAATGAAACGGTATGATAAGTAGAATACAATAAGCAATATAGTATACTCAATAAAAAGTTAGATCCACCGAGGCCACCTCAAGAGGACGCATTACCATTTTCTTCACAACCCCCTCGACATGGGTATCAAATGAAAGGGTATGATAAGTAGAATACATTAAGCTATGTCTTTATATCCATGGCGGCCGTCTCGAAAGGGCGGACTACCATTTCTTCACCACCACCTCGACATAGGTACCAATTGAAAGGGTATCGAAAGTAGAATACCATAAGCGATATAATATACTCAATATCTGGTTAGATCCATGGCGGTAATCTCAAGAGGGCGGATTACCATTTTCTTCACAACCCCCTCGACATGGGTATCAAATGAAAGGGTATGATAAGTACAATACTCAATATATGGTTAGATGCATGGCTGTCATCTCAAGAGGGCGGATTACCATTTTCTTCACAACCCCCTCGACATGGGTATCAAATGAAAGGGTATGATAAGTAGAAGATAATAAGCAATATAGTATACTCAATAAATAGTAAGATCCACCGAGGCCACCTCAAGAGGACGCATTACCATTTTCTTCACAACCTCCTCGACATGGGTTTCAAATGAAAGGGTATGATAAGTAGAATACAATAAGCAATATAGTATACTCAATAAATAGTTAGATCCACCGAGGCCACCTCAAGAGGACGCATTACCATTTTCTTCACAACCCTCACGACATGGGTATCAAATGAAAGGGTATGATAAGTAGAATACAATAAGCTATGTCTTTATATCCATGGCGGCTGTCTCGAGAGGGCGGACTACTATTTCCTCACCACCACCTCGACATAAGTATCAATTGAAAGGGTATCATAAGTAGAATACCATAAGCGATATAATATACTCAGTATATGGTTAGATCCATGGCTGTCATCTCAAGAGGCCGGATTACCATTTTCTTCACAACCCCCTCGATATGGGTATCAAATGAAAGGGTATGATAAGTAGAAGATAATAAGTAATATAGTATACTCAATAAATAGTAAGATCCACCGAGGCCACCTCAAGAGGACGCATTACCATTTTCTTCACAACCCCCTCGACATGGGTATCAAATGAAAGGGTATGATAAGTAGAATACAATAAGCTATGTCTTTATATCCATGGCGGCTGTCTCAAGAGGGCGGACTACCATTTCTTCACCAATACCTCGACATAGGTATCAATTGAAAGGGTATCATAAGTAGAATACCATAAGCGATATAATATACTCAATATATGGTTAGATCCATGGCTGTCATCTCCAGAGGGCGGATTACCATTTTCTTCACAACCCCCTCGACATGGGTATCAAATGAAAGGGTATGATAAGTAGAATACAATAAGCTATGTCTTTATATCCATGGCGGCCATTTCAAGAGGGCGGACCACCATTTCTTCACCACCACCTCGACATAGGTATCAATAGTAGAATACCATAAGCGATATAATATACTCAATATCTGGTTAGATCCATGGCGGTCATCTCAAGAGGACAGATTACCATTTTCTTCACAACCCCCTCGACATGGGTATCAAATGAAAGGGTATGATAAGTAGAAGATAATAAGCAATATAGTATACTCAATAAATAGTTAGATCCACCGAGGCCACCTCAAGAGGACGCATTACCATTTTCTTCACAACCCCCTCGACATGGGTATCAAATGAAAGGGTATGATAAGTAGAATACAATAAGCAATATAGTATACTCAATAAATAGTTAGATCCACCGAGGCCACCTCAAGAGGACGCATTACCATTTTCTTCACAACCCCCTCGACATGGGTATCAAATGGAAGGGTATGATAAGTAGAATACATTAAGCTATGTCTTTATATCCATGGCGGCCGTTTCAAGAGGGCGGACTACCATTTCTTCACCACCACCTTGACGTAGGTATCAATTGAAAGGGTATCATAAGTAGAATACCATAAGCGATATAATATACTCAATATCTGGTTAGATCCATGGCGGTCATCTCAAGAGGGCGGATTACCATTTTCTTCACAACTGCCTCGACATGGGTATCAAATGAAAGGGTATGATAAGTAGAATACAATAAGCAATATAGTATACTCAACAAATAGTTAGATCCACCGAGGCCACCTCAAGGGAACGCATGACCATTTTCTTCACAACCCCCTCGACGTGGGTATCAAATGAAAGGGTATGATAAGTAGAATACAATAAGCTATGTCTTTATATCCATGGCGGCCGTCTCAAGAGGGCGGACTACCATTTCTTCACCACCACGTCGACATAGGTATCAATTGAAAGGGTATCTTAAGTAGAAGACAATAAGCAATATAATATACTAAATATCTGGTTAGATCCACGGCGGTCATCTCAAGAGGGCGGATTACCATTTTATTCACAACCCCCTCGACATGGGTATCAAATGAAAGGGTATGATAAGCTATGTCTTTATATCCATGGCGGCCGTCTCAAGAGGGTGGACTACCATTTCTTCACCACCTCGACATAGGTATCAATTGAAAGGGTATCATAAGTAGAATACTATAAGCGATATAATATACTCAATATATGGTTAGATCCATGGCGGTCATCTCAAGAGGGCGGATTACCATTTTCTTCACAACCCCCTCGATATGGGTATCAAATGAAAGGGTATGATAAGTAGAATACAATAAGCAATATAGTATACTCAATAAATAGTTAGATCCACCGAGGCCTCCTCAAGAGGACGCATTACCATTTTCTTCACAACCCCCTCGAGATGGCAACTTATTGATCATGAATTTGGAAAACGAGAAACTCTGAGTGGTCAATGTAAAAATTGTTCGTACACTCAAAAGATTCGTAAATCGGAAATGATTTCGGCAGCACCTGTTCTCATAATACAACTGAAATTATTCGAACTGAAAAATAAAAAGTTTATTAAAATTGAGCAATGCGATATCAAAGCTGTCACTTCTGCAAAATTGCATATAGGAGGTTCATATTATAAAGTCATTAGTGCTATATTCCATACAGGAATACTCGAACAAGGTCATTACATCAGCGTGTTGAAACAAAAATCGAGCTGGTTATGGATCAATGATTCCATAGTACAGAAAAAATCTTGGCCGAGAAACTCGAAAGGAGCTTATGTTTTTTTTTACAAAGGCAATAATATTAGTTTGAATTCCTGCATTTTGTTATTTTGTTATTACCGACTTATAAAATAAATAAAAAAATATAATGAACAATTAAATACATAATATTTCTTTATGCAGAAGATTATTTATTTTTTATTTTAGACTGTATTAAAACAAAAAAGAGTGATATCCCACCAAAAAAACATTAAAAATGTGAATTAGAAGCTCGTGGGCGCGGAAACTATTTATTGGGACAGTTTAAAACACACTTATAACAAAAAGAAGTGATATGGATTAGTCAAGATGTATCGTTAATAGCATGAAATAATTAAACACGTGCATTTACGAACGAATTCAAAGGAATTATACAACTACCAATTTTTATTTAAAACTCAATAAAGTATTATCAACCGCGAAAAAGTTGGTTGGCGCGTTCGTTGTATACCTAGCATGAATCTTTGCTGTCCTTCGAAATGTAACAATTTTTATTAGAAACACTATAGACTGAGCCGCACAGAATTCGTTCGTAAATGCACGTGTTTAATTATTACATGCTATTAACGATACATCTTGACTAATCCATATCACTTCTTTTTGTTATAAGTGTGTTTTAAACTGTCCCAATAAATAGTTTCCGCGCCCACGAACTTCTAATTCACATTTTTAATGTTTTTTTGGTGGGATAGAAACTTACGAAGAACAGATAAAAAGTGAAGATGCCAATTACCACCAAACACTCGTCGATTACATCGAAACGAAAGGAAATCCAATTGAAGATATTGAAGAAATCGATGACATTTATTTTTTGGACTAAGGCACTCTTCGCTGCCTTACTACGAATATGTAGCGAAGAGTGGACAGATTTTGAAATTTTTAGTCGATACAGGTTCTAATAAGAATTATATTAAGCCACGTTATATCCGTAGTCCTATCCCCAACGATAAAAATTTTATCGCAGTTTCCGTAGCAGGCAATATTCGAATAACTCACCATGCTTTCGTTGACCTCTTTTGCGGTGCAACAGAAAAATTAAAATTGTTTATTCTTCCTAGCCTTGCAGCCTTTGACGGCATAATAGGTAACGATAGTCTCAAACAACTCGACGCTGTTATCCATACTAATCATAATTTTATGACTATTAACCCCGGTATTCAAATTCCTCTTAAACAGCAACTCTCTGAATCAGTTAACTCTGTAGATCTTCGAACTTCACATATGACTCAGGAGCAGAATTTTAAATTAAATAATATTATAAGAAACTGTTTATTTGTTGAACCTGACGAAAAACTCACCTATACCACTGTAGTAAAAGGCGAGATTCGTACAATAGCCCAGGCAACGAATGCTCAAAAAAAGGTATAGAGGGAAATGCTTGGAACACAATTTTTGACTTCGCAACTTTGTTTGGACTAGTTAGGAGGTGAACATATCAAAAGTCCCCGCCCCTAGCCCTTGAGCTTGTGGAAAGAGGGGGGTTTAAAGGACCCATTTTTCGGTTTTTCGCTTATATCTGGGAAAATATGCGTCCTAGCGACATGACCACTATAAACAAAATGAAAGCTGATTGAATTTTCTATAAGTTTGGCTCAGTCAAGTTTTTCGATATCTTGTATATTTTTCGATATATCTGCTCTTGAAAGTATGTAATTTTCGAAAAAAAAAAAATTTTGCTCTTTTTTGCCGGATGACTCTATAAGCCATTGGGATAGTTTTATAAATCACAACCATTAAATGAAAACGAAGTTTATTGAAATAGGAAAGTGAATTAACATAAAACATTACAACAGTAGGCACCAAGAGTCAATTTCTTGCGATCTTGGGGTGGGAAGGACCTTCATCCTCGTCTTCGTTTTCATCTTCTTTTTCTCCAATCTCTTCTCCATCGGACCCCTGTAGAGAAACGTTCAGAGGATCCTCCTGGTCTTCTTCATCTTCGGAGTCAACTTGAATGACCCCATTCAGGCACTTCCCCTGGCAATTTTGGCATGCTGAGGAACATTTGAGGCTTCCTTTTTTGCAGACACACTTCGCGCTGGCACAGTCTTTCTTACATCGGCAGAAAATCACTTTCAGGATATCCTCCGGTGCAGCTGCTAACTCACTGTGCACTGGGACCAGACAGTTGTTCTCCATCTTCCACCCATACATCTGAGGAGGCAGATTATTTCCCAGCCATAGCTGAACTTGATGGAATGTTCGGAGGGAATGCTGTTTTACTGCTCCTTCGGTTGGAGGAAGGCTAGAGATATCAGGCTTGATGGTGGCCACCGATTTCAAGAATGACTTCTGCCTGTAGGCATTGAAGGAGACCTCTTTTGCTGGAGCCCCATACCACCTCAAGATACAGGTTTCACCTGCCTTTTGTACTTGGGTGGTTGTGCAGGAAGGGTCTGAAAAGACTGCTGCTGCTTTCTGGACCGCTGGAGATTTCAGATACAACTTCGCAAATACGACCTTGCTTTTTTGAAATGCAGAAGATGGTGTGTCGCATCCAGTAAAGGCGTGCAAAAATATCTCGTCTTTGAAACCTTGTTGCTGAAGCTCTTGAGATGAGAAGAATGAATCTCTTATCTTCCCACGTCCAGGCTTGATGAAAATAATGTCCTTATGGGCATCAGCCTTAGCCATTAAGAGGACTATGAGGTCGACATCTTCACCAACAATGCCGACAGGTGTTGTTTCCGACATTTCCACAGCCGTATCTACGATCACAACTTCCGCATCACTTTCTGCTTGAAGGGTCCTGATCCCATTGTCCTCAAGCTTCACCTTAAGCATGTTGATGAGCCTGCTTTTGTTGAACCTGTTCGTCAGAAAATCTTCTTGTTTGGCGTTTATCTCGGTGTCTTCGGTAAAATGGATGTCAACAGACTTGCTAAGTCGATAGCGCCTTTGATGCTCTGCTACTTTCGTGCTTGAGGTTGATGAGGAATAGCCGACAATGACTACAGTACATCTCCTTCCGTGGTAGTTCTTTGTGATAAAGTCGATGTAGCTCTCACAGATTGTCGATATCTTGACACCTCTTCTCCAAATTACTTTATGGAGGAGGAGCCCTCCCTCAAATACGATGTCTAGCTGTGCGACACGTACATCCTTGGTGGTAGTGTTGAATAGTTTGTACAGCGCTGACTAACACAGAAGGCACACTTCCCAGCAGGGCTGAGAAATATTTACCACTGCCGTGGCTCAGCTGAGACATGCAAACATAAAATATTAGTAAATATTAGTAGAGATTGAACATAGATTAAAATAAAAAGTAAGGGCATCCAACATGTAACCCACCAAACAACATAAAATGTAAGCAATCACGTCAGATTAAAAAGACTCCTTTTAAGGGCATCTTTACCAACACTCACGTCAAACACATTAATATTGTTGTTCACGTTAATGAACATGCGATTGACAGGTTCGAATCTGCCGTAATTCGTATTAGAAGAGTTGATTTGTAAGAGAGGTGGTCCTCTTAGATTGTAACGACTCACTCTAAACGATGCACGGTGATCTAGAAAACCTGAGTCAACCTTTCCATTAAGGAGCTGATGAACAAAAACAACATCGGCCACCTCACTGCGCTTGTGTAGAGAGCTTAAGTTAAGCAACTTAAGCCGAGATTTATAAGATGGAAGAACTAATGGGTTTTCCCAAGGAAGATGATTCAGTGCGAATCGAACGAACCTTCGTTGGACCGATTCAATATTTCTAACGCATATTCGAGTAATGGTCTGGCAAGAGAAATATAAAGGTGTTTAGTAATCAAGGGGTTGTTAAATTCTTTGGACCACCTTTTTATAAAACCCAGGACTAAACTACCTCTAGAAGAGATATAGTTGATGTGAGTGGAAAAATCCAGCTTACTATCAAATCTAATCCCGAGATCTTTAACAAAGTTTACACGAGGGACTCCTTCATTAAGAAAGGTGTAGTTAAAAATTATAGGATCACGTCTCCTAATAAAAGTCATGACTTCACATTTACTAATATTAAGAACCAGGTTGTTATAAGTACACCAAGAGTAAAAGGTGTCAAGATCAGCTTGCAAAAGTTTGCAATCCTCAATACTCTTAATGTGACGGTATAACTTGATGTCATCAGCGTAAATCAATATTCTACAGTGTCTTAGCAAGGGAACAATGTCATCAATTGATAAAATGAAGAGAAGAGGGCCAAGATGACTTCCTTGAGGGACACCGGATGATGCTTCAATGGGTACTGATTTGGATCCTCGAAAAAGAACTTGGTAGGTCCGGTCAGCTAAGTAAGACTGGAACCACACCAGAAGTGCTTGCGGAAAGCCAAGCCTTCTTAATTTGAGAATTATAATAGAATGGGAGAGCTTGTCAAATGCCTTGCTAAAATCAGTGTAAACGCAATCAGTTTGACAACCAGAAACGAAGCCCTCGACAGCATGAGAAGTGAACTCAAGAAGATTGGTGGTAGTGGAACGACCTGCAAGAAAACCATGTTGATTCGTTGAGACAAGCCTCTTGCAGATTGGAGCGATCGCAGAATAGATAATTGATTCGAAAAGCTTCGGTATAACAGACAACTTCGCAATTGGTCTATAATTCGATATTTCGTTTTTGCTACCACTTTTGTGAATAGGAATTATAAACGAATTCTTCCAAAGCGTAGGGAAGCACCCTTTATCCAGGGATTTCTGAAACAGGGTTATCAGTGGAGACTGGAGAACCTCCACACAGGACTTCAGGACAGCAGGTGGAATACCGTCAGGGCCTGAAGTGAAATCGAAAGGGAGTTCTTCAATATGTTTCACGATATCAGCAAGGGTAATTGAAAGAGGTAAAAAGTGAGGCTCTCGGTTAGGGGTAATGTGACGAAAATTATTGTCATTAGGCTGAAAGTCAGAAGGTAAGAAAGATTGATGAAAGAATGATGCAAACATGTTGTAAATCGCAAGTGACTCAGAACTAGACCAGTTCGTGTGCTGCATAGTATTAGGGTAGTTATCAACTTTCTTCTTAGAGTTGACAAATTTAAAGAAGTTCCTAGGATCAGTAAACACTTTATCACTCATGCTGCTAAGGTGTTCACGATACAGAGTAAAAGAGAGTGAACGAAATCTGTTATAGCAATTGATAAATGAATTGCGACTAGCAGAGTCCTTTCTCTTTAAATAGGTTTTCCAAAGTCTATTCTTCTGATTTTTTAAATGCCTGAGTTCATTATTAAACCAAGGTGGAGAAGAACTGGGCAGTTTTTGGGGCTCATAAGGTACGCAAGAAACGAGGGCCTCGTATAGTACGTTATAAAACAGTGCCACATCGTCATCCAACTCATTTGCGGAAAGCAAACTGTTAAAATCGATCGAGGCAAGCTTAGATGACAGCTCCCCAAAGTTAGCCTTTCTAAAGTTAAAGGAATGGGTTACCTCCTCCGGACAAGGCTTATTCTCTGAATTGAAGCAATAATTAAGCAGAAGCGGAGGATGGTAACTGTCAACAGACGTCATGACTGTTGGACTGAGTTCGACAGTCATATTGACTGCGTCAGTAAAGAATACAAGATCTAACTGCCTCCCCAAAACGTTAGATACACCGCTCATTTGATTCAAGCCAAGTGAGAATAAGGAATTAAGAAAACAGGATTCCTTAGAATTCAGGTTGCCTTCAGGAAGGTAGTTATCGTCATCTACATCCGTTACCCACTGAATATTGGGTAAATTAAAGTCTCCAAGGAGAAGTAATTCATCGCCAGTGTCCATCATACTCGAGATATGATAAACACCAGAGATGAGAATATCATAGAGACTTTTACCTCTATCGTCAAGAGTGCTTATCATATCTGGTGGGATATAGCAGCACAGAAGAAAGAGATTAATTTTTGATAAGGTAATTTTAAGAGCGACAAGCTCAATGTCAAGGTGGATAGAAAAACTAGGAAGAAAAATTGGATTACAAGACAGATGGCTACTACAGCCAGAAGTACGCGCCCTCCACGAGCATCCGAGTCAGTGTAACGATCCCTCCGAAACACTTGGTAAGAGGAATCACAGAGTTCCGCATTAAGAATACCTTCATGAAGCCAAGTTTCAGTAAATGCTATGACATCGAACCCGCTAGCCATCGATGCCTGAAGGATGTCGTTAGTTTTTGACCTAGTCCCTCTTACATTCTGGTAGTAGAGGGAAAGCGTCTCGAGTTTTTTGGCATCTGAGCCTGAGTACGGGTACGCGGAACAAAAAGCTTGGTAAGGGCACCAGCAGGCCAGAAACCGGGATCTAAAAGAGTCTCGGCAATAACGGGCGGTGCAGACAAAACAAAAGAAGCAACAGGCTTGGAAGCTTTGCTGACTTTTCTGCAGGAGACAGTTCCAGGGTCTATAGATTTCATTCTTAAATATTCACAGACAGACTCCGTCATAGTTTCAGGAGAGAATCGTGATATAAAGATATCTAAAGGTCTCGGTATCGTAACCAGAGGGGTGCACGGCTGTAGGGGAACTGTAGCTGCCGTGACCGGGGGGTTGGCCACTATTAAAGGCGAAGAGGTTGATACTGAGACCGGCCTAGAAGTCGACTCCATCTCCGGAACACGGGGCAAGGAACTCAAAGTGACACCGTCCCCAATGATGGCTTGGCGATTTCGATTTTTCCTGCGACTTTTGCGACGCACCTTAGTAACAGGTGCAATCGAGTTGACGGTCTCCTGTGGCAAAAGGACGTTCTCCGAACGGGAAGTAGCCGCGGGGCAGGGTGAAGGCAGAGGCTGCTCCTCAACCTGCAGAGCGTCATCAGATGCTGCCGTTGCTGAGGAGGTCTTATTTGTAACAGCGACGCTCTCCAAACTTAAGGACAGGGAGCTCAGGGCGTTGTGATTTTGAATCACTGCTGATGATAGCGATTCAATATCAGCCCTAACACGCTTGGTATTCCTTTTTATATAGTCTAATATAGGATGGACAGAAGCCAAGGAGCTATAAGTGCAGGAGGGAGAAGTGGCGACCGGATTAAGTATCGCCGAATGTATGTCGTCTAACGACTCTAATGCTGTTGCAACTCGGGAAGAAATTTTTTCAAATTTCTCAATCAAGGAACCCATATTGGCCACAGCAGAGTTCAGGGTGTCAGACAACGTGTCAAGCCGGACATTAATAGACTGGACGTCATCAGATAAAATTTGAAAATGGCAGATGTTACTTGAGAAGGAGTTAAGACGATCCATGACTTTTTCGCGATCAGCGAGAAAAGCGTCAGAGATGTCTTTCATCAATCTCAGCACATGACAGGGTTTGATGTCAGAGCATTCACTACACGTAGGCCCTCTAGGAGCCGAAGATTTGCTGCTGACCTTCGAAGTGAGGCAAGAAGGATGGAAAATGCCTCCACAAACCCCATCACAGGAAATCCCGTCACGGGCGATTTCCGAAGAACACCTCTTGCAAAGATCCGCCATAAGATTGAAAAATGAGTTTTAAATTCTCAGAAATATTATATTACTGTTTTTATTATCACACTAAAACGCACTTCACTAACTCTTTGATTACGGTTCAAAATGCAGATATAAGGAGACAAAGAGAGCAAAAGGTTTTTGGAAATAGTTAAGTTTTTTTTTGTTTTGTTTTGGTAATTTTGATATTAATCCAAAATTGTTAAAATAAACCACAATTGCAGAACAGGTTTCAGAGGAAATAAGGAAACAATTAAGCAAAATTCTGACAAAAGAAAAAAATGATTGACCGATTCTTGAAAATATTATTTCCAAAACGTCAAACTTACTGTTTTTATTATTAAACTAAAACGCACTTCACTTAGCTCTTTGTTTACGGTTCAGGCGTTGAATAAAGGAGACAAAGAAAGCCAGAATATTTTTTAAATTCGGAATGAACGCTATTCGATAACAATTTAAGTGTGTTATTATTTAAAACAAAATCAGATTTAATGAATTTTTATGAAAACCAATAATTGGATCACTTGTTATCACAATAAAAACAAGAAACAACAACAAGAAGATACTTCTCTTACTCCCTCGAGCGTGCCTGAAAATTCTTGGGAGACAGTAATAACTCTTAGGCCGGTATTCTTAGTCAGTGCTTATTCAAAGTTCATGCTTAAGCAATTGCTTAAGGTGTCGTTTCGATTCACAGTCGCTCCTTAAGCATTTCCTTAAGCAAATGCTCAAGCATGAACTTAATAAAGCAAATGCTTAAGTAAATGCTTAAGACGATCTTATCTATAATATAAAAATAAGTCGGGTTTTCCTTCCTGACGCTATAATTCCAGAACGCACGATCCGATTTCCACGGTTTTGCATTCGTTGGAAAGGTCTCAGGCTCCGTGAGGTTTATAGCAAAAAAATTTCAACAGAAAAGCAGGCGTTTGGTCCATACAGCCATCTCAAGAGGGCGGATTACCATTTTCTTTACAACCCCTCGACATGGATATCAAATGAAAGGGTATGGAACAACAAAGGCAATATAGTATACTCAATATATCGTTTGGTCCATGGCAGTCATCTCAAGAGAGCAGATGACCATTTTCTTCACAACCCCTTCGAAATGGGTATCCAATGAAAGAGTATGATAAGTAGAACAATATAAGCAATATAGTATACTCAATATGTCGCTTGGTCCATAGCGGCCACCTCAAGAATGCGGATTACCTTTTTCTTCACAACACCTTCGACATGGATATCAAATGAAAGAGTATGATAAGTAGAACACCATAGGCAATATAGTATACTCAATATATCGTTTGGTCCATGGCGATCATCTCAAGCGGGCGGATTACCATTTTCTTCACAACCCCTTCGAGATGGGTATCAAATGAGAGAGTATGATAAGTAGAACACATAAGCAATATAGTATACTCAATATATCGTTTGGTCCATAGAGGCCATCTCCAGAGGTTGGATTACCATTATCTTCACACCCCTCGACATGGATTTCAAATGAAAGCGTATGATAAGTAGAACACCATAAGCAATATCGTATAGTCAATATATCGTTTGGTCCGTGGCGGTCATCTCAAGAGAGCGGATGATCATTTTCTTCACTACCCCCTCGACATTGGTATCAAATGAAAGGGCATAATAAGAATAATGCCATAGACTATGTCTTTAGATTCATGGCGGCCATCTCAAGAGGGCGGGTTACCATTTTCTTCACAACACCCGAGACATGGGTATCAAATGAAAGGCTATGAAAAGTAGAACACCATAAGCAATATAGTAAACTCAATTTATAATTTGGTCCATGGCGGCCATCTCAAAAGGGCGGTTTACCATTTTCTTCACAACCCCTCCTAGATGGGAATCAAATGAAAGAGTATGATAAGTAGAACAATATAAGCAATATAGTATACTCAATATATCGTTTGGTCCATAGCGGCCATCTCGAGAAGGCGGATTACCATTTTCTTTACAACCCCTACGACATGGGTATCAAATGAAAGAGTATGATAAGTAGAACACCATAAGCAATATAGTATACTCAATCTATCGTGTGGTACATGGCGGTCATCTTAAGAGGGTGGATTACCATTTTCTTCACAACCCCTTCGACATGGGTTTCAAATGAAAGAGTATGATAAGTAGAACACCATAGGCAATATAGTATACTCAATATATCATTTGCTCCATAGCGATCATCTTCCAAAATCAATTTTCCCAGATTTGTTCTTTTTTCACTATAGCTTTTTCCTATCGCAGACTGTGTCTTCATAATCTTATTTTATTGAAAGGCGTTGCAACGCACGCGGGTTTTTGCTAGTTTACCCTAAAAATGAATTTATTTTTCAAGTAGTCGTCAAGGGTGCCTTAAGCAATTGCTTATATTTGATTTTTCAATATAGTCCAGTACAATTAGTAAAATGTAATTGAATTTTACGATGTACGAAATTTTTTTTTTGGAAATTGTTCGGGTACATCTGGCAATGAAAAAATCAAATTTGTTGAGTCGATAATTCCGAGCATTATATAAAATTCTAATTCATCCGACACGCGAAACTGTCTGGAAGCGAGTTATTCGATGAGAAGTGTCGTAACTTTCGAGGTTGACTTTTCATCCGCTATGCCGCGGACATGAAACGAAAGAGTTTCGGTCAATAGCTGATTTGAAAGATATTTTAATGCCCATATTTCTGCTGTTTTCTACATTTTCATATGAGCAACCGTTAACGAGATATTCAACAAAAATGGCGTTATCAGTTATTTCAGGCACGTACAGTGCGAACTTTGGCGTTGGATTGCTCGCAAACTATACAAGCGAGAATGACGACCAAGAGCTCATTATAAAAGTAATTACTATCACTTTTAGTTAAAGTGGCATTAACCCACACAAATTAATATCTTATGAGTTAATCGCAAAGAACTGCTTTCAACCCCAACAACATGATCAAGGTTGAACTTTGAGCGCCCATAACTTTACACACAGACCTTCACGAATTGTTGGTAGGATACCGTAGCGTACGGAATCTTTATTGAATCTAAACCGTCTTTTAAATTCAGTGTTATCGTAATATTCAAAAGGATTGAGTCGGTCACGCAAACATCTACGGATGTGTCTAATAATATCCTCTTCACTATCATCAATGTCACTTATATCATCAATATCACTTACCGACGAAAACAAATCCATTTTACAATTAACCCAGTCACTTTATACATGAATCTCTGAAAAAATGCAACTGGAGATTTATCAGCGGGATTCTCTTAATTTTGGGGTCACAAATAATTTCCCAAAAGTCCATAAAGCCAGCCTACCGGCTACTCGAGTTATGGAGGGTCAAAGGTCACGAAAATCATGACGATGATGACGCCAACCTCATTTCGTTATTTTCCTCTGGGATGAGTGTTGATGAAGATGACAGCATGAAAGAAGTGGAGATAAAAGAAATAGAGAGATAATCAAAAAAAAATATTTCATATCTTATAACCTACGAACTAGGGATACCATGTAAAAACGCTGCTTGCATTATACTTCAAAGTTGGTGCGGAAAAGAATGCAGCGCCCGAGCCCCATATCTCAAAAACCATTGGTTTTATGTAAATTTCGTCCAAAACATTTTTTTGCAGATTCATCTCACGAACCATCTTTACTTAGCCAAAAATTGCATAAAACCGATAGTTTACGAGATATTTGAGAAAAATTGATTTTCGTTACCTTTGACCCTCCATAACTCGAGTAGCCGGTCAGCTGGCTTTATGGACTTTTGGGAAATTATTTGTGACCCCAAAATAAAGAGAATCCCGCTGATAAATCTCCAGTTGCATTTTTTCAGAGGTTTGCTCTTTTTTTTTGTATAAAGTGACTGGGCTAAATATATTTTTTCACACTTTAATTAAAAAATCAAATATAAGCAATTGCTTAAGTTGCCTTGGAGACGACATAAATAGTGGAATTATTGGAAAATAACAAGGGAAATGCTTAAGCAATTGCTTAATAAACGTCACCTTAAGAAATGACTGTGAATACATGATTTCTTAAGAACGCCTTATTCAAATAAGGCGAACTTATTTAAGAAATTCTTAAGTCCATGCTTAAGAATCGACTGTGAATACCGGCCTTACTAATTAAACAAAAAACACTTCGAAACAGAATAAACACAGTCAAATACTTTTAACTAATTAGTAACAAAAATCAAACACTTTAATATTTAAATTCACTAAAAAACAACAAATCACAAGCGAAACACAGAAATGCTGCTGAAATGAAATGCCCATTATCTCGGGAAATACTCTTCAACTGGAAGAAGACCACGAAGATCGTTATTCAACAAAACAAAGAAACTGAAAAGGGAATAGTGAACATTGCCCTTGAAGAAAATAGCGAAGCATCTGTAAAACCTACTCTATCGCTTTTATAACGACCTGAATGAGGACATTCAATTTAAGAGGGGAAGAGTTAACACCATGAATAAAAACATATCACGGCGATTTTCTAAGAAACCCCCAGCCGCAAATTCAATTGAGTGCTGACCAAGCGT
Organism: Thereva unica; assembly: GCA_949987705.1. Lineage (NCBI taxonomy): Eukaryota > Metazoa > Arthropoda > Insecta > Diptera > Therevidae > Thereva > Thereva unica. Next base: position 157,470,535 of record OX465281.1, on the reverse strand, counting down.
CTGCACTTGAAACAAACATTTCACTAGAATTTAGACCATAAGATCTTATAAGAAAGATTCAATTACACTTAAGTAAGATTTAATAAGAATTTTGATTAAAATATTTGCCTAAGAAATAAATTTGTTAACGAAGAAATGTCAGTTTAGTAGTTGCCGTCGAGAGTTAAAGACGCAAAAATAAATTTAAAGTTCCACTCAAAAAAGCGTTTTAATTTTCTTAACTTATATAATCTGATTCTTTATGATTAAAACTTAACTTCCTGTTTTAGCTGATCTCGGTTGTTTCCTTACTTCATGAGTCTCAAAAGATTTCCTTATACCATGATGCTGATTTTGTAATGTTTCCGCTTGTCTTCTCGAAGCTTCTGTATGAATGAAAGAAAAATATATAACATGTTATGAGTTCAACTCAAAGTATAACCCAAAATTTATTATAACACCCTCAACAACGTTGTGAACTATAATTTGAATTTATCAGTGTTCACCTGATTCGCCACCTCATCAACGATGTAAGCTACCGTTATCAATTAAGCAATCATCGAATTGCATAGAAACCTCTACAAAGTTGATCACTAAATTCGAAACTTTAAAAATTGAAAAATGAATAGAGAAAATTGTTGGGAGAAATAAACTTCACCGAATCACCAAAATAAACGCGAGAGAAAAAATATATATATGTATAATTTATCAATGTTTTGAATGAGGTACTCACCTGATTTCTAAAGTTGGCGTTGAACTTGGTATAACAATAGGAAGAGAAAACGGAACAAGGATTGATTTGTTGATGGTCGAGCCCCAACAACAAAGGAATGTTAATACTTTGTTAATGGTCAAATCCCAAAAACAAAGTAAAAGGTGTTAGTAATTTGTTGATGGTCTAGTCCCAACAACAAGGAAAGTTAATAGTTTGTTAATGGTCGAGCCCCAAAAGCAAACGGAATGTTAGTAATTTTGTTGATGGTCGAGTCCCAACAACAAAGGGAAAGGTTAATAATTTGTTGATGGTCGAGTCCCAACAACAAGGAGAGTTAAGAGTTTGTTCATGGTCGAGCCCCAAGAACAAAAGGAATGTTAGTAATTTTGTTGTTGGTCGAGTCCCAACAACAAAAGGAAAGGTTAATAATTTGTTGATGGTCGAGTCCCAACAACAAAAGGAATTTAGGAAAAAGGAAAAGAAAAAAAGGGTTGAAGCTCAAACCAACTTACCTCGTCGACGATCTGGTCCCAAGAGAGCGATCGCTTCGTGTGCAACAATTTTAATCAATTTGCTTGAATTCAATTCAAGTGGGGATACAAAAGAAACCCGTAACGTGAAGTGATCTTGCTTACTTCGATCGAGGGATGAGTTTTTGTACGTAGGCATGTGTTGAGGTGATAGATGTTACCAGAGTAAAATTTGAAGGAATATCGTAAATTTTAAGTGAATGTTCGATTATAATAAACTTAAAATTAGATTAGTCAGTGGTGCTGATTTATGTCCAAGATCGCCAGAGATGATGATGTTTCATGTTGATTAATGTCCCCTGTACCCGAATGACCATGCTTCCCCTCTTACGTGGTTCCAAGACATGTGTAATTGCATTTTCTTTGTAAATTAACGTTATCCATCTGAAATAAAAAAGGCATTAAATACCCTAACGGTGATTCGGTGATTGGACCTTGAGCAGACAAATTCGACTGATACCCAAGGAAAATTCCTTGCCGTGAAAGAATTGAACATACTCCCCCCCGTTGACACATTTTGCTATGTTTCAAAACTGTAAAGTTACAAATCACCTTGAAGTGTTGAAATTAAAATGAGAAAAGAGGAAAGAGAGAAAACAATAGATGAACTGAAACAATGACGCTAGACTCAGTAACCTTTATTAACCCAAGTCCACCTTGATGAATTGAGAAAAAGATAAATGCAATAAGAGAAGAGGGAATAGAGAAGCAATAAATAAATAAACAATAACTTTAGAATCGAGTAACTTTTACAAATCCATTTTGAAACACCTTGAGTTTAATAGTGTCTCCATTACTAAAATGAAGACGCATTTTCCGTCGGGATGTTTATGACAAATATTTAAAACGAAAATGTTTGTGTTTCTGCATAATTGTCCTCATCGTTTCAAAACTAAGTAGCAAATAAACAATAACAATGATTCTAGAATTGAATTGGTAAATGATCAATGGGATTGGCTAGAGTGAAGCAAAATAATACAAATTAATTATGAATAATTTTGTTAATCCATCCCGCTAGAAATGTATCTTCCTTAAGATACGCATGAAATTGAAATTTTATCATCTCCAAGTATAATTGGTTTCGATATAATTCACTAAGACCTTGAGAAACCAAGCGAGTGGCCCAAAATATAAATTTTAATTCTCTCAATGAAGGTAATTCCCTGAATTTATTTTTATCTCATTATCGATCTCGGTTACGTCTTTGTAAGAGACGATGATCCTATGACTCGACTGTTTTGAATTTTGTACCATATTATTTGTCTGCGTTTTCGTATATATGCAATGATCGGTATGAGTTGTTCAAAGATAGCTGTGACAAATAATTAATTGAGCGAACCTTTTATAATAACAGAATTGTTAATGCTTAACTGTTAGAAAAATTTTATTACAAGGAATTTAGTTACAGCTGCATCTCATCCCTGACATTGCGCAGTGCGCAGTTGTGCAGATGGTTGTATTAATTTACCTGCAATTCGAGGACTATTGATTTTGAAAGTGATAATAGTTATTTGATGAAGTAATTAAGTTGAATAAAGTTAGAACATGAGGGTTATTTTGAAGAATAAATAAAATACGAAGAAACATTTGATTTTGGGTTTCCTATGCTACGTTTATTTTTATTAGGAGCTACTGGTGTTGCGGTGGACGTTGGACATCGTTCCTTGCATCGAGACGCTTGTGATGTTTTAACTGCTAACTGTTTGTCCGCAGCAGTTGAGTACATTAAAATGTCTTTGTATCTTATTGTATGTAACATATTATTTGTAAAATTTATTGAGTTAACATTGATCAACGAATTACTTGTGTAGCAAATTGGTTTAGATGAGCTAAGAAAGACATTACAATTATTAGGAGATGAAATAAATTTTAATTTAGGTAAGGTTTCTGTAGATGTAATCGGCAAGGGATCTGTTTTCAAATTTGTATTTGTTTTATTTGATAAGTTAGTTTTGCCAATAATTCTATTGCATAATTTTGTACATGTAACAGTTTTCGAGGACGTCATGGTCTTCTTATCAGCTGCTAAAGGTATAAATAATGGTTTGTTAAGCCTAGTGTTTGAAAGATTTTCAAAATCTGTAATAGGTAGTGGCTTGGAAATGTATGCCAAGGGACTAGGTGTGCATGTGCACACAGGAACTATTGGTCGTGATGAGTGCGATCCATTTAAGTATGGTTTATACTTTTTGGAGAAACCCTTGTAATTAGGTTGACCAAAATTAGTTAGTGTGGTTGTGATTGCATTTTGGTATTTAGTGGTAATGGGATTAGTGGAAGAATTTTTAATAAAGTTATTAGATTGTTTTCGATTTTCTTTAGGGGATCTTGAAACAAAACTTGAAAAGTAATTTGCAGTGACTGTGTTAAGAGCAGATAAACATGAACATTGTTTTGGTTTTTGCAATGGGGATTGAGTAGTTGGTAATTGTATGGTAGATTTTTCACTTCTTGCATTTATTGGTCCGAATAAAAGCCAACCAAGTAAAGTATTTTAAGCTGTAGGCGTACCTTTAGGGTCTTTAATTAGGCCATCTAAGATCAAATCTGAATACACATCGGCTCCAAGTAGTAAGTCAATTTTTCCCGGCAGATAGTATTGTGGGTCAGCAAGATTAAGATTAGTTAAATGGACCCAACCATCTCTCGGAAGTGGAGACGGTGGCAAGAAATTTGTAATTGAAGAAACAACTAGGGCCGTCACCGAAACTTGCTCTTGAGTTGAAAGATCTCTTGGCTGAAAAGAAAATTGTATTTGTTTATTAGCTTGGGTAATTGGCTTTTCACATACTCCATTAATTGTTACTGAAGCAGAGGAGCCTTTCAGTTGAAGTTGTCTCGCTGTTCTTTCAGTAACAAAAGAAACTTGTGATCCCGGGTCAACGAGAGTTCGTAGAGTCACAACACCTACTCTGGTTGGAACATTTAGCAAGGCAGTGGAAAGAAGGGTTTTAGAGAAACGATTTTTCTCCTTAGTACAGCAGAACGATTGTGTAGAGAGAAATACCGTAGTTTCGGTCTTATTAGGTAAATCGTGCGCACTATTCAAGTTGGGCGTTACTGTCCCTGAAGAAGAAGCTTGAATATTTACATTTTGTATGTTATTGGGAATTGAACTTTGTGATGGAGTTCTATGTAGTAAGGTGTGATGAGCTTTGCCGCATTTCCTGCATTTAAATTTACTAGAACAGTTTAAAGTGGAGTGAGAATTTAAAAGACAATTAAAACATAACTTGTTTGATTTTACAATGTCATATTTTTGCTGATGAGGGAGACTTGAAAATTTAAACATGCGGATATTGTATGAGATTTCTTACAGCAAGGGCAGGTACAGATCGTCGAGGATGAAGTGAAGTGAGTGAGAAATTTAGAATTTGATCCACTCTGTGGGCGTTGTTGAGTATTAGTTTTATGTTCTGAAATAGCTTCAAGCATGCGGAAACGCTGCTCGAGAAATTGGTTGAGTTTTTCGTACGTTGGAAGTGTTGATGTACCATTAAGTTCTGTTTCCCACATTCGATGAGTTTCAGAAGGAAGTTTTTGAACAATGAGATAAATAAGAACGGAATCCCAATAAGAAGTGTTAACACCTAAAGCTTCCAATTCACACAAACACTCGTTAGATCTATCCATTAAGAATTTAATTGAATTCACCGATTCACTAGACACTTCTTTAAGATTGAATAAACGTTTGAGTGGAGAATTGACCAGAACTCTGTTATTATTATATCTGTTGAGCAATATTGACCATGCCTTTTCATAGTTAGCATCTGTTATTTTAAATTGTCGAAGTAAATGCTCGGCTCACCAGATAACACCGATTTTAAATAATGCAACTTTTGTGCATTGGAAAGAGAGGGATTTTGATGTACTACTGAGTTGAATAGATCAAAAAAGGAGCGCCATGATTCATAAGAACCTGAAAAAGTGGGAAGTGAAATTTTTGAAGTCGCAGTAGCTGTGTTGACATTGATGTTAAATTTAAGCGCGTGGACTCATGCGGTGAAGGACTTCGTGGAGGTGTTTGTTCCTCAAATTTACTAAGAGCAGCCTTTATTACTCCCATGAATTCAAAATATTTATCCTCAAGATTTAAATATGTATCATTCACAAAACAATCACAAGTGGGTTTATCAACTAAGTTGGCAAACAGTAATTCAACTTGAATATGGTTCTGTTCTATTCGCAACCATTGTTCTCGAAATTTAGTAATACGTTCGGATAGGTATTCCTTGGTTCTTTTGACAAGAGCCGTCTTCTTATAGTTGGAGATGGCTTTGTTTAAAAGATGAATGTGCACCTTTGCAATTTTAAGTCTTCATTAAAAGATGCTTCTGTAGCCATGTTGAACTAGTCAATCACAAACCTTCAAAACAACACTATATCACGAATGTATCACTTGCACTTGATTAAAGTTAGGGATATTGCCCCCTGAAACTAATGAGTTAAGGACTAAACTTTAGTAAATTAGGAGTTTGTATGAGGACTAAACTCTTGTAAACACCTTGGTATCTAAGTTGTTGCTATAAGTGAGAAACTCGCCTCGAGAGAGTTATAAATTGGGTTGGTGTGAAAACCTTGCAATTGATTTGAATTGAAGTGAGAGGATTGCTTCGGAAAACAATATAGTTGAAGACTAGGCTCGCGTAAAATATTTGAGTTGTAAATTATATAACTAAGCTCATGTAAATTTAGCTTGGTGCGTACGACCTTGCTATGGGAAAGGGACTTGCCTCGAGAGAATAATAAATTGAATAAATTGAAATTTATTGCTTGCAATGAAACACCTTGTCTTGAAAATAGAAAGCTTTTGATCCCAGCTCAAGTCCGGTCGTCATCAATTAAAGACCTTCTTGCCTTCATCCGGAAGGCTGATCGTCTGTTCCGGGTTGCCCCTCATTCCTTAATAATAATAATAATAGGGTACTAGGGTTTCAACATTTTTTATCCAAGGAATAAACATAAACTGCTCCAGCTCAGAAAAAATTACAAGTGTGATGATATAAGACGCAATGCATTGACTCCATTCCCTCGCAAACTTCACTCTCATCCCTCTCTTGGCCTCTCAATGACATAGGAATTGAGTGAATTCATTGAGCCTTTATGAGCTTTTCTGAGCTGAAGCAGCCGCGGAACAGGTCTTAAGACCGCAGGAAAAGAAGCCTAAAATCTACTTCAATTCTTAAAAAATTCAAAGCGTAACAACTTACTCCAAGTTTTAAGGCCTCAACCTGCGCCTATTTAGGAGACTCAGCCTATATGGCTATGGCCTTCATTTTTGTTTGGGTTTCATTTGGTTTCAAAGTGCCATTCCGTATTCGTGCATTCATGTCTCGTCGTCAATTATGATACGTTTCATGAAAATATGTTCCTGGGACCTCTGAAAATCATACACCATATTAATGTATAAGGCCCACATTAAATTACACCACCCACACATGATAAACACGATTCCAGCTCCTGACGAATTTAGAAAGGCATCTAGGCATTTTAGGTTGACATAAATGTTTAGCACCAAGATCTTATAAACTCCACTTAACTCTTTTTAAACACTATGCACTGCACTTAGAAGCACATCCGGCTCGAAGGACCATATGTTTTTTGTATTAAAAACCTCAGAAAATAAAGGAATTCATCGGTCAGTTTTTGTTGCATATTAAACTAATCCGGCTCGAAGGATCATATGTTTTTGTTGCAAAAACCTCAGAAAATAAAGAAAACTTATTTGCCGCCTTTGGCTTCTAACTGTCGAACACCTGAAAAGAGTACAAATTCAACTTATAACACTTCAATTTTATTTAGTAATTTCAATTCAATAAATTCGTAATAATATTAAATGTGAAACTCAAAGCTCTCAATAATAATTCTGTAAATTAAAATTGTTATATGATATAATTATTGTTATGATTAGTTAATTCATTCAGTTAGTTAGTTTAAAAATTCAACAAAAAAAGTTCAATGAAAGAAAAATATATAACATGTTATGAGTTCAACTCAAAGTATAACGCAAGTGAACACCCACCCAAAATTTATTATAACACCCTCTACAACGTTGTAAACTATAGTTTGAATTTATCAGTGCTCACCTGATTCACCACCTCATCAACGATGTAAGCTACCGTTATCAATTAAGCAATCATCGAATTGCATAGAAACCTCTACAAAGTTGATCACAAAATTCGAAACTTTAAAAATTGAAAAAGGAATATCGAGAAAATTGTTGGGAGAAATAAACTTCACCGAATCATCAAAATAAACGCGAGAGAAAAATATATTATGTATAATTTATTAATGTTTTGAATGAGGTACTCACCGGATTTCTAAAGTTGGCGTTGAACTTGGTATAATAATAGGAAGAGAAAACGGAACAAGGATTGATTTGTTGATGGTCGAGCCCCAACAATTGGAATTATACAACTTACATTTAAAATTATCGTCAGATTTCGAAAATGAAGGTAGAGATATGACAGAATTTATTGAATTTCTACATATAGTTAAAGCCGAAACAGTACATTTGACGAATAAGAAACGCATTAACCATAATCAAAAACTCAACGCTTTAATTCAAAATAAACCGTTTTCACCCAAACAAATTTTCGCACCTTCGTATGTGGGAGATAATGTAGTCAACCTATCACAATTAGAACTGTCCAATGATGAATTGAATCTTCTAAACAAGGGATTGAATTTCGCTTTCCCACCAAACAAACAACTTTCTGACGAGGTAATTATAGACATTGAAACCATCTTAAAATTTAAGCCACAAGATGTAAAAAACGAAATAAGAAAGAAAACAAAAGAATGTCTAAAAGAGATCAAACACAGCAAATTTAATAATAATTTATCACCAAAATACCAAACTATAATGAAACACCTGAAAGAGAGAGACTGCTACATATTGAAAGCTGACAAGGGCAACAAAATCGTCATCATGGACAAAAACGATTATGACGAACGAGTCCTTAACTTAATCCACGAAAGAAAATATCTGGAAATTAAATCTACACCTCTAAACAAAATGATCACCGCCGCGAATTCAACCAGAAAAGAAATTTCTCAAACGTTTGGAGAGCGAAAAAAATGGAATCTTCTAATGCCTAATCCTGAAGTGCCAAAATTATACTGCCTCCCAAAAATACACAAACCAGGAAACAAAATGAGAGAAATTGGGTCAGCAATTACGTCTCCTTGCACGGATATTGCCAAGTGGTTAGAGAAAGAAATGAAACAGTTTCCCCCCTTCGAGAGCTGTTCCGTTAAAATTTCTATTGAATTCACGGAACGCATTAAATCAATATGCATCAAAGATGACGAAATTATGGTCTCTTTCGACGTGACGTCACTTTTCCCATCGATTCCAGTTAATTTAGCTTTGAGAGCTTTAGAAAATCATCTCGTTAAACAAGGGTTACCAGCGGAAAAAGTGAATGTGTATATAAAGGCTGCAAAAATGTGTATGGACAGCAATTTTTTTGAATTCAGGAAGAAGTTTTACCAAATCAAAAAAGGCACAAGCATGGGAAATTCACTTTCACCACTTATAGCTGAGGCGTTCATGTCTTTCTTCGAAACAAATTTAAAAGAAAAAAGGCATCCTTCCAACAGTTTGGCACCGCTATGTAGATGACATACATATTTGCCATTGTCAACCGTAATGAGGTAAACAGTCTACTCACTATTTTAAATAGCCAGCATGAAGATATACAATTCACATACGAAATTGAGGACAACAACAAACTAGTGTTCTTAGATCTGGAAATACAGAGGAACCAAGGAAGTATTAGTTTTGCTATCCAGCACAAACCAACGAATACTCTACTTTACATCCCAAGTGACTCCTTCACACCTATACAGCATAAACTGGCTGCTTTCAATTCTCTTGCACACAGGCTAGTAAATCTTCCATTAACAACGCCCAACTATATGAGAGAATACAAATACATTCATAATGCAGCTAGAATCAATGGTTATGGAGCCAAAATAATTGATAACATAATCAAAAATCATGCCATCAAAAAGAGAAAGAGAGATTTGTCCACATTGTTCTCTCAAAATTCACAATCGGAAATAAATAGAGTTTCAATTATCTTTGCACCAGAAGTTACCAACAAATTAAAAAATATTTTTAGAAGAAACAACATGCTAATGGTGTTTTCCAATCCTTTCAGATTAAAAAATCCATTTAATTCCCTAAAAGACAGAAAAGACCCCTTAGATAAACCAGGGATTTATGAGATCACTTGCAACGACTGTAACCGTAAGTATTATGGACAAACGAAACGAAACGTACGAAAAAGATTTAAAGAACATATGAACTACATAAAAAACAATGAAGCCAACAAATCTTCTTTTGCCAGTCATGTTTTAGGTGAAAAGCATTTTTCCACATCCGAAGCCAACGTTCGTCTATTACAACACATAACGGACAACAGAAAATTAGACGCATACGAAAGTTTTTACATACACAGAAATACGGACTCCTTAAATGCAGACAAAGGAAATATAGATTCCTATTTATTTAATTTGAATTAAATAGCATAACAGTTATTTTTGTATACCGTTATTCCATTCAAACAAAAGAAATATAGATCCTTTTTTCCTTTAAATAGACTTAGTATACCGTTAGTATACATACTATATTAGATCTAATTACAAATACTTAGACCTTTAGTGCTTGCCGTGTTGCTGATGATGACCGATTACATCGGTTGAAATGCATTCGACAAATTAAATTGTTTGTTAAATTAATTTTAATAAACGAAAATTTTGTACATTCTATAAAAAAGGTGTTGTTAATATCTCAAACCAATTTTAACGTAATAATAGAGAGTGTACGTTTTATTCTTTAAAAACTCACAAAATTGATCAGGGAGATCATCAACATACAACGAAAAAAGAAGAGGGCCAAGGATAGAACCTTGTGGAACACCCAAGGGTACAGGTAGGAAGGATGATACAATAGAATTATGCCGCACACATTGGTGTCTATTAGAAAGAAAAGAAGAAAAAAGACGAGTTGCAGAAGAGGAAAAACTATAGAGCTGGCTAAGCTTGGAAATTAGAAGCGAGTGAACCACAGAATCAAACGCCTTAGAAAAATCAAGAAGTACTAATATCGCAATGTCACCTCGGTCAAGCATAGAACGCAAGTCAGTAGTTACCTTTAGTACAGCTGTCTCACAGCTGTGAAGTTTACGGAAGCCAGATTGGAATTTAGAGAGAAATTATTAGAATCAAGATAACCAACAACTTGAATAAAGATGACTTTCTCCAAAGCTTTGGCTAAGAAAGGTAGAATGCTTATAGGGCGAAAATCGGATATGTCAGAGGGAGAGGATTTTTTAGGTAATGGAATTACTATGGCTTTTTTCCATACCAAGGGAACTTGGAAAATTGTAAGGCAGTAATTAAAAATGTGTGTTATAGTTTCCACAATTAGGGGGAGAGAAGCTTGATAAATCGAGGAGAAATTCCATCAAATCCAACGCTGTTGGAGGAGATGGACAGCAATATTTTAAGAACTTCGGATGAGTCCACACATCGGAAGCTAAAGCCATCAGAATTAAGAGAATCAAGAGAGACAGAATTAGAAGAGGTGGAAGAGATAGGATCAGGAGGACGTTGGATGAAAGATGCATTAAGACGATTTACATCAGTATTAAAGGGGATAGGCACCGAAGCATGAATACCCATAGAACGAAGATTATGCCAAAATTGTTTAGATTTTAAAGCAGGATCAAGTTTGCGGGAGTAATACTCGCGTTTAGCGGAGATAACCTTACTAGTGATGAGATTACGAAGCTTTTTGTATTCGCTTAGGTAGCCAGGGATCTTAGTCCTGCGATAACGTCTGTACATGGACTCGCGCTGCATTATCAAGTCGCGGATTTCACGCGAATACCAAAGACAAGGTGAAGACAGATTGCATCTTCTAGTAACCAAGAGAACACACCGATCATAGAGAGATCGAATAAAAGAGGTCAGGAGATCGACTTTAGTGTCAACACAGGTAGTGTTATATATATCGCCCCAAGGCACAGAAGAGGCTAGTTCGGAGAGCCGATTGAAATTGATGTTCTTATAATCGCGATAGGAAAATGACGTATGAATGGAAGACTGGCGAAAGGTAAAACGAATAGAGAGAAACAGAATATCATGATCGAGGAAGCTAGGGGGGGAAATTTGGTTGTGTTTTAACACAGAATCAATAAAGGTAGTAGATAGAACATCAAGTAGGGAAGGATTACAGCAATTCAGAAAAGTAGGAAGACGATTAAGAATATGTAAGTCCAAAGATGCGAGAAAAAATCTAAGCGAGTTTGCACGTGAATTGTCCCTAAGCAGGTTAACATTTAAGTCCCCAGCAACCATTATATTGTCATATTGAACAGAGAAACGTGAAACAAAGTTGTGAAACTCAACAGCAACATCGGAGTTAAATATATTAGGGGGACAGTATACATTGACGACAACACATTTATCATATTTAGATTTTATCTCAACTGCAATGAACTCAAATTGAGAGCCACTCGATTTACCAACAACTCTAGATAGAAGTATAGAGGATACATATATGGCAACCCCACCACCAGTACGACCAACACGATCATTGCGATGCAGCGAAAAGCCAGATAGGGAAACAAAAGAGGAAGGGACTTCAGGTTTAAGCCAAGTCTCACTTACTAGCAGAACATGTATTTTAGTACGGTGGCACATATACCTAAGCTCGTCCATTTTGTTTTTTAAGCTCCTCGCATTCATAGTGCATATATTCAGTCCAGAAGTGGAGGAACAGAGAATATTGAGTAGCATTCCCACATTGCACAGCCGATTAGAAGAACGATTCATTAATAAATTTTATCATAACGCACAACCAAGAATACAGAAGGAACCACAAGGAAAATATCTAGAAAGCGGAGGAAAATAGAAGGGGAAGAGATGTAAAAGAAAGCGGAAGAAACCAATAAAAAAAGAAGATAGAGAGAAACAACACAGTGAGGAGGAAATCTATTAAACCTTAATATTAAAAAATAATACTTAAAAATACTGCTACTAATACTAGCTATCATCATTATCAAGCATAGATTGTTGATGATGACCCAGTGGCGAGGAGCTGCTCCAAAACTTCTTCACTGTGATCCAGGAGTTGACGCAGGGTTGGCTGCTTCAGTCAGGTCGAGTGCCGAAGTAAATATTTGGGCCCGCTTATTTTTTGCTATTTGTACATAAACTAAGCCGCGACGAGTAAAAACAGATGAGACAAAGATTCCTCTTAAGGAGGTTCCGCGCCGTCCGCAGTATATCGCTGTTTTTCGACGTTAGGCTTTCATTAACATAAACCAGGCTATTAGTTGAATAGCCCAAGTTCAGCTTATTCAGCATTAAAGTACCATGCTGGCGATGATGTTTCATGTTGATTAATGTCCCCTGTACCCGAATGACCATGCTTCCCCTCTTACGTGGTTCCAAGCCATGTGTAATTGGACCTTTTCTTTGTAAATTAACGTTATCCATCTGAAATAAAAAAGGCATTAAATACCCTAATACCCCGGCTTCACCGCCAAATTTTCGCAAGTTCGAGCATATTAGTCTACTGTACTTTAAAATTTCCTGATTTCCCATACATTTTTCACATTTTAAAGTCAGGAAAAAATGCCTGCTTTGGGCCTACAGAACATGAAATTGAGTTTCAAAGTAAAAGCTCGCTCAAAAGAGAGTAAAAAATTGGAATATTTCCATGGCAACTGATGTATTATTACATGACAGTTAAAGTAAGAGCTTTGAAAAAATAAACATGGATCAAAAAAGGAAGTATAGATGTCTGTCAATGAATAAATATATACTCAATTACATTTATTTTATAATAGGTATTATTAAATAAAAAATTTAAATCCCACAAAGCATTGAAAATTCCATTTTCCATCTCTATAAAGGAGCTTTCAAATGTAATACGTCACACACGAAGCTTTCTCTACTGAACAATGCCGGTGAAGCCACTTTTGCATATTGAAGTGAACTTGATTAAAATTAGGGCGGTGAAGCCGGGGTATAACGGTGATTCGGTGATTGGACCTTGAGAAGACAAATTCGACTGATAACCAAGGAAAATTCCTTGCCGTGATAGAATTGAACACCATAAGCGATATAGTATACTAAATGTATGGTTAGATCCATGGCGGTCCTTTCAAAAGGGCGGATTACCGTTTTCTTTACAACCGCCTCGACATGGGTATCAAATGAAATGGAATGATAAGTAGAATACAATAAGCAATATAGTATACTCAATAAATAGTTAGATCCACCACGGCCATCTCAAGAGGACGCATTACCATTTTCTTCACCATCCCCTCGACATGGGTATCAAATGAAAGGGTATGATAAGTAGAATACAATAAGCTTCGTCGTAACATCTATATCGGCGGTCTGAACAGGGCGGGTTACTACTTCTTCGCCACCCCCTCAACATGGGTATCAATTGAAAGGGTATCATAAGTAGAATGCCATAAGCGATATAGTCTACTCAATATATGGTTAGATCCATGGCGGTCATCTCAAGAGAGCGCATTACCATTTTCTTTACAAGCCCGTCGACATGGGTATCAACTGAAATGGAATGATAAGTAGAATATAATAAGCAATATAGTATACTCAATAAATAGTTAGATCCACCGCGGCCATCTCAAGAGGATGCATTACCATTTTCTTCACCACTCCCTAGACATGGGTATCAAATGAATGGGTATGATAAATAGAATACAATAAGCTATGTCGTAAAATCCATATCGGCGGTCTCAAGAGGGCGTATTACTACTTCTTCACCACCCCCTCAACACGGGTATCAATTGAAAGGATATCATGAGTAGAATACCAGAAGCGATATAGTATACTCAATGTATGGTTAGGTTCATGGCGGTCATCTCAAGAGGGTGGATTACCATTTTCTTCACAACCCCTTTCGACATGGGTATCAAATGAAAAGGAATGATAAGTCTTCTTCTTCTTCTTCTTGATAAGTAGAATGATAAGTAGAACACAATAAGCAACATAGTATACTCAATAAATAGTTAGATCCACCGCGGCCATCTTAAAAGGACGCATTACCATTTTCTTCACCACCCCCTCGACATGGGTATCAAATGAAAGGGTATGATAAGTAGAATACAATATGCTTTATCGTAAAATCTATATCGGCGGTCTCAACAGGGCGGATTACCACTTCTTCGCCACCCCCTCAACATGGGTATAAATTGAAAGGGTATCATAAGTAGAATACCATAAGCGATATAGTCTACTCAATATATGGTTAGATCCATGGCGGTCATCTCAAGAGAGCGCATTACCATTTTCTTTACAACCCCGTCAACATGGGTATCAACTGAAATGGAATGATAAGTAGAATACAATAAGCAATATAGTATACTCAATAAATAGTTAGATCCACCGCGGCCATCTCAAGAGGACGCATTACCATTTTCTTCACCACTCCCTCGACATGGGTATCAAATGAAAGGGTATGATAATTAGAATACAATAAGCTATGTCGTAAAATCCATATCGGCGGTCTCAAGAGGGCGTATTACTACTTCTTCACCACCCCCTCAACACGGGTATCAATTGAAAGGATATCATGAGTAGAATACCAGAAGCGATATAGTATACTCAATGTATGGTTAGGTTCATGGCGGTCATCTCAAGAGGGTGGATTACCATTTTCTTCACAACCCCTTTCGACATGGGTATCAAATGAAAAGGAATGATCAGTAGAACACAATAAGCAATATAGTATACTCAATAAATAGTTAGATCCACTGCAGTCATTTCAAGAGGACGCATTACCATTTTCTTCACCACCCCCTCGACATGGGTATCAAATGAAAGGGTATGATAAGTAGAACACAATAAGCTATGTCGTAAAATCCATGGCGGCCGTTGTATTATGTTTAACAATATTTTATTGAAAGTTGTGCTCAATAGAAACTTACTCCTTTTTCGAGCGAATCTGAAACGCCTGGCGTCGCCGAGTTAGCAATTTTTCTGGAAAAAACTCCTTAGTTGCAGTTTTTTGCCATAAATCTTAAAAAAATTAAAAATCATAGAAAAAATTAAAAACAAAAGGGTTTATGATTGGATATGGTAAAGAGAGTCTTAGGACCAACGTGGGAGTTTTTCTTTTGGCGCAGTTACAAATTTAACTTTTTAAATTCACTTAATTGCAAAATGCATTTGACTTTGACGACACATAACTCTGGCAGTTGGTGGGTTGAAGCCTTAACTTTTACCGTTTCACATAGGCGGGAGTATTCTGCGTAGACTGGGCCTTATTCAAGAAAACCTCTCAAGGGTTACAACAATACAGGGTGATATGTAAACCTCTACCAAAAAATTTCAAACTGAATGATTTGATATTTGACAGTAATTTTAACAGTTTTCAAAAACTATATCAAAAATTCATCTAGAGACAGATTAATAGCTAACTAAAAGACGAACATTTAAAAAAAAACATGAGTACAGAAACTCAAATTTTCGGTCCGTTAGAATAAATTGAATAGAAAAATTGTATTTTTTTGAAAAAAAAAAAATGAGACTTTTTGTTAAAAAAAAAAAAAAACCAAAATGAAATTTCAATATCCGGCTAGAGGGATCGATAGGTAAATTCAAGATGAATATTTAAAAAAAACAGTGGGTGTGTGTACTTATGTACACGCATTAGAAGTTATACTTCTTTGGCGTGATTTTAAGACTAATTTTTAATTTCTACACAAATATTTTATTGGATTCTTTCTATTTTCGTGCGTTGGAAGGTGCAAGCATTATGATGCCGACACGCTTAAGGATGTCGGTTATACCGTATTCTAATCCTAACTAAAATCACCAATTAGTTGGGACATTAGGCCTAATTACAATTATCTTAAGATGGGCTTAAGATGCCTCATGAATTTCTCTTAAGACTGGCTAATTTTCTACCAAAACGTAATGAATGTTAAGCTTAATATGCATCGCAAAGCTGGATCAGCATTTATTTACCTGATAATACTACTGGTACTTCTAAGCCCAACTCACTTCTTTTTTGTTCATTTCCGCCTTAAGGAATTTAGCTTCTCCTCCACTTTAGTCAGTAGATCAAACGATCGTACCATTATAGTCTAAGACGTTCGTTGCTCTTAGCCGTGCCTTTAGCTGTAGGTTACAGTGCAGCAGTTTGCTCGGCTAATCTCCGGCAATCCAAAAGGACATAGTCTGTGTCTTCTGTCACAATGAGGAATTCCAGGCATTGCGTAGACTCATTTTGCCGGTATGCTCTCGTAACTCACCTGTGGGTTCATCGACCTTGAGTAGATTCATTCTACTTCCTTTGCCACTACTGAAATAAACGTCACTTCCAAATTCTGTTCACTTCCCTAGCTTCTTCTTTTAGTTGTTACTCAATTAAATTGAGTGGGTTAGTGTAATTGATATGATACGACGAGTTTCATACTAAGTACATTAATGTATCGGCAAATACAGCATCAACGCTTCCAACAACACTCCGAACCTGTCCAAACACCATCGTTGGACGCTTTAAGGTACAAACAGATTGGCGCGAATTTTGTCGCGGAGGCGGTGTCCGTGGCGGCAAAATCGATTAAAATACACGCATCACCATATATGCTACCACAAAAGCGCGGAGGCGACTTGTCGCGCGGACAAATTCGAGCTAAATATTTCGAATTCTGCCAGTGGTACCAACCATGACGAGCTGATTTAGTACACATTTTTTGCTTTGAACTGCTGTCTGCCTGCAAATTGACAATTTGTTCGCGGCGGTTATTTTTAAATTTAATTCGTGTTTTTTTTAGTTTTTTAATGCAATTATGCACCAATTATGGGGCATAAAAAAGACTGTGTTGCAGGTATTTAAAACTAATTATTGTAATAAAATCAAACAAAAACAGTCAACAATAAAAAATTTTTGTCTCTATTTAGCAACTCAATGTGACGATTAATTTAAGCTTTTGGAGGTACTTCAAGTTTAGTTTTTAGTGAAATGTTTATATTTATCCCAGAGGAATTTAACATAGCATTAAAAACTATAAAATTACGGAGATGGAGGAAAAACAGGAGCCGAAATACAAGTAAAGTATTAAATTAATTTCTGGGAAAGTTTTTAGTTAAAGTTTTTGGTCAGATAAAATTTGAATTAAAACATGCTGAGGGTTCAAGCTGGAAATATTGATGATAGATATTTTAGGCGGAAACGTGGAAGGAGAATTTTTTATTACTTTCTAATGATGTAATGTAGGTACATAGAAGCAGGTGGTATTAAATAGGTAAAAATAATTTTTTTTTTAAAACTACACAATTACAATCACTAGCAACGTTTGAAATTTTAAAATCAACTGATATGGAATTTTTAAAACTAAGCTATTTAAGTGATTTTAGGCAAGTCCTATAAATGGGAAAAACAATTCCGAAAAAACCCACCCTTTTATTTTAATTTTGCGGGTAATATTCGGTGAATGGAAAATACCATTAGCAGCCCAATGTAAACAACAAATCGCATATTGTTTACTTACAGGTAAACTTATATAATGTAATATCATAAATCAGGTCCTGGAACTACCCTCTTTCAAATCAAACCATTTAATTTTTAAATTCTAAGTAATTTTGGGTACATGGGAAAATGTCATTAGGCAGTTCAATGTAAAAAACAAACCGCCCATCTCCTACTTGAAGGTAAAATTATCTAATTTAGTACCATAAATCAAGTCATGGAACCACCCTCTTTCAATAACCCCTTAGTTTTTAAATTTCAGGTAATTTTCTGTAAATGGAAAAATATTATCTAACACCTCAATTCTTCCTTTTTTAATTCTAAGTAAATTTTGCTTTATTCAAATATTAAAAAAAAAAGAAAAAAAACAATATACGAAAATATTGAAAATAGCTTAAATTTTTATTTCTAGGTAAGAGCACAGTTATAATTAAGGATCATGTGTTTTCACATAATAAATAATTAAAAAAGTACAAAATAAATTCATTAAATTATATTTACATTAAAAACTTCAAATTAATTTTTTTAAATTCCATCGTCCGTTAAATTCCGTTAAATTGTCCGCGCCGCACCAATCTGTTAGCTAAGGCGGAATCTAAAATCCGTCGAGCGGCACGGCAAAAGTTGTCGCGCCCATCTGCTTCTACCTTAACATTGGACATTCGTAGTTCGAGTAGCGGCCACACAATGAGTTCTACCATCAAACGTCCAACGTTGGAAAGTGCTCATAGCATAGTTTAGAGCCGGCTTTAGCTGAAAACTAGGATATGTAATTTATTTTCCTCCATAGCCTCTGGGTAAAAACCTCCTCACCCACGGACATCGTGAAAGGACTTTGGCTACGAATTTTCATATGCCCATATAATAATAAACTTAATAGCTAAGGGATTGGAGTTGCAATGCTTGCCCTTTATAGCATCTACCCCTTCGCCTATATCGTCCGCAGGCCGTACCAGAACATCAAAATTGGCAGCGTGCAGTAAATTAGGGCATGAGATAAAAATGCAGCACGCTGCAATCAAAAGTATTTCAATTGGCTGAGACTGGTAAAATGACAAGCAAAGCAGCGTGCTGCATGTTCATATCATGTCTTAAATTTGCAGTACGCTGCATATTTGAGGTTCTGATAGGGCCTCCAGCAAACCCATCGTAGCTATAGGTCTGGAAGAGGTCTACATTTGCTTGAATGGAGGACATTTCTCGTGTAATAACATAGTGGAGCCAAGTTTTTAAGTTTATTTTTGCAATAAAAAGTTGTAAAATATGTATTGTATTTTATCACTTTTTTCTGCACCTGGATTGCCAGTGATTAGTGTTTCAGTGATTGAATTAAAACAATTTCAAAAAATTGAGTGAACCAATATGTTTTAATGGTTTAATTGTGAAGGTGACCAATTTTGTTTACATTCGCTGTGGTTTTGTCGAGTTATTTTAGGGCAAAAATGTTGAATTTGTGTGGTTATTGAGTTAAAAATGAATTTAAAGTGATTAAAGCTTGTTAAAGAATAATTTTTAAAAATATTAAAGCAGAAAAATGTGTTGGAAAAAGTTCAAAATTTTTGTTGTTCATGTTGTGTGGTGGTACTTTCACTCATGTTTTAATAACCATTCCGTAATAATTTTTAACCATTTTAAATTCACTTTTAATTTCATTACCACATAAATCCAACATTTTTTCCCTAAATTAACACGAAAAAACCACCATGAATGTAAACAAAACTGGTCACCTTATCAATTTCATTCAATTTATTCACTCGGATCACTAACTAACTTATCACCGGTAATGCACGTACAGTAGAAAATGTTAAAATACAATATTTTGCCACTTTTTACAAGTTAAAAACTTGGCGAGTCTATGATATTACACTACGAGTTGGAGAAATTGCATTCCATCCAGTAAAACCCCTCACCCACAAATAGCACACAATAAACACTACGAATCTTCCTATGCCTAAGGCTAAGAACATAGTGAAGCAGAGCAGCGATGCGAGTGGAGAGCAAAGCGGCGAAATTAAATGAGTGAACTCCTGTTAATACGCACATAGTGGAGCATACTGAAGCGAGGTTACATCGCTGTTATAAACGAGCAAAGCGACGAGTTCAAACAATTTTGATTTCTAAGCTATCATCGCTGTTAAAATAGTTGCTTAAAATGGATACAGAGGCATTTCTAAGTAAAGTTTTTGTTAAAAATCCATTATGGGATTCTAAACATCACAATAGTTTCATATTAGACAAATTATGCAATGCTGTGGCTTTTTAATGCACTTTTTATATTTTTACTGAAAAATATTTAAATAGCAAAAGACAAACCCCTTACAGATTTTCAATTCATTTCATTCAAGCATTTAGGACAGTTTCACTTATCGTAAAATTCTTTGGTAATTTGGTTAAACATACTCTTTGCGGTAACTTCTATATGAACTGGTTGTAATATTTCCCAAATAGCTTCTATGGTTTCTAATACAATTGATGACACAGCACGATTCAAAAAGTGAAGCTGATACTTTTAAAGGATGATCCTGTGGATCCTTATAAAAAATCCATTATAATTTCGAATACTTTCTGCTCGATTTAAAACGCGTCACTATGTGTTAGACACTCTTTTATAAGCGCGACATCCATTTGCCGCTTTGTTCTCCGCTTTCATCGGTGCTTTGCTCTCTGCTTCACTATG
The DNA here is from genome assembly GCA_949987705.1 of Thereva unica. Classification (NCBI taxonomy): domain Eukaryota; kingdom Metazoa; phylum Arthropoda; class Insecta; order Diptera; family Therevidae; genus Thereva; species Thereva unica. The sequence continues at coordinate 157,450,103 of OX465281.1, read as the reverse complement.
TCTTAGCCTAAGAAAAACCAAACATACGCTTAGCTGATGACTCGAACATGAAATTTATTTCCCTCCATAGCCTCAGCATAAAAACCCCTCACCCATCGACATCGTGAATCGGCATCGGCTGTGAGTTTTCATATGCCCATAGTAATCAATGAACGTCAAGCTAGCGGCGAAGCAAGCGGCGGTTGCACTGAAAAGGGCCGTGAATTTGTAATTAAGCTCAAAAACGCTGGCTGGAAAATTTTTAATCCTATTTCCTTCAGAACCATGGAACTATCCTGAAATTTTTACACAATCTTCCTAACACATATAGATACATAAAACGAATAATTTAAATGAGGGACATTAGCTTTTTATTTTTAAATAGAGTTGAGTTTTAACTTCGCCGCTTTTCCGTGCAACCGCCGCTAGCGAATATCACCTCTGCTCAAGAAATCTGCAAGTTTTGAAGCAGAGATTGGCATGTATATGTCATCAAGAAAACTGACATTTTAGGGTTTGACGAACGTTCGTTAAGTTTGTTCGCCTATTTACGTGGATGTAAGAAATTATGAAGCAATCACAAATGAATATTAAATAAAGTGAATTTCGAATCATTCATTTCTACGTGATTATAGGGATGCACTGTCAAAATTTCAGCCCTTCAGCTTCGGAGGTTTGGGTTAACCCCATTTCATCCCCTTTGGGGGTGCATTTCGAGTAATCGCCTCTTAGTGGATGTCCACGTCATTATAGGGATGCACTGTCCAAATTTCAACCCTGTAGCTCCAGTAGTTTGGTAACCCCATTTCACCCCTTTAGGGGATGAATTTCGAAAAATCGCTTCTTAGTAAATGTCCACTTCATTATAAATATGCACTGTCAAAATTTCAGCCGTTTAGCTCCAGCGGTTGGCTTAACCCCATTTAACCCCCTCAAGGGATGAATTTCAAAAAATCGTTTCTTAATGGATGTCCACGTCATTAAGGGGATGGTTCAAAATTTCAGCCCTATAGTTCCAGCGGTTTGGGTAAACCCCATATCACCCTCTTAGGGGATAAATTTCGAAAAATTGCCTTATAGTGGATGTCCACTCCATTATAGGGATGCACTGTTAAAATTCCAGCCCTATAACTTTAGCGGTTTGGATAAACCCCATTTCACCCCCTTAGGGGATGAATTATGAAAAATCGCTTCTTAGTGGATGTTCACGCCATTATAGGGATGCACTGTCAAAATTTCAGCCCAATAGCTCCAGCGGTGTGGGTAAACCCCCATTTCACCCCCTTAGGGGATAAATTTCGAAAAATCGCCTTATAGTGGATGTCCACGCCATTATAGGGATGCACTGTTAAAATTTCAGCCCTATAACTTTAGCGGTTTGGATAAACCCCATTTCACCCCCTTAGGGGATGAATTTTGAAAAATCGCTTCTTAGTGGATATTCACGCCATTATAGGGATGCACTGTCCAAATTTCAGCCCTATAGCTCAAGCGGTGTGGGTAAACCCCATTTCAACCCCTTAGGGGATGAATTTCGAAAAATCGCTTCTTAGTGGATGTCCACGCCGTTATAGGGATGCACTGTCAAAATTTCAGCCCTATAGCTTTAGCGGTTTGTAAAAACCCCATTTCACACCCTTAGGGGATGAATTTCGAAAAATCGCTCTTTAGTGGATGTCCACGTCATTATAGGGATGCACTGTTAAAATTTCAACCCTATAGCTCCAGCGGTTTGGATAAACCCTATTTCACCCGCTTAAGGGATGAATTTCGAAAAATCGCTTTATAGTGGATGTCCACTCCATTATAGGGATGCACTGTCCAAACTTGGCCCTATAGCTTTAGCGGTTTGTAAAAACCCTATTTCACACCCTTAGGGGATGAATTTCGAAAAATCGCTCTTTAGTGGATGTAAACGTCATTATAGGGATGCACTGTCCAAATTTCAGCCCTATAGCTTTAGCGGTTTGTAAAAACCCCATTTCACACCCTTAGGGGATGAATTTTGAAAAATCGCTTCTTAGTGGATGTTCACGCCATTATAGGGATGCACTGTTAAAATTTCAGCCCTATAGCTCCAGCGGTGTGGGTAAACCCCATTTTACCCCCTTAGGGGATGAATTTCGAAAAATCGCTTCTTAGTGGATGTCCACGCCATTATAGGGATGCACTGTCAAAATTTCAGCAATATAGCTTTAGCGGTTTGTAAAAACCCCATTTCACATCCCTAGGGGATGAATTTCGAAAAATCGCTCTCTAGTGGATGTCCACGTCATTATAGGGATGCACTGTTATAATTTCAACCCTATAGCTCCAGCGGTTTGGATAAACCCTATTTCACCCGCTTAAGGCATGAATTTCGAAAAATCGCTTTATAGTGGATATCCACGTCATTATAGGGATGCACTGTCAAAATTTCAGCCCTATAGCTTTAGCGGTTTGTAAAAACCCCATTTCACACCCTTAGGGGATGAATTTTGAAAAATCGCTCTTTAGTGGATGTCCACGTCATTATAGGGATGCACTGTTAAAATTTCAACCTTATAGCTCCAGCGGTTTGGATAAACCCTATTTCACCCGCTTAAGGGATGAATTTCGAAAAATCGCTTTATTGTGGATGTCCACTCCATTATAGGGATGCACTGTCCAAATTTCAGCCCTATAGCTTTAGCGGTTTGTAAAAACCCCATGTTCACACGAACATGAACATAATTCAAATACAACATAATAAATAAAATCATAAAATGAAATACAAAAAAAAGCGAAGAACAAAAATAGTCAAATGAAGTACAAAAAAAACGAGACCTTGACATTGGCACCACACGCTGCAATAATGCACAATAGTCAACGGCACTTACCAGTTTGGAAATTGCGGGAGGCTGTTGTTGGCTTGAAGACTGCAACCGGCTTCAGTCTGCAGTGACAAGTTGTGGTGCGCGGAATAAATTTAATTGACGATTGATTGATAAGTGAAGAATAAATACTGAGAAAATTTGTGCTAAATCGAAGAGGAAGCGGAAAGGATAAATTCTTTAATATTTAATATATAAATTTTATATTTTTCTTCTTATAGCTTCAATATTTTTGAAGGTGGGTGAATTGAGTGCATTCATATGACCTTTGGTTGAAGGGATCACTCACATGCCGACCTTAATTTACCTTTGTTTTAATTATAAGAATAAATGCGGTCTGTAGGTTATAATTTATGAATTCTTGTGTGCTCTTTTTATGAATAAATTTTAACGTGGAATTAATTTAAAGAATTTTTTTATTTATTTAAACAAATTTTGGTGGTGAAATCAAGTGATAATTCAGCAAACATAATTCATACACATTTTTTGGTCCTTCGAGCCGGATTTTCATTTGATCATCATTAAATTGTTTTAAATATGTTTCGCTACCTGACACCGGAAACATAATTTGGATTTTCTACTAAGAGTGCATCGATCGCCCTCATTTCGAATTGCAAATCGATTGCAATAATCAATTGCGCGTGCACAATTGCTGATCGCCTAAATTACCTTAATTATGACAAAAAGGACAATTCGGCAATTTTGCGCGATCGCGGATTGAGGTGCGCGTGCGATGCATTCAGAAAAATCAAAGAGACAACAACCAGTCTGGAACTCAAAATTATCACCGCCGGATGGATTAGCGCCGCGCCGCGTCTATTATCAATAATTATTAACTTTCTTTTTTTTTATATAAAGTTTTAGTAAATTTGTTCAGTAAAGTTCTTAACTTTCCCTTTTTTGTAAAGTTTGATTAAATTTGGTGTAATAAAGTTCTTATTGTTGCTACATACTAATAAAAAACAAAAGCATTTCATTACAAAATCCCGGTATTAATTTCATGGTCCTTCGAGCCGGATCTTTGTAAATATCAGTGCGAAGTGTTTGTGACTTTTGACAATAAGTGTGATTTTCAACAAGTTTAAAACTTTCATCAAGAACAGCTTTACTATCAGCCCGGTACATCCCGAGGAGAAGAGCTTCAACGTTTAACTTCAACCGTTGAACAAATTGTAAGTACCTATCCCTTTTCCTTTTTTTACTATTATTGAAAAATAACTAAGTGTACTGTGTGTCCCTGAATAACAAATGTGTATCCCTGAAGTGTGAAGTAATATAAAAAAAAGTCATTATCCGTTGAGTTGAGTTTAATCTAAATTTATTGCGGTCGTGTAAACAAACAAAGAAATGGAAGGAACAAGCTCTAACGCAAACCCTGACTACGATAAGGCAACTTCAGTTCATGCGCTTTTACAACTACAAATATCTTTAATGGAGCAAATGAACAAATTTGTCAGGAACACGAGGAAAACCGCGCTAATTAAGAGAACACACGGTTATTATCTCGGTCGTGTCAATGGCTGGCATGACCTGTGGGGAAAGTTCTCCGCTACTGATCGATCCTTGACCTCACTAAAAACTGATCAAGACGATGAGGCACCATATTTCAAGGAAAATCATTACGATCAGTACGAAGAACTCTTTTTCGATTTCAAAGGTGAGCTAGTTGACAAATTGAGCACCTTTGAAAAAGATCATAAGGAAAGTGGTGAACAGAATCCTACAAAGACAAATCCCTCGACTCCCGCTGTACAATTGCCAAACATAACGCTCCCTAAATTCTCGGGCAATTATGCTGACTGGGTTAGTTTCCGGGATTTGTTTAATTCACTCATCGATTCCAACGAATCTCTAGCCAGTGTGCAAAAATTACATTACCTTAAAGCAAACGTAGTGGGAAATGCGGCCAAGGTTATCCGACAGTATAATATTACCAATGAAAATTATAAAACGGCGTGGCGCGCATTAACCGACAGATATGAAAACAAACGTGTGCTCATATCCACTCAACTGCGGGCATTGACTTCGCAGACCAAAATAAACAATGAATCAGCTAATGCAATTAAGGCAATGATCGACACTACGACCGAATGTTTGGCGTCGCTAGGTAACCTGGAGGTATCTGTCGCTGAATGGGGCCCCCTTTTGATTCATTTACTGACACAAAAGCTCCCTCCAGAGACGCATAAGGCATGGGAGGAGAAAATCTCAAACCAAAGTAATTACCCAACATGGGAAATGCTGAAAGGCTTTCTAGAAACTAGATTCCGTACACTGGAAGCTCTGAGTGAAGTGCGAACGAAAGAAAATCCTCCACATAAAAAGCAAGAAACGGGTAATGTCAACATACAAAGTTTCTATGTAGGTCAAATAACATGCAAAGTATGTCAGGAAAAACATTCGGTGCGGTCTTGCAAAAGCTTTTTAAACAGCGATCCCCCAGAACGGTTGCGAATCGCAAAATCCAAAGGTTACTGCATAAATTGCTTAGGAGAATTTCACTCGGTCAAAAAATGTCTCAGCAAATCTAGATGTGGTAAATGCCGAGGAAAACACCACACATTGCTGCATCTTCCAACAATAAACAAACAGGAACCGAGTTCTAGCACGCAGCCGGCCAAGGCTAAATTCGAACATAGATCTGAAAGTGAAGCAACTTCAGAAGGCTTTACCAGGGTCGCTGCTCATTTTATTAACGAGAACCACCCGGTTATGCTGGCCACAGCTGAAATAGAAATGGAGGGTCCTGATGGAGTTGTTAAGGGGCGTGCATTAATTGACCCTGGCTCCCAAGTAACATTCATTACCTCTTCCATTGTATCGCAACTGAATTTAGAAACCGAACCCGCCCCGATCGTAGTCACAGGTGTTGAAGAGAAGGAAATCACCAGAGCAACGCGAGCTGCCAATTTAACGATTCTTTCAACGAAGTTCCCTTCTAGAGTTCCGACATCAGCTTTTGTTTTAGAAACCTTGACAGATTTGCTTCCGTCAGTGCCACTTACCAAATTTTCCTGGGATCACTTGGAAAACTTAGACCTCGCAGATCCAAACTTCGATGTACCAGCAAGGGTAGATATGATCATCGGGGCTGACATTTATCCACTTATCATATGTGATGGTCTAAGAAAGGGTCCGCACGGTACCCCTGTAGCACAGAACACCATATTTGGTTGGATCTTAACAGGAAAAGCTTCTTCGACCACGAACAGAACTCCGAAGGTAAGGTCCTATAATATCACCTGTTCTCTGGATGATCAGCTTAAGAAGTTTTGGGAAATTGAAGAAGTCTCACCACCACAGAAAACCTCTACAGATGATCAGCGATGTGAAGAAATTTACAAAACCACACATCGTCGCAACCCCGATGGATCTTATGTAGTTCGTTTACCTTTCAAGGAAAATGGTCCAGAACTCGGGGAATCCAGGCTAATTGCATTAAAACGCTATCTTTCCACCGAAAGAAATAACGAAAGGAAGGAAGTACTCAAGGAGTACAATAAGGTATTAAAGGAGTATATCACATTTGGGCATATGGTGGAAGTGCCAACATCTACTAATCACACGCTTAATCACACGTATTATCTCCCGCATCATGCAGTAATAAAGCCCTCAAGCACGACGACGAAGTTAAGGGTAGTTTTCGACGCCTCATGCAAATCGTCAAATGGAAAATCGTTGAATGATAACCTTCTAGTGGGCCCCACGTTACAACATGACATTACACTTATTATTTTAAAATGGAGACTCCACAGATACGTTTTCACTGCCGACATTGAGAAAATGTATCGGCAAATATTTATTCACCCGGATGACTCTGAGTTCCAACGGATTTTGTGGAGAGACAATCTCAACTCCCCCATTAAGGAATATGCGTTAAAAACGGTCACTTTCGGTGTCAACTGTGCTCCCTATTTAGCGATCCGAACATTGCAACAGCTGGCTGAAGATGAAAGGGCCAATTTTCCCCGTGGTTCAAGCTGTCTTCTTAATGACTTCTATGTTGATGACGTCTTAACAGGAGGAGACACCATAGAAGAAACGAAATCTCTCCAAGCTGAAATCACCGCCTTATTAGCAAAAGGTCACTTCCCACTGAGAAAATTTGCATCTAACGATTCCCGAATATTAGAACATATCCCGAACACCAGCAAATCTGAGGAGGCGCTAAAGGTGCAATTTTCAGAAGACACCGTCCTAAAAGCTTTAGGAATCTATTGGGATCCCAAAGCCGATGAATTTCAATACAAGGTGGCGTTAATTGAAGAAAATAATTGGACAAAGCGCCGTATTTTATCTATTATCGCAAAACTCTTTGATCCGCTTGGATGGGTGAGTCCTATCATCATACAAGCAAAAATCTTTATGCAAAGACTGTGGACTACCCGTATTGACTGGGATGAAGAAATTCCAGAATATCTTAGATCCGATTGGATAAACTTTATAAGCGCGTTACCTCATATTGAGCAACTACGAATACCACGGTGGGTAAATAGTTACACAGCATCCACAGTAGAACTGCACGGATTTTGTGACAGTTCGGAAAAAGCGTATGCAGCTGCCGTTTATTTACGAGTTCTTGACCATGATAATAATCCAATAGCTCACCTTTTGGTATCTAAAACAAAGGTTGCCCCTATCAAAACAATTTCTTTACCACGATTGGAACTGTGTGGTGCTGTCCTATTATCTAGATTGATAAAGTCTTTGCAGCAGTCTTATATTAAGGACTGTAAGACCATCCTATGGACCGACTCTACAATAGTTCTATCATGGATTCGCAGTCTACCTCATCGATGGAAGTCATTCGTAGCAAACCGGATCACCGAAATCATTGAAAACTCGGGAAATGCAGACTGGCGACACGTTCCTTCACAAAATAACCCTGCGGATCTCGCCTCACGAGGTGTGTCCCCTTTACAATTAAAAGACCACGATCTTTGGTGGAGAGGTCCCTCTTGGCTCATAAAACCTGAGAGTGAGTGGCCTAAAGAACCACATTCAACCTTGACGGAAGACCACCCAGAGGAAAAGAAAAGATTAAAAACTTTCCATTTAACCACCATTAGCGAGCATATCATAGAACGATTCTCTAATCTGACGCATGCACTAAGAACCATCGCTTACTGTCGAAGGTTCGTAGATAGATGCCAAAAGTTAAAGGCCTACCCCAATTTCGTTCTAGTCCCAAGTGAAATTCATAAAGCCAGACAAACATTAATAAGAGTGACCCAAATGACAGCGTACGCTAGTGAAATTGAGTGCTTAAAGGCAAACCAAAATTTACCACGAAAAAGCTCACTATTGGCGTTAAACCCATTTCTCGACGATCAACTCATTCTAAGAGTGGGAGGAAGGTTAGAACATTCCGATTTACCCTTCGAAGAAAAACATCCTATTATTCTGCCTCACTCGGACAAGTTCTCAGAATTATTGATTGAGCAAATTCATAAGGACACGCTGCATGGAGGAATCCAACTGACCTTGTATACACTGAGACAAACCTATTGGATTCCTCGTGCAAAACAGATTATAAAACAAAAAATACATCAATGCACTACTTGTTCTCGCTGGCGAAAGGAAGAGACAGCTACCATTATGGGCCAACTACCAGCCGATCGAATAACTCCCTGCCGACCATTTACTTGCACAGGCGTTGATTATGCTGGACCCATACTAATCAAAACAAGGAAAACTAGAAATGCACCTAGCACTAAGTGTTATATAGCAGTTTTCGTCTGCCTTGTAACAAAAGCTACTCATCTTGAACTTGTAAGTGACTTAACTTCAGAGTGTTTCCTGGCCGCCCTACGCAGATTCTTCTCACGACGAGGACTTAGTAAAAAAATCTTCAGCGACAATGCAACCAACTTCGTGGGAGCAAAGAAAATTATCGATCTAGAAATGGACGAATTCATCAGATCCTACCAACAAATAGCAGCCGAATTGTATGCAAATAAGGGAGTAGAATGGCATTTCATACCGCCTCGTGCCCCACATTTCGGGGGCCTGTGGGAGGCAGCTGTCAAATCAATGAAACATCATCTACGACGAACAGTGGGACAGACTCTACTCACGTTCGAAGAACTAACAACGCTGTTAACTCAAGTAGAGGCAATAATGAATTCACGACCGCTTTGTGCTCTGTCCTCAGATCACAATGACATAAACCCCTTATCCCCAGGGCACTTTCTGGTGGGGAGCCCTCTGCTGAGCTTACCTGACAACAATTACGAAGAAAGGAAAATATCGCACTTATCCCGATGGAAACTAGTCGAAAAGATGCGTCAGGACTTCTGGAAAAGGTGGTCAACAGAGTATTTGCATCAGTTACAGCAACGACGCAAATGGAAGGAAATTAACAAGGAATTTAAGGTAGGAGATCTCGTGGTCCTAAAGGACGAGGGATCTCCTCCATCTTATTGGAAATTAGCTCGAATAATTGAGATCTTTCCAGGCAAAGATAATATAACAAGAGTTGTAAGAGTAAAAACTTCATCTGGGGAATTTAAAAGGCCTATTTCAAAACTGGCCCCTCTACCTTCGAATTCGGGAACTCCACCCTAACTTTAATGAGGTATACATCCCACAACACTAGTCTTACTTACTTAGATTATAAGCTGTAATAACTCATCGTAGTCACTTAAATTAACACAACTCTATTCCAATTCTTATTCCTAGACAGAATCATGACCTGGACTTCGTATGTTACATTTACATGTATGTTGCTAATCTTTTCAACTGAAACCCTCATTGTGTATGATTGTGGACACGAACGGATGAATCTAACTAAAATCTCCTTACTAAGCAGCCGGAATTGTGAAATTAAAGACATTCCAGTGGACCAAGTCAACGAAGACATCCAACTTCTACAACTGAGCGAGGTGGCTTCCATTCATGTTTACCAATGCAAGATTAACGTTTTACAGACAGTTCTCCATTGCGGGATGTTTAGCCATCTCTCCGTAGTGCCCGGAGGCATCAGCACCTTCATCTCCGAAATATAGTCCATTCAAAACGCGCGTTATGGTGTTCCAAAATAACACCGTTAAGAAAATCGAACCCTAAACGTTTTTGGGGTCGCTGATCACGAAAATCGAGGTCCCGCGGTCCCAAAATTAGGGCGTCACCCCTAAAAATGCAAAAAACACCCCTTTTTAGGGGGTTTTCGCGATTACTTCAATAATAATGAAAACTAATGCGATGAAATGCACTTTTTTTAATATTTATTTGCGAAGGGGGTAGATTTATACTAAATTTAGGCGAGCCTAATGGTAAGGGGTACCCCTAAAGGGTTGAAAGTACCCCTAAATTGGCGAAAAATGGAAAAAATTGTAAAAGAAATTTTTTTTTTCAAGTTTTTGCTTCAAATTCGATTGTGGGCGTACTGTCAGGCAGAAATAAATTATTTTCAACCCTTAGGGGGTTAAAACTACCCCTATAATATAGTTAATTGAAAACTAGGGGGGGTGTTCCAAAATAATACCGTTAAGAAAATCGAACCCTAAACGTTTTTGGGGTCGCTGATCACGAAAATCGAGGTCCCGCGGTCCTAAAATTAGGGCGTCACCCCTAAAAATGCAAAAAACCCATTTTTTAGGGGGGTTTCGCGATTATTTCGGTAATATGTAATGAAAACTAATGCACTTTTTTAAATATTTATTTGCGAAGGGGGTTGATTTATACTAAATTTAGGTGAGCTTAATGGTAAGGGGTACCCCGAAAGGGTTGAAAGTACCCCTAAATTGGCGAACAATGGCAAAAATTGTAAAAAAAAAATTTCAAGTTTTTGCTACAAATTCGATTGTGGGCGTACTGCGGGGTGGGTAAGGGACGTCAGCAAGCGTGCGGCGCAAGAGGCGCGGGCGGAACAGGGCGGATAGCGGCTGGCGGGTTTTTTTTTTTTTTTTATGTGAAAGACTAGAGTCACAGGAAACGCCCTTTATACTGTGTCGACAATCTATTTTCTTCATATAGAGTGCAATGTCGAACAGCAAGCTCTAGTCGGGGAAGAAAGGAACTGTCACAACCTACCAGCGATATTTTGCAGTCCACCTACTCCCACCATTACTGGCGACTTTGTCGTCGGGGCATCGAGAAACAACTCGCTGGAGTGTTATGCCTCCTGAAACGAGTTGAATCTCATCAACCAACCGATGACATGCGCTTTGGTGAAGCGGGGAAGGGCTAACTAAGGCTATGACAGAAGGAATCAGGAATGTAAAGAGGGAAGAAGAAAGAAGGAAAGTTATGTAGGTGGGAAAGTGGAAAAGGCGAAGGACCGTGGGGCTGGCCGGGATTCGAACCCGGGACCTCTGGGATAGTAGCCAGACGCCTTACTCCCTAGGCTACGGAGGCCCCCGTAGCTGGCAGAAGGAAAGAGGGTTAAAAAATTTCCAAATGTTTTAATAATATTTCATCAAATATAAAATTTTAATGCAAAACAATAAATTTCAATTTGTTCCAATTACAATTTTAATGTGGGGGTAGTTTTACCCCCTTAAGAGTTGAAAACATTAATTTTTTTGCTGATAATATCTTTTGAACCAAATTTCAAACAAAAAGCAAAAAAAAATTTGTTTCAATTTTTTTTATATAAAGTTGTTTTTATTATAGTAAGTTCGCCTTAATTTAGTATAAGTCAACCTCCTTCGCAAATAAATATTTAAAAAAGTGCATTAGTTTTCATTATTACTAAAATAATCGCGAAAACCCCCTAAAAAGGGTTTTTTTTGCATTTTTAGGGGTGACGCCCTAATTTTAGGACCGCGGGACCTCGATTTTCGTGATCAGCGACCCCAAAAACCTTTAAGGTTCGATTTTCTTAACGGTGTTATTTTGGAACTCCCCCCCCCCCTAGTTTTCAATTAACTATATTGTAGGGGTAGTTTTAACAGATTACCCTTTAGGGGTACCCCTTACCATTAAGCTCGCCTAAATTTAGTATAAATTAACCCCTTCGCAAATAAATATTAAAAAAAGTGCATTTCATCGCATTAGTTTTAATTATTGTTGAAATAATCGCGAAAACCCCCTAAAAAGGGGGGTTTTTTGCATTTTTAGGGGTGACGCCCTAATTTTGGGACCGCAGGACCTCGATTTTCGTGATCAGCGACCCCAAAAACGTTTAGGGTTCGATTTTCTTAACGGTGTTATTTTGGAACACCCCCCCCCCCGCGTTTTGAATGGACTAATAACCAAAGAAAGCTGTCTCCGAATTCATACCCATGGCACTTATCTTCTCCAAAATAATCGTATTTTAGCTAACATCAAAGCAAATTCGTCCTCACGATATTCAGAAGTAATTGCGGGATCCGTCGACGCAAAAGGAAATTGTGCCGGAGTTCCCTACACCTTCGGTTCCAACTCATGGGACAACGTAGTAGTGATGCACGCCTTGGAGATCACCATCACTGATTATGACAGTGTCGTTCGACTAGAAGACAACCATGCTGTGTTGCGAAATAACATCGTATGCCCATACATTAAGGGTATATGCACCGACCCAGAGTATGGTATGAGTTTCTGGGAAATGATCGCAGATTCAAGCTGTGAAAGCCTGCAATACGACGTTCTCTATCAAGGGTTAGCCATAAAAAGCCAAACTATTGGAAAGGGAGTGAATATTCGTACTCTGTATGCAGTACACAGCGGAGATATTATTTTTGCTTTGGAAGTGATTAAAACCGTTCCTGTGTGCAGATTTACAGGTTTCCAAACAGAACATCCGAGACTAGTGATCGTAGTGAAATCAGGACATGAATACTGGTTCCCCAAAAGACCAATTTCAACAGCTAATCTTGATCTCTTTACTTATATAAATTCGAAATTCGTTTACGTTGAGCGTCACATCAAAACACAGATGGAATCTATGTACAAACATATCATACTGAAGAAATGTGAATTGGAAAATCAGGTTTTGGAAACACAGCTAGCTATAGCTCAACATCATCCTGCTGAATTCGCATTAATGAGACTCAAAGAACCCGGCTTTACCGCGGTTCCCCGAGGAGAACTTATTTATCTTGTAAAATGTCAGCCAGTAGAAGCAAGTATTCGCAAAACCGTACGGTGCTATAATGAGCTACCGGTAACATACAATAATAAAAGTTACTTTATGGCACCTACCACTCACCTAATCCAAGAACACGGAACGGAAATTCCTTGCTCCCTCCTTATGAGCCCTGGATATCTTCTGCACGGCACCTGGTACGGCTTCAGTCCAGAAATTCACCGCTTGGAGAAGCCTGACTCCCTCACCGTATCAAACGAGGTGCCCTGGAACTACGAAGACCACACGCACCTCATAAAATCAGGAATCTACACAGCAGAATCTACGCAGAACCTTCGAAGACAAATAATGTATCCTGCAGAACGTCAGGCAATCGAGAACGTTCTGACCCAATCACTGTTAGGGCATGATACTGATACCCGGAATATTGACGTGCTAAATTTGTTCTCTACAGAACATCTTGGAAAAATAACAGCATACTTGAAGGGGACCTGGTGGGGATTGTCGCACTTTGGAATCTTTAGCGCTAGTATTTTCGGCATATTTATCATCATTCGAGCCATAAAGTTTTTAGTGGATATAATTATCAACCTGCACATAATTAGGAGAATTCATGGATGGAGTTGGCACATACTCGCCGCACTAGGCAATTCACTTACAACTTTAATCGTTCACAAGTATCATCAAAGGACCCATGAAACCGTGTTATCATCTGTTAGAATTAACGATCAACCAGAAGCTGAACCTATACCGCAGTCAAATGATGTCAATCCCGGGTCTGTAAGCCTCCCAACAACAGCGGAAGCCGATACCATCACTCTTTAGACTTTGAAGGATAAGGTAAATTTATACCCACAGGTACACATCTAATGATCAAACTCACATACACTTAGTTTCCTACTTTCACATATCCCTTACTCCCAAACTCCTTTCCCTTCCACTCTAAACAGGGCGAGTCGAGGCGCCCTTAAATTAACCTCTCAACAATCTGGACACCACTCGTTTGCATGGAGGAAATGCCGCGACGAGAGGCTGTCCACACTCATTACATCTTTGTTTTTTCAAGCGCGCAAGAACAAGGAAGCGAGGCAGGAATCATCATTTCATCATTTAAATCCCAGGATTTCAAGGCCGCCGGAATGTTTCGCTACCTGACACCGGAAACATAATTTGGATTTTCTACTAAGAGTGCATCGATCGCCCTCATTTCGAATTGCAAATCGATTGCAATAATCAATTGCGCGTGCACAATTGCTGATCGCCTAAATTACCTTAATTATGACAAAAAGGGCAATTCGGCAATTTTGCGCGATCGCGGATTGAGGTGCGCGTGCGATGCATTCAGAAAAATCAAAGAGACAACAACCAGTCTGGAACTCAAAATTATCACCGCCGGATGGATTAGCGCCGCGCCGCGTCTATTATCAATAATTATTAACTTTCTTTTTTTTTATATAAAGTTTTAGTAAATTTGTTCAGTAAAGTTCTTAACTTTCCCTTTTTTGTAAAGTTTGATTAAATTTGGTGTAATAAAGTTCTTATTGTTACTACATACTAATAAAAAACAAAAGCATTTCATTACAAAATCCCGGTATTAATTTCAAAATAAAAATAATATTCTGAGCTTAAAATGGCTCCTAAAATGGAACATTTGCTAATCGCGCAAGAATTAGCTGCAGAAAAACTGTTGAAGTCAATTAGAACGGGAAAAAATATCGGTACGGATAAAAGAACCGCTGGTTTCATTCAAAATATGAGTGAACAAATAAAAAGGGCTTGGGATGAGTTTGATGAACGAGATACCCAAATGAGGGAATTAATAATAACCTCTAAAAAACCTTCAGATGACGCGTATTTTACTGAGGATAAATATTCTATAGTTCATGTTAGTGTGTTAGAATATCTTGGAGAATTAATGGACGGTATGCTGTCAAGTACACTGCAGCAGGATACATCCATGCCAATTCCTGGGACTACTATTTTGCACACAACCAACTCAAGAACTCCGTTACCTAAAATACATCTTCCGAAGTTTGATGGCAACTATAATGATTGGCGTTCATTTCATGATTATTTTATGTCACTGGTCCATAACAATGTGCAATTGCAGTCGATACATAAATTACATTACCTAAAGGAATGTTTAACGGGCGAGGCAGCTAGTCTTCTGAAAAACATTCCAATTACGGAAAGTAATTATGGTCCAGCTTGGGAACGGTTAAAAGCCAGATATGAAAACAAACGGTTACTTATAAATACACAATTAAAGGGGCTCACTGATCAACCAAAAATGAGCATTGAAAGCAGCAATGGATTGAAAACATTATTAGATACAACTGAAGGCTGTTTACAGCAATTGGAAATGTTAGGGGAAAATGTTTCGGCTTGGGATACTATTATTATATTTTTATTAGTTCAAAAACTACCGTTGCAAACAGTTAAATTATGGGAAGAGGAATTACAGGATAGTCAAAATAGTCCTGACATGAAAAAATTTAAAAAATTTATTCAATCTAGGTATAAGGTTTTAGAGTCAATCGCGCATACAACAGGTCATTGTTCAAGAGCACCAAATAAAGAGGCCGCGTCAAAAAAGATCACACATTCGTATTATATCGCAAGCAATGCTAAATGTCCAGCTTGTGACAATAAGCACTACGTAGGAAAATGTTCTAAATTTTTGAGAATGAATGCATTTGAACGTCGGGGACTTATTAAGGCATCAGGAAGGTGTTTTAATTGTTTTTCTAGTAAACATACGTATGAAAGTTGTAAACAAACGTGTTCTAAATGCCACAAGTCTCATCACACTTTACTACATATACCAGAAGGCTCAACAGATTCAAAGGCAAATGCAAACACTGAACCAAGGAAGGAGCGTGTTTGTCCTACATCAAATGTGGAACAGGTTAACCACCCGATACGTGTAGGAGTCAATGAGAATCAACCATATCAGGATGAACGAAACATTACTGATCAAATCAACAGCTTTTTAGCAACCAAGAGTTGCAATGGTCTACTATCTACAGCCTTAGTCAAGGTTTTAGCTTATGATGGTCAATTAATAACCCTGAGATGCTTAATAGATCCAGGGTCGCAATCTTCATTTATTACAGAGCAGGTCTGTAAGAGATTGCAACTAAAGACATGCCACACATCAGTAGTGGTCAAGGGGGCGAACGGTAGCGAGATGGCGCATACTAGAAGGCAGGTAAATTTGGCACTATACTCACAATTTGATGAGCAACTAATATTGACTGCTGATATGCTGGTTTTGAAGCAAATTACTGATTTGCTGCCAGCCACCTCCTTAATAAATCGAAACTGGGGTCATCTTACTGGTTTTCAATTGGCAGATCCTACATACTGGAAGGCTCGGCCAGTCCACATGCTACTTGGCGTCGATATTTATGCTACTATAGTTCAGGACGGCATTAAACGAGGTCAGGAAACGGAGCCAATTGCGATCAATACCAAACTTGGATGGTTAATTTTGGGGAACAATTGCAAGTCTGCTACTGCTGAGACTTCATTATTTACAATAGTAACAGAAATGGAGGAGGATTTAGATATTCAACTTAGAAGATTTTGGGAACAAGAAGAGATCCTCACCAAACAAATATTGACCACCGAAGAAAGGGAATGTGAAAATATATATACAAATACTTGTGAACGTCTTAAAAATGGGCAATATCAAGTGAAACTGCCGTTTGTCGCAGGGAATACTCCAGATTTAGGAGAATCTAGGAACTTAGCGGCACAACGATTACGTGGTCTCCAAAGAAGGTTCGAAAGGAGCCCTACACTAAAGGAGGAGTATACTAAATGTCTGGAAGAATACATCGATCTTCAACACATGGAAAGGGTACACTCGCCCATCCAAGGAAATCCACACTATTACATACCGCACCATGCGGTTTTCAAGGAAAGTACTACAACTAAATTGAGGATCGTATTTGATGCGTCTGCTCGTAGTAGTAATGGCAAATCGCTAAATCAGCAATTACTAGTAGGTCCAACGTTACAGCCCAAATTATTTGCAACTGTCCTTAAGTGGAGGAAACATAAAATTGCCATCACAGCCGACATAGAAAAAGTGTATAGGATGATTTTGATACATCCAGAACACCGAACATATCAAAGGATTCTGTGGCAACATGAAAATACAAACGAGCTACAAGACTATCAATTAAAGACGGTTACTTTCGGCACTACATCGGCGCCATATTTAGCAGTACGAACTTTGCAACAGCTAGCTGAAGACAGTAAATCAAAATGGCCCGAAGCAGCCAAGGTTGCACTTACAGATTTTTACGTCGACGATGTCTTGACTGGCTCTGATTCAGTCGATGAAGCCAAAGTATTAAGAAATCAATTAATTAACATGTTAAAGTCAGGAGGCTTTAATCTACGTAACTGGGCAAGCAATAATAAGGATTTGTTAATCGACTTGCCAATAGATCAACTGGAATTGAAGCCCTCGCTCGACATGATGGAAAATGAAACAATAAAAACTGTGGGTTTAAAGTGGCATCCAGAATTCGATTACTTTTCGTTTGCAATCACAAAACCATTTCAATCTGCAGCAAACACTAAACGAACCATGTTGTCTGCAATAGCATCGTTATTTGATCCCTTGGGATGGTTAGCACCCATAACAATAGTAGCGAAAATATTAATACAAACACTATGGATGTCAAATATGGCATGGGATGCAATTGTAAGCGAACCCATTCAACGACAATGGGAGGACTTTAAAACCTCTGTATCAAATTTGACGAACATACAAATTCCTAGATGGGTTGGATGGTCATGTCATGTTACAAGCATGCAACTTCATGGATTCAGCGACTCATCAGTGAGAGCCTATGCCGCGGCAGTGTATCTACGTGCTCAGCACAAAAATGGAGAAGTAACTTGTCACCTGCTTACAGCCAAAACAAAGGTTGCTCCAATTAAACCAATAACATTGCCAAGACTGGAGTTAAATGGAGCAGTACTTCTAACTCGATTAATGACGACCGTGCTCAAAGATATGCAACTAACCGGAATACCATTATTTGCTTGGACTGACTCGATGATTACCTTACAGTGGATTCAAGATCATGCAACCCGTTGGAAGACTTTTGTGGCAAACAGGGTGTCTGAAATCCAAGATGCAGTTCCGCCAAGTTGTTGGCATCATGTTAGCAGCATCCATAATCCGGCAGATGTAGCTTCCCGCGGATGCACTGCAGACAACTTAAAACAAAATAGCTTATGGTGGCATGGCCCAGCATGGTTAAGTCAGGAATCTGAAAAATGGCCGAAATTAACAACCACACTCAATCCAACAAACTTAGAGGCTAAGAGGGAGGCCATGCATGTCTGTTTGACGAAAGTGGATGACGACTTTTTGCAAAAATTTTCATCGTTCCACAAGTTAATTCGCGTTACTGCCATGATTCTACGATTCGCTAACAATGTTAGGAAAACTAACCCCAGGAGAACTGATTGGCTTTCTACTGCAGAGCTGCAAGAAGCAAACTATACAATTTGCCGACTGGTACAGAAATTGGAATTCTCTCAAGAATACACTCATCTAACCAGAAACCAACCCATCCCATCAAAAAGCAAATTATTAAACTTAAATCCACATCTAAGTTCAGATGGATTGATACGTGTAGGTGGACGATTAGTCAATGCAAATCTTCCATACTCGAATAAATTCCCAATTATTTTACCGCGTGATCATCATGTAAGCCAGCTAATAGTGGACAAATTTCACACAGAAACCCTACATGGCGGACCCACACTGACATTAAATGCTACTCGCAATGAATATTGGATTCTCAACGCAAAGGTGTTAATCACAAAACGAATTCATCAATGTGTAATATGTGCGCGCCATCGAAAATCAACATATAATCAACTTATGGGAAACCTTCCATCGGCGCGGGTCAATATAAGTAAACCTTTCACTCATGTTGGATTGGATTATGCCGGCCCTATCATGATCAAAACATCTCCTCACAAATGTACTCGTAAGTACAAGGGATACATATGTGTGTTCGTCTGCATGGCAACCAGGGCTATGCACTTAGAAGCGGTCTCTGACTTGACAAGTGCTGCATTCATTTCAGCCATTAAAAGATTCATATCGAGAAGAGGTCGCTGTACTGACATATATTCGGACTGTGGAACCAACTTTATAGGAGGAAGAAACCAACTAAACAACGATCTGGCAAGCGCTATTAAACAATATTCCAACGAAGTTGGCGAGCAGCTCGCACTAAAGGGCATAAACTGGCACTTCAATCCGCCGGCATCTCCTCATTTCGGAGGTCTATGGGAAGCCGGCGTGAAATCAGTGAAACACCATCTTAAAAGAATTTTAGGGGAAACGTCTTGCACTTATGAGGAATTAGCTACTCTGCTGGCTCAAATAGAGGCCTGTTTAAATTCCCGTCCACTTTGTTCACTTGGCAATAACGTTGAAGATTTAGAAGTTTTAACTCCAGCTCATTTTTTAATCGGCCAAGCTTTATCTGCAATTCCGGAGCCGGAACACAGGGACGTGCTTCCGTCAAATCGCTGGAGATATACCCAACAGTTAATACAAACCTTCTGGAAACAGTGGAAACGAGGATATTTACACCAATTGCAAGAGAGATCTAAATGGAAAAAACCACAAGTTAATCTAACTATTAATGATGTTGTTCTGATCAAGGACGAAAACACTCCTCCAACACATTGGCCTCTGGGAGTAATTATAGAAGCATATCCAGGAAAGGACGGGCTTATACGAGTTGTTAAGATACGTACAAAGAATAACACCCTAGTGAGGCCTATTACTAAGGTCTGTCGTCTCCCTGTAGAGACACCCCCAAAAGGAGATTCAAACTAGAAAGAAAATTCTCTGTTATAATTGTGCCGTCGTGTTGTTGTGTCCTCCTTTCTGTCATGTTGTGTGCTCCCAATTATCCCCGTATACTAATCCCAACTCATTACAGATGGATCAAGGTGACGATGTCTTAAACATCTTCGAAGATATCTTCTTCGAACCATGGAACGAACCGTTATCAGAAGATTGTAGTCAGCCTGGCCGCAACTCCTTTGCTGAGCAACATCCAACCAACAGTGGGATAGTTAAGAATCAACCTACCAATAATACGAGGACCCACGCAACCCACGTACTTCCAAAGGGCTTAGAGTTTCCAATAACTATCAACAACGCGAAGAAATGGTCCATCGAGTTACTGCGTCCTTCAACTACCATTCAGGAAATAAGAATGAGGTCGGAAAATGACGTACAAAGCTTCATAACAAGGGAAGGAGAAACCATATATATCCCTAAGAAAGTCATTCAACGTTTGGACTTTGAAAAAATAAAAAACTTAAAAAGGGATTTTACAGTCAATCTCCCAGACAAATTTCAAGTCCGCCTAAAGATCAAGCAAGATGGAAGAGTGGTTTTCCATCATCATCATAAGAGGGGCATTAAAAAGGTGTTTCAACGAATTTGAACGTGTTCGTTCAACGGCGGGAGAATGTTCACACGAACATGAACATAATTCAAATACAACATAATAAATAAAATCATAAAATGAAATACAAAAAAAAGCGAAGAACAAAAATAGTCAAATGAAGTACAAAAAAAACGAGACCTTGACATTGGCACCACACGCTGCAATAATGCACAATAGTCAACGGCACTTACCAGTTTGGAAATTGCGGGAGGCTGTTGTTGGCTTGAAGACTGCAACCGGCTTCAGTCTGCAGTGACAAGTTGTGGTGCGCGGAATAAATTTAATTGACGATTGATTGATAAGTGAAGAATAAATACTGAGAAAATTTGTGCTAAATCGAAGAGGAAGCGGAAAGGATAAATTCTTTAATATTTAATATATAAATTTTATATTTTTCTTCTTATAGCTTCAATATTTTTGAAGGTGGGTGAATTGAGTGCATTCATATGACCTTTGGTTGAAGGGATCACTCACATGCCGACCTTAATTTACCTTTGTTTTAATTATAAGAATAAATGCGGTCTGTAGGTTATAATTTATGAATTCTTGTGTGCTCTTTTTATGAATAAATTTTAACGTGGAATTAATTTAAAGAATTTTTTTATTTATTTAAACAAATTTTGGTGGTGAAATCAAGTGATAATTCAGCAAACATAATTCATACACACCCCATTTCACACCTTAAGGGGATGAATTTCGAAAAATCGCTCTTTAGTGGATGTCCACGTCATTATAGGGATGCACTGTTAAAATTTCAACCCTATAGCTCCAGCGGTTTGGATAAACCCTATTTCACCCGCTTAAGGGATGAATTTCGAAAAATCGCTTTATAGTGGATGTCCACTCCATTATAGGGATGCACTGTCCGAATTTCAGCCCTATAGCTTTAGCGGTTTGTAAAAACCCTATTTCACACCCTTAGGGGATGAATTTTGAAAAATCGCTCTTTAGTGGATTACTGGATGTAAACGCCATTATAGGGATGCACTGTCAAAATTTCAGCCCTATAGCTTTAGCGGTTTGTAAAAACCCCATTTCACACCCTTAGGGGATGAATTTCGAAAAATCGCTCTTTAGTGGATGTCCACGTCATTATAGGGATCCACTGTTAAAATTTCAACCCTATAGCTCCAGCGGTTTTGATAAACCCCATTTCACCCCCTTAAGGGATGAATTTCGAAAAATCGCTTTATAGTGGATGTCCCCGCCATTATAGGGATGCACTGTCAAAATTTCAGCCCTATAGCTTTAGCGGTTTGTAAAAACCCCATTCCACACCCTTAGGGGATGAATTTCGAAAAATCGCTCTTTAGTGGATGTCCACGTCATTATAGGGATCCACTGTTAAAATTTCAACCCTATAGCTCCAGCGGTTACAATAAACCCCATTTCACCCGCTTAAGGGATGAATTTCGAAAAATCGCTTTATAGTGGATGTCCACGCCATTATAATGATGCACTGTCAAAATTTCAGCCCTATAGCTCCAGCGGTTGGGGTAAACCCCATTTCACCCCCTTAGGGGATGAATTTCGAAAAATCGCTTCTTAGCGGATGTCCACGCCATTATAGGGATGCACTGCCAAAATTTCAGCCCTATAGCTCCAACGGTTTGGATAAACCCCATTTCACCCCCTTAGGGAATGAATTTCGAAAAATCGCTTTATAGTGGATGTCCACTCCATTATAGGGATGCACTGTCCAAATTTCAGCCCTATAGCTCCAGCGGTTTGGATAAACCCCATTTCACCCCCTTAGGGGATGAATTTCGAAAAATCGCTTTTTAGTGGATTCCTGAAAAATACCACTGTTGTTACTTTTGAGATGTTTGAGAATGGCAGAATCAATTTAATGACAATTTCACATTTATGCAATTAATAGCAGTTATCCATTCCGCAGCTGTCAACCAATAAGTAGGCCATGAAGCTATCATACCCTTTCATTTGATACCCATGTCAAGGGGGTTATGAAGAAAATGGTAATTCTCCTTCTTGAGACGGCCGCCATGGCTCTAAGGGTATATTGAGTACACAACATTTCTTATTGTATTCTACTTATCATACTCTTTTGTTTGATACCTATGTCGAGGGAGTTCTGAAGAAAGTGGTTGTTCGCCCTTTTGAGACGGCCGTAGAACGATGTATTGAATATACTACATTCCGTATTGTATTCTATTTATCATACCCTTCCATTTGATACCCATATCGAGGGAGTTGTGAAGAAAGTGGTAGTCTGCCCTCTTCAAACGTGCGCCATGGATCTAACGGTGTATTGAGTGTACTATATTGCAAATAAAGAAACTGACAATTTTCCGTTGAAAATTTAACGGTGGTTTTCTATATGAACTTGACAATTAAAATTTAATATTTTTCGCCCCGCCAACATAAATAAAATCAGTGAAACATTGAAGTTCTCTGTATTTCGGCAGCAGCTTCGCCAACCAACCTACACATTCCCAAATTTTAATTTAAATCTGAGGTTTCGGAGATTAGCGTGTACAAACATCGTGACACGTTATTTTTATATATTAAGATTTTTTTCATTTTTCATAACATTAATAATTTTCAACAAAACCTTACTCAAAAACAATCAAATGCATACATTGCTAAAATTGAAGGGTTGTAAGTGCCAATTTTATTATTTGGAGATATAACAAAAAAACAAAATTAAAAGCACGTTGGCACTTACACCCCGCCACAATTTTTTTTGTGTGTGAATAAAATCTTAAAAGAAACAGGCACCTTGACCCATTTGGATATTATTAGGCTTGCCACATAGATTGTATTTTCGTAAAAATATTGACTTTTGATTTTTTGGCACTTAGCCCCTTTAGACTTACAACCCTTCAATTCCTTTATTTAGTTACTATTTTTTACTATCTCTTTTATTACTTAAAATAAAATTTACTTATTATTAATATCCATTTTACTTATTTTGCATGGTATACAGAAACTTTCTCGTTTCTGTATAACGTGCTATTTTGAAACAATTTTCAAATTTCGAGAAATGCCTTAGAGTAGCAGTAGGCCAAGGCTCGATTGGGGCTGTAGCGAAATTGGATGCATGGAATGGTGAATTTGCAGTCTGGGCGAGAACTTAGCAGTGTGCAGTTGATAGATTCCGTGTTTTTGTTTAATTTTAAAATGAAACGTGGTCGTCCAGCAAAAGTAGGAAAAGATGTTTTATGTGAAACTCTTAATAAGTATAAGA
The DNA here is from genome assembly GCA_949987705.1 of Thereva unica. Taxonomy (NCBI): domain Eukaryota; kingdom Metazoa; phylum Arthropoda; class Insecta; order Diptera; family Therevidae; genus Thereva; species Thereva unica. The sequence continues at coordinate 157,426,544 of OX465281.1, read as the reverse complement.
AGGATATTTTTAATGAAAAAACAAACTCTATTATTAGCAAAAAATCTCCAATTTGGCAACGAATCGTTGAAGAGGTTAACTTGAAGATTACAGCAGTAAGGCCCAAAACACATTCGGCGCTGCACACTTCACGCCGCACGCTTCATAACTTCAAATAAAGGAGAATTCATTATTGCTGCCACATTGACCGCTTCTTACTTCACGCTGCAATGAAGTATAAAGTCAGCTTTGATCAATTTCCAAAATTTTGCAGCATGCAGCGTAAGTGCTGGCAAGTTTAGAAAAAGAAATTGCAAAAACGGTCATGGCGACCGCACGAATATGGCATTCGTTATTTACTGTTTGCGGGATATAGTCACAAGATTAAAATGGAGGAGAAGATAATAAATTTCGTCAGAGAAGATCCATGTTTATATGACAAAAAAGCGAAGTTATATAAATGCCTTAAGTTGAAGGACTTAAAGTGGAGAAATTTGTCCGAACAACTTAATGTAGATGGTAAGTGCAAAATTTATATTGAGGTGGTTTGTGTTTTTTTGAGCCTGTTAGAAATTGAAATTGTCAAAATAACACACAATTAAAATTAAATCAAAAAACTTTCTTATTCGAAAGATCAATTTAGGGGGCGTTCAAGTATTACGTAACGCAATTTTTGAAAATTTTTGACCCCCCCTGCCCCCCCTGTAACGCGCCGTAACGTTTTTCTGTACCCCCCCTCCCCCTCCCTAAACGTTACGTAACACCCAACACTATGACGCAAAGTACCAGAAAGCCGCTAAAATAGCTTATTTATGGTTTTAATCGCGATTACCCGTAAAACATAAACGAAAAGGGTTGCTAAGTTGGGAGGGGAGAGAGAGGCCCAGAAGATGGAAAAGGCGACATCAACAGGAAGTGCAGGTGGTTCGCAAAAAGCTCAGTGGAAATTTTATGAGCTTCTCTTATTTCTAAAAGACACCAAAGAAAGACGAGAGTAAGTTAAAATTATAGTTCTATTTGTTGTGAATATAAAAGAATATTTTTTTAGGACATGTACAAACTACGTAGAGGCGGAAGAAGACGCCATGACCACTTCGTGGGAAGGTACGTCGTACGATACATTTCGAGAAGAGGCACCTTCAAATTTGGCGAACAGCAGCCAAATGGAAGAAGATTCCTTTTCTTGCCTTATCGAAGAGGTCGTCGACAGCAACGAAGAGCCTTCGCCAGGCACTTCTCAACAAAACAACAGTCGGGCTAAAAAAAGGAAAAGGAGGATATCCTTAAGGTGGCGCAGAAGCAGATGGCAGAAATGCTCGAAATGTTTAAGGGCAAATGTGTGGAAAAGAAAGCCTCTCTAAATGAGGTTTTCTTTCAAAACATTGCCCTTATGGTGGACGGCACCAATCTGCGAAGAGCTCAATTGCTTCGCCTGCAAGGGGATGTTCTCCAATTGGTCCACGCCCGCATCGAGGAGGCGAATACAAATATGTAATATGTTAAACCAGTTTTAGATATTTAAGTAAATAAATTTAAGACATTAGATTAAGTTTGTTAATTGTTATAAAGAAGAAGAAATTAAAGAATTTGAAATTAAAAAATTTATTCTATTTAAATAAAATGTTTATTTCCAACTTCATGAATTAGTGGTGACAGTTTATTTATTTATGTATATCTAGCAAACAGAAAATCCTTTAAGGTATCACGAAGAGAAAAAGCGTCGCGTGACGAATTGCCTCCTCTAAATATTCTAAATTGTTGAAGTGGTTTGATTTCCTGTCTCCACAGTCCTTCTACGAAAGAGTCACCGTCAAAACGATCAGCATAAATTTCGGGACAATAACTCGGGAAAATATCGTGCATTTTAACGAAATTGTGAAGAACAACAACTGCTTTAACGATTTTATCGACATTCTTTGGATGACAATTAATAGTATCCAAAAGTATTCTCCATCTGGCGCACATTATTCCGAACGCGTTTTCGATTGTCCTTCTGGCAGACGAGAGCCGATAATTCAAAATTTCCTTATCCCTGGTTAGGTTTACTCCCGGATATGGCCGCATTAGATTCCTTTTAAGCGCAAACGCTTGATCTCCTACAAAATAGTGCGGAAATGATATATTTGTATTTTCAAGTACTCTGTCTTCAGGCAACTCCAATGTTCCATCATATAATTTTCTCCCGAAAGAGCTTCGCGATAGTATTCCTCCGTCACTTTGACTTCCATTAGCTCCAATTTCGAGGAACGTGAAGCCATAATTTGAATCGCATGCAGCTAGTAGAACAATGCTATGCCGTTTTTTATAGTTAAAATACTCGCTGCCTGCATTAGGTGGACAGACTATGTGAATGTGCTTTCCGTCAATCGCACCTACACAGTTGGGCATACCTGTCGTGGCATAAAAATCTTCTGCTATTTTTGCAAGTTCTACTGTCGTAGGGGTTGACAAATATATGCCATGAAGTTCCTCCCAAATTGCTTCACAGGTTTCCAGCACAATTTTTTGAACTGTTGAACCGCCCATTCTAAAAGTCCATGCAAGAACCTGACGGCTTGAACCTTGTGATAGATAGCTGAAATTATTTTTGATATTATTAATAAAATGACTAAAAAATAACTTGATTCTACATTCTTACAGCAACGTTAAGGCTAATCGGCACTCTGCTTCTATAGGTTTTCTGTTTGAATATTTCGTTAGCCTTCCTTTTAATAATGAAAGTAGAAGGTCAAATTGTGGGACTCCCATTCTGGTTACTTTCCGAAATTCTTCATGGTCTCTTTCTTTTATAACTTTAAAAATTTTATTAAAAAAACCCCGCATTTCTCTTTCTTTAGGTTCATAAATTTCTCGATTCCACATTCGCACATCTTCACAAACTAGTTCTATTATCGTTAAATAAGTTACAAATGCACTAAATAAAATTAAAAAAAGGTCAAAAATGTTTTCATCCAAAGTATTCATTTTGTTTTATTTGTTCACCATACCGTTATTTACTTCGAATATTTTTAAATAAAATGGTTCCTCGTCTCTGTCAATAACAATTCCGTCAAGTTGCCTTTTTGCGTTTTTGCAGCTTCGAATGTAGCTGCAGCTGCTTCTTTCTACCTGCTTCAACTTCATTAAGCGTGCGGCGTGAAGTGTGCAGCGCCGAATGTGTTTTGGGCCTAAGTCTCTATGCTTATGCGAATACTTGGAAAAAAAATCATTCGCAAGTAAAAGCACAAACCACAGGAAGCTTTATTGAATCCGAAAATGATTTATCATTTGACAGTTTGAACAGATCTTCTGCTTCTAAAAACGAAGTTATTAATTTGAATCTTACGTTTGGCAAAACGGAATTCGCTAATTTAACGCAAACTTATTTAATTAAAGAAAAAACAAGACGTGGACGTTTAAGGACTCGTTTCATTCCTGGACTATATCAGGAAAAAGTAACGTCCAAAATATTTGAGCTAGTTAATTTGAAATGTGGATTTCGAATCGAAAATTCCTATATTAATAATACGTTAGATTACGGATATATTTTTGGTGAGTATAAAATATATATTGAATAATAAATTAAATTACACTTTATTATTAAACATGTAATGTTAAATTGTTAATATAATTAAACTTGACAGGCTTGAAAGCGTTTGTAGTGTCGCTGAGATTCAGTTATATACTTATGTATATACTCTAGTCAAGTACTATACTAGTAGTACTAAAATTTTAAATGAAAAAATTCAAAACAGATGTTAACCTTTAATTTGTTGCATAAAAATTTCTCATGTTATCACGTTAAACCTTGTCCACTTTTATTTTATTTATTTTACATTTTTTGCATTTTATTACTATAATAATATATTTTAAATAATGCATATATGTATTTATTTATATAAATAATAAAAAAAAAAAACATATTTAATGATAACTTTTATTACATAAAAATTTTCTTTAAACCACACAATCAATAAAAGATTAAGCATCATTTAATCTATGATTCTATCATATATAAACTATGTTTAAGTATTGTTAAAGTTGGTTATTATATAAATATACGTTTTCGCGTGACTTTTTTTATCTTCTTTTTCTTAGGTAACTGTAGGTGTGGCTCAAAGCTTATTATTAAAATTAATGCGGAAATTGATATAAACTCGGTATATATGGTCTGTACTATCAGAGTTGGAAAGCAAAAGAAGTATAGTAAACGATGGCTGCGAAACGAAGTTCGCAAAGAAATCGGCAAAATCTTGCAGGAGAAATCTGTAGAAAATTATCGAGCCGAAAGAGCCAATGACCTAATGAAACCAGGAGACAAAGAACCACCTCATTTATATTCGGCATCTGTGCTTCGGCAAGTAAAATACTGTGATGATTATGCGCCATCTGTTCGTCGAGAGGATGAATCAACGATTTTCGGTTGTTGTCTGAATTAAGAATTTATGTACTAAACTAACGAGCGATAAGCGAAGACAACTTCAAGCTGGTCTAAACTAAAAGAAACATAGAACATACCACAAGGAACCAGAAAACGAAGGTTCCAGAAAGTAGACAAAGGTGGAGCTGCCTATATAAAAGCGCCTGGCAGCCGCTATGGAGTCAGTTTTTGATTATAAAGGCGATACAAGTGTTCCAAAGTAAAAAGTGGTGATTTATAGTGAAATAAAAAGCGATAATTAGAATTGAATAGTGCGAGTTATTAAATTTGCTAGTGATTATAGTGAACTCTAAGAATTGTGTTTATTTTTAAATTGTGTTTGATTTGTAATAAATAAATTATTGTGTGGATTATTAAAAAGTGTATTCCTTAATTAATCCTACGAATCCGTTAAGCCGTAAAAACGTAACAATTGGTGTCAGAAGTGGGATTAATTAAGAGATAAGTGAAATAAGTGGACTTGAACAATAATTGTGATTGGAATTTAATTTTTGTGAGTGCGAACTAAAGACATAATAATAAAATGGGTCGAAAATTAGTTGATTTGCGTACTGTGGAGTTGAAAACAGAACTAAGTAAACGCTCGTTGTCAACGGTGGGTGCTAAAATTTCCTTAACCGCGCTGCTTCGAGAAGCTATGGTGAACGAGGGAAAAGATCCTGAAACCTACATTTTTGAAGCCGAAGTAGAAGCGGAGCCAGAAGAAACGACAGTGAGTATGGCAGAACTTTTTAAAACATTGATGGTGATGAAGGAAGCGCAAGAACGGTCATCAGCAGCGCAAGAACGGTCATCAGCAGCGCAAGAACGTGCATTAGCAGAGATGAAAGAAGCGACAACAGAGATCAAGGCGGAAGTGTTGGCGTTAAAAGATGAACAGAAATTATTAGCAGTAGCTCATGAACGCTCGTTAGCAGAACTCAAAGAGTCTATGGAAGAACAGAGAAACCAGATGGAGCAGAAATTCGAACTAATGTCATTCTCTGTTGACAAAAAGCTGGAAAATCTCGAATCTTCCATTAAAGCAAATGTAGAGAATGATCTGGAAAAGCTCGAAAATTCCATGAGGGAAAATGATGAAAAGTTGAAGGTTGAGCTAGAATCGGTCAGAGCAGAGCTAGAAAGGGTAAAGATTCACCACCCAGCGACGGCATCTCACGAAGTCATCGGAGTTAGGAAACTGCAGCCTCCAACTTTCGACGGGCAAAGCCCATGGTCTACTTATAAGCTCCAATTCGAAGCAGCAGCAGTAGGCAATTGCTGGACTGAGGAGGAGAAAGCAACGGCCTTAACGTTGTCACTAAGGGGCACAGCAGCAGAAATATTGCAGTCAATACCAGCAGAACATCGCAACAGCTACGGGTTCTTAGTTCAAGCGCTGGAAATGCGTTACGGTGATCAGCACATGCAAGAGGTTTATCGACTTCAACTTCGCAATCGACTTCAAAAGCCAGGAGAAACTTTACAACAACTATGCGCCGATATCGAGAGGTTAGTGCATCTGGCTTATCCTAGCTTCGGCCAAGACTACATCAACGAAGTAGCAAGAGAGGCTTTCCTTAACTCTTTTGCTGACCGGGATCTACAACAGGCAGTCAGATTGGCCGGAAAGAAGAATACCGCAGAAGTTTTGGCATATGCTCTGGCATACGAGGCAGCGAGGCAAGCATCAAGAAGTGCAGTCCGCCTCAGAGAGATCCACACAACAGAGGATAGTTGCAACAGAATGAATGCAACGGAAGTACGCGGTCGACTCCGATGCTGGAACTGTAGTGAACCGGGTCATTTGCAAAGGAATTGCAGAAAGCGAAGGAGAGCGGAGTCCCCCGAGAATAAGAGTGGCGCAAAGTGTTGTGAAAAATGCGGGCATAGACAGAAAGGTGACCAGAGGGAGGCCGATGAAAATGACTCCGTGTCGCCCCGTAGACAGCAGCAGGGAAACGAATAAAGACTAACTCCATGGGGCGGGAGTTGGTCGGGGAAATCGAAGCCCCCGGTATCATCATCGTCACTATCAAACGACTGCAGCGTAGTGGCGACAGCCTTGTCATCGATGGAAAGATTGGAGCCGAAAAATGCACAATAACTGTAGACACTGGTGCTTCAAAATCTGTCATCCGGGCTGACTTGGTCGGTAATAAGTGGCTGAAAGACGCATGCCAATACAGACTGAAAACTGCAACAGGAGAGCCAGTACGAGTACACGGGGAAACTATGTTGGATGTGGTTCTCGCAGACATCGGATTTTCACACTCGTTCCTGGTAGCCGATATAACAGACGAGTGTATTCTGGGACTGGACTTTATGAAAACGCATAAAATTCTACTGGACATCGGAGAGGAAATACTGAGATATGACAACAAGGAGATTCCCATGGCCATAGGATCCACGTGTTTTTCGCAGCTGAAAGTCGTCGTTCGAGAAGATACCGTGCTTCCTCCGTGCGCTGAGAAATTGGTGCGAGCAATAGTCGATGGTGATCCCGGGAGCTACCGATTCTATCTTATCGAACCAGAGAAAACGGAACAGGCCAAAAGTATAGCAATTGGAAAATGTCTGGTGAGCATCGATGACAAAAGGGAGGTGTTCATGAGAGTGCTAAATACCAACGAGCACGAAATACGATTGAAGAAGGATACGGTTTTGGGGAAAGGAGAACCGGCAGAACAGATTACATTAGTGGAGTGCGCTCACACGGAACCGGTGGCAAAACCAAAGCCAAAGGCCACGAAATTGGTAAACACAGTGCTCTCAAGTAGTTGTCTTGAACAAAACCAGTATCTCCAGGCAAGAACATTAGTGGAGGATTTTAGTGATATCTTCGCCATGAGAGATGATGATTTTGGAAAAACGAACATCGTCCAACATAGGATCGACACCAGAGATGCCCAGCCAATCAAGCAACCGCCGAGGAGACTACCACTAGCCAAGCGGGAAGAAGCAGCCAATATGATTGAGGACATGAGAAGACAAGGCCTTATAGAGGAGTCGAAAAGCCCTTGGATGTCTCCCGTGGTTCTAGTCAGAAAAAAAGATGGCAGCACAAGGTTTTGCGTGGATTATCGACGGTTAAATGACATCACTAAAAAGGATAGCTACCCATTACCTCGTATCGATGACACTCTGGATACTCTCTCTGGAGCTCAATGGTTTTCTACCCTGGACCTTAAGAGCGGCTATTGGCAAGTCGAAATTCACCCCGAGGACCGCGAAAAGACAGCTTTCTCTGTAGGAAACGGCTTGTGGCAGTTTACAGTTATGCCGTTTGTACTGTGTAATGCTCCAGCAACATTCGAACGACTGATGGAATGCGTTTTGCGAGGACTGACATGGAAGACTTGTCTGGTTTATTTGGACGATATCATCGTCGTTGGAAAAAGTTTCGAAGAACATCTGGGCAATTTACGAGAGGTTTTCCAAAAGTTGAGAACTGCCCAACTGAAACTCAACCCTAAAAAGTGCGTGCTGTTCAGTGACCAAGTCAACTATCTCGGACATGTGGTTTCATCCAATGGAGTTCAAACAGATCCGGAGAAAATAGCAGCAGTTAAGAATTGGCCCACACCGAAGGATAAACATGAACTTCGAAGCTTCTTGGGACTTGCCACCTATTATAGACGTTTTGTCAGGAACTTTGCCGACATAGCTAAGGAATTACATAAACTGACAGAAAAAGGAAGACCATTTATCTGGACAGAAAAATGCGAGGAAAGTTTCAAGACACTAAAGCAAGGACTTTGCCAAGCACCAATACTTACATATCCGAAGCCAGGGGAAAAATTCATATTGGACACAGATGCGAGTAATGTCGGAATTGGTGCAGTGCTATCACAAAACTTCGAAGGGCAGGAAAAGGTCATAGCTTACTACAGTAGAGCGCTGTCAAAATCGGAGCGGAATTACTGCGTCACAAGGAGAGAACTGTTGGCAATCGTGGACTCAACTAAGCACTTCCACAAGTATCTCTATGGGCAAAACTTCATCCTTCGAACGGATCATGCAGCATTAAAATGGCTGATGCAATTTAAAAATCCTGAAGGACAAGTGGCAAGATGGATCGAGAGACTTCAGCCCTACGACTTTAATATAGGCCACAGAAAAGGAGGAAACCATGGAAATGCAGATGCACTCTCCCGGCGACCATGCGTAAAAGATTGCAAACATTGTGGGCGTATTGAGGAAAAGTGTCAAAGGACGACCGTTGAGCCAACGACAGGATGGGACGACCAGGGACTCCGAGACGCCCAACGCGACGACCCAGATATTTCTTCGATTCTGGCATGGAAGGAATACGAGGAGAAGCCTGAATGGAAGGATATTGCAGAGAGAAGCGAAACCCTGAAGAGCTATTGGGCCCAATGGGATTCATTGCACATCGAGCGAGGAGTGTTAAAGCGCAAATGGGAAACCGCTGACGGTACCTCTCACCGAATGCAGGTGTTAGTCCCTCGCAGTAGAATAAGAGATATTCTCGAGGAGTGTCATAATGGCGCATCAGGAGGACATCTGGGAGTCAATAAAACTTTGGCAAAAATAAGAGATAGATTCTATTGGCTTCACATGCGGGACGATGTTACAGACTGGTGCCGTAAATGCACAATTTGTGCCAGCAGCAAAGGCCCTCGAGTAAAAACAAAAGGAGAAATGCAGCAATACAAGGTGGGAGCCCCATTTGAAAGAATTGCAATCGATGTGGCGGGACCTTTTCCAGCATCAGACCGAGGGAATCGTTACATTTTGGTGGTTATGGACTACTTCAGTAAGTGGCCCGAAGCATATGCCATTCCAAATCAGGAAGCAATCACTGTTGCAGAGGAATTAGTGAACAATTGGATCTGCAGATTTGGTGTTCCTCATGAGCTTCATTCTGACCAAGGGAGAAATTTCGAATCTCAAGTTTTTCAAGAAGTATGTAAGATACTCGGAATGAAGAAGACCAGGACGACGCCCCTTCATCCCCAATCCGATGGAATGGTAGAACGATTCAACAGGACAATGCTAGAGCACTTAAGGAAAGTCGTTAGCGAGCACCAGCGCGATTGGGACAGTTATATCCCTATTTTTCTAATGGCATATCGGACAGCAGTTCATAATTCCACAGGACAAACCCCTTCTAGTGTGATTTTTGGAAGACAAATCCGGCTGCCAAGCGACTTGAAATTTGGGACACCTGTGGAAAGCAACGAATCTACTGGCGGTTATACAGGTGAACTTCGTGATAGACTTGCAGATATCCACCAGCTCGCAAGGAGGAATCTCAAGATAGCCAGTGACAGGATGAAAACAAGGTACGACCTCCGAGCAAACTGTAGCGGATTCCAGGAAGGTGACCTCGTTTGGCTGTTCAACCCTCGAAGACGGAAAGGCAAGTCTCCGAAACTTCAGCGTCAGTGGGAGGGGCCCTATGAAATCCTAACACGGATCAACGATGTGGTCTACAGGATTCAACAAGGACCCAAAGCAAAGAAGAAGATTGTGCACATAGACAGGCTGTGCCCATATCATCAGCCGGATCCAGGATGGACAACTGTTCGGGACAAAACAGTCCTTAGAAGGGGGCAATGTGATGATTATGCGCCTTCTGTTCGTCGAGAGGATGAATCAACGATTTTCGGTTGTTGTCTGAATTAAGAATTTATGTACTAAACTAACGAGCGATAAGCGAAGACAACTTCAAGCTGGTCTAAACTAAAAGAAACATAGAACATACCACAAGGAACCAGAAAACGAAGGTTCCAGAAAGTAGACAAAGGTGGAGCTGCCTATATAAAAGCGCCTGGCAGCCGCTATGGAGTCAGTTTTTGATTATAAAGGCGATACAAGTGTTCCAAAGTGAAAAGTGGTGATTTATAGTGAAATAAAAAGCGATAATTAGAATTGAATAGTGCGAGTTATTAAATTTGCTAGTGATTATAGTGAACTCTAAGAATTGTGTTTATTTTTAAATTGTGTTTGGTTTGTAATAAATAAATTATTGTGTGGATTATTAAAAAGTGTATTCCTTAATTAATCCTACGAATCCGTTAAGCCGTAAAAACGTAACAATACGAAGAAAATGCATCGAAATATTTGCATTCGGATCCGTTAAAAGCTTTGGAGATGATGAGTTGTAGTGAATTCGCTAACGAAATTCATCATTTCTGTGTAATGCCGTTTTTCATTCACTACTGGACCAATTCGCAAATCCATGTCTTTTCGAAGTATTGTGATTTAGGCAACAGTTGCATGTCTATTGACGCTTCTGGGGGTTTTGCTAGACCACTGAAGAAAATGTTTGATATGCCGTGTGGGCCTATTTTTTTATATCAGGTAGCCATTAATTGTGAAGCAGGAGAATTTACTGTTGCTCAAATGCTTTCGGAGCATCATGACACGAATAACATCCAGTACTTTTTAACAACGTTCAAAAAAATGTCTGGCCATTCTCCAAACGAAATCGTCGTTGATTTTTCTAAAGCATTATTAAATGCCATTTCTAGAGCGTACACGGGATATGGAACTGTTGAGCAGTATGCTGATGCATGCTATGGGTCAACTTTACCTGGTATTTATATAAGTTTGGACGTAGCCCATTTCATCAAAATATACTCCAGACTTTTGAAAAATGTAAAATTGATACGTATTAAAAGGTTTTATATGGGTGTGATCGGCGAACTAGTTATGTGTCGCGATAAAAATGATGCTGAAATTTTATTGAAAGCTCTATTTGCCCTATGCTACAGCGAAACAGATGGTAAATTGGCAAATGGACATTCATCCTTATGTGAAAAGGCTAAGAATCTACTAAGAATGAAAATCACAGGTATTTTATAATAAATAAATTAATTATTTTATAAGTTTCCTAATGTACCTACTACAATATATCATTTTAATCATTTAATATCTAAATCAGCGGTGTCCAACAGAAATTTGTTTGTTGCCACAATCGCTATTTTAAAATAATTTCATTCGCCACATTAAAAATAATTATAAACTAGTTGGGATGTGTGTTTGACCCCTTCGGTCAACAAGATCAACTTCCCAGTATGATGAACGTAAACGGAATAAGCTGTCTTCTTACAAATTAGTGATACGTTTAGCACTAGTGAGAAATTGACTAGTTTCAGAACCGGTGACAAAGTAATCCTGAGAGAAGCTAGTTCAAATAACTGTAATAGTGATTAATCTAAAAGATTTTTCTAAGAAATTGGTTTACAAAACTAGCTAATTTTAATACTCGAAGAAATATGAAAGATGTATTTCAATGTTGCATTCGCCACATTCACCTAGTCTATTCGCCACATGTGGCTAGTGGCGATGGTGTTGGACACCGCTGATCTAAATATTAAGTTACCGCAAAAGTCATTATACATTTCCTGAAAAAAAGTTATCCCTACTTATCTCCACCCACTCACCCGCTCCCAAGGGGTGGGGATTTATGTATTTATTGTATAATAAGATTGGTTTTTGCATGTCTGTCGGCAGTCACCAATGACAGTTTTTTTTACATTTTAGTTTATTTTAAAATAATAGTATATTTTTAGTTTTTTAAACAGGGTGTATTGCTGAAAGTAACAAAACGGCCGACTGTGGATAGGTTGTGGATAGAGGAATGTGGGGGGCCTAACAATTTAGTCGCCAGTGCGTTTTGAAATTCGCTGGTAGAGGTTTACATATCACTCTGTATTTTTGTAGCCATATGGGATATTTGAGTCGTCAAAGTCAAAGTTTTTTTTTTTCATTAAAATTTCAACTTCAACCATCTTTTTATCCAAAACATATATTTTTTACAAAATTGGAAAGCTTGGACAATTTGGCTGACTTTGAAATTTTAGTGAAAAAGAAACAAAATTTGACTTTGACGACTTTGACTTGGTGGTTTGGAGCCTTGACTTTTACTGGTTTATCAATACAGCCTGTATGTCTTACGCAATTTTGTGTTGGCCGCCCTTGGTCGTTGGGTCGCGGAACACAAATGCAAAAATCTGGAACCGTCGACTTAATTTTTTACATATGGTCAAACTTTCACGCGAACTGTCCATATGCGCAAAATTTTAATTTGTATAACCGTGTCGGTCTCGCGAACTCATATCCTACTAAAAATCGCTCAACGCGCCTAAAGAAGTTTTCACTTCAAAAAGTTTAGTAAGATGAACTAAAAGTATAAAATATTTTTGAAGTGAAACTTTTTTAGAGTAACTTTCCGTGAAATCGAGGGGAATTGACATAGTAGGCAGGCTAAGGGGAAGTACGCCAATCCTTATTGGAGTTTTAGTTAGGGGAAAAGCTGCTTCTGCAGGAAAAGTTTGTCTTTGTGGGGTTAGTTTATGCTTTGTTGCCGAGCCAACTTTTGAGAGTTAAAGCAATAGGTGGTTTTGTGGCCAAATCTACTTTTGGGGCCAAATCTACTTTTGGGGTTTTAGTTAGGGCAATAGCTGGTTCTGCCTTTGGTGGTATATATCTCCAAATAAAAGAATTAGTGAAATAATAGAGTTCACACACAATTACTACTACCATATGCAACAGAAGGTGTAGCTTTAATAAACAAATATTCCAGTGAAAAACTAATGATATTAAGCAGTGATTTTAATGTAAATTTCACCAAGCTAGAAGCACAACCATTGTAGAAAATATCTGGCAACCCCAAACATCATGCAGTTAACGTAACGTAACAATTAATATTAAATGAGAAAGTTAGTCTGATTTAGACCGCTAACGAATAAATATACACGATAAATTAACGCGCTTGTTTCCTATTAATAAAGTATAATAGTAACTACTAGTTTGTTTTATTGAAACAAAACTATCAATTATCCCTTTAAAACGGAGATTAGATCACAAACGCATAATTTATGAACAACCATTGATGGACTTCTTAAACAAAAGATTCAAATTGAAGCTGAATAATGATAAAATAATAGCAACAAGATCTGGAATACCGATTGACGCTGTATGTTGTAACTATTTGAATGAAGATAAATCACCTACGATCTTGTCCTACTTTTTAATCTCAGTTCAATCACTGGTTTTGGTGAATATTTGAATAAAAAAGAATACGGATAAATGAATATAGTTAAATTCTTCGTTTTCCTCACAAATTTTCCATTTCTGTGACTTTGAAGTTTCAATTCCAACGTGCTTGGTGAACACACATTCACTTTTTTTAATCCACCTGTACGTAAAAGGAAAAGCTTGTGGCGCTCAGTTTACAAATGTTTCAGAAATTGTAGCAAAAATGCAAAAAATATTATGATTTAACTAATAAATACGAAAATTAATAAGGATTCAATTTGATAAAGCACGCCAAATTTTTGTTTGTGGTTAAATATGGATTGGTGGAATAAAAAAAATATTATTTACTTTTTCAACTTTTCTGATTACCTATTTAATATTTTTTAGTTTATCTCACAAAAACTTGTATTAAAAAATATTTTATTAGGAACTGTCGAAACACTTTTAAGTGATGTACTTGATGAACAATTCAATACTGAGGATGAAGAAAATGCGGTTTCAAATTCTAACGAGGAAATTGAACTACCAGATATGAGGTCTAGAGATAATTCTTGGTATAAGTGGGGAAATGCCATGAAATGCAATATATTGGAAGCTCTCGGAAAAGAAGACGGGATTGAAGCAAACGCATATCACCTGCCATTGATTGGAAACCGTGTATTAGATCATTTGCGATTATTTCCCTTATGGTCAAATGTTTGCAGGGATAAGTTTGGTTTTGGTCGAGTTCCTGCTACGTCAACTGCAAGTGAGGCAGAATTAAAAGTATTGAAAAAGGATGTTTTTGCAAACAAATTACCAATGAGAATAGATAAGTTCGTCGAAGAACATTTAAAATATTTACAAGGCAAGATTAAAATTGTCGATGCTGACTTTTCAGAAGGATTAGATGTTGATTCTGATTCTAGTACAGGTAAACTTCATATTATTATTAGTTTTGTTAGAATAGCCCTGAAATTTGTTTACAAAGTTTTACCAAGTTGCGACATGATACTGGATCAACAATATTCTTGTTTTGCTTCTCTTTATTCTTTTAACTATCTAAATCATAATTTTATTTACAACGGGGTGTGCCTAAATAAATTATTGTTTTTGTTTTAATTTTCATGCTATATAATTTTGTTTATGCGTTTTTGATTCATGATAATACACAGAATTCATAACCAAGAATGTTGTATTGAATCGTTTCGTGAAATATATAGATATAATTTTCAAAATTTTAAAAGAATAAAATAAACGGCATTAAATTTTCACTGAAAATTTTTTCAAAGGAGATATAAGAGATGAAACAGCAGATATTTTTGATCCAGAAATAAATATTGGAAATGTTGAATCACCATTGCCACCAAATTTGGCATTCTTCAATTGCCCATAACTTGGGCAAATTCCACTCCAAAAAATCAAACCAAATACCAAATTAAAGATTGGATCCTCTACTTTTTTTATGGCTGATAAAAAAAATGTTTTTTTTTTCGATGCAGATGGCGCTGCTGTCGATCAAAGAAAGTACTAAAATTCGTAAATTTTTTTTTTCTTATATAATAGGCGCAAACTTTTTTTTGCGCTATGAAACATGCTAATCTGAGTTCAAAAACATAAAATTCAAAGTTTTTCCAACAAAATAGACTGTAATAAAGTTAGATTTCAATGGAAATTCGCGAAGTTATAGGGTTTTAAAAAAAAAAGGCAATTTTCGCGTTTTAAGCCTTAATTCTGGAAAAATTAAAAAAAAACAACAAAATTTTAAAAAACTACAAAAAAACACAAAAAACAAAAAAAAAACTTCTGGAGTGTAAATCCGACCGTGCGACCTCCTCGTGGTACACTCTGGGTAATGCAAACGCCGGCGGTTAAAAGAAAAAAAAACAAAGTTTTTTTGGTACACGTTTACTTTAACCGATTAAGCGATCGCTTTTTCGAATCAAAAAAGATTTACAACTCGAAATTAAGATTTCTCAGGTCAGAATTTCAACAATGTAATCGAAAACTTTTTTTACGCTGAACCAAATTGATTTTGATCGCAATTTGTTGAAATTCTGGCTTAAAACGCGAAAATTGCCTTTTTTTGAAAACCCTATAACTTTGCGAATTTCCAATGAAATCTAACTTTATTACAGTCTATTTTGTTGGAAAAACTTTGAATTTTATGTTTTTGAACTCAGATTAGCATGTTTCATAGCGCAAAAAAAAGTTTGCGCCTGTTAAATAAGAAAAAAAAAAATTTACGAATTTTAGTACTTTCTTTGATCGACAGCAGCGCCATCTGCATCGAAAAAAAACATTTTTTTATCAGACATAAAAAAAAAGTAGAGGATCCAATCTTTAATTTGGTATTTGGTTTGATTTTTTGGAGTGGAATTTGCCCAAGTTATGGGCAATTGAAGAATGCCAAATTTTTCGAAAATTTTAGGTGAGCCGCTAATTGTTGTGACGAGTGTAGTTATAAATACAATTTTCATTAGTACTTGCAAATGGTTAATTACGAATTGCATATTTCTATACAGGTGACCTAACATTACTAGAAATTATAAGTAAGGATGACACCAAAATGAGCAACCCAATTGCTTTAAAAGATATCCCTGTAGCAATCGACAGCTGTTTAGGAAACAGTAGCCTCAAACTGTTAGGAGCTATTGCCTTTAAAGGGGTTATGAATATAATGGAGCATAATAGTAAATCAATTTCCCATTACACTTCGGTTTGTTTGCGAGGCTCAAAATGGTTTGAGTATGACGACATCGAATCTTCAACACTTCCACGGAAAGAAACATACACAATTATTCCAGAACTATTAATATATACCTTACGTTATGATGCCAAGAATAATTGAAGTTTTACAAAATCAATATAAGATTTTTTTTACCATTATATGTACATTAGGGTGACCGTAGTGATAAGGGAGAATTTTTTTTAGCGAATTTTGCCAACGGGAACCCCACAAAATGATCAGCCTTTGCAGATTTTTAGATAGCCAAAGTTTTAGCACGATTGGAGCACGTTAAACCGTGCCGCTACTCGCTCAAAGTTGGCAAAATCTCCATTTTTTTGCTGAACGGCGGAGTTTCAGAGTCATATCTCCAGAACGGTCCATTCTAAACCCACTTGTAATGTCTTAAATTAAAGGTAATACTGCCCCCATTTTCCGACTGTCTTTATATATAAACACGCAATTTATATATACATCCATCTATTTACAGTGCTTTTATATATATAATTTAAGCAAAAAAATCTCCTTTTCCCACTCCAAGAATAAGCACATTTTTACCTCCCAGAGCCCCAAAAACCATCGTACGAGGCTCCAAGACCCCTTAAAATCTTCGTAAAACTATCGACTATAATTATAAAATAATATAAAAATCCGCATTTTCCTGCATTGGGGTCCTGGGAGCAGATTCAAGTTACATCATTTTACAGGTGCACTTGTAAGATACACTAATAAAACCACATTTTTACCTCCCACGGCCCCAAAAATAGTCTCAGGAGGCTCCACGACCCCTCAAAATCTTCGTAACAGTCCCTACTATCATTAAAAAAAAATAAAAAAATCGCATTGGCCTCTAAGGGGGTCCTAGAGGTACCCAAAATTTGCCCCCCCCCCACTGTACCAGATCACTTTTTTGGCGACAAAGGCTGTTATAGCTCCTTTTGACGACAAATAACAATAAATATGTATAAATATAAATTATGTAGAACAAAATTACCTTTAATTTAAGACATTACCCGTGGGTGTAGAATGGACTGTTCTGGAGATATGACTCTGAAACTCCGCCGTTCAGCAAAAAAATTGAGATTTTGCCAACTTTGAGCGAGTAGCGGCACGGTTTAACGTGCTCCAATCGTGCTAAAACTTTGGCTATCTAAAAATCTGCAAAGGCTGATCATTTTGTGGGGTTCCCGTTGATAAAATTCCGACATCGATTTCTTACGGTCACCCTAATGTACATATATAACATAATTATAATAAATATAAATGTTAATTAAACTTAAGAAATATAATTGATCTAATACCTACAACATATAAACCTTAACCACTATTTATATATGGCGAGAAATATATAAAATATCCTTAGTTCGTAATTTTCTTATGCTACATAATTCAAGAGTCAATAATGCAAAAACCATTTCACCAGGTATCAATTTGAAATTGCTTTTCAAATAATGAATATTATGTAACAATAGTTTCACGCAGTGGATATTTTTCAAATATTTGTAGCTACGTCAAGTACGTGCGCATAGAGAAGTATTGGACATTATAACACATAACTTAATTTTCTCTTTATAGGTTGGCGTCATTTTTGTAGCTGTTGAATTTACAAATTGTGAAATATGTAATACTCCGTACCTACTATGTGAAATATGTAATACTCCGTACCTACTATTGATTATGGAGAAGAATTTCAAAGTGATTCCTGGTTTAAAAATGAAAATTTGTTCAAATCATTAGCTTTAGCTGGGCCCATTCCATGAAAATTCGACCAACGTCCGGGAATCGATCTTCATATTTCGTACATTTTGAGTACTAGTGACTAGTATTACGTATGCGCAATATTTTGCCAATATGTTGGGTAGTTTGAGAAATAGCGGTACTTAAATATTACAAAGTGCAAATACAAAATATTACAAAGCAAATTTTTTAAAGCATACCCTGCCCAAAGCCCATCATATATAAAACAGTAGTCTTTGAAATATTTATAAAATTCCAGCGAAATATATTCCAGCGTAGTTCAGAATTGGCCTGAACGCTTGGAAAGATTGCATACTATTAAAATATAATTAAATTAAAGTTTATAAAATTAAAATAAAGTACAATAACTATACATATACATTAGGGTGGGTCAAATTATTCGCAATGTATGATGGTCTATTTCAGCGAAAATCTTAAAATATGGGTTATATATGTATATACTATATATTTTGGATGAAGTCATGGGCGTAGCAATGAATTTTTGCTGGGCTGAGCCAGATTTTAAAGCATCGTTACCGACTCACCGCAGACAGAGGTTAAACAAAAAAACTATTTTTTTTTTAAATTTTGAAGTATGTAGACTACTTAGGTAGTTAGAATTAAATATAATTAAAAGTTAGAAATAAATATAAATATTATATTCATTAATTGAAATTTACTCTTCTACTTTTCTTTAAAAGTTCCTGCAAGACTTGATCTGCGCTTATATTCTGTAAAAATAAATTTTCAATGTTAATTAACAACGCTAAATTATAGAATCTGTCTTGTTTCATCGAAAACTGACGTGGTATCGACTATGAAATCATTCAACTTATTTGGTTGTCTTCGTATTTTAGACATTCGTAACGGCTCTAAGGAAATTTCGATTGCATTCGAAAATTTCTCTATCTCATCCCAACCCTTCTGAAAGTTTTCTATACTATTTCTGTCTTTCTCCAACGCAGCTGTTATGCTTTTAATAACATCAACTGCTTGACCTAATGTAGAATGCTTTGGAAATAATTGCTCAATATTGAAAAAATATGTATGAGGAATCCTGAGATGTGACAGATCATGTGCATGCAAATGAACATCCACTCACACCTGCACATATTTTTTTTTATTTTTTTTTTCCAAAAAAACGCACTTTTTTATAACGTATCTTTTAAATTTTTTGACATAAAATAACTTGAAACAACGGATTTGTGATACAACCCGCTTAACTTGACATAACTTGCGATGCAAACATATCCTTAAGAGATTAGTTGCTCGATTATTTAAAATAACTGCAACCGATACAATTCAGTAAACAGAAAATATTAAATCTCGTATGGGAAAATATATAGTTCAGCAAACAAACGAGCACGAATACGCTTTTTGGATATCAAGATTAACCCGATTCAGCGGAATTAGATTCATTTACCTCCCTACCGCTAGTATCAAAATAGAAATTACGCTGTTTCTCCAGCGACAAAATATAGTGCAAACTCTGTTCAGTTATCTCCTTTTAAATGGCTTGGCACCTTGATGAGCCGATCGGTAATAATCTTCTTCTGATTCCTCCAAACACCGGCGACAAAATCAGCATTGCGTTATTCTTTCAGCGGTAAACTATTGCCCAAATGCCGCTCAATTTAAAGGTTACACTAGCCGCGTTCTTTTTACACCGTGATCTAGATCAGATCAGCCGAGCATAAAAGAACGCACTTGGATCATGGAAGCAATTTAGTTTTTTACAGTTGTAGTTCTGATTTTTGATATGTTCTGTCGCAATTTATATCAGTCTCTAAAACTTATTAAAAATATTTCTGATTTAAAAAGAATTTATAAAAATGTTTAATTGACTTCCAAAATTAACAAAAGGTAACTTTCAATCATTTTTCCAAATAAATTTATGAAATTTTGCAGAGCTATCAACCCTTAAAATTAAAGAAAACAGAACAAAATTATAAAAGCTCTGGATTTTCCAATGAGATGTGTCTTGGGTATGGTTGTTACACAAGCTATTTTTGTATCACAGATTTTGATCCAAATCTTTTTTGGATCAAGTTGTTGTTGTTGGTTTGCTTGTAAGTTAATGATCTGAGTGGGATCTCGGTGTAAAAAGAACGCAGCTACTTAGTGATATTCTCTCGTGACGTGACTCCGATGAACGCGGTGGAATGAAACTTTCGATGCCTACACATATATCGAGAAAATGTCCCTTCATACGCCACCTTGCGACAATTAAGTACGAATTTTGTCGATTTGCATGCTAGAAATCTGTTAGATTGACAATTAGAATACCAAGTTAAGGTCGAAGTGACACATCTGTCACGTCGCTCGACAACGAGAATAACGCTGACTATGTCGCTAGTGATACGGACTCGGTGGAAAGTACTCGAGTAAATACTCTTGAGTAGAATCGAATTAAAAGTTCTTAAAAGTACATCTCCATAACCAACCCTCGAATGATATAAAATGATGTTGGGGGACTTCAACACTAAGATCGAGAAGGGCTTTCAGTATATGGGCGATAATAGGCAGCCACAGCCTTCGCGCAACCACCCACGATAATGGTGGCAAGCTTATCGACCGCTAACAGCAAAGCAATACTAGGAAGTTCAAGTTCTTCCCATATAAAAACATCTATAAAATGGCTTGGATGTCGCCAGATGGAAGGGCTAAAAACCAAATCGATCAGGTACTCATTGAAAATAAATCAGCAACAAGTGTAGCTAGACATGATAGAGGAAATCAGCAGGAGAATTCTACTCCGAAACAAAAACGCACTTCGTAAATTGCTGAGATCTTGAGCAATGCATCAAAAGACGAAGTTTACATTATATAAGACAATAATTTGCCATGTTATATGCTAAATTCCTTTTAAAGGAAGATTTTGAGAAGCCCTATTTGTCAGAAAGGGACATGGAGAAACAGCTAACAACGAGTTATATTAAATATATGACGAGATGGGCTATGTAAGTGATGTTGGTAAAACTCAATACACTTCGCTGGTTTGGCCACGTCGAGCGCACGTCAGAAGAAAGAGGTGCAAGGAAGGACTTCACTATCATCATGGAAGAAAAAGATGGACGGATGCGTTTGTAACAAATGCAGACACTTCTCCAGACATCGAGCTGCAAGTCAGGCAGAAATAGAGACTGAAGTAAAAGATTAGAGGAAGCCAAGGTTCTATTTGGGCTGCAGCGCCATTGGAAGAAGAAGAAGGTATATATGATGCAAATTTCGCTTCCATTTTTGGTGAGGTACTTGGTCTAAAGGTACTGCGACCACTCTCTTGACCTATTTTGCTACTGCATTGGCATTCCTGATAACTTTCAACGAATGGTTATCTTATACCTGTGACCTGCTTTAGCGTATGCAAATTATTTTAAAATCTGATTATTTGGATATATAACTTGCACTGTTCTATTCCCGATTTTCTCTATGTTGCAAGAGCGTGGATTCCAAGTTGGTGAATAGAGAGGAACGCATACAAACTTCTATGGGAAAAAAGATTTCCAATTTTCGTCTCCACTTTGCGTTTGAGTTTTAAACTGCCCTAAACTTTCCTTAATTGAGGCAGAAAAATACATTTATGTGAAAAGCGTCACGACTAAGATGAACTTGCTTGGTGCTCGGTTCTAACCTATAAGCAGTGATATGAGTAATATTAAAAAGTATAGAGTCAAAAGTATCGAGTACTGATATGAGTAGAATCGAAAGCCAAATAGTCATATCAGTAAAGAATCGAGTACCGATTCCGTATCTCTATGTGTGACTAGCCAGCTTGATATCAGGCAAGCGTTTTCATCATTATTTAAACAAATTAAATTATAGACCTATAGAGCCGTGTGTTCAGAATCTTTGGCTAGGCCAAAAAGTGGATTTGAGTTTCTATTGGAGCCGAGTTGAGTTAGATTTGAATTTAAAACTGAACGACTTAACTCTATGAATACACGGTATCATACATAAGAATATAGGCCCATACTTATAATTTATTTATAGTTGTATTCTGCTTTATATGTTACGTACCTATGGCCGCATCAAATGAACTTAGTTCCCGCCTTTTTGCATTTTCTTCCGTAAGAGATTATACTCTTTATCTAAAGCTGGTAATAAATCTTGCATTGTGTTGCAAATTTATACTGAAATTAATAGTATTTCAAAGACTGCGGTCATATAAAAACGGCACTGCATTGTATGAGCTGACCTAGATACTCACACAAGCAATACAACGCAGCACAATAATGCTTTTCCAGCTATATCTCCATGGCCATTGCGGTCACTACGGTGTGTCATGCGCCGCGAACCAATCATAATCGCTTTAACGGACGACCTCCAGCGCAGGACCATTTAATTTTTTTTTTTCAAATTGTTTAAAGCGTTATATAATATCATTGGTTTTAAAGCGGATGTATCGTGTTTTTAATAAGTGATTCACTTTTATTCTGGGGTGGGCCAGAAGGATTCTGGGGTGGACCTAGCCCACCTGGCCCCCAACCTTCCTACGCCCATGGATGAAGTGTGCCCCCCCCCCCACTTTTCAAAATTAGAACAAACAAACCGCTATAACTTCTAAAATAATTGTAGTAGGATAATGATCTTGGGCTTATTGGATTAGAAATGTTCTCAGCTATGTATTTTGCTCGAACCCTACCCACACCATTATTAACAAATATATTTTATACAAAATTATTATTTCTTTAATAACACTTTCAAACAAATTGGTATAACTTCTACAATAATTGTAGTAAGATATTGATCTTAGGGTTATTGGATCAGGATTTTTTGCAGCTGGCGGAAGGTCATCAACGATTTACAATACTCAAGGCCATTTTACATCCCAAACATAATATATAAATAAATGGAGCACCGATAGAAATAACTTACAGTTGTTTACAAAAATTGTTTAAAAATAAGTAAAATGGATACTAATAATAAGTAAATTTTTTGTTAAATAGTAAAAGAGATAGTAAAAAAATAGTAACTAAATATATGAATTTTAGTAATGTATGTATTTGATTGATTTGTTGAAAAATAATGTTATGAAAAATGAAGAAATAGTTTATATAAAGGGGCAATGAATGTATGAAGTCAAGTAGGTAATCTTAAATTGCAAACAGAATAGAAACTTTATTTTTTGATTGGATGGAGAACTAAATTTATTTAACTGTTGGGTAAAAAAATAGTATTACTCTTAGTAAAGACATGATTAATAAATATAAGAAGTTTGTAGACGCATGTGATAGTTATTAAGAATGGTTCTACTAGCTTGACATAAAGCTGGCAGAATTATGCTTTTTTTTTTCTTAAAAATAAAAGAGAAAAAAATTCCATCTTGGGTAATTAAATAGTAAAAAAAAGCTTGAAATTTTGATATAACTTTCGTTTGGTTCTGCTGTAGTGGGTTTGCCAGCTTGACATAAAGCTGGCAGAACCCTGCATTTTTTTAAAAAATAAAGGAGTAAAAAAATTCCCTCTTGGGTAATAAAATAGTAAAAAAAGAGTAAAAAATTTTGATCTAACTTTTTATTGGTTCTGCTGTACTGGGTTTGCCAGCTTGACATAAAGCTAGCAGAACCTTGAATTTTTTTAAAAATAAAAGAGTAAAAAAATTCTCTCTTGGGTAAAAAAATAGTAAAAAAAAGTTCAAAATTTTGATCTAACTTTCATTTGGTTTTGCCGTAATGGGTTTGACAGCTTGATAGACCTCATACATATATCCAACGATTCGGGTCATGTAGTGGTATCCAGTAAGAGTTTTGATTTGTCGTTGCTATCTTGCAAGTAGGTGGGTGCGGCATATTATTTAATAATTGTATCTCACATGCACTGATATTGGAGTTTTGTCTGAACAGTGGTTGCGCTTGTTTGCAAAGATATCGATGATTGATTTTTAGTGCACATAATGACAAGTCCTTCAATGGGCGATATTCATCCCGATGGAGGTTTGCAATTAAAAACTGCGATGACGGTTGAATCATAATGAAAGTGTTGTTGCCTGGTACTGGTACTGGAATCATGTTGAAAAGTTCAAAATCTTCTGTTGAGATTAATGGTAGGCTGAGTTTGAAAATGATGTGTCCCAGAGTCGGTCGCCCCTGGATGACTATAAGATTGTAATACTGCAGTATGTCATCTTGGATCGCTGGTAATCTGAGCGATGGTGGTAGGTTATTTCTGATTTGTTTAAGCTGCCTCGATAATTGATTAGGAGTGACCAGAAGTGGGTTTAGCTTTCCGTGGTGTGTGTCTGTCAGTACATTCAAGATTGATGTCTGGGTTTGCTGAAAGCTTGCGCTAATGATGTACATTTGCATGGCCATCGAAGTGAAGGTGTTAGATAGTTGCTCTTGAAAGAGTCCTTGCTTCATTTCGTTGATTTCTGCCGTTAAGTTGTCGACATGTGCCGTCCATTCTTTAAGCTGAATGTTGATCGCCTCTTGATCACGTCGCATTATATTGATGGTCGCATCCAGAATCGATGTTTGGTTTGCTATTAGCTGATGTAAATGTTTCTCATTCTGACTTATTGCGTCTATTGTTTCTGACATATTTTCGGCATACTCCGCATCCAGGACTCCAAATAGCGCGTTTGCAATGCTTCCTACAATATTTAGCGCCCCTCTTTTGGATCTGGTGGTGACGTGTGTTGGTAGTAATAGCTTGTTGTTTTCTTCTATTTGTTGTGTTATGTGCTGGAGATTAAATATGGTCTGCCTACATGATGTATGTTGCACGATTTGCTGGCAAATAGATTCTAGCAAGTTGTTATACGTCATCAGAGCGTCGAACTCATTCCAAAAGGGTGTCATGTTGTAGTAAGAAATAAGTTGCCATTCACTGGTGACGATATTCGCCAGACCCAGGTTTTCGAAATAAATGCCTGGTTGGGACTGAAACGTTCTTATATTCACTGGTGAAGCAGTAGATTGACCAAATATCATGCAAGCTGAAAGCACCGTTACCATTACTTCGCCCATTGATCGTTTTTGCTTCTTCCTCGGATTGTTGGTTTCCTCGGTCTTCGTTTGGTTGCTGTCTTCGTTTCTTCCCGTCTTTGCTGTCGATGGCCCAGCTTCGATGGCGGCTTGTGGGAGGTGCATGTTTGAAGTTGTGGCTGCATCCTTGTTTGTACCGCTTGATCCCTTGTTGTCTTCTTCTATTGGTAGCGGAGCGAGTTTGTGTATGGGCCGACGTATTACTCCCCTGCTAGTGCGCACGTCTGCAACCCTTACCAAACCGTCCTTTCCCTTGATGACTTCTACTATGCGTCCTAATGACCATTTCAATGGTGGAAGATGATCGTCTTTTACAATAACCATGGCTCCTTCTTGGGCATTTTGGCATTTTTGTTTCCATTTATATCTGCTTTGAAGTTGGTTGAGATATTCCATCGACCATCTCCTCCAAAATTCGCATTTGATATGCGTTACAAGTTTCCAACGTGTAAGAAGGTTGTGATTTTGTGGTGTGGAATGTGGATCAACAGGGTTAATTAGTGGCTCTCCAATCAGGAAATGACCTGGTGTTAACGCCGTCAAGTCATTTGGATTAGCTGACATAGGTGTTATTGGTCGTGAGTTGAGTATCGCCTCGACTTCAACCACTACTGTCTCTAACTCTTCGTACGTTAGATTAGCCGAAGATAATGTGTGCTGTAGAAGATGCTTTGCCGATTTAACTGCAGCCTCCCATAACCCTCCGAAATGAGGAGCTCGGGGTGGTATGAACTTGAAGTCGATGCCGATCTTAGAGCCTTCAGATGTTATTTTTGACTGATCATTTTCGATCATCAGGCGTAATTCCTCCAACTGTCCCTTGGCGCCCACAAAATTGGTTGCATTATCGCAGAATATTGTTTTGCAAAGTCCGCGTCGTCCTATGAACCTTCTGAGTGCCCCTATGAAGCCTTGCGTGGTTAAATCTGTTACTACTTCAAGATGCACTGCTTTGGTTGCGAAGCAGCAGAACACCGCGATGTAACTTTTTTGAGGTCTCTTCCCTCTGATTTTGAAATGTGTCCATATAGGGCCACAAAAATCTGCCCCTGAATTTATGAAGGGGCGTGCAGGTTGTACGCGTTGAGATGGCAGGTTTCCCTTCAATTGAGTGTAAAGCTTGGGTTTTGCTCGGGTGCATTGTATACAATGATCGACCACGGAACGTGCGAGTGTTTTGCCCTTAATGGGCCAATACTGCTGTCTTGCTGACGCTAAGAGGGTTTGCGGTCCGATGTCATGGTTTCGAGTATGGATGTCATTGATTATGAGCTTCGTTACTGGATGGTCGTACGGCAACAATAGCTGATGTTTTGCTTCGTAGTCTAGGTTTGACGCTTGGAGCCTCCCTCCAACTCTGAGTAGTCCTTCTTCATCTATCCAGGGGGTTAGCACACTCAGAGAGCTATTTTTGGCGACCTCTCCATACCTATTTATATGGCGAATGTCTTCTCCGAATTTTTCTCTTTGCATCTGGCCGATGATCACCTTCCTCGCTTCAGCTAGTTCCTGTGTGTTGCAATGGTAAGAGTCGATTTCAGCTGGACATTTCTTGCATCTTTTTGTGAACCGTATTATATATGCCATGATCCTCTGCAATCGTTGGAACGAGTTGTGATGGTCTATCTGATTGATAATAGACTCACAGGTAGTAAGACTGGCAACGGTTTTCTTTCGGTTTTCTGCTGAGTATGAGGTGTCACTATTAAGATGTGGAGCTGGCCATTGCGATTCCTCTCCATGCAAGAAGATTGGGCCATAGAACCATAAGGCCGAGGTCACTAATTTTGTAGGTGATACGCCGCGAGACAGGAGATCCGCTGGATTGTGTAGTGAGCTGACATGTCTCCACTGAGATGGTATGGTTAGCTCTTGAACACGGGCTACCCTGTTCGCCACGAAAGTATGAAATGTTGATGTTGACGAGTTAATCCATGCGAGCACGATAGTTGAATCACTCCAGAAATGAATTTGCTCTTCTTGAAGTTGAAGATCTTGCTTGATGCGATGAGCTAACTCCGCCGCTACCTTTGCGGCGCATAATTCTAGTCGCGGAAGTGTCGTTTGTTTTCTAGGTGCGACTTTCGACTTTGCGCAGAGTAAATGAGCAGTGATGACGCCATTTCTATCAATTGCTCTAACATATGCTGCGGCACCATATGCCTTTTCTGAGGCGTCGGAGAAGATGTGATATTGAACACTTTTTGCTGCTTTATGTGCTAAAACATGGCGAGGGAATTTTATCTCGTTTAACGTGGTCAATTGGTTTCTATAGGTTTCCCAAAATGTGTGCATCTCTTGGGGCAGGGCTGCGTCCCAATCTAGCTTCTGTGCCTTTAGTGTTTGCAAAAATATCTTCGCTGTGACGATGACTGGCGTGATGATTCCCAAAGGGTCAAACAGATGGGCTATGTCTGATAGAATCATTCGCTTGGTGATCCGTCTGCTGTCGTGCATCGAAGTTCTGATGTGGAATTGATCTGAAGTAGGATTCCAAGATAGTCCTATTGTTTTGATGTGGCCTGCCTCGTCATCTCCAAATCTGATTTCAACTTCTCTGTCATCGCTAGCTATTCCTTCTAGCAAACTGGGATGGTTTGCACACCATTTCCTAAGATGAAATCCTGCAGAGTTCAATAGCGCATTGAGCTCCTTCTGTGATGCCATAGCTTCAGCGAGAGTATTGGCACCAGTGAGTACGTCGTCCACGTAGAAATCTTGACTTAGTACCTTTGATCCGAGTGGATATTTCTCCTTGTGTTCTTGCGCCAGTTTTTTCAAGCATCGTATCGCTAGATACGGTGCCGATGATGTACCATAAGTTATTGTGCATAGCTGGTAACATCGTACCTTGTTCTCCGGTTTTTCTCTCCACCATATCAGTTGATATTTTCGGTCTGCTTTATCTACCCAGATTTGCCTATACATTTTCTCTATGTCGGCAGTATAGACGTACCTAGGCATTCTGAATCGTAACAATGTCGAAAAAACCTCTGAAAAATGTGCAAGCTTTTTTGCACCCTTTATTGTTGCTTGTGCGCAATCTATTTAGTTTATCGAATTTTAAGCAAAAACTTCACTTACAAGTTCATTTGTATGTTTATTATGTATGTTATATTCTTTCTAATGTTTCACAAAATTGAGCAATCTTTAATTTACTGGTAAATTACATCAACAAATTTTAACTTTAATAAGCTACAACAACTAATTGAATTTAATAAAAAAGGCAAAACTGAATAAGAACTGTCTCACAACCAACTGGCTGAAGACCAACAACGGACTGCCCGAATTTGCCTGCAATTTTTGTGTGATAACGGCTAACTGTTCCAACCGTTGTTTGATAAGAAGAAGTAGTGTGAGTGAAGTCTGAACATCCCGCCGGCCTTGACAAACTATACAAAGTTGTCAATCCTCATTTTCTATAGGTAATGGAGCGATTTTGTGAATAGGGCGACGAAATATTCCAGCCTTGGTCTTGACGTCCACCACTCTCACCTGATTGTCCTTTCCTGGGATAACTTGTATTATTCGTCCAAGCAACCACCTTAGGGGAGGAAGATTGTCATCATGGATTAATACCACCATGTTCATCAGTGCGTTTGGAGACTGCGTCTTCCATTTGTATCGGTGATGTAAAGATGATAGGTACTCGGCTGACCACCTTCGCCAGAAATGTTGCTGCAGTTGCGAAATGCGTTGCCAACGTCTTAAGTGAGTCATTTTGGCTGTTGTAAGGTCGGGCTCGACGAACGTTGATAAAGGAGCCAAAAGGCCCCAAAAATGAGCCGGGGTCAGGGCTTGCTCATCATTAGGATCGGACGATAGTTGGGTTATAGGCCGCGAATTCATGATGGCTTCTATTTGGCAGCAGACAGTGCTGAGTTCTTCAAATGTTAACAACGAATCCTTAAAAGTTCGAAGGAGATGTCCCTTGGCGGTCTTAACTGCAGCCTCCCAAAGTCCTCCAAAGTGTGGTGCACGGGGAGGGATATGATGGAACTGGATCGATTCTTCAGCGCACCATTCGGCGATGCGTTGCTGCGTCTGCTGTTGTAAGAAAGCGTCTCGAAGCTCAGCTAGTTTTCTTCGGCTTCCAACAAAGTTAGTAGCGTTGTCGCAGTACAAGTGCTTACATAAAGTTCTCCGACTTACGAATCGCTTTAACGCTGCGAGAAATGCCTCTGTTGACAGTTCTGACACGACTTCGAGATGAACACCTTTGGACACGAAACAAACGAAGACCGCTATATAGGACTTGTACGGTCTTTTGCCTCTGATTTTGTACGTAGTCATTATGGGACCGCAGAAGTCGACACCACTTGTAGAGAAAGCCATTGACGGTGACACGCGGCTTGTTGGTAAGTGACCCATCATTTGGTTCAAGAGTTTAGGCCGATACCGAAAGCAATGAATGCATTCCTTCAGAATCCTTCGGGTGTAGTCCCTGGCGTTGATAATCCAGAACCGTCTTCTTAATATTGCAATGAGTGTCTGGGCACCTGCATGAAAATGTTTAAAATGCAAATAATTTATGTAGGATTTTACAAATGGATTGCGCTTTGGCAATAAGATGGGAGATTTTGTATGGTAAGGAATGTCTGCATTCTGCAGACGCCCGCCAACACATAGTAAGTGCGAGTTGTCATCTAGGAACGGATTTAGAGATTGTAGACAACTTTTCGGGCTGATCGGATTCTTCCTTTGAAGTGCTTCAATTTCTTCCTGAAATTCTACTTGTTGTATGGTCCAGATTAAACTAAGGAAAGCTGAATCGAGCTCTGCAGCTGTGAGGGTTCCAATGGCAATATGCTGTCCACTGCGTTTTGCCCTTACATTATTGATAAAGCGTTTAACGTAGGCAAAAATTCTTCGAGTTCTTGGAAAGCTGCTGGTTCGATAGACAATATCTAGAAAGGATGGTTGCACTACGCATGTCATGACCTTTATTGTCTTTCTTTTTTCCGGTAGTGGATCCAGAGCTCTAAGCATGGTTGGCCATTTCTCAGGAGAGTTTTGTAAATATTCTGGGCCAGTAAACCACGAAGACGCCTTCAACTCTGCTGGTGATGCTCCTCTGGAAAGAATGTCCGCTGGATTTGATTTTGTATTAACATATCGCCACGTTGCATCGTCAGTTAGTTCCTGGATCCTGGACACTCTGTTGGCAACGAATGTCTGCCATGTGGACGGGTGAGCTGCCAGCCAACCTAAAACCACTTGTGAGTCTGTCCACAGAAAAATTGAACTGAATTTTTTGTTCATACTGCTTCGAACCTTCGCTAGCAAGTTAGCGAGAAGTTCACAACCACAAAGTTCTAGACAAGGCAATGTTCTGATAGGCTTCGTCGGAGCTACCTTTGATTTGGCGCACAACAGATGTACTGAAACTTGATTAATTTCATTTAGGCATCTAACATAAATGCATGCGCCGTATGCTCTGAGAGACGCGTCGGCAAAGCCATGCAACTCTATCCTTGAAACATTATTGTTGGAGCGCACACATCGAGGTATTCGTAGATTATTCAATTGGGAAAGATTATCCAGAAAATTTATCCACCGCGTATGCAATTCAATAGGAATTGACTCGTCCCAGTTGAGCTTTAGCAGCCAAATCTCTTGGAGGAACACCTTTGCTCTTACCACGACTGGATTTACTAAGCCTAGCGGATCAAATACTCTAGATCAGGGGTGGGCACGCATGAGGTTAATGAGAGCCGCATGTGGGTTTTTCATAATTGTAAAGAGCCGCATTATATGAATTATGTAATTTCAAAAATCAAAAATTAAGAGCATTTCCACACCCGTCTGGAATATTCAATAATTTAAAGAGATACGAGATACGTTTGGAGCCGAACTTGATTCTACGAAGAGCCGCATTTGCCCACCCCTGCTCTAGATAAATCTGAAAGTATGGATCGTTTCGTGATCCTTGTCCTCTTGTCCGTCAATTTGTGAGTGATGCGAAACTTGTCATCACTTGGATCCCAAACGAGACCTAGCGTTTTGATAATATGGCAATTGTCTACCTTTAGAGGTTTTTCTCGGTCACTCTCAGGTATTTGTTGGAGAACGTGAGCGCTGTTGGAACACCATTTTCGTAGTTCCATTTTACCTGACTGGAGCACCAGCTGCACTTCGCGCTGTATTTGCAGAGCTTCCTCTAAGGTATCTGCTCCAACAAGCAAATCATCTACATAAAAATTTTCCTAAATCACCGTTTATGTCCATGTGAATGTTTTGTGCCTTCAATCGGAGTTTCTGAGCAAGGTCCTTAGTGATGAAGTTAGATTGGGATCCACAATCAAGCAACGCTCGAGCAGGATGATAGTATCCTGACTTATCTTGAACTAGTATTATAGCTGATGCAAGCAGGACGGTTTCATCAGTGCCCTCAGTTGCACTTGGTAAGGAGGAACTGGCCGATAAATTTGTCGAATTCTGATGGGTGTGAAGCTTCGTTGACTTTGAATCTTGTTGCTGCTGTTCAGAATCAATACTTGTGGTTAATTGGTTTGAGTGTCGATGGAGAAGCGTATTGTGGGGCCGGGAACAAATTCGGCAATTTGATGAAGAGCACTTGGATACGGAATGACCCTTGGATAAACAGTTAATACACAACAATAAACGCTTTGCTTGCTCGAATCGTTCAAGAACTGGCAGATCCACGAATTTTGCACATTGCATTATATTGTGAGTTGATTCTGAGCAATATGTACATTTACCCTTTGAAGTAGCTAGCGATGTGGCGCTTCTCATTGGAAAAGATGTATTTAAACTTTTACGAGAAAACCTTGAGTTGACCATCTGAGGAGTCGAGCTGACTGATTGAGGTTGTTGGTTTCGGGCTTCAAGAAATTGACATCGCCGACTCAACACCTTCTCAAATTCGTCCCAAGTTGGCAATTGTTTATAATCGATGGCTTCGTCCCATTTTGCTTGAGTATCAGGATCGAGTTTGGAATTTACCAGATGAATAATTAAAGCATTCGTGATCTCAGTATCGGTGCCCAACGTTCGCAACGCGCTTAGATGTGCGCTTGCGTTGTCGACCAAGCTTCGAAGTTGAGTTGCTGACCCTTTCTGCACACTTTGGAGCTCAAACATTTCCCCAATATGTTCTTGAAAGATGAGAACCGTGTTGTCATATCTTTCTTTCAACTTCGTTAATGCTTCTGTGTAATTCACTGCTGACTTTCCCAACGCATCTATGGTCCTCAAAGCAGCACCTGATAGACAGTTGCGGAGATGAGTGTATTTCTCCGTAGTCGACCTTTCTGGATCGTCATGTACGAGTTTGTTGAACGTTGCAATGAAATTGGGATAGTCTGAATATTTTCCGGAGAACTGCGGAAGCTTGAGGGGTGGTAGATGAACCTTAGGTTGATTCGAAGCGATAACAGAAATGTGGCCATCAATACTACCTCTTCTATGTCCTCCCAACAACGATAACATTTTTGACTTGACCTCACAATATAAGTCTTCCAACTCACTACGGGTCGAACCATGAGCAGTGTCCAATGGCGATAATTTCTCGATCGACGTTTGATAAGAAAGCCATAATTTCCAATACGATTCTAGAATTTCTAATCGACATTCTAATTCGGTGGCGGTGAGTGTATCAGATTTCGTTGTGATAAATGTTTTTAAACGCGTAATGCAGCCTTTCGTCGACGCCCGCTGCGCCTTTAAATCATTAATTGCCTTTGTATCCTCACACGTTCCTTCACTTGATTTGACCTGCTGTTGCCCAGGATTGGCAGCATTTGACTCTCCACCACCAGTCATTATGAGTGAAACGCAATTTGTTTTAAGAATTTGTTGCTTATCAAACGCGAATAAAAGAAATTTTCGTTAACAGAAAACGATCAAAAATCAAAAAAAAACCTTTTAAATTTGAGATTATTTTAACTATAATTTTAAAAGTCCCCTTCAATTTATTTATTTTTCAATGTTTCTATTATTTATTCGGACACAAAGAACGAAGTAAAAAATGTTTATCATGAAACAATTGTAATGAGGATTCAATTTGTAACAGTGCACGGCAAATGTCCGTTCTGATTACTCACCAGGCAACAATAACCATTAATAAGACAAATTATTGCGTGTAATTACTACCAATAGTCCTAATATACCTATCTGCTTATTGCATGATTTTAAATTTAAATGAGTGTTCAAATTACCACTTTCAAGGTAACCACAATGTATTACAATACAATGCAAATGTATTTTTTTTTTGTTTACATACACTTAAATTCATCGGTGTACCGTTTTCAACGAAAGAAATAATGCTGAATAATGTTGTTATATGGTTGCTTTGGAGAAATTTCCATGCGCCTTTACATTTTTTGAGAGGTTTTATTCCTAGCATTGCATTGCACAAATTAATGCATTTTGTATAACAGTGCACAAAGAATGCGTTTTTGGCCCGTCTTATTTGATGTCCCGGTTTCAAGCAAAACGAAAATTCCAACACTGAAACAATGTGTAACAGCACACGACGAACGAGCTATTGCGAATGCACTTTTATGTTATTTCAACAGGTTATGCTTTTGCTAAAAAATTTATTTAAAGTTCAAATTGACTTAAATTGACATATTTTGCATTATTTTAAAATAAAGTTGATCGAAAATTTGTCACCTCATATTCCTTTGTTTTCCTTAAATTAGGAATTAAATTATTCGCACACAAACGGGTCCAGTCACGGTCGCCATGAAAAATGTGCAAGCTTTTTTGCACCCTTTATTGTTGCTTGTGCGCAATCTATTTGGTTTATCGAATTTTAAGCAAAAACTTCACTTACAAGTTCATTTGTATGTTTATTATGTATGTTATATTCTTTCTAATGTTTCACAAAATTGAGCAATCTTTAATTTACTGGTAAATTACATCAACAAATTTTAACTTTAATAAGCTACAACAACTAATTGAATTTAATAAAAAAGGCAAAACTGAATAAGAACTGTCTCACAACCAACTGGCTGAAGACCAACAACGAACTGCCCGAATTTGCCTGCAATTTTTGTGTGATAACGGCTAACTGTTCCAACCGTTGTTTGATAAGAAGAAGTAGTGTGAGTGAAGTCTGAACAACCTCTTCTTGTATTGTTGGTCCCTTCGATAGTACATCATTCAGGGATTTGTTTGTTGACGTCTGGGCCGACGCGTCAAACACCACTCTCAACTTAGTGGTGCTGCTTTCTGGTTTAATCACGCAGTGGTGTGGAAGAAAGCAATGAGGTCCCTGGATTTGGTTGTAATCCACTTCCTCCATATGACCCAACTCTAAATATTCATTCATGAATTGTCTGTATCGTTCACAAAGTTCTGCGTCCTTTGCGAGCCTTCTTTCTAATGCAGTCAATCTCTGGAATGCTATTCCACTCGATTCTCCTAGTTCTATGGGACTGGTCTTGAATGGAAGGTTGACGATGAATCGTCCATCAGTATGCCGTTTCGTTGTTTGGATGAAATGGGTCTCACATCTTTGTTCTTCTGCTGTAAGGTTACTAGTTTGTTCCTCCTTTTCCTCTAGGTGCCAAAAACGTTCCACTTGTGCGTTGAGGGCTTCATCATCGCTGCATACAGCGCACACTGCTGACTCCTGATGTGTTTGATTTTTTGGACCTGCAACGATCCAGCCAAGCACAGTGTTCTGCAATATTGGTAAGCCTTTTCCTAATTCTATTTGTCCTACTGAGAGTAGTGAAAAGAAGATCCCTGCTCCAATGAGTAAGTCGATGCTTCCGGGCTTATTGAAGTCGGCATCAGCTAGGGGTATGCTCTGTGGTATAGGCCATGATTCGATGTTAAGCTGACGCGATGGCTGCTGGGAAACTATCTTCGGTAGAATACGAGCCTCAATTGACATGGAAAAGCCGCTTGTTATGGATTGTACGCGAAGATTGACTCTCTTAGAGGATGGTTGCACCTGCTCCCCGATACATTCGATTGCCATGCTTTCAGTCCGTTCAGGCAAACCAAGTTGTTTAGCTAGCCTTTCACTCAATACATTGAGCTGTGAACCACAGTCTAGCAGGGCGCGACATTTTATGAGTTCGCCGTGCTTATTGAATACCTTTACAATAGCCGTGCCGAGCATGACATACCGTTCACGATCCTGAACCTTTCGGGCTGTTAAAATGATGCTCTTCTCTGGTTGTGCGGCTTGCACCGGTTCCGCTGGGTTTATTTGTGTATGTTGAGCTACTCTAGTTGTAGTTGTTGCTTTGCCTTCCATGTGCAATAATGTATTGTGTTTCTTATTGCATCTGGTGCATGATCTAGAGGGGCAGTTGCTAAGATTGTGCCCTCTTCCAAGACAATTCAAGCAGAGTTTGGCGTTTTTGGCATGCTCATACCGCTTTGGTGTTGACATCTGAAGAAACTTCGGGCATGCGTATAGGCGATGAGTACCCTTACAAAAGCTGCAGTTGCCTCCCGTAGCAACCATGCTTGTTACTGTTCGTCTATGGTTATCCTCTGTGCTTCGTGCTTTACTCCCGAGCGCCTCTAATGACTGGAAGCGGTTTTCGAGAAATGCAAGAAACTCCCTTAATGTTGGTATGCATCTTGGATGTTCTAAAGATTGCTCGTACAGCGTATATGTTGTTTTGTCAATCCTTTTCAGAAGCAGGTGGATTATGAATGGGTCCCAGTTGGCTGTGTCCACTCCTAAGTTTTGTAGGCCATGAAGGCACTCCTGCGTTGTATCGTGCAAGTTCCTGATGGCAGTGGGACTTTCGGCAGTGAACGTTGGTTGTGCTAGCAGCTTATTTAGGAAGGCTGTTACCAACAACCTTTTGTTTTCATAGCGCTCTTGGATTATCTTCCAAGCAGCTGTGTAATTTGCGTCGGAGACTGTGAGATGTCGGATTAATTTTTCAGCTTCACCTGATAAACTCGTCTTTAAATACCACATCTTTTGGCAGTTGGCGATCCTTTGATTGTGGATTAACTCCGTGAATAAATCACAGAATTGGCGCCACTGAAGGTAGTCTCCTGTAAACTTGGGCAGGGCGATCTTGGGCAATTTCAATAACGATGCGTTATCATACGTTGAGGTAGTAGATGTGGTAGCATGTGAATGGTGCTGCGGTGAGAGCTGTTGCCGCAATCGATGAAGTTCGATAATCGTATTTTCCGCTTCTTCTTCCAGAACAAAGAATCGCTCGACGTCATAGTCTGCTGCCAAGGGGTCATCTAATTGGCTCCATATCTCTTGATGCAATGTTTTAGCTTCATTTAGATACTTCTGGATTCTTTCTGCCTTAATCTGGTAAAACTGGTCTATCTGCAGTTGATCACCTGATATTGTGTTCGAAATGGTGCGTTCGAGCACTTTCAAAATTGTTGATTGCTTGTTAATCAAGCAGCCTTGATTACGTACCCTTGCGGTAGTTAACTTCTCAATGTGTTTTGTTTGTCCCATAAACTTCTTAGGGACTTCTTGATTCATACTTGCAGATGGTTGAAGTGCATCTTTTGCTGTTGTTTCCTTGCTGCCATTGGGGCGTTGCTCAAGAACTGATGTCGTTCTATTAGCGAATGTAGCTGGATCCTCTGCTAAGTCGGATGTTGATGGGCTTCTGCTTGCCGGTAGCGTCTTGCTGCTGGCCAATCGGTTTGTTATGTCTTCTAGGGCATTCTCATACCCCTCTCGAACTTGTTCGTAATATTGTTTGGTGAAGTACTGGTGGTCCACCTGGTCTCCAAATTGTACTCGAATCGTGTTGTCGTTTTCCTCAAAACGTTGCCATTGGGATTCTAATTCCGCTCTCTTCCTTCGAAGATAGTCCGGAGTTTTTCGCGATGCTCCATCCTTCTTGTAGTTGCTGATAAGCTGTTTTAAATCTGCAGCCAGGTTCCGCTGCTCCTCGGTCAGATCCTCCATGGTAGCCATCTTGATGTTAGTTGCTTCTGTTCTTGCGTGTGATCTTTCTTCCGATCACGTCGGGGTCACCATAAAATATCTAAGACTCTTTTGCCTTAGAGTTTCGATTATAATTTGCTTAGGGTTCTTGTACCCGTAAGCGTATGACGTTATGTGTAAAACAGTGCTTGATACTGCTACACTAGAATGATTGTTCCAAGTAGGCTCACTTGGTAATACGCGAAATAAAAGCCTTTGTTTCAAGTGAATAGATAATCTCTGAATGACTTCATTTATTTTCCAACATTTCTTAAATACTAATTTTTATCACACAAACTAACAAAAAAGAACAACATAATCGACATATTTCTTTTCTCACGAGAAAATTCAAGTTGAAAAACAAAAGCATTAAATTTCGTCTGGCGACGAATTTTACCTTTTAATAATTAGTTTACGGTGCATTTTCTTGAGGAGATAAAAAGCTTTTTGGTGCAAGTGCAGGAAATGCTATTGAATTACGGTGTGAAGGAATTTACTTTTGTGCTTATTCTATGTCTATGCTAATTTTTTCTATCTTCTATTATTTTTTATGTTTTTATGTAGGAGATTCAACAGTAACATAGATGGAACTGAAGTTTGTGCAACTCGTTGCGTAGTGTATGGACAATCACATATTTTTTGGCAAACACAAATTTGCACAAATTGTTAGCTCGGGTATGGGCTCCTTTAGAAATATTCTCTGCGATATGGATTTTTTTTTTGTTGTAAAATTTAGAATATGAGAATACAGATTTTATTTAATTTTAAATGAGTTCTATAAAAGCAGAACTTTGTGGGCAGCTTTGTAAAGATGATCTAAGCGGTCCATTAGACGGTAGGTTTTGCTATCAGTTTTGTCACAGTCAGTGCTATGACTGAGGGAAAACTTAGTGTCTAAGGTGATGCATGATGTAATTATCTGAATAATCAATCCATCATGAATTGATTTAGGGGCATGAAAGTGTAATGAATGCCTCAGGCCAAGCTGATTACCTTAAATTTCACTCGATGAGGTCATTTATGGGAGTTACAATGGGGGAATTTAATTTTTCATGATTATCCACTGATTTTTTGATTTATACAGTTATTATAAAAATTGTTCATTAGGTTTAGGTTATACTATAGTTATAAAAAATTTTATTAAATTTTTAGGAAACAAAATTTTTGTCTTTTTTTGTAAAATTAGTAGTCCATAAACGTGCGATAAGTTTAAATTTTCCTTGAATATTAGTATTTTTGTTTAACATGAATACTCCTTTCCACAC
The DNA here is from genome assembly GCA_949987705.1 of Thereva unica. Taxonomy (NCBI): domain Eukaryota; kingdom Metazoa; phylum Arthropoda; class Insecta; order Diptera; family Therevidae; genus Thereva; species Thereva unica. The sequence goes on along the minus strand of OX465281.1, from coordinate 157,388,551 downwards.
CACCCCAGGGGTAGAGTATATATGATGCGTACGGTACTGACTTCTTGAAAAAAGGCGACGATCAAAAGTACTGACACGCACCTGCGCGCCTCAATATTTGGCAGTGAAAGGGCTCATATGCCTCACCTGCGCTTATAAATTCATAAGCGAGATGTTGTCCACAGGGGGGAGTTTTATCTCCACTTCTCTGGTGCCTTGTTGTAGATGAACTCCAAGAGCTTCTCAACAGCCGAAATTTTTTCGCCCAAGGTTACGCTGACGATGTCATCATAGTAGTTACAGGTGAAACTGAAAGAGGCATGTCCAGGCGCCTGCAGCAGACACTAGATCTGGTCTCTAGCTGGTGGAAGAGCGTGAGACTAAAAGTCAATCCCGACAAAACAGGAACAGGAAATGATCACTACCGGGACTTTTGGAACCTATACTCGCACGCAGAACTATAGGCTTTTCACAACAATCCAAATATTTAGAAGTGACGCTAGCTGCCAAGCTTAACTGGAACCAGCATATGGACACTCTGATGAGCAGATCGCGTAGATCCCTATGCACTTGAGCTTGTTTTTCTACATGGGGTTTGCAACTGAAAACCATGTATTATATATAATACACCACCATCATTAGCCCCATGGTAACTTATGAAGTTTTAGTTTGTTGGCACAGCAAAATTCAAACAATGGCCTTCCTCTCCATAATTGAGGCCATCCGCGCTGCCCCGACGGCAGCGCTGGAGACTCTCCTCAATCTGGTACCCCTCCACCTTAAAGTAGAGAAGTCCGACATAAACGCGGCGCTGGGGCTGAAGGCGCATGGTCACTTGGGCGCTGGTGTTGGGCGAGAGCACTCTTATAATAACCAGCATCATAGAGGAGATTCTGGAAGCGAGGATGCTATCGGACTGCATGCCCTTTACAATCTCAAAATTTGAGCAACCTTCCGTGTACATACAGGATAGCTAACATGGACTTTTCCTAAAGTATTGCCGGGCTGAACAGACAGGTGTGGGCGAAGGAATCTGGAGTGAAAACCCCAGATTCAGCAGTGCGATACGCCTAGCCACCCAAGCAACTGTCTTTCAAGCAGAGGTGAATGCTATTCTGGCGTGCACTCATGAAAACTTAAGAAGGGCCTACCAAAATAATCTGATTTTTATCTTCTCTGATAGCCAAGCGGTAATTATTTATTTATTTATTTATTTATTAATTCGCCAAACAAGGCACACTTAAAATAGATTTACAAATTCTTAGATTAAAACATAGTGTACAGTCTTTTATAATATATTTGACTACTGGCTACTAAAAACCTACTATTGTCAAGAGGGGGTTATGTTAGTAGGGATTTGAGTATTTTTTTATAGGATGCCTTGTTGAGGGAAGGGGAGAAAGAGGAGCTATGGCTATTAAAAACCATACAGCATCTGTTGACGGGCTCGTTCCTTGCGTAATCGGTGCGGTGAGGATATTCCTTAAGTAGTTTAGTGTGTCGCGTGTGTCGGACTACATCATTGAATTTGATTCTGTCCGACAGAAACTGCACTTTAAGTTTTCCACTTAAGACGTCAAAGGCAACGCAAGATATGAGCAGTTTCCTCCTGCTAGACAACGGCATGAGATCAAGCACTTTGAGCCTGTCCAAGTAGTGCGGCAGGGTTTGGTAGTCATGGGGGTTGTGTAGATGTCTCAGGGCAAAAAGAAGAAATCTCTTTTGAATGGATTCGATCCTCCTACTGCTCACTTGGAATATAGGATCCCAGATAGGACACGCATATTCCAGGATAGGGCGGACTAAAGAACAGAAGAGTGTTTTTGTGACCCATACATTACCAAATTCTTTGGCTCTCCTCTTAATGAAACCAAGAAGTTTGTTGGCTCTGGCAGTTATATTATCGTAGTGCAGGTTGAAATTGAGTTTTTTGTCTAGGACAACGCCTAGATCTACGATATGATCAACCTGATCCAACATTATGCCATTGAGATAATAGTTATGGTTCTTTGTGTTTTTTAAGCGGGGGAAGGTAATTGCATGACATTTGCTGGTGTTTAGTTGCAGTTTGTTCACGGTGCACCAGTCGTGTAGGGCATTGAGTTTTGTCTGCAAGAAGGAAGCATCAGTTTGGGTCTTAATGACACTATAAATTTTGAGGTCATCCGCGTAAAAGAGATGTGGAATATTTGCTAATTTTTCGGATAGATCGGAGATGAAAATATTGAAAAGTAGGGGACCGAGATGACTACCCTGAGGAACGCCAGAGGTTACTTCGATCTCATTAGATAGAAATCCTTGGAATCTAATACCCAGAGTCTGATATTCCAAATTTTAATAATTTTGCGATTAGGATGGCGTGGTCCACTCGATCGAAGGCCTTGCTGAAATCAGTGTACACAGCATCCAATTGATGGCCGCTCTCCACACCGCATAGCAATTCGGAGATAAGGACCATAAGGTTAGAAGTTGTTGAACGTCCTTTCCGAAAACCATGTTGTTGTTCGTTTAGGTATGGATCGATAAGAGGAGCAATCCTGTCATGAACAAGTTTTTCAAAAAGCTTAGGAATTGATGATAAAATGGCAATGCCTCTATAGTTGTCTACCGAGTGCTTGTCACCGGATTTATAGATTGGCGTTAGGTAGGATTTCTTCCACAGCTTGGGAAACTTTCCTAACGATAAAGATTTGTTGAAGATGAGATAAAGAGGAAACGCGACATGTTGCGAGCAGCGCTGCAGGAAAATAGGAGGGAGATTGTCAGGACCATTACCTTTTTTGATATCAAGATTATACAGACCCGCCATAATCTCATCAACAGAAAGGAATATACCAGTTATAAGGGAGGTGTCAGTGTGCGAGTCAGTTACAACGTGTGCTGCGCTGGACAAGGGGCTATAAATTTCAGCAAACCTATCAGCAAACATACTACAAATTACTTGGGGGCACGAGGTGTGGGCTCTACCATTCGTCATTGTTGTTGGGTAGCCAGAAGTCTTCCGTTTAATGTTAACGTAATCAAAGAATTTTTTAGGATCACTTATGATACTATCACCAACAGAACTAATATATGCAGAGTAGGCCTCGCGAGACCTAACAGCAAATTCTGAGGCTAGTCTAATGTATTCGGAATTCAATCGCTCGTTTACATATGTGTTATTTTTGATCATGTTATATAATTTATTTCTTTGATTACGTAGGGATCTAGTATCCCTATCCAGCCATGGTTCCGACACTCTATCCCGTTTTTTAATTTTGGGTACATATTTGTCGATGATGTTGAAAATGATAGAATAAAAGCATGAAACTATCACGTCAAGATCATTGCTAGTTAGCCTATGTTCCCAGTCGACTAGGGATAATTCGAAACCAATACTGTCCAGGTCCGCATTCTTAAAATCGTAAACAAGTGCATTGTTATGTGATGTACGATGCTTGGGGATTGATGAGTTAAATTCGAGAATCCACGCGGAATGGTGGATGGAGTTCGTAAATAGGTTTTCCTCATCGGAAACGAGTAGAGTACTCACCTCCTCGAATAAATTGGTGAAGATCAGGTCTAGCCATTTACCACAAGAATTTGGCTGCCCGATAATTTGGTGTAGATCATTGCCGTAAAGTGTGTCGATAAATTTTATATCGACGGCATTAGTTGCATTTATAGGAAGTAATTTATTATCTTCCTCGTCGGGGATGAAAGAAATATTTGGACGATTGAAATCACCCAGGATAAATATGACATCATTACCGCAGAGTGTATCGTTAACTTCCTCCACTATATGCAATAGATTGTCATAGTTGGATTCGTCGGAATTGGGGGGGATATAGAACGAACCGATGAATATATCCTTCTGGTCGGATTTGATTTTTATGAAGACGTGTTCAAAGGATTTTGAACAATTAGTCGTGATTAATTCACTTTTTAAAAAGTCTTTTACAGCTATAAGGACTCCACCACCTCTGGTGAGACCAGTGGAGCTGTAGTCTCTATCGCACCTGTGGATTGTCCAGCTGCTGTCCAAGATCTCTTCGTTAAGAAATGTACTATTTAACCATGTTTCGGTCAGTACAAGAACATTATAGCGACATGATTTAGAGTCAATGTAGAGGTTATTAAGTTTGGTTCTCATACCACTACAATTGTGGTAAAAGATTCTTACAACCTCGGGTGGGTTAGGTTTGGGAAGAAGAGACTGGGTGGGATCGTCAGGGGAAGTAACTAGTTAAGGGCGGTAATATCTTTTCATCTCATCGCGGCTTTTTTGCAGCTGGGACACATGTATTGATCTTACATGAGCAGCATAAGCGGAGAGATCCTTGGTAACTTGTTGGGGATTGATTTGATAATGCTCAAGGTACCTAGTGTACAATTCGAGCAGGGCACTATGATCCGTTGGAAGACCTTCCTGGTGGAGCGAGACAATGAGGCTGGTCCTGGTTTTACCATATATACAGGTAGAGTCAGGTTTGTTATGCATGTACGCGAGAAACAGCCTTACATTGTCAAAGACCTGCCTTTCTCTGAGCCGAGATAACAGATATCTACTATCGGATGAGTCGGCTGAAATCAAGGTATTTTTTACAACCGGGGGTTGTAACGGGTTTAAGAAAGGAGGTTTCGTCAAGGGGATGTTGTTGGTGCGGCTTACAGAAGACTCAACTGATTTCTGTGTGTCATTAGGAACCTCATTAACGTCAGCATAGGAACGACCTCCGACAATGATGTGGCTCCGAGAAAAGTTAGGTTAAGGATTGCGAAGTTTAGTTGTTGTTGTTGTGTTAATTAGCGGGATAGGTCTGTTCAGGCTCGGAACTGAGTTAGACGCAGTTGGAATGGTGTTAGTATTAGTTCTATTGTAATTGGTTATATTATTATTAGTATTATTATTATTAGTATTATTATTATTAGTATTATTATTATTATTATTAATAGTATTATTATTATTATTATTAGTATTATTATTACTATAATTGCTATTGTTCCTGTTATAACTATATTTAGTAGTGTCGTAAGAGGGTACTGTGGGGAATTTGGGAGATGTAGCGGGTGCAGTATTAGTCGTATAGTAAGGATTAGGTGGTGTTGTATGCTGTACTGGTGTATTGGAAATTTTACATGATTCTTGTTTACTTAACACTATTTTAGGTTTAGCTTTATTATTACTTATATTTAAATTACTCGAACGGCAGAGAGTCAGGTTCTTCCATCTGAAAGTGTCCGACATTTGGTTGAAGAATAGCCACTGGTATCTAGTAGGCATGACTACTTTGAAGCACTTGTTTTTTAACCGACTTCAAAAAAAGAGGAGGTTACTCAATTCGACGTGTAGGTATTTTGTGGTCCTGTTCACGCATAACTTTGTAACCCAATAACTTTTTTGCTTTTTTTTGGTTCATTTGAAGGGGGAGCTTCCCACGGTGGTCCCGTTAAATTTTTTCTAAATTCTGATAACGGAGTTCGAAGTTAGGCAGAAAAAACTGTTAAAATTCAACCTGTTAAAGTTCAACCTAAACATTTCATGGGCACCGAACAAATTACTTTATTGTTGTAAATCTGGCAGCAGGCCGATGGCGGAGTGGGTAGAGCGTCGGATCCTCGATTCAGCGTTGCAGGTTCGATTCCGGTCGGGGCAGTCGGTTTTTGTCTTTTTCTCTTTTTCTTTTTTCTGAAATGAATTATTAACATATTGGTCAGCGGCCGATAGTACTTGACATAGCGCAAAGGGCTAGAGACAAGTATTCTTGTCTGTGGGATCTGTGGGGTGCGAGTTCGATCCCAAGGGCTCGCGGTGCTTTTTTTTCTATATATCGATAAAATAATTATTTTTTAATTTCCTTCGGGGAATTTTGTTCCATATTAAACAAGTTTTCGACGTGACTGCGTCTGTAAATTTGCTTCCAGAACAAAAGCCGATAAGAACGAAATTATGGCGAAATTTGCAGTTCAAAAAACTATTGTTTATATCGAATAAATAAATATACCATGACGTGGATGAAGAATCAAAGAAGTTTAATGTTTACATTTAATTTCCCAGATATCAATGGCAACTTAACTTTTTATATGCCTTATATTATCTTCATCTGTATGTGTGTATAGTGTAAACAATTCTTGCAACTTGATTTTGACCCAGTTCCATATAACCGATCAACTGCAAATTTTGCACATACGTATAGTTCGCATGACAATACAATCTGCAATCAAATTTTGCAATTGCGCTCCCCGACCCCAGACATGGGTATCAAATGAAAAGGTGTGACAAGTAGAATACACTTCGCTATGTGGCGTCGTAAAAACGTAGGCTCCTTGCAATGACAGGCAATATTAAAAAATGAATGGACTAAAAAGCACGAAATAAAAAAAAAATTTAAAAACCGACTTCAGAAAAAAACCCGCGATGCACAAAAAAGGATGAAATAATTGTTTGTAATTCTTAACAACATCAATCCAATAAGAATGGATCTAGAAAGAAGAATCACTTTTGAAGACGGTGCTAACACATGTGGGTGATATATTAAGGGCATAAGCCTAACAAAGAAATGTAAACAATTGCCGAAGCAAGAGTTAGTGCAATCAAAGTCAACTACTACCTGGCACCGTCTTCAAAAGTGATTCTTCTTTCTAGATCCATTCTTATTGGATTGATGTTGTTAAGAATTACAAACAATTATTTCATCCTTTTTTGTGCATCGCGGGTTTTTTTCTGAAGTCGGTTTTTAAATTTTTTTTTTATATTTTTTTTATCCGATGCTACCTCACAATGGAGTAATACGATGGCGAAATCAGTTTTGAACACGTTGCATACCCATCTTGCATCCGCATGATCTGGTGCGCCTTTGAGGAAGTACGTTGAATTAGATGTATTGCTCGTGGTTTTGCGTGGTACTTTTTTTGTTTTGCGTTGTTTTTTGTTTATTGCCACTTTTTTGTTTATTGCCACTTTATGCACTCCAGAGTTCAGCTTGTTCGCAACGTTAATCCTTTTTAGTCTGCTATTCCATTCCTCTAACGACCACGTTGTTCCGAATTTACTGATTGTCTCTTCGGGCAGATGCAACGGTGGTAAAGAGAGACATGGGCTGGACGAGATCGCTAGCGTCTGCACGTAGAGATTAGGAGGGCCAAGAGTAAAGTTATCGCCGCAGTTGTAGCTTTGGTTGGTTGAAATCCACTCGTCGCTGTAGTTGAGCTTTCTCTAACTCGTTTGCAAGCGATATCGGCAGATCTAGGACTGGATCAGGGGTCGAGTCGTTATTTGAGTGGCCATCAACCACCGACAGGGACTTTACCGTAGCCAATTCTGCCTCCAGAAGACTAAAATGCGCCATCAAATCTTTTTTTAGCTGGGTGATTGAGTCGTCGAAAGTAGAGAGTTTATCGAGGCAGACGGAGGCTTTTGCGAAAAGATCCGTCATTTCGTTGTTGGATTTGCCTGCCTTACCATCTGTAGCTATTTTAATTTTTTTAATCGCCGAGTTGATGGAATTCAGCTCGAATTTTATTAACTTTGAAACCTCGTCGACTATTTCAGTATTATCCTTGTTGGATAACTTGTCGAGTTTAGAATTAATCGATTCAAAATTTTTAGCATAATTTCTAGAATTATTGTCGATACCATCAACAACGCACGAAAGCTCATCGACGTTTTGTATTAAGAGCTGCGTGTTTTTCTCCGAGCTAAAAGCTTTCGCGCTGCAAGCTTCGAAGTCGCTTTTAAACTGATTAAGAGACTCTGCCAGTTCCATTATGTTGTTGTTGTTTGATTTGATCGCCAGTAATATATGCGAGAGGTTTATCGCTTTGCAATCACGGCGAATTTGAAGAATTTTTTAAACTCGTTCACATACCTGAGTGAAGCGAGAGGCAGACCAATGCATGAAACATGGAAAGTGTTGTTGCAAACACCACTACATGATATCCATTCCGCTCCGTGGATGGAAGAGCTGTTGTCGGCAGAGCATGTACTGTTTCTACATTTGTACATTTTGAAATTTTAAGAGATTATTTAATTGAATGAAAAATAATGAGTGGCTATAATAATTATGTTGGCACCAGAGTCCAAAGTCCAAGTTAAGAATTTTCTGTGGTGTTGAGTGAAATTTTCAGAATTTTCACGAATATTATTGTTTATTAGATAATGTTTATAAGATAAATCACCACCACTCACTCACGGCACTATTATCACGTAATCAAGGAAAAAGGGAGGATTAAGAACAACAACTGTTGATATTATAAGAGAAACGGGAGCACGATCAACGGGCGTCAACGGCGGTTCGAGTCGATAATTCAATTTAATTAATAAGAACGATAAGGCCACGTAGAACCAAGTGTTTTTTTTTCACTAAAATTTCCACTTCAACCATCTTTTTTTACAAAATTGGAAAGCTTGGACAATTTCCCATGAATAATGTCTAACAACTATTATGCTACGGCCTTTACTGTTGAAGTTATTAGCTATTTTAATGGTGAAATTTGCTCTATTTCGTTGAAGTGTAAATTTTAGTAAAAAAAAACAACAAAATTTTGTCTTTGATGACTCATAATTGTGGATGTTGGTGGGTTGATCCTTTGACTGTTACAGGTTTAAATAGATGGGTATTCTACGTTGATTGCTGCCTTATTCATGAAAATATCTAATAGGATTACAAAAATACAGGGTAATAAGTAAACTTCTACCAAAAAAAAAATTCAAAACGCCCTAACGGATAAACCGTTACGATTCCCCCCCCCCCATGATTTTTAGTTCGTCTATTCAAGACCTATCCACAGCCAGGTGTTTCGACATTCTCGCTAATACACCCTATATAGAGAATTGTGATAGTCCTGAAATTGATGATCTAAATGAAGTAGTACATTAAACATATAGTGAGGCAAGGATGGAAATATTTAGAAAAGAAACACTTAAAGATCCAGTTTTAAATGAATTATTAAAGGTAATGAAAATGGGATGGCCACAAAGAAAGAATCAATTGAAAGAGTTAATTAAGTTCTATTAGAAGTATAAAAATGAATTAAGGCACTGAAGATGGGTTGATATTTTTTAATGAAAGAGTGATCGTACCGGTATCATTAAGAGCCGAAATTTTGGAAATCCTGCATTCTCCACACTTGAGAATTGAGCAAACCAAAGCTCGAGCAAGAAGTCTAATGAATTGGCCAGGATGCAATTCAGATATAGAAGAAATAATTTCGTCTTACAGCATTTGTCAGAAACATAGAGGTGAGAAACAGAAAAAAATCGTAAAACTCATAAATCTCCGTAAAAGTTATGGACACAACACTTTCCTTTCTGTAGTAAAATTCTAAATGTATAAAACAAAAGTAGAATATGATCAATAGAAATATTTTAAACAATTTAATTTGAGTAATAGGGATGTACAATAAGTAGCTTCAGTAGATGGAAAAATACTTGAATTGTAGGGTACAGCAAGGTAGAACTGTAGGTTAGCTATTGCATATCTAGAGTTGAAATTAGTTAAGTGGAATTAATGTAAGTTTGAAGTAATGTAGGAAATATAAATTTGAATAAACTGAACTATAGTCTGTATGCACTCTCTATGATTGATGTAATGTTAGCAGAAACTTATTAACTTCCCAGTATAGGAAGTTATTGTAATCGATCCGAAAACCGAAATCGAAAATTTCAACGTATTTTCATCTTTCAAGGTCCCAGGAGCATTTTAAAATTGGGAGGAAGTATGTGTGTGTGCGTACGGATGTGGTCATTTTTTCCTGCACGATATCGCGCGAACCAAAACTGATATCGACATCGTTGAGGTGTCGTTCGAAGCGTATTAACCGAAATATGATCTGAACAGATTTTCATGAAATTCGGTCCAGCCGTTTTTTTTGTTTAAGCGACGTAAGTGATTTTTGTACCTGCACGATATAGCAGGAACCAACCATGATACCGACTTCTTTGAGGTGCCGATCGTAGCGTATTAGCGAAAGTACAGTTTGAAAAGATTTTCGTAAAATTCGATCGAGCGGCATCTGTGTTTAAAGGGCGTAAGTGATTTTTGCACATGCTCTATAGAACACAAACCAAATATGATATTAACTTGACTGAGGTGTCGTTCGAAGCGTATTAACCGAAATATGATCGGAAAAGATTTTCATGAAATTCGGCCTAGCCGTTTTTTAACTTTCCAGTATAGGAAGTTATTGTAATCGGTCCGAAAATCGAAATCGAAAATTTCGACGTATTTTCATCTTTCAAGATCCCAGGAGCATTTTTAGCAAAGAATTGGGAGGAAGTATGAGTGTGTGTGTGTACGTATGTGGTCATTTTTTCCTGCACGATATCGCACGAACCAAGGGCGGATCTAGAAAAGTTTTTTAGGGGGGGCGATCTGAGTAATAAAAAATTTTAAGGATATTTATTATTTGTAGTGTTTATATGTTAATGAACTTGTGAATATGTATTTAAAAATATACTGTTTGAATGCTTCAACTTCGAGATATATCTAAGAAATAAAATGAAATCTGAGTGAAATGAAAAAGAGGTTGAGGCTGAAATGCTAAAATTTTATTTTTATTTTTATTTTAGGGGGGCGATCGCCCCCATCGCCCCCCCTGTGGATCCGCCCCTGGCACGAACCAAAAAAGATATCGACTTCGTTGAGGGGTCGTTCGAAGAGTATTAACCAAAAATTCGGTCGAGCCGTTTTTTTGTTTAAGCGGCATAAGTGATTTTTGTACCTTCACGATATCGCCGAACCACGAAGGATATTGACTTACTTGGGGTGCGACAATATAATCTCAAAAGATTTTTACAATATTCGGTCGAGCGGTTTTTTCGTTTGAATGACATAAGTGATTTTTGTACCTTCACGATATCTCGCGAACTATAAAAGATATCGACTTAGTTGACGTGCCGTTCGAAGAGTATTAACCAAAACCAGATTTTCATAAAATTCTGTCGAACCGTTTTTTTTTTGTTTAAACGTTTATGATTTTTGTACCTGCACGATACCGCGCGAACTGAAGAAAAAAAACTAAATCGACTTCATTGAGGTTCCGAAAAAAAAATATTAACGAAGAAATGATCTGAAAAAAATTTCATAATATTCGGTCGGCTAATTGTCAGAAAGACCTTAAATTGACAAGTTTTCTTAATATCTAATAAACTCGATGCAATGAAACCCGTTCTTAACGAAGTGATATTTTTTGCGTTCTGCACAGCGATAGTCTTCGAAAAAAACATCATTTGTCAAAATCCAAACCTTTCAAAATTTGGTTACCCTTTACAAACAGCGCGAACTTTTCAAACCTTGGATTAGCACTTTTTGACGGGGAATTGTTTTCTACGCGTGATACAGTTTCAGGAAATTGCGGTTTATCCCGGGATTTCCAGTAGTTACCACAAAATTTGTTCTTTTTGGTCAAGTCTGACAACTACTTAACAGTTACAGTTTTGCTAATATCTCCGGAAAGCTTTGGAATTTTCAAATGAAGTCATTCGCTTCACAGTTTGTCAACGGCGCTTCAGCACGGCGTCTGCATTGAGAAAATATGAAATGAATGGGAGCGAGAATATGACATGGATTTTGAGAGTGGCGTCTGCATTGCCAGAATATGAAATGAATGCTGAGAGCAGCTTCTGCATTGCAACATTCCAACCCAATCCCTCCCACCAAGCACGGGCTATTTGTAAGTGGAGCTGGAGCGCTGCTGTTTGTAAGTGGAGCTCAACCAAAAGTTTCCATGCTCTAGACAGCTGTTTAGGCACAAGTAGCCAGATACGGGTGTGCAACAAAGTGCGCGTGTCACCATCATTGCAGCAAGTGTCCAGAAACGGGTGTGCAACAAAGTACGCGTGTCGCGAATTCTTTATTTTACCCCCAGCGAAAAAGTGCCAAACGCGCCTAAAGAAGTTAACACTTCAAAAACATTGGATGTTACTTTCTCAGGAAGTATCAATAGAGATCGGATTTCAATGAATGTCGCTTTTGTATAAATTGATTTTTTTCCCGAATTAGAATGATACACTTTTCCCCTTATGTGTTGTCATCCAAGGAAAATGCTGACTCGTTTGTCCGAAAATGTTTCTACAAAATTCAGCAGTTTGATATTGGTATCACGTTTGAATCGTTGTAGATGAATTTTAAACCGTAAGTCGCACCAAGTACAAACCACTTCCAATGTTGCTTGTTCTAGATGACCGAATGAGTTTCGGTTTTCTCAAGATGCGACCGTTAAGATAATTGGCTGAAATATGAGTCACTCATATTTTTCTTCGTTATATTTTGATAATTTTAAATTCAAATTGTTTACGCAGGTTTTTGATTTTAGTTATGAAACTTTACCTTTATTGACAAGTATTTTTAAAACGTTTTTATTAGCTCGCTTTCCTGTCTGTCTGTTTGTCCGGTACAAATCTTGCAATCGATTTTTTGACTACTTCCGGTTACCCGATCACCCTGAAATTTTGCACACAGCTTCAGCTCCGATGACAATGCAATATGGTATACTCATTATATCGTTAGATCCATGGCGGAGGACTATAGAGGACGGATTACTGTTTTCTTCACGGAACAAATTTTGCATTCGATTTTTCAAATACTTCCGGATATCCTATCATGGTGAAATTTTGCACACAGCTTTAGCTGTGATGACAATGCAATATGGTACATACCTTTAGTCCATGGAGGCCGTCTCAGGAGGGCGGATTGAAATATTCTTCACAAACCCTTCAACATGGATATCAAATGAAATGGTACGTTTAGTAGAACACCATAAGCAATATAGTATACTCAATTTATCGTTTGGTCCATGGCGGTCATCTCCAGAGGGCGGATTACCATTTTCTTCACAACCCGCTCTATATGGGTATCAAATGAAAGGGTATGATAAGTAAAACAACATAAGCAATACAATATACTCAGAACCTCATTGGGTCCATGGCGGCCTACTTAGGAGGGTGGGTTACCATTCTCTTCAGAACCTTTTCGACATGAGTGTCAAATGAAAGGGTATGATAAGTAGAATACCATAAGCAATATATTATCCTCAATATTTCGTTTGGTCCATGGCGGCCATCTCAAGAGAACGGATTAACATTTTCTTCACACCCCCTCGACATGGGTATCAAACGAAAGGGCATCAAAAGTAATGCAATAAGCTATGTCCTTAGATCCATGGCGACCTCCTCAGGAGGGCCGGTTACCATTCTCTTCAGAACCCTTTCGACATGGGTATCAAATGAAAGGGTATGATATGTAAAACAACATAAGCAATACAATATACTCAGAACCTCATTGGGTCCATGGCGGCCTACTCAGGAGGGTGGGTTACCATTCTCTTCAGAACCCTTTCGACATGAGTGTCAAATGAAAGGGTATGATAAGTAGAATACCATAAGCAATATATTATCCTCAATATTTCGTTTGGTCCATGGCGGCCATCTCAAGAGAACGGATTAAAATTTTCTTCACACCCCCTCGACATGGGTATCAAACGAAAGGGCATCAAAAGTAATGCAATAAGCTATGTCCTTAGATCCATGGCGACCTCCTCAGGAGGGCCGGTTACCATTCTCTTCAGAACCCTTTCGACATGGGTATCAAATGAAAGGGTATGATAAGTAAAACAACATAAGCAATACAATATACTAAGAACCTCATTGGGTCCATGGCGGCCTACTCAGGAGGGTGGGTTACCATTCTCTTCAGAACCCTTTCGACATGAGTGTCAAATGAAAGGGTATGATAAGTAGAATACCATAAGCAATATATTATCCTCAATATTTCGTTTGGTCCATGGCGGCCATCTCAAGAGAACGGATTAACATTTTCTTCACACCCCCTCGACATGGGTATCAAACGAAAGGGCATCAAAAGTAATGCAATAAGCTATGTCCTTAGATCCATGGCGACCTCCTCAGGAGGGCCGGTTGCCATTCTCTTCAGAACCCTTTCGACATGGGTATCAAATGAAAGGGTATGATAAGTAAAACACCATAAGCAATACAATATACTCAGAACATCATTAGGTCCATGGCGACCTACTCAGGAGGGTGGGTTACCATTCTCTACAGAGCACGGCTTACCATTTTCATCACAACACCCGCGACGTAGGTACTACTGAAAAGGGTGTGATAAGTAGAATACAATAAGCTATATGAGGTCATTGTAAATTTAACTTGGCGGCTGGCATAAACTGGTGGATTGCCTAACTTTACAACAACCTTCACATGTATCAGTTACATAATTTAAATTAATACGGTAAATTATTCAAAGTAAAATGAAAGATAAAAGTTTCAGATAATCACGACTCAAATTTAATTTATAAATGTTTTTATATGAAGAATGCAGTTAAATACAATCAAAAGTCAGCTAAGCGCTTTTCAGTAAAAGAGTAGTTGCGAGCACTCACGAGTGAAACTAGTAAAAATGATCAAAAAAGAGATGCAGCTAATATTGAAATAAAAATCATATAAAATTAATTTAGCTTACTCCTTCATTTTAATTTTCAGGAATATCAAAATTAAAAAGATTGGTATATTATTAGTAGATTTAGGTAACAATTTTCCACATGTATCCGTCATAATATCATGACCATGTTAAAAAGTGATTGCAAAATGTCGCACACAAGACTAAAAAGCAGATAATAATCTATAATATAAAAATGAATCGCTAAATGTGTTGGTAAGCGCAAAACTCGAGAACGGCTGGACCTATTGGACTAATTTTTTTTTGAATATTCGTTGAAGTACGAGGATGGTTCTTACGGAGAGAAAAATTAAAAAAATTGCCTGAAAAAACAAAAAAATGGTAATTTTAGGAATTTTCACTTCATTTTAGTTTCAATAGCTTCATGGCCTACCTATTGTTTGACAAATGTAAAATTGTCATTAAATTGAATCATTACATTTAATGAAAATTTCAAATTTACGCAGCTGTCAAACAATAGGTAGGCCATGACGCTATTGAAACTAAAATGATCCATGGCGGCCGTCTCAAGAGGGCGGTGTACCACTTTCTTCACAACCACCTCGACATGGGTATCAAATGAAAGGGTATGATAAGTAGAATACAATAAGCAATGTAGTATACAAAATATATCTTTAGATCCATGGCGGCCGTCTAAAGAGGCCGGATTACCACTTTCTTCACAACCCTATCAAAATGGGTATCAAATTAAAGGGTATGATAAGTAGAATACAATAAGCAATGTAGTAGACTCAATATACCGATTCATGGCGGCCGACGCAAGACCCATGTTCTTTGAGGCATTTAATCTGTGTAAAATTCATATCTGAAGGAAAGGTCTCGGGCTCCGTGAGGTTTATAGCAAAATTTCAATAGAAAAGCAGGCGTTTGGTCCATAGCAGCCATCTCAAGAGGGCGGATTACCATTTTCTTTACAACCCCTCGACATGGATATCAAATGAAAGGGTATGGTAAGTAGAACACCAAAGGCAATATAGTATACTCAATATATCGTTTGGTCCATGGCAGTCATCTCAAGAGAGCAGATGACCATTATCTTCACAACCCCTTCGAAATGGGTATCCAATGAAAGAGTATGATAAGTAGAACAATATAAGCAATATAGTATACTCAATATGTCGCTTGGTCCATAGCGGCCACCTCAAGAATGCGGATTACCATTTTCTTCACAACACCTTCGTCATGGATATCAAATGAAAGAGTATGACAAGGAGAACACCATAGGCAATATAGTATACTCAATATATCGGTTCGTCCATGGCGATTATCTCAAGCGGGCGGACTACCGTTTTCTTCACAACCCTTTCGAGATGGGTATCAAATGAGAGAGTATGATAAGTAGAACACATAAGCAATATAGTATACTCAATATATCGTTTGGCCCATAGCGGCCATCTCCAGAGGTTGGATTACCATTATCTTCACACCCCTCGACATGGATTTCAAATGAAAGGGTATGATAAGTAGAACACCATAAGCAATATAGTATACTCAATATATCGTTTGGTCCATGGCGGTCATCTGAAGAGGGCGGATGATCATTTTCTTCACTACCCCCTCGACATTGGTATCAAATGAAAGGGCATTATAAGAACATTGCCATAGACTGTGTCTTTAGATTCATGGCGGCCATCTCAAGAGGGCGGGTTACCATTTTCTTCACAACACCCGAGACATGGGTATCACATGAAAGGCTATGAAAAGTAGAACACCATAAGCAATATAGTATACTCAATTTATAATTTGGTCCATGGCGGCCATCTCAAAAGGGCGGTTTACCATTTTCTTCACAACACCCGAGACATGGGTATCAAATGAAAGGCTATGATAAGTAGAACAATATAAGCAATATAGTATACTCAATATATCGTTTGGTAAATGGCGGTCATCTCCAGAGGGCGGATTACCATTTTCTTCACAACCCCTTCGAGATGGGTATCAAATGAAAGAGTATGATAAGTAGAACACCATAGGTAATGTAGTATACTCAATATATCATTTGGTCCATGGCGGTCATCTCCCAAAATCAATTTTCACAGATTTGTTCTTTTTTCACTATATCATTTTCCTATCGCAGACTGTGTCCCCATAATCTTATTTCATTGAAAGGCGTTGCAACGCACACGGGTTTTTGCTAGTTATTAGATAAAAAAAACTTTTTAATATAACACGTTTTTATAACGAACTAAAAAGTATAAAATAATGGCACTATCCCCATACAGATTTAGAACCTCAAACATATTTCTAACACCATACAGATAGTCCTGAAAATTTGTGATTGTGAATTTGTAATAGCTATGAAAATATATGTAAAATTTTAAACGAAAAACCGTGGGGCGTATATATTATTGATGCGAATGATTTCTCAACCCAGCTACTCTACACTCCTTACTATTGTCTATAGCATGCGCCCCACGTTTTTTCGTTTAAAATTTTACATATATTTTCATAGCTATTACAAATTCACAATCACAAATTTTCAGGACTATCTGTATGGTGTTAGAAATATGTTTGAGGCTCTAAATCTGTATGGGGATAGTGCCATTATTTTATACTTTTTAGTTCGTTATAAAAACGTGTTATATTAAAAAGTTTTTTTATCTAATAATTATTTTAATAAGAATTTAAAAAATACTAGCCAGTAAAGGTATTAAAATACCAGTTTATCAGGCTAAATTAAATAAATGATACCTCCACGAAGAAATATTTTTATTGTTTCGATCAGTAAGGATATCTAAAATGAAATTTTGGTTTAGTTTTGGGTGAGGCAGTATTTTTACTAACCAAAATTTAGAGGTTCTTTTTTCAGTATGGATTTTAGACACATCATGTGTGAGTTGTGTCAAACTGCCATAGTATTTTTATTCAATATTGTTTGAAATTTCACCATCTACACTTTTCACCATAAAGGGGCTGGTCATAGGAACTTCAGAATGGACTGTGAAGAAAATAATTTTTAAAAAATAATAGTTCTTTTGTATGGTGTTAAGAAATGCAAAAAATTATCGTCAACCAACAAACAACGATCAAAACACGCGCACAACGAATCTTCCGTTCCAGCCGCAATGGATCAAAAATATTTCGATTTTTATGGAAACAATTTTGCTTAGGTAGCAATTTTGTATGTTACCTGGGCAATAATTGTTTACGCAGCAATTCAATATGTTAAGTTTATGCTATCAGTTGAATCACGTCAACAAACCTGCACTCATCATCTCGCCATTGAGACGCCGCAATCATCCAACACTCATCATCTCGCAATTTGAGACTCTAGAACTCATCCAGAGGTCCAAATTGGAGCAAAACCAGGTGCATTACTCATCATCTCGTAATTTGAGACTCTAGAACTCATCCAGAGGTCCAAATTGGAGTAATACCAGGTGCATCCAGCAGGTCCCATCATACTACAACCATCAGTAGAGACATCAACGATTCCATCAGCCATCAATTAGGAGGCAGCATCTATACAACCAGTACCAGCGCCATTGTTTCAATACAATTTCCAGACAAAACACAACTCCGCGAGGATGGATGGACTTTTGGATTTACAATAACGTTTAGGCGAAGAGATCCAGACCAGTTACCGGAACTTCAGAAAAGACTCCGCCAACAGGAAAACAAGAGAGTACTTAACAACCCGACTAAACTCTCTTGAAGAGAAATGGGAGGAATTTCAGGCGAACCATCTTCAACTCACCGACTTCGAAGCCAGCAGTGCAGACAATGAGTACTTCACCAGAAATTATTTCAGCACGATCGAAGGATTATACAATCAATATAAGCACCAGTTGCTTAATTTCGAAAACCAGCAGGGTTCCAGCCAAAAAACACGTGAAACCAGCCAAAAGGTTTCAGCGAAAACTGCAGCAGACAACCAGTCTGAACCAACCAGAGAAGCCCAGCCGAGAGTAAGGTTTGAAGAACCACTCAGCCCCGCATCATCAGAACAATTGCAAGATGACATACAGAAAAAGTTTAGGCGACAACAACGTGCCATGGCAATATTAACGGGCACTCTAAATGATATAACAGCCAAGTCAAGTAGTACAGAGTCACGGGTGTTCTACGAAATCAACCTCCAAACCATCCATAAAACCTTCGAAGCAATAACTGAACTGGATCAGCAAATTTGGGAGGAAGTGGTGGATGTGCCACTAGATTACACTAGAGAAATATATGACAGTCTCTACGATTGGGTACAAGAAACCCTAGTACACCTACACGAGAAACTAGAATTCAAGGAAGCCACCACGCTAAATGGGCAGCCGCTCCAAATCAAACTACCTCGTGTCACATTGCCAGTCTTTGATGGAGACTATACAAAATGGACTCAATTTCATGACATGTTTGTACAAATGATAGAGTCAAAACCAATCAGCAAGACGGAAAAGATGTTCTACCTTACAACCAATATAAGCGGTGAAGCAAAGGCACTACTGAAAAATCTCCCTATATCAGATGCGAACTACACCACAGCATGGGAGACGTTAAACAAAAGATATAACAACAAAAGGTTGCTTTGTACGGCATTGCTCAACAAACTCTGGGACCAACCATGCACGCAGGGTCAGTCAGCAAATTCAATCAAACATCTCCATGATGTAACCAGTGAGTGCTTACTCGCTTTAGAGAACATAAAGGTTTCCACCACAAACTGGGATCCAATGTTAATACATCTTCTTCTCAAAAAGTTGGATAAGAACACTCTTTTTGAAGCTTCATTGAACTCCCCAAGAACCACTCCCACCATAAGAGACCTGCTAAATTTCCTAGAAAAAAGATTCCAGACCTTAGAAGCTCTTGGTAAAGAATCAGTAGGCCATTCTCCAGGGCGAGACCAAGGATCCTCGAGACAAGGAAAGAGTAACTCACGCTCCTCACTGATGTCTACAAACAAATCAAGCCAGTGCATCTTATGCAAACACAAGAATCATCACTGTACGCATGCCGAGAATTCCTAGCACTACCAATTGCAAGCCGCCGACAAACCATCAGTCAGCACAATTTATGCATGAATTGTTTGAACGATGGACATAACTCAGTAGAATGTAAATCCAGAAGCTGTCCCAAGTGTTCTGAAAGGCACAACTCCCTACTACACTCGGACGCTGCCCCCAAATCAGTCCACGTTAAGCAAGGGAACACCAAACCTCAGCCTTCAACTTCAACATCAGTTCCTAACTCATACTTCAATCCAGGAAGTTCAAGGCAACCTCAACCACCAGCTTTACCTATTGATGCAACTGCGCCGAATCCAACGGCATTAACAACCAATGCTAGAAATAATATGCGTAGATATGTGATGCTAAGCACAGTTGTCGTAGAAGTCAGCTGTGGACAGGGACAACGAGTGCGATGTCGAGCAGTCCTTGATTGTGGATCCCAAATCAGCTTTATCACTGAGGATTTGGCAAGGCGACAACAAGCTCTCCGTATGCCTGAAACAATGTATATCAACGGCATAGGAAAGGATCGACAAAAATTAAACCACAGGGCCAATGTACAGGTGCATTCCACAATTAATAACTACGTTACACAACTAGAAGTTTTCGTGATTCGCGACATCACACAAAGGCAACCAGGCCACAAGATCGAAAGGGCAACATGGCCCATTCCAGATAACGTACACTTGGCGGATCCAGACTTTCATATACCTGGCAACATTGACCTGTTAATCGGAGCAGAAATATTCCTCGACTTACTATTAGTCGGACAGATCAAGCTCGGTGAGGGATTGCTAAGACTCCAGAATACAGTATTTGGTTGGATAATAGCTGGACCAGTTCACCATGAGAGCACATCCTATACTAGTCCAATCAATCTACGGAAATTCTCCAGACAATTGAAGGCAGGAAAAAAAAATATGGGCGTGTAGAACACTTAATTTGAAGAATGATAGCGTTTTTTTTTACGGAACTGCATTGGCGAACTTAACCTAAAAAATTCGCAAAAGTCAAAAAACCGGTTTTTCGCCAATAAAACAAAAAGTTGAGCTCGGATCCGAAAAAGTTAAATTATAAAGTTATAGGTATTAAAATTATCTTTCAATTGATGTGGTACAAAATATTGGTTAGTGTCTTATACATGGAGAAAAATGCTAAAAACCGCTAAAAATCGCTTTTTTTTCTTTTATTTTTTTCTTTTTATTGATGCGACCTAGAAACTTTTTATTTGGTAAAAATGTTGCTTTTGGCAATCTGAAAACTCATTATTTTTTTGGCTCGAAATTTTGCAAAATATGGGCGAAATTTCGATTTATGTAAAAAAAAGCGTTTTCGTAAAATCCTTCGTCTACAGCTCCTCGACCTCGTAGGACATTTTTTCGAAGCTCTTTTTCTTCGTTAAGAGTTGGACTATCATGCACTATAAGTTAAAATTGGAGTTTTTCAATTTTATGTACAAAAAACTCCACCGCAAAAAAGACAAGTTTTTTTGCCGCAAAAAGACAAGTTTTTTATTTCATTATTTTTCGACTCTAACCTACTGTATGACCAAATTACCCATTTATTCTCTAAAAAGAATATAAACTTTTATTAAATAGTAGGTTAGAGTCGAAAAATAATGAAATAAAAAACTTGTCTTTTTGCGGCAAAAAAACTTGTCTTTTTTGCGGTGGAGTTTTTTGTAGATAAAATTGAAAAACTACAATTTTAACTTATAGTGCATGATAGTCCAACTCTTAACGAAGAAAAAGAGCTTCGAAAAAATGTCCTACGAGGTCGAGGAGCTGTAGACGAAGGATTTTACGAAAACGCTTTTTTTTACATAAATCGAAATTTCGCCCATATTTTGCAAAATTTCGAGCCAAAAAAAATAATGAGTTTTCAGATTGCCAAAAGCAACATTTTTACCAAATAAAAAGTTTCTAGGTCGCATCAATAAAAAGAAAAAAATAAAAGAAAAAGAAGCGATTTTTAGCGGTTTTTAGCATTTTTCTCCATGTATAAGACACTAACCAATATTTTGTACCACATCAATTGAAAGATAATTTTAATACCTATAACTTTATAATTTAACTTTTTCGGATCCGAGCTCAACTTTTTGTTTTATTGGCGAAAAACCGGATTTTTGCCTTTTGCGAATTTTTTAGGTTAAGTTCGCCAATGCAGTTCCGTAAAAAAAAAAACGCTATCATTCTTCAAATTAAGTGTTCTACACGCCCATATTTTTTTTTCCTGCCTTCAATTGTCTGGAAATTAACATGGTGATTCCGTAGATTGATTGGACTACACTGTTTGCGGCATCTGCAGTGAAGATGAGAAACTCGAGAACCAACTCAGCAAATTCTGGAGACTGGAAGAAATCGAGTAATCAGACGAAATCAGTACATTGACCAGAGTAGAACAAAGGTGCGTGGACCACTTCAATCAACATGTAAAAAGAGACAAGGGGGGCAGATTCATTGTCAAACTTCCCTTCGCACAAGATCCCAATTCTCTAGGAAAATCAAGAGACATCGCGATGCAACGATTCCATTCATTGGAAGAAAGGCTCCTTCGACAACCGGAGCTACAGCAACAATATATCAATTTCATGCGGGAGTATAAAGCATTAGGACATATGAAGGAAACAGATACATCCTCAATCAAGGGTCCTCATTACTTCCTGCCACACCACTGCGTTACTAAGTTAGATAGTAGCACGACAAAACTACGAGTGGTCTTTGATGCGTCAGCAAAGACCGCTTCAAACCTATCACTAAACGACGTTCTCTGCAAGGGCCCAACCATTCAGAATGAACTACTCTCAATCTTGATACGCTTCAGGTTTCCTAAATTTGTATTTACCGCGGACATTGAGAAGATGCACCGACAAGTAAAGATTGCCGAAGAGGACCAACAGTATCAATTAATAGCCTGGCGAGAGCATCCACAAGAACCATTGAAATATTTCAAGCTCTGCACTGTCACATATGGATTAACACCAGCTCCATTTCTAGCTACTAAATGTTTGGATATGCTTGCTACCCAAGGTACCCTGACACATCCATTGGCAGCTCAGGTTCTCAAGCGCGATTTTTATGTGGACGATGTCATGTCAGGATCAGACAGCTTACCCGAAATAGTAGAAATTCAAAGGCAACTTAAAGATCTACCATCTTCTGCCGGATTCAATCTTCGTAAATGGTGCGGAAATAATCCACAGCTACTAAAAAACATCCCAAGAGAAGACATTGAGCTTGAAGTAAACTTTGACAAACCTACGGACGAATCCATCAAAACACTTGGGCTGACTTGGCAGCCAAGCGCTGACACCTTTCAAATAAAAAACCAACTGGAATGACACAAGAAGGATTACCAAACGAACAGCTCTCTCCGACATATCACACATCTTCGACCCACTTGGATTCATGAACCCTGTCACAATAATCGCCAAAATGTTCATCCGCAAGATCTGGACATTGAAACTGGACTGGGATGCAGCCTTACCAATGGACATGCACACTAGCTGGAGTAGATTCCGAGAGGAGTTAAGAGTACTCAACGACATACGAATTCCAAGCCATATAGCATCTGGGAAAGGTATAAAACAATACAATTTCATGCCTTTGCAGATGCATCTGAGGCGGCTTATGGAGCTGCTATATATGTGAGAACGACACACCAGGATGGCATCATCACTGTTCGTTTGCTGTGTGCTAAATCAAAGGTAGCCCCAGTAAAAACCACGACCCTACCAAGACTCGAACTATGTGATGCAAAACTGGCAGCCCAGCTGATGCAAAGAGTAAGAAAGGAAGTGAATCTGCCCAACGTGAAGGTACATTTTTGGACATATTCGGAAATAGTTCTGGCCTGGATCCGATCAGATTCGTCATCGTACCACACGTTTGTGGCCAATCGCGTTGCAGCAATTCAGCGGTTGACCAATCCAGATCAATGGAGGCACGTTGGATCTAAAGACAATCCTGCTGACATTTTTTCACGAGGAATGACACCAGCTAAACTGATTAAATGCAATCTATGGTTTTATGGACCACAATATCTATCTTACGTAGAAATTTTGAGCCGCCCTCAAAATTATGCAAGTTCCAATATAAATCTCCAAAACTATTTCTAAAGATCTAAAAACCTTACACAAGGAATGTTATGTACAAAAGAAGTGCACGGGGCCGATAAACGACCCGTGCACAAGTTCTATGTGTAACCTGAAACGCCAAAGGAAATTGGCAACAAAAATTTAGCGCAATTTGCCTTGCGAAATAAATTAAACGAAAGAAAAAAAGCTCGTAAGCAAATTGCGCCAGTTTCAGGCCACTTAAAGAAAAATCTGACGAATGCATTTTTCCGGCCGGCGACCTCAACCTTGGGTCAAGCACCAGCGGGTGACTTTTGCACCAAGGTTGAAGGCCCGGAAGAAAAATGCAAACGGAAGATTTTCGAAAGAAAAGTTTCGGGAAAGAGGATCGATCGAGTGATCGATCGGAGAGTCTGATTTTGTTCTTCACCGGCGGCGGTGCGTTTTTTCGAGAAAAAAAAAAAAAACATAATTGATATTCAACCTTAACGGTGGCGCGTTGTAAAAGAAAGAGTGGTGATCGAACTTTATCGGCGGCGTAATCGATGTTGTGAAAAGGAGAGCGGTCGGGTAGATAAATGTTAATTTTGTAATTTTAATAATAAATCGATAGTTTCGAGTTATAACAAGGTAAAGACTGTGAAATAAGTAAGTTTATATAATCCGGTCAGATAAAAGTTAATTTTGTAATTTTAATAATAAAACAATAGTTTTGAGTTATAACAAAGTAAAGACTGTGAACTAAGTAAGTTTACATAGTAAAAATAAATACGTTAATTTTGTAATTTTGATACTAAAACAATAGTTTTGGGTAGAGATGGGCGATACTTACTCGATACTTTGAGTATCGAATAAATCGCGAATGAGGTATCGAATACTGTATTCGATACCTCGGCCGATCGGTATACGGATACTCGATACTTTTTTTGCTGGTATCGAACGTACAATACTTTTTGTTCGCAAAAAAATTCACATTTAAAAATATTACATGTTGAGAGTTCACTGATTTTTAATTAAGGAATTTTACAGTTTCAATGGTGGCAATGCCATGAGAAATATATAACGATTGCCAACATTGAAGTGATAAATCCTTTAATTACGTGTACTCGTTCACTCTACACGAAAAAAGAGATGGATATGGTGCATTTCAAAGAGACAAAGAAAGATGCAACAATAACAATGTCAGAACACGAAACTCACGCATAATTCTGTTATGCGCGGAATTTATGTTTACTATTCAGAATTTACCGACAGTTGATTTCCCGGTGTTGTTTTGTTTATTACATCACTCGCTCCCGGTGTTTACGAGGAAAA
This sequence comes from Thereva unica, assembly GCA_949987705.1. NCBI lineage: Eukaryota > Metazoa > Arthropoda > Insecta > Diptera > Therevidae > Thereva > Thereva unica. The sequence continues at coordinate 157,363,787 of OX465281.1, read as the reverse complement.
CAGGCTATATTAAATGGTGGTAAGTAAAACCTGAAACCTACCCCGGTTGTATATAAAGCTCTGAGGGCAATTGCAACAGAAATGAAAAAGACAAGCGATGACGATGACCAAGAACACCACAAAGAAAACGAAGCTCCCAATGAAAATTCTACGGGCAATGATATCTGGGCATATCATGATCAGGCAGCGATTAAAAACAACCCCACTTCATCTGAGCATCAAGAGGACATGATGTCCGGTCCGACATCCCAGTGGAACTGCGAAATTTTCTGAATCAGAAAGTTATAACTCGAAGGGAAAATCCCTTAACTTATTGGGAAGGAGTAAAACAGCGGTAAAGTACCTTAGCATCCCTGCGACTTCCGTTCCATGTGAGCGCCTTTTTTCAAAAGCATCGCTCATTTGCACGCAAAGACGTAGTCGTTTAAAATCTGAGCATTTATCTCGACTACTCTTTTTATCGAGCCTTCCTGAAGAAGATTGGGGATGTTAAGTTAAATCTGAATTTCTGTAAAAGATTTTATTTGGGCAGAAATGCAATTTATTATATAATGTGTATTATACATGCAATTTATTATAAGTGTAATTTATAATACAATAAAACGAGAATTAAAGATTTAATGTAAAACAACAAAATTTAAATTACGAAATAATTATTATATTAGTATCGATACTTTGGTATCGATACTTTTTATGTCGAAAATATTTGGTATTGGAACCGTTCCACTATGAAGTATCGATACCATGTAATCGATACTTTTTATTGGTATCGCCCATCTCTAGCTTTGGGTTACAACAACTTAAGGACTCTGAACTAAGTAAGTCTATATAACCCGGGCAGATAAATTTTAATTTTGTAATTTTAATAATAACAATTAATTAATAGTGTAAAACCATGTGTAAATGATAAAAGCTATATTTATAATATTGAATAAAGCTTTTTGGAGTGCAATTTTACTTTACAATTGAATTGAAAACTGTGAACTTTAGACAAGAATAAATCCAGTGTAAATCATATAATGAATAAATGACTGAAGTCCTATTTGCAAGATAATCTAAAAGATTCTTTTTGGTGAGTTCTTTTAGTTCTTTTATTATAAATTGGTGAAGTTTTGTATGACCCAATTCTGACTGGGTTACCTGTGGATTACTTCACCTGCTAAAAAATCATTTTGTTGACAAATAACTTGTAAAAAAAGGGGGTCCAAGTATTGTGTGAACCTCAGGTTATATATATATATATATATATATATATATATATATATATATATATATATATACAGGGTGTGGAAAAGGTGTGGGAACGGTTCGATATTTCCTGAAGGGTAGGTTTTCGTGAAAAAAATTTGTAGCAAAAGTTGCTCAGGTTGGAGGGTAGAATCGTTTGCACACGAAACTCACCCCCACCCACTCACCCCCTCGCAGGGGGTGGGGGGTAAGTCTGAAATTTCAAATGGCAACCCCTATTTTTTCTCACGGATTGTGATTCTCCGAAGAAAAATATGAAACTTTTGTCTTAACACTTTTTTTTTATCCGAAGCTTCCCTGCACCCCCAAACGAACCGTTCTCGGACATTTTCCACCCCCAAAAATTCATTTGGGGGTCCGGGGAAGCTTCGGATAAAAAAAATTTTAAAACAAAACTTTCATATTTTTCTTCGGAGAATCATAATCCGTGAAGAAAATGGGGGTTGCTATTTAAAATTTTTATCGAACAATTGCCGGACTATTCCCCACCCCTAAAAATTCGTTTTGGGGGTGCAGGGAAGCTTCGGATAAAAAAAATTTTTAGACAAAAGTTTCATATTTTTCTTCGGAGAATCATTTATATATGTAGGAACAATAACATTTATCTAGCGGTAATGGTCTTCAACTTATTTTTAAAAAACACCGCTAGACTCAGAACTGAAGCCAACGATCAGAATAAAATCACCCTTCTCTGGGCCGGACTCTCGAACGCATCAGATTTAGTTTACGATTTTTACATTGAATTGCACATTTGAATGTCGGAGATATTAATTGAATTTAAATACAAAACATTGAATTATTACATTAAAGGTCGTCTTTTCATTACAATAAAATTTACCTAAAATCAGAATCCCACAAAATTGGTGTCAGAAGTGGGATGTGCAGCGATAATATTGCAAGCAAAACCATGTGCAGTGATCAGTTATAAAAAGGTTAAAGCAAGGTTGAAGCAAGGGCAAAAATATATATCAAGTGAAAGATCGGAGTCAAAAGCTAAGGAAAAAACCAAGAAAAGTGTTAAGAAAGGCAAGCTACTGAAAGGTATCCTAAAAAAATAAGGCTATAAAAGGAAAGGAATTTAAATAAAAGATCGGCAATAAAGGCAAAAGGAATTTTGAAAAGCAAGGCAAGGAGAAAGTGAGGAAAAGCTAAGTATTTTCCATAAAAAGTGAAAGAAATTTTGGATTTATAATCTTATTTGTTGCAGAAAAATTTAAGCAGTGGAATTTACAATTAATAATTCATTTTTGGAATATAACTAAACAATAAAACAACCATTTCTGAAAATTTAAATAGGTAGCAGTTCTTATACTACGGTTATTTTCTCAGCGCGCACGCATACAGCGAGTTTCTTACTGAAAAAAAAAAGATCCTCCGTTATTTTTACTTTCGAGCATCACTTGGAGTTATCTCTTTACATTTTTATATTTTCATAATTAGGTTTGGGAAATTTGTTCAAAATTATTAATTTTTACTAAAATACGTGAAGCGAACTTTTGATTAACAATTTTGTATGGACAAATCCACTAAAAATACAGTCAGCGAGCTCCAAAACTTGTTACGAGAGCGAGGTTTACCTGTTTATTATAAAACTAAACTGGATTTAATAAAAAGATTAAGGAAGGCTATAACTGAAGAATCCGGCATTTTAGATAGTTCCCAGGAGAGCGAGAAAAATAGTAAGGGTACAGATACAGAGGAAGTGGAAAAACAAGAGGCAAGGACAGCAGATAGAAGAATTGATTTACCGTGCAGTGAAAATAAAATAGAAGACATTTCTGAAAAGAAAGTTTTAGAAGATTCGAAGATGGCAACGGGAGTGAACGGTTTTTCTTTTAGGGACATCGAGGAGTCTTTAGCAACGCTAGATGGGGAAAAAGGTACGGACGTTATCGCGTGGCTCAAAGAGTTTGACCAGGTCGCAACAATGTGCCAATGGAATCCTATACAAAAGTACTTGTATGCCAGGAATTTGTTGAGAGGAGCTGCTCGTCTAGCTGTGGAAGGCGATGAAGACTGCGTTAGTTGGGATAATTTACAGGAAGTGCTAAAGGCGGAGTTTTCTCCAGTAACTACTACATTGGATATACACAAGGCGTTAGAAGAGAGGCGGAAGTTACCACAGGAAATGTATCTTGAGTATGTTTACGCCATGAAGCAACTAGGAGCTAGAGGAAAATTGGACGAAGCCTCTATAGTAGCATATATCATCCGTGGAATACCAGACAGTAGTCTCAACAAGGCGCTTTTGTATGAGGCTACCACTATTGCAGACCTCAAAAAGAAACTAAAAGCGTACGAAACCATGAAAAAGCAGTCGACGTCTAAAGTCTTAGAGAAGCCCGTCACCAAATCATCTCAAGTGAAATCTCCAACAAGTAGGCCGGCGAATGGTAGATGTGCAAAATATTGCCCGCATCGTGAAAAAGGTTCTAGGTGCTTTCGCTGCGGTGATTTCGGACATATAAGGAGCAACTGCCCTAAGCCAGGAACGTCGAAAGAATCGGGGAAAAGTCAGGAAGTCAATATGGTGAACGTTCCCTTGTTGAAAGTAACGTTAGGAGAACACGAGTTTCAGGGTTTATTAGACACTGGTAGTGAAGTTACCTTAGTATGTGAGACAGTATACCAAAGGAATAATAGTAGCTTCAAAGATGAAGTTCCAGGTGTTTTTATTTTTTTTTCCTGTGTGAGGTATTAGGTCCAAAGGTACTGCCGCCATTTAGTTGGCCTATTGTACTACAACCCCTACACCTCATATTTGTAGGCCAGACCGCCTGAACAAGTTCAGCAGTCTGCCTAGTGGTTTGTCGCTTAGACTTGAGTGTTCGAGCAGGGACTTCCCGAACAAAGAGACCCTGCTCCTCGCTATTGCAGGGCACTCACAGAGAGCATGGAGGGCAGACTCATCCTCTTCTAGGCAAAGCCTACATGTAGGGTCCTCTGCCCTTCCTATCTTCCATAAGTGGTAATTTAGGGCACAGTGTCCGGTAATTAGGCCTGTTTTTTGTTATAAAAAACCTCAGAAAATATAGGGAATCCATCGGACGAGTCTTTGCTGCAAATTAAACTAATCCGGCTCGAAGGACCATATGTTTTTTATACAAAAACTCATAAAATTAGGGAATCCGGAATTTCTCTGACGCTTCTAACTGCAGTACACCTGTGAAAAAAAGGTAAAGAAACAAAAAAAACAAATAAAAAGAAGAAGAAGTAGGATTCAGTTATAACAGTTCAAATTTATTCATGATAATTAAAATATCAGTAATTCAATAAAATTCAAGTTCATATAAATTAGTTCAAATTTAGTTATTTAGTTTTAGTTAATTAGTTTAGTTAGTAAGTTTATTAATTCAAATTTCAATAAAGGACAAAACTTCTGATAAATTAGAGATTTGTCAAATTATTTAGTCAAATGACGATTTGATCAAAGTTTACTTAATTCACCCTCAACAATGTTGGAAACTATAATTCAATTTCTTAATAACTTCAAGATACAAAAGAGATAAAATTTTTCATAAGTTTAACAAAGTATTAATTCAAGTGAAGACTCACTCAAAATTTATTTGGATCACCCTCGACAATGTTGAAAACTATAAATTCAATCTCATCACCTCGTCAACGATGTAAGCTATGAATTAATTATCGAATTGCAAAAATCACCTCTACAACGTTGTTCACTAAATCGCGAAGTTTAAAATTTCGAAGAACTAATAAATTCAATCACCGAATCACAAAAGAAATAAAAGAGAAAAGAAAAAAAATATATATATATATAGAATTTTATCAGCATATAAAATGAGGTACTCACCTGTTTTTTAGAGTTGACCTTGAACTTGTATGACAAAAAAAAGGAAATTACTGTTGTATGAAAACAACAAGGAAAGGAAGTACTGTGTTGATGGTCGAATCCCAACAACACAGTAAAGATTAATATCTTTGTTGATGGTCGAATCCCAACAACAAAGAAAAGTTAGTAGTTTGTTATGGTCGAAACCCAAAACAAACGAAATTAATAAGCCTTGTTGATGGTCGAATCCCAACAACAAGGAAAATTAGTAAATCTGTTAATGGTCGAAACCCAAAAACAGAAAAAGGTTGTTAGTAAACCTTGTTGATGGTCGAATCCCAACAACAAGGAAAATTAATAAATCTGTTGTTGGTCGAAACCCAACAACAGAGGAAAGTTAGTAATGGGAAAAAAAGAAAAAGGAGGAAAAAGGAACAAGTTCAGGATCAACTTACCTCGGTGAAGCTCCGGTGCAGAGAGAGCGAGCGTTTCGTTCGCAACAATATTTAATCGTTTGCTTGAATTTCAAGTTCAAGTGGGGATACAAAAGAAAACCGTAACGTTTGAAGTGATCTTTGCTTCGATAATAAAAGTGGGAATGCGATTTTATACGTACGCATGTATTGAGGTGATGGGGTTACCAGAGTAAATTTTGAATGAATATCGTAAGTTCAAAATTAATTATAATAAACTTAAATTATATTATTATGTTAATGATGATGTAATATGATGATGGTTAATGTGGTGATCTTGGCTAAATATGATGATGTTTTTATGTTTTGATGGATGTCCATTAGTAGCCAAATGACCAAGCTTCCTTATCCAGTGGTTCCGAAAGTGTGGAATTAAACCTGTTCTCCATCAGTTAACGTTATTCATCTGTAATAATAAAAAATTAAATGCCCTAAAGGTGATTCGGTGGTTGGACTTTGAGCCGCCAAAATAAAAGGATAACCAAGGGTAATTCTTCGCTGTGAAAGTATTTGAACATACTCCCCCCCGTTGAAACATTTTGGTATGTTTCAAAACAGTAAATTAACAAATCACCTTGAGGTGTTGAAACTAAATGGGAGAAGAGGAAGGGGAGAAACAATAGATGAACTGAAACAATGGCGCTAGACTCAGTAACGTTTATTAGCCCAAGTCGACCTTGATGAATTAAGAAAAAAAAAAAATAAATACAATAAGAGAAGAGGGAATAGAGAAGCAATAAATAAATAAACAATAACTTTAGAATCGAGTAACTTTTACAAATTCATTTTGAAACACCTTGAGTTTAATAGTCTCTCCATTACTAAAATGAAGACGAAGACATTTTCCGTCGGGATGTTTATAACAAATATTTAAACGAAAATGAATGAAACACGCATAATAATTGTCCTCATCGTTTCAAAACTAAGTAGCAACTAAACAATAACAATGAATCTACAATTGAATTGGTAAATGATCAATGGGATTGGTTAAAGGGATGCAAAATAATACACATTAATTATGAATATTGTTGTTAATCCATCCAGCTAGAAATGTATCTTCCTTAAGATACGCATGAAGTTGAAATTTTATCATCTCCAAGTAATAATTGGTTTCGATGTAATATGCAGTCCATCTAATTTTCACTAAGACCTTGGAGTCGAGTGGCCAAAAATATGAATTTAAATTCTCTCAATGGAAGTAATTTCCTGAATTTATTTTTATCTAGTTATCGGTCTCGGTTACGTCTTTGTAAGAGACGATGATCCTATGACTCGACTGTTTTGAACTTTGTACCATATTATTTGTCTGCGTTTTCGTATACATATATGCACTGATCGGTATGAGTTGTTCAAAATAGCTGTGACAAATAATTAATTGATAACAAAGGGGTTTGAGAGAGCCTTTTTGATAACAGAATTGTTAATAATCAACTGTTAGAGAAATTTTATTACAAGGAATTTAATTATAGCTGACTTAATTTCAAGTTCAAGGTTATTGAGGCTGTTAATGAAGAGACTTGTTGTACAACTAAATTTGAAAATGAAGCAGAGTGGATGGACTGAAATTAAATGCGATCTGTTTAACTGATATTAGGTTATGTATGTATGAGGAAGTGGATTCAAATTCAATTTTCAGACTGAGAATGTGCAACCCGTATGTACAGGGCATGTAATTAGTTTGATACCTGTGGAAATTATCAATTATGTAAACGGAAATAATATTTTTTCAGATTTTATATGTGTGGGATTTATATGATTGTGTTTCATATAGGTTAACGGCGGTAAAGAAAGTTGAATTATTTTATGTGTGCACTGTATTTCAAGGCATAAATTATAGCCAATTGTTATGTACATAGGTTAATTATGGTTTTTCTGATTGTAAAGGAGAATATGAAATCATTCCCTGAGATTGTACAGTGCGCAGTTGTGCAGGTGGTTGTATTAATTTACCTGCAATTCGAGGATTATTGAGTTTGAAAGAGATAATTATTTGATGAAGTATTTAAGTTGAATAAAGTTAGAACATGAGGGTTATTTTGAAGAATAAATAAAATACGAAAAAACAATTGATTTTGGGTTTCCTATGCTACGTTTATTTTTATTAGTAGCAACTGGTGCTGCGTTGGGCGCTGAAAATAGTTCCTTACCTTGAGACGCTTGTGATGTTTTAACTGCTGTTTGTCCGCAGCAGTTGAGTACATTAAAATGTCCTTGTGTCTTGTAGGTAACATATTATTTGTAAAATTTAATGAACTAACAGTGATTAATGAATTACTTGTGTAGCAAATTGGTTTAGATGAGCTAAGAAAGACAATTATCAATTATTGGGAGATGAAATTAATTTTAATTTAGGTAAGGTTTCTGTAGATGTAATCGGCAAGGGATCTGTTTTCAAATTTGCATTTGTTTTATTTGATAAGTTAGTTTTGCCATTAATTCTATTGCTGAATTTTTTATATGTAACAGTTTTCGAGGACGTCATCGTCTTCTTATCAGCTGTTAAAGGTATAAATATGGGTTTGTTACGACTAGTATTTGAAATATTTTCAGAATCTGTAACAACTGGTAGTAGCTTGGGAATGTATGCCAATGGACGAGGTGTGCACACAGGAGCTATTGATCGTGGTGAGTGCGATCCATTTAAGTATGGTTGATACCTTTTTGGGAGTTGAACTTTGTAAAGAATTTTTGTGTAGTAAAGTATGATGAGTTTTACCGCATTTTCTGCATCTAAACTTACTGGAGCAATTTAAAGTGGAGTGGGACTTTGAAAGACAGTTAAAACACAATTGGTTTGACTTTACAATGCCATACTTTTGTTGATGGGAATTTAGAACATGTTGACAATGTATGAGATTTTTACAACACGGACAAGTAGTCGCTGCGGTGGAAGAGAATGGGTGAGAAATTTGGAATTTGATCCAATAGATGGGCATATATGTAAGAACTAAACTCTTATAAACACTTGATGTGGAAGAAGTTGATATAGATGAGAACTCGCCTCGAGAGTGTAATAAATTAGGTTGGTATGAAAACCTTCCAATTGATTTGATTACAAATGAGGGACTTGCCTCGGAAAATGGTATAATTGAGGACTAGGCTCATGTAAATTTAGCTTGGTGCTTAAGACCTTGCAACAGGTGAGGGACTTGCCTCGAGAGTGTAATAAATTAGGTTGGTATGAAAACCTTCCAATTTATTTGATCTCAAATGAGGGACTTTCCTCGGAAAATACTATAGTTGAGGACTAGGCTCATGTAAATGTAGCTTGGTGCTTAAGACCTTGCAACTGGTGAGGGACTTGCCTCGAGAGTGTAATAAATTGGGTTGGTATGAAAACCTTCCAATTTATTTGATCTCAAATGAGGGACTTTCCTCGGAAAATACTATAGTTGAGGACTAGGCTCATGTAAATGTAGCTTGGTGCTTAAGACCTTGCAACAGGTGAGGGACTTGCCTCGAGAGTGTAATAAATTGGGTTGGTATGAAAACCTTCCAATTTATTTGATCTCAAATGAGGGACTTTCCTCGGAAAATACTATAGTTGAGGACTAGGCTCATGTAAATGTAGCTTGGTGCTTAAGACCTTGCACAGGTGAGGGACTTGCCTCGAGAGTGTAATAAATTGGATTGGTATGAAAACCTTCCAATTGATTTGAATTGAAGTGAGAGGATTGCCTCGGAAAACAACATAGTTGAAGACTACGCTCGCGTAAAATTATTTGAGTAGTAAATTTTAAGACTAGGCTCATGTAAATTTAGCTTGGTGTGTAAGACCTTGCTATGAGTGAGGGACTTGGAACTTTGCAATTGATTGAAAAGAGGGGCTTTGCTTCGGGAGAATAATATAGATGAGGACTAGGCTCGAATAATTGTTCGGTGTTAGAACCGTACAATTGATTGAAGTGAGGGCTGTGCCTCGGGAAATTAATATATTTGAGAACTAAGCTTGAATAATTGTTCGGTATGAAAACCTTACAATTGATTGAAGTGAGGGCTGTGCCTCGGGAAAATAATATATTTGAGGACTAGGCTCGAATGTTCGGTAATAAAATGCAAGAACTAGGTTCAAATAAAAATAGCTTGGTTTGTAAGACCCTGCTATGGGTGAGGGGCTTGCCTCGAGAAAATTAAATTAATTTTTGAAACTAAACTCAAGAAACATTTCAATAATAAAATGTAAAAAAACTAGGCTCATGTAAAAATAGCCTCTTGCTATGGGTGAGGGGCTTGTCTCAAGAAAATTATAAATTTTAAGACCAGGCTCGAAATAAAAATAGCTTGGTGTGTAAGACCTTGCTATAAGTGAGGGACTTGCTTCGAAAAAATAATAATAATAAACGCAACTTAAAAACACTCGAGTAAACAGTTTGAAAATATTCTCTTGAGTTTGATTGCTTGACATGAAACACCTTGTCTTGATAATAGAAAGTCTTGAGCACTAGGTTCACATTAATGTTTTATACTAAGATCTTATAAAATGATAAACTTTAATTTCACTTGACTCCTTTTAAACACTATGCACTGCACTTAGAAACACATCCGGCTCGAAGGACCATATGTTTTTTGTTATAAAAAACCTCAGAAAATATAGGGAATCCATCGGACGAGTCTTTGCTGCAAATTAAACTAATCCGGCTCGAAGGACCATATGTTTTTTATACAAAAACTCATAAAATTAGGGAATCCGGAATTTCTCTGACGCTTCTAACTGCAGTACACCTGTGAAAAAAAGGTAAAGAAACAAAAAAAAACAAATAAAAAGAAGAAGAAGTAGGATTCAGTTATAACAGTTCAAATTTATTCATGATAATTAAAATATCAGTAATTCAATAAAATTCAAGTTCATATAAATTAGTTCAAATTTAGTTATTTAGTTTTAGTTAATTAGTTTAGTTAGTAAGTTTATTAATTCAAATTTCAATAAAGGACAAAACTTCTGATAAATTAGAGATTTGTCAAATTATTTAGTCAAATGACGATTTGATCAAAGTTTACTTAATTCACCCTCAACAATGTTGGAAACTATAATTCAATTTCTTAATAACTTCAAGATACAAAAGAGATAAAATTTTTCATAAGTTTAACAAAGTATTAATTCAAGTGAAGACTCACTCAAAATTTATTTGGATCACCCTCGACAATGTTGAAAACTATAAATTCAATCTCATCACCTCGTCAACGATGTAAGCTATGAATTAATTATCGAATTGCAAAAATCACCTCTACAACGTTGTTCACTAAATCGCGAAGTTTAAAATTTCGAAGAACTAATAAATTCAATCACCGAATCACAAAAGAAATAAAAGAGAAAAGAAAAAAAATATATATATATATAGAATTTTATCAGCATATAAAATGAGGTACTCACCTGTTTTTTAGAGTTGACCTTGAACTTGTATGACAAAAAAAAGGAAATTACTGTTGTATGAAAACAACAAGGAAAGGAAGTACTGTGTTGATGGTCGAATCCCAACAACACAGTAAAGATTAATATCTTTGTTGATGGTCGAATCCCAACAACAAAGAAAAGTTAGTAGTTTGTTATGGTCGAAACCCAAAACAAACGAAATTAATAAGCCTTGTTGATGGTCGAATCCCAACAACAAGGAAAATTAGTAAATCTGTTAATGGTCGAAACCCAAAAACAGAAAAAGGTTAGTAAACCTTGTTGATGGTCGAATCCCAACAACAAGGAAAATTAATAAATCTGTTGTTGGTCGAAACCCAACAACAGAGGAAAGTTAGTAATGGGAAAAAAAGAAAAAGGAGGAAAAAGGAACAAGTTCAGGATCAACTTACCTCGGTGAAGCTCCGGTGCAGAGAGAGCGAGCGTTTCGTTCGCAACAATATTTAATCGTTTGCTTGAATTTCAAGTTCAAGTGGGGATACAAAAGAAAACCGTAACGTTTGAAGTGATCTTTGCTTCGATAATAAAAGTGGGAATGCGATTTTATACGTACGCATGTATTGAGGTGATGGGGTTACCAGAGTAAATTTTGAATGAATATCGTAAGTTCAAAATTAATTATAATAAACTTAAATTATATTATTATGTTAATGATGATGTAATATGATGATGGTTAATGTGGTGATCTTGGCTAAATATGATGATGTTTTTATGTTTTGATGGATGTCCATTAGTAGCCAAATGACCAAGCTTCCTTATCCAGTGGTTCCGAAAGTGTGGAATTAAACCTGTTCTCCATCAGTTAACGTTATTCATCTGTAATAATAAAAAATTAAATGCCCTAAAGGTGATTCGGTGGTTGGACTTTGAGCCGCCAAAATAAAAGGATAACCAAGGGTAATTCTTCGCTGTGAAAGTATTTGAACAAGGCCAACAAGTGTCCTAACATCACTCCTGCTGCGCCGTAATAATTCCTTGGCCGTCTTAGGGGACGGCCCTGGAAGGAACCGCTTAGAGTTGGCCAGTCCAGGCAAGGACCTCCAGCGTTCAATATGTTTCATCAAGGTCCGATCGGCCAGGGCCCTTTGCAGCATGCTGGACGGTGCCCCAATAGCCGGCTCTGGACCAATGAATTCTAAATCAGAGCCCTGTTTAGCCAGGGCATCCGCACTTTCATTGCCTTCGAAGCCCCGGTGACCTGGGACCCAGACAAGTGTGATTTGATTGAGAACGCCCAACTCATGAAGAGCACGTTGGCAGTCCCAAACTAATTTCGACTTGGTCCTACGGGACCTTATCGCTCTAATTGCCGCTTGGCTATCAGAGAAGATAAAAATCCGTTTATTTTGGTAGGTCCAGGTGTTACTCTCATCGGTTTTGGAAGAAAGAAGCAACGTTCCATCTGCTCAGCAGCAATTGAACTCGGGTTAAACGGATCAACATTTTTACTTAGATTACAAGTAGTTCCGGATAGGATGCTCAGTTGGGATTTTCTGATAGGAAGGAATGTTTTGAAGGATGCCTCTATTTCTATAGCTGACGAGGGAATAACAATCAAGCCTAAGGTTAATGAAAGCTCGGAAGAATTTTGTCTCTCGAAAATGGATGTCATGTCTCTGACGGTGGAGTGTAATTGCCCTAGCTTAGAGGAAATTTCGAACTTAAGCATGAAAAATGAAGTAAAAGAAATGATCAGTCAGTATAGTCCTCAAAAGCCTGAGAAGTCCATTATTAGCATGAAAAAGTCATCTGGAAGATGAGAAGCCGATATACCAAAAGGCCGAATGCTGAAAGGCAAATTGTGCAAGAGCAAGTGACCCAGTGGTTAGAAGAAGGAATTATTCAGCATAGCAAATCAGATTTTGCGAGTCCAATAGTTCTTGTGAGGAAAGCAGACGGTTCTCCACGTCTTTGTGTCGACTATAGGAAGCTTAATCAGAAGATAATAAAAGATCGTTATCCTTTGCCCATCATAGAAGAAGTTATAGAAGATCTGTACAAAGCCAAAGTTTTTAGTACGCTCGATTTAAGAAATGGTTTTTTTCATGTTGACGTTGCTGAGGATAGCCGCAAATATACTTCTTTTATTACTTGTGAAGGTCAATACGAATTTTTTAAAGCACCCTTCGGACTGTGTAACTCTCCTGCAGTATTTCAAAGATTCGTGAATACAGTATTTCAGAAGCTGATTCAAGAAAAGATATTGCTCGTGTATATGGACGACTTAATCATACCTTCCGAAAACGAAATAAATAACATTAATAACTTACGCAAAGTCCTTGAGGTTGCTGCAAACAACGGATTAATCATCAAATGGTCGAAGTGCAAGTTTCTAAAGAGAAAGGTCGAATTTTTGGGTCACATTATTGAAGAAGGAAGCGTTAAGCCTTCAGTGGAGAAGATCAAAGCGGTAATAAACTTTCCCGAGCCTACTTCAGTAAGAGGTATTAGAAGTTTTTTAGGTCTCACTGGTTTTTTTTTCGAAAATTTATAGCTAATTATGCAACCATTGCTAGACCCTTAAGTAATTTAACAAAAAAAGACATGCCTTTTAATTTCAGCCACATCGAACGAGAAGCTTTTCAAAAACTAAAGTTTAGCCTTTGCCAGGATCCAGTGCTCAAATTATTTAATACAGAGCTTCCTACTGAATTACATACCGACGCGAGTAAGCAAGGTCTTGGAGCTGTTTTACTCCAGAAGCATGCTGATGGTCATCTACACCCAGTGTTTTTCCTGAGCTTTAAGACGACGCCTTGCGAAGAGCGCTATACAAGTTACGAACTAGAATGTCTTGCAATCATCAAGTCTCTATTTAGACTAAGGTATTATTTGTTAGGTATCGAATTTAAAATCTTTACAGATTGTCAAGCATTCCAACAAGCCATGAAAAAAAAGGAGTTGTGCACCAGAATAGCTAGGTGGGCCCTTGTGCTTGAAGAATATAGTTGTACTGTTCACCATAGATCAGGAGTAAAGATGCCGCATGTTGACGCGCTAAGCCGTTTTCCTGTTGTACAGGTCATTGAGAAGGATTTTCTTCACAACATTAAAACAATTCAGGAGCAGGATGAATATTGCGGATTATTGATAAGACTGCTAAGATCGGGACAGGGCTGCGAAGACTTCATTTTGCGGAACGACATGTTGTATCGATTCGAAGAAGGTAATTATTTGTTAGTTGTCCCGAAAAGACCCCAGAAAGACTTAATTAAGTCCGTACCTGAGCAAGGTCATTTCAATGCTCGAAAAGTCGTGCACACTTTGAAACAGGACTATTATTTTCCGAAGATGACGCAGCAAGTCGATAAAGTTATTATGAATTGTGTGCCCTGCATATTGGTGGCGCGGAAGGCGGGAAAAGCAGAAGGTTTGCTAAACCCTATCGACAAGCTAGACGTTCCGCTGCACACTTTCCACTTGGATCATCTTGGGCCTCTGGCCTCTACTGCTAAAAATTATAAATATTTATTTGTCGTCATCGATGCGTTCACGAAATTTTCTTGGTTGTTCCCTGTAAAGGATACTTCGGCAGATGAAGTTATTATGAGACTCAACACATTAAGCGCAACTTTTGGGGATCCACAAAGGATTATTACAGATCGAGGGCCTGCTTTCACTTCAGCAGCATTTAAACAGTATCGTGAGGAAAGAAACATCAATCATGTTTTGGTTACCACCGGAGTTCCGCGAGGAAATGGTCAAGTGGAAAGGCTCAATCAGACCATTATTGCGGCCTTAGCAAAGCTATCTAGTACGGAGCCTATGAAATGGTACAAACATGTTGACAAATTGCAAAAATTTCTAAATTCTACGACAAGTCGAGCAACTGGGAAAACACCTTTTGAATTATTAATAGGAGTCCGTATGCGTAAGCCAGAAGATGCCCAACTTGCTAAGGAAATAGATGAAGCGTTAGTAGAACACTTCCAAGCAGAACGCGACCAGCTTCGTCAAGATGCCAAGAAAGCGATTGGCAAAATTCAAGAGGAAAATCGTAGGTACTCATTGAGAAGGCGAAAAGCAGCGCATCAGTATAACTTGCGTGATCTGGTAGCTGTCAAGAAAACCCAGTTTTGTCCCAACGCTAAACTTCTATCTAAATTTATGGGGCCGTATGAGGTGATTAAGCACGTAGGAAAAGACAGGTATCAACTTAAAAAAGTCGGATATCAAGAGGGACCTGTTACAACTACATCATCAGCTGATCACTTAAAGCCTTGGAGAGAATGGGAAGAGAGTAGCGACGAGTCATCGGAGGCCGATGACCTGTAGCGTGGCCGAACTGTAGGAACAATATCATTAATCTAGCGGTAATGGTCTTCCACTTATTTTTAAAAAACACCGCTAGACTCAGAACTGAAGCCAACGATCAGAATAAAATCACTCTTCTCTGGGCCGGACTCTCGAACGCATCAGATTTAGTTTACAATTTTTACATATATGTATATATATATATATATTTTTTTTTTTTTTTTTTATACGGGGGATGGTGAGACTCTACATTGACACTTTCTGAGGTTCCCGCACTCAGACCGAGTTTCAGACTCCTACTGAATAAACTCACCACCCCTTTGTGTGACGCTTACCCCGCCCGGAACCGCCGCGAGGCATTACTTCGGGCGGGCGTCACCACCATGACCCTTTAGGTGTCCCTCTCGTCCTTACCCATGGGGGTTGCTACTGCTCTCGGCATTTCTTCGCCTTTCTCTGTTTCTTGTGGCTTCTTCTTGCCTTAACTTTCTGTGAATGGCCTTCAGGGTTTCTTCCACTTTCTTCCACATTTCCTCGGATCTCATCATATGCTCTACGATGTTTTCCGGCGTTAGTGGCGCCTGGGCCGTTTCTTCTAATTCCGCCCTTTCCTCGGCGTATCTCGAGCAGGCAAAGAAGACGTGCTCTGCGTCTTCTTCCGTCGCTGGGCATACCGGACACATCGGTGAATCGTCGTGCCCGAAGCGGTGGAGATATTTCCTATACCCCCCATGTCCGCTCAGGAACTGCGTGAGGTCGTAACTTACTTCCCCACGCTCCCTCGAAACCCATATTCCCACGTTAGGGATAAGTCTGTGGGTCCAACGACCCTTAACAGACTCGTCCCACTTCCCCTGCCATTCCCTTAAGGACTCACAGCGCGCAGTCTGCCGCCGTACCCTTTTTGGCTGTCCTCTACCGTATTCTGGGTCATAGAGACGCATGCCCTCCCTCGCCAGAATGTCTACGGGAATCATCCCCGCTATCACGCACGCCGCATCGTCGGACGTGGTCCTGTACGCGCAGCAAGCGCGAAGTGCACTTAGCCTATATGCACCCCTCCATTTTCTGCTATTAGCAGTCCTGTTTAACGCTGCTGCCCACACTGGCGCTGCGTATAACAGGACTGAGCTGACCACCCTCCCCAGGAGGAGGCGGCGACTCGGTCTAGGGCCCCCAACATTGGGCAGCATTCTTGCGAGTGCTGCACAAATCGCAGAAGCTTTGTCTGCCGTGCCCTCCAAGTGCGCTTTGAAATTTAGCCTCCGATCGATCATCACTCCCAGGTACCTTAGAGCGGGCTGTGAGTGGATGATCTGTTCCCCTACCTTGATCCTCACGGATACTGGCTTTCGCCGTTTGCTGATCAGCACTGCTTCAGTTTTGTGCTCAGCAAGCTTCAACCCAGCGCGTTCTAACCACGCCTTTATTTCCCAGATCGCTTCGTTCGCATACAGTTCGATGTCCTCTGGGTGTTTTCCTTCGACAACTACCCCGATATCATCTGCGAACCCGATCGCCACTGCTTCCTTTGGAAGACGAAGCCCCAATACATCATTGTACATTGCGATCCATAGGAGAGGGCCCAGGACGGAACCTTGCGGGACACCGCATGTTGTCCCGAACACTTTAGGACCATCATCCGAATCACAATGAAGCGACCTACCCTGGAGGTAGTCGGCCACTACACGCACTAGGTACTTTGGTGTGCCTAGCTTGATCAA
Organism: Thereva unica; assembly: GCA_949987705.1. NCBI lineage: Eukaryota > Metazoa > Arthropoda > Insecta > Diptera > Therevidae > Thereva > Thereva unica. The sequence continues at coordinate 157,346,888 of OX465281.1, read as the reverse complement.
CGCCTCAACTATTTTGCTCCACCTCGCTGAGTTGAAAGCATTTTTTACGTCGAGGGTTATCAATGCGCAGCAGTGATTTTTCTCTATGGCGGCTCTTGCTATGCCCACCACCATATTGACTGCATCAGTTGTCGTCCTTGCCTTTCTGAAGCCGAATTGCTTGTCCGACAGGCCACCTGCCCTTTCGACGCTAGGGAGAATCCTGTTACAGATCACCCGCTCGAAAAGTTTGCCTACGCAACTAAGGAGGCATATCGGTCTGTAGGACGATGGGTCCCCTAAAGGCTTATTCGGCTTCGGTAGGAGCACGAGTTTCTGCTGTTTCCATCGCTCCGGGAAGATCCCCTCTCTCGGGCACGCTGTGAAGACTTCAGCGAACCTGTCTGGCGCTATTGAAGCTGCTAGCTTCGCCGCTTTATTTGGTATGCCATCCATGCCAGGGGCTTTGTTGATGGCTACCTTTTTTGCAGCCTCCAGAATCTCATCTGCGGTCACCGCAGGTGCCTCTTCTGGGTCCACCTGAAGGGTGGGTAGTTCGACGGTGCGTACGTTCTGCGGAAACAGGACGTACACAATGCTCTGGAGCAGCGCGGGGCAGGTGATCGGCGGAGAGCGTTTGCCCTTGACCGCTGACATAACCATTTTATAGGCTCCACCCCAGGGGTCCGAGTCTGCTTCTCTGCACAATCTTTTGAAGTGCTCGGATTTACTTCTAGCGATGGCCTTGTTCAGCCTTTTCCTCGCTTCCTTATATCTCTGAAGGAGTTCATCGAAATCAGGACGGTTCCGATTTCTTTGAGTTCTCCTTCTCGCTTTCAGGCAGGCCCTTCGGCATTCGTCGATCTCGGCGTTCCACCAGAAGTTTGGTGGGTGTTGCCGATTGCCGGCGCGCCGAGGCATGGATGCATCACATGCCCGTGTTAGTGAATCTACGATTCGCTCTACCCCTTCCCTGGCACCTCCTGCCGACCTCGCATCATGCAGGAATACTTCCTCGAACACCTCTGTGTCGAGTTTATTTACGGCCCATCCTCTATTCGTTCCATTGATAGGATTCCTTTTTCCTATACCCTGGCCAATCTCGAAGATGATGGCTAGGTGGTCGCTGTGCGTGTACAAATCGCTCACCCGCCATTGTAGGTCCTTGGCCACTGAATCGCTCACGTAAGTGATGTCGATTACAGACGCTCTCCCACCCCTTTGGAAGGTGTTTTCGCCTCCGATGTTGACCAACACCACATTTAGTCGCGAGAATACTTCTAGGAGTATGCGCCCTCTTGCATTCGTTTGTCGACTGCCCCATTCGACAGCCCAAGCATTGAAATCACCCGCTAATATTACCGGGTGATGGCGACTCGCGTCGGCGGCTAACCTTTCCAACATCGACTCGTACTCGTCTAGTGTCAGGCTTGGCGCCGCATAGCAGCTGTAGACGTGTATTCCGCCTACTTTTGCCCGCGTGAAGCCATTCTCTGGGCTTCTCATGGTATCTTCCATGGCTCGGCTCCCGCACGTCCATATCGCTGACGTGCCGCTGCTATCATTTATCCAGACGCCGCTGTGCAGGTTTCTATACTGCTCGCAGACGATTGCGACGTCGATTTTCTCCTCATAGACTGTCTGTGCCAGCAGATCTTGTGCCGCTTGACAGTGGTTCAGGTTAATCTGTAAGAACCTTATCTTCGTCTTCTTTTCAGTGCCTCCTTGTACGCCGGATATCTTCTACCTCCGGTCACGTGCCCGCTATCCCTGCCCTCTACCTCCCTACAAATTAGGCATTTGGCAGCTTGGTCACACTCCCTTACTTTGTGACCCTCTTTTCCGCAGCCTCGGCACAGCCTTCCTCTATCCTGGGTGCTGCCGCAGTTTCTCGCTATGTGACCGAACTTCATGCATTTGAAGCACGGTTTAAGCGATACCCGCTCCCGCATTCGGCATACCACCCAGCCGACTCGAACTTTACCTGCTGCGATAGCCTTCTTCGCAGCTTCAACAGGCAGGCTTATAAACGCCGTCTGAGTGCCCCCCCACGACTCTCTTAGCCTGAGGACATCCTTTTCCTCGACCGTCAGACCTAGCTGGGTCCTCAGTGCTTCGCACACCTCTTCCTTGGTTGTGATCTCGTCCAAGTCTCTACACTCGATCACTACCGTATTTGTACTGGCTCTCACTTCGGCCACCCCGTTAATCGATGCTTTAACCTTCTGTTCTAAGTCCCCGGTCTTAGCATCTCCCCTCTTTAGCTCTAACAGGAGATCGCCCTTTTGCGTTCTCCTAACTCTATTTACGCTGTTTCCCAGTTCCGCCAGGGAGGCATCTGTCCTCACCTTGCGAAGGATCTCCGCGTACGTTGCTTCCCCTTTGGTCGTGATGATAATCGCAGCCGACCGGGTCCTTTGCCTCAACTTGTTGGCCTCTTTAAGTCTTCTTTTCTTTTTCTTCCTCTTTTTCCGTTCCACCTTCTTCCAGGCAGAGCTTTCTCGGTCCCCACTCTCGCTTTTGACCGGGCGTGCCGCCTGTAGCGGGGCTGGCTCGGCCACTGCGTCGGGAGTCTTTCCCTTTTTCCTCTTTGGGGTGTGCTGCTGCAGCTGCACCTCCTCATTGAGCTCTCTACGGCGCTTGCGCGTCCGCGGCTCCTTGTTTTTCTCTTGGGGCCGTTTCTCTCCAGCATCCCCGGTTGAACGGCTCTCTTGTTTTTTCGGCAAGTCTTCTGTTTGAGCCGACGTATCCACCAGCTCTTTCGCCATTTGCCGCTTAACTATTTCCTCCTTTGATTTTAGGTAGGTCGACCTGACCAACCTAATTTTCTCTTTAATGGCGTGCTCGACGTTTTTCTTAGCGTCGACATACTCCATGAGGTGTGTTATCATAACCCCCAATTTCTCGAAGGGGGATGATCCAGCATCCTCCGCAGTGGTCGCCGGAGTGCTCACCCTCATTTCGTCATATTTCTCTACGCCAAGGCGTTCTAGGTCCTTGGTACTCTTTGTCGGCGGTGTCCTCGCCGTCTTGTTGCTCCTTGGGATGGAATTCTTTGGATTTCCTTCTTGGGGAGTCGCGCTGTGTTGCTCAGGACCAGGGTGTTCCGGGTCCTTAGCACTCTTTGATGGTGGTGTTCTCACCGTCTTTATGCTCCTTTGGATGGGATTTCCATCTTCCGGAGTCGCCCTTTGTTGGACTATAAAAGCCCTAGCTGTATTTGTTGGAGCTTTGGGAGGGGCTCCACCCTCATTTCTTTTTGCGTTCTCTATTTTAGATTAGGTATATATATATATATATCCTTACTAATATTATAAATGCGAAAGTAACTCTGTCTGTCTGTCTGTCTGTCTGTCTGTCTGTCTGTCTGTATGTTACGCTTTCACGCCTAAACCGCTGGACCGATTTTGATGAAATTTGCAACAGACATAGTTTAGACCTTGGAGACGGACATAGGCTATTTTTTTTTGGAGAAAAAAGGGTTGAAGGGGGTGAAATGGGGTTCAATCAGTTGTAAGGGGATTTATTTTCTTTACTTTTTTTCTATTGTATAAAAAGTAACTGACTGAAAGACAACGCACAACCTAAACCGCTAGAGCTAAAGGGCTGAAATTTTTGACAGTGCATCCCTAGCGATTTTTCGAAATTCATCCCCTAAGGGGGTGAAATAGGGTCAACTCAAAACCGCTGGAGCTATAGGGCTGAAATTTTGACAGTGCATCCCTTTAATGACGTGGACATCCACTAAAAAGCGATTTTTCGAAATTCATCCCCTAAGGGGGTGAAATGGGTTTTTTCCAAACCGCTAAAGCTATAAGGCTGAAATTTCGACAGTGCATCCCTATAATGATGTGGACATCGATCATCAGCGATTTTTCGAAATTCATCTCCTAAGGGGGTGAAATGGGGTTTTTCCAAACTGCTATAGATATAGGGCTGAAATTTTGACAGTGCGTCCCTATAATGGCGTGGACATCCACTATAAAGCGATTTTTCGAAATTCATCCCCTAAGGGGGTGAAATGAGGTTTTTCCAAACCGCTACAGATATAGGGCTGAAATTTTGACAGTGCATCCCTATAATGGCGTGGACATCCACTATAGAGCGACTTTTCGAAATTCATCCCCTAAGGGGGTGAAATAGGGTTTACCCAAACCGCTAAAGCTATAGGGCTGTAATTTTGACAGTGCATCCCTATAATGGCGTGGTCGTCCACTATTAAAGCGATTTTTCGAAATACATCCCCTAAGGGAGTGAAATGGGGTTTACCCAAACCGCTGGAGCTATAGGGCTGAAATTTTGACAGTGCATCCCTATAGTGATGTGGACATCCACAAAGAAGCGATTTTTCGGAATTCATCCCCTAAGGGGGTGAAATGGGGTTTTTCCAAACCGCTAAATTTATAGGATTGAAATTTTGACAGTACATCCCTATAATGGCGTGGACATCCACTATAAAGCGATTTTTCGAAATTCATCCCCTAAGTGGGTGAAATGGGGCTCTTCCTAACCGCTATAGATATAGGGCTGAAATTTTGACAGTGCATCCCTATAATGGCATGGACATCCACTATAGAGCGATTTTTCGAAATTCATCCCCTAAGGGGGTGAAATAACCGCTAAAGTTATAGGGCTGTAATTTTGACAGTGCATCCCTATAATGGCGTGGTCTTCCACTATTAAAGCGATTTGTCGAAATTCATCCCCTAAGGGGGTGAAACGGGGTTTACCCAAACCGCTGGAGCTATAGGGCTGAAATTTTGACAGTGCATCCCTATAATGATGTGGACATCCACTAAGAAGCGATTTTTCGAAATTCATCCCCTAAGGGGGTGAAATGGGGTTTTTCGAAACCGCTTTAGCTATAGGGCTGAAATTTTGAAAGTGCATCACTATAATGGCGTGGACATCCACTATAAAGCGATTTTTTGAAATTCATCCCCTAAGGGGGTGAAATAGGGTTTACCCAAACCGCTGGAACTATAGGGCTGAAATTTTGACAGTGCATCCCTTTAATGACGTGGACATCCACTAAGAAGCGATTTTTTGAAATTCATCCCCTAACGCAGTGAAATGGGGGATATAAACATGCCAATCTCTGCTTCAAAACTTGCAGATTTGTTGAGCAGAGGTGATATACGCAGCAATTTGTTTACCATATTTATTAAAAAATGCACTATAATAAACCCCTTTAAGGGATAATGACAGCTGACTTTTTTGTTTGTTGGTTTTTTTTTAAGGAAAACATTGCACATAATAAACAGTTTTTATTTAAAGGCGTTGCAAGGCACGCGGGTTTTATGCTAGTATATATATATATATATATATATATATATATATATATATATATATATATATATATATATATATATATATCTTAATATATATAAATTACGTGTCACGTTGTTTGTCCGCGATGGACTCCTAAACTACTTAACCGATTTGAATCAAATTTGCAAACCGTGTGCGGTTTGATCCAACTTGAAAGATAGGATAGCTTACATCTTAAATTATAGTCGCAATATTATTTTATTGCAAATTATTTGTCTATTATTTGACATTTACAATTTTCTGTTAGCTCCGAATGATTTTAACAGATGGCGACATCTGTTGACTGGATTGAGTAAGCAATTAATAGATGGCGCTGCTATGTTTAACCTACAAACGTATCATATAAGCTACAATTTAATAGCATAACCACTACGTGTTGTCGGGGCTAAAGTATAGGTTAAATTTATTTTGTAGTAAACGAAATACAGTGAAATTCAATTGTTTTTACTTTTCCAATTTTTAGTATTAGCATAGCCGGCTACGTGTTACTTAGACTAAAGTGTAAATTAAATTTATATTATAGTGAAGATAATACAGTGAAATTATTCCTGCTTTTTAATTATTTGTTCCTCATTGTTCAAAACTATTTAATTGAAATATATACATGTAAGTATTATCACATAGTTATAAAAGTTGATTAAAATATCTATGAGAAAATGTTACAAAGCTCCCCACGTTTTTTCAATAATTGTACAAATATTTTTTTTTAATTATTTTTATTTAACATCTATAAAAAATTATTTCGCATTTCTCAATTTAATGTGCCATAATAGCATATTTTTCAGCTTTTTTTTTTCTAATATTTAAACGTTTAAATTATTATTTTCAGTGCAATGCCACCGAAAAAATCTAACCTCAACAACGCGAGGAGCAGAGAGGCACGACGCAAACGTGTTGAAAGAGCTCATCAGTCGGCAGAACAAATCGCAACAAGAAATGCAGCTCAAAGAATCAGGACAACAGAGGGTCGTGCACAAGAATCTCAGGAACAGCGTCACGAACGTCTGCGACAGACTATCAGGAGAACAAGAGCGGCACGAGAACGAAACATAGCTACAGCACGAGTACAAGAACGACAGAGGCAGCAGACCAGCCGCTCATTAACACGTTCATCATTTGTTCGTCTTGCTTTCGAATATGCACCAGATATTAACTACTCTGCGCATTCAAAAATTGCTATCGGTGCAATGAATAAAGTATGTCAATATTGTCAGGCATTGAAGTTTCGGAATGAAACACCCGGCATGTGCTGCGCGTCAGGAAAAGTTGTGCTGTCACCTCTACCCACTCCGCCGGAACCTTTATTATCCCTTCTTGCTGGCGATTCAGATGATTCTAAATTATTTTTGCGTAAGATACGCAAATTCAATTCTTGCTTCCAAATGACGTCATTTGGGGCAACTAAAATTTGCGATCTCGCATCCGATGGACGTAATTTTGAAACTACATTTAAAATACAAGGCCAGGTGTACCATAAAATCGGGTCATTGATGCCAATGCCTGATGATGATCCGAAATTTCTTCAAATTTATTTTATGGGCAATTGTGAAGAGCGCGTGACAACTCGGTGCCAGTATAATTTCATTGAACAAGGAGAGGAAAGAGCAATTGTAATGTTGCTAGAAAATTTTTTAGAAGATCAGAATCAACTACTTCGATTGATTAAAAGAGTTTCGCCACGATTGCAAAATGACAACTATCAAATCGTCATAAAAGCCGACAAAGTACCATTAGGTGAACATGCTGGCAGATTCAACGCTCCAACTGTTGATGAGGTTGCTGTTATTATGGTTGGTGATCCAGTCGACAAAAGAGCTATAAAAATTACTCGGCGAGACAACACTGTCAGTACGATTTCGGATTTACACCGTTCATATGACGCACTACAATATCCATTAATATTTTGGCAAGGACAAGATGAATATCACCTTAACATCAAACAGTGTGATCCAAATACCGGTAAATTTGACAATTAACTATTTATTTTCTTACTGTATGTACGGATTTTAATTTTGTATTGCATTTATTTTTTTATTTTTTTTTTAGGTGCTTATGGAAATAAGAAAGTTAGCTCAATGAACTACTACGCACACCGATTGATGTTTAGACTAAATCAGGACAACTATATTCTACGATATCGTCAGCTATTCCATCAATACATTGTTGATATGTTTGCTAAGGTTGAAAGCGAACGCTTGCGATTTATTCGATACAACCAGGCTAAATTACGATCGGAAGAATATATTCACTTACGAGATGCTGTTGCTGGAAACATCGATGGAAATTTAAATGCCAATGACATCGGCAATGCTTTCATTTTACCTTCAAGCTACATCGGCAGTCCACGGAACATGCAGGAATACATACAAGATGCGATGACTTACGTACGTTATTACGGTCGACCGGATTTGTTTATTACATTCACATGTAATCCGAATTGGAAAGAGATACAAACTTTGCTATTACCAGGACAGCAAGCAATTCATCGTCATGATATAACTGCGCGTGTGTTCAAACAAAAATTGAAATCCTTTATTGATTTTATTGTTAAATATTCAGTTTTTGGTATCACACGTTGTTGGCTGTATTCCATTGAGTGGCAAAAGCGAGGTTTGCCTCATGCCCACATTTTAATTTGGCTTCAAGATAAAATTCGTCCAGAAGAAATTGATCAAATAATTTCAGCCGAAATTCCAGACCCATCAATTGATCAAGAATTATTTGATATTGTTACTAAACACATGATCCATGGGCCGTGTGGTGCTTTCAACATGACGTCACCATGTATGGAAAATGGAAGATGTAAAAAAAATTTTCCAAAGCCGCATACCAATGACACTATCACGGATATTGACGGTTATCCAATGTATCGCCGCAGAAATACTGAGAATGGTGGCCACACATTCACAGTGCGATTGCCGAATTATCCAAATCAAGTAGAATTTGATAATCAGTGGGTGGTACCATACTCACCATTACTTTTAAAAACTTATGAAGCTCATATCAATGTTGAGCTTTGCAGTTCTGTAAAATCGATTAAGTACATTTGTAAATATGTAAACAAAGGCAGTGATTTGGCCATATTTGAAGTACAAAATATAAATAACAATGACGAAATAGCACGATACCAAATGGGCAGATACATTAGCAGTAATGAAGCTATTTGGCATATTCTTAGCTTTCCCATACACGAAAGAGATCCTTCTGTCCAGCATCTAGCAATACATCTTGAAAACGGTCAACGTGTATACTTCACTGAAGAAAATGTTCTTCAACGAGCACTTGAGGCTCCAAAAACGACACTAACTGAATTTTTTACATTGTGTCAAAAATCTGACATTTTTGGCCAGTTCGCAAAGACATCGATATATGCTGATGTTCCACGTTATTTTACATGGAACAAATCCAGTAAAAAATGGGAGCCACGAAAACAAGGAAAACCACATCCTTCCATTACAGGCATATTTAAAGCTAAGACATTGGGGCGGCTTTACACGGTACATCCAAAGCAACGTGAGTGCTTCTATTTACGTTTGTTATTAGTGAATGTTCCCGGACCAACGTCTTTTGAATTTCTGCGAACAGTTAATGGTCGAGTATTCAATACATACCAAGACGCATGTCGTGAACTGCAATTGCTAGAAGACGATAACCATTGGGACTTGACACTTGCTGAGGCTGCGTTGACATCAACGCCCAATAACATTCGTCAGCTGTTTGCAATTATTTTGACGACATGTTATCCATCGCAAGCACAAACTTTGTGGGAAAAATATAAAAATTGTATGACCGAGGACATATTGCATCGAATAAGACAAACAGTTCAAGGCCAAAACATAGATTATACGCCAGAGATGTATAATGAAGCGTTAGTGTTGATCGAGGATTTATGTGTTTTAATTTCAAATTTACCACTTAATCATTATGGTATGCCATCACCTGATCGTCCAGCCACCGACTTAGTAAACACCGATTTACAACGAGAAAAACAATATGACCATGGTAATTTAGCAACAATTATCGTGAACAGTGAGCCATTACTAACAACAGAACAAAAAATTATTTATGATCGGGTTATGCTGGCTGTTGCTGCTGAACAAGGCGGTTTTTTTTTTCTTGGACGCACCAGGTGGTACCGGTAAGACATTTTTGATATCGTTGATTCTTGCCAAAGTACGGTCGCAACAGAAAATCGCATTGGCAGTTGCATCGTCAGGCATTGCGGCTACTTTGCTAGATGGTGGGCGAACGGCACATTCAACATTCAAGCTGCCATTGGACATTCATAATAAACCAAATGCAATATGTAACATAAAAAAGAATAGTGGAATAGCTGCAGTGTTGCGGAAGAGTTCAATAATAATTTGGGATGAGTGCACAATGGCTCACAAATATTCACTCGAAGCATTGCATAGAACTCTACAAGATTTGAACGGCAATAATAAACTTTTCGGTGGTGCTATCTTACTTTTGTCTGGTGATTTCCGACAGACCTTACCGGTTATACCTCGCTCTACATTCGCAGATGAGATTAATGCATGTTTGAAACAATCATTTTTATGGCGAAGTGTTGAAACTCTTCGATTGACCATAAACATGCGCGTACGATTGCAAAATGATCCATCAGCACAAATATTCTCCGAACAATTACTAGATATTGGGAACGGTAAAATAGAACTGCAACCAAATACACAATGCATTAAACTGCCAGACAATTTCTGCACTGTTCTTCAGGAAAAAAATGTATTTGATATAAATATTAACTGAAACATTTAGTGCTGGTTTTCGTTATTCCTTAATTTTATTAATCCATTGTACATCAACTTCTCTTAATCTATCGGGACTGACCGAACTGACTGTGGAGTTGCCGGTGACTAACTCTACTGATGACCAGTTATCCTCCTACAGCTCTACATATACATATTCATATTAACTTCAATACATATCAATCCCCTTCAACTTAATTTTAGACCTCATATATGCATTACAATATTGTATTATTGCTCTACCTTATAAATAATAACAATTCTATAATTTTAAGTTAATTCCTGATATTATAATTCTCATAATTCTCCAAACATTCATTCTTAACTAAAAAAAATCCTTAGTTAGTATCTACCTACGTTTGTTTCTCTTTTTATTTTTGATTCTTTCAGAACGTCTTACACGTTCAGATTCTACCTGATTTTCCACATTTTTTTTCTTTTGTGGTACCTCAACTAATTCTTCAGCACTTAAAAATTCATCACTTTCTTCCCTTTCAAAATCTGTTTTATCATTGTTTATTACTTGATACGATTTTATAAACGGACTAAATTTAACTTCCTTAACCCCCTTCTTCAACTGATCTGTATGAGCTACCCTACCTATGCCGTTAATTTTTACTCTATATAAATTTTTGCTTAGCCTCTCGGTAATTTGACCTGGAATCCATTTAACATACGACTTAAAGTTATTTCTATAAAGAATATTTTCTCCGGATTCAAAATTCACTATTTTGTGTTTTTCGTTTACATACGGGTTATTTGATTTTTCTTGTTCTTGTATATTATTTTTTCTTATCTCTCTATAATTACGATTTTTCAATTTTAACATATCTAAACACGTTTTAGGTTTGAATTTAAAAATTAATTCTGCTGGCGAGTAACCAGTTGTTACTGTTGGTGTGTTTCGGTATTTTAGAAGAAAATTATAAATTTTCTGGTTCAAATCAACTCTATAACCTTTACTTTCTACTATGCACTTTTTTAACGCACTCTTTACAGTTTGTACCGCTCTTTCGGCTATTCCATTTGATTTAGGATGATATGGAGGACTTTTTAATATGCGAATATTATTCTTTTCACAAAATTCAATAAACTGTTTTGAACTAAAGGGTGGTCCATTATCTGATACCAATTTCGAAGGTATTCCGAAAACTGAAAACCATTCCCGCAGTTTTTCTATTGTCTTCATTGCATTAGTATTTTTCATAAGACTAACTTCAATCCATTTCGAGTAACTATCTACAAGTACTAAGAATTCTTGGCCCTCCAAATAAAAAAAATCAATATGAACACGTTCATAAGGGTAATAACTAGGTATCCAGCTAGACTTGAGTTTACTTCTTTGAAAGTTTTGTGTTTGAGCGCAGCATTTGCAACTGTTTACAAACTCAACAATATCGTTGTCTATATTCTTCCACCAAACATAGCTTCTGGCTAACATTTTCATGCGAACTATTCCTATGTGCGTGTTATGTAGCATTGATAAGACACTATGCTTTAAGGAATCTGGGACTACTAATCTATCACCGTAAAAAATACATCCGGAATCACAACTAAAGGAATTCTGCCTATCTTTATAATATTTTATTTCATCCGTTGCGTTTTGAAAACCATTCATTAGTGCTCCGTATACTCTTGCCAGAATTATATCTTTCTTAGTTTCTACTCTAACGTCCTCTAACTTTACAAGTTGGGTTTCTTGAGCATTTATCGCAAAAATGTTCACGGCCTCTTCTGAGACCCCTGTGACCTCATCCAGTGGTAACCTGGACAATGCATCGGCATGTTGTACCTGAGCAGCCCTTTTATATTTTATTTCGTAGTCATACATCGATAACGTGGTAGCCCATCTTTGCAATCGAGCGGCCGCAACTGACATGTGACCTTTCTTTTCATTAAAAATTTCTTTAAGAGGTTGATGGTCCGTATATATTATAAACTTGTGTCCATATATATATTTATGGAATTTTTTGACCGCAAACATAACAGCCAAGGCTTCTCTATGTGTTTGACTGTAATTCTTTTCAGCAGGATTTAGTGTCGAAGATGCGAAAAGTACCGGTTTCTCTTCTCCGTTTATAATATGCGCAAGCACTGCGCCTACTCCGTATGGGCTAGCATCACATGTTATTGTTATTTGCTTTTGTGGATCATAGTGGGCTAACAAATTGTTATTTTGTATCAATGCTTTCGCTTCATTAAAAGCTCGTTCATGTTCCTCCGTCCAAATAAATTTCGAATTTTTCTTTAACAAATCATATAAAATACTAACTCTCGCTGCCAGTCTCGGAATAAAACGGTTATAGAAATTTAGTAGCCCGAAAAAACTTTTTAATTGTGTGACATTTTTGGGACTAGGTGCTTCTACAATCGCCTGAATTTTTTTGTTATTCGGACGAATACCCTCTCGGCCTATCTCATGTCCTAAATATTCAACGCTCGTTTCAAAAAATTTGCATTTTTCTAAATTTATTCTAATGTTGTGCTCTTCTAATCTCTTTAATACTTCTATTAAATTTCCTTCACATTCTTCCCGACTTTGTCCGCCTACTAAAATGTCATCTAAATAACAGCCTACTTTTTTCATGTCTTTTAATATTTCATCCATAACTTTTTGGAATTCCGCTGGTGCCGACGAAACTCCATAAGGTAGTCTTTTATAACGAAAAAACCCTTTATGTGTGTTGATAGTGATTAAATTTTGAGACTCTTCATTAACTGCAAGTTGTTGATATGCCCCTGTCAAATCTAAAATGCAAAAAAATGCGCAATTTGCAAATTGAGACAGCAAATCATCTATCCTTGGTAGTGGATATATCGATGTTTTAATCGCTTTATTGATTCCAATCTTACAATTGATACACAACCTTAAATTATTGTCCTTCTTTGGCACAACAACTATCGGAGAGGCCCATTCACTATACTTAATAGGTTCTAAAATATTGCTCTCTACTAACCTGTCAATTTCTTTTTCTACGCGCTCCCTGAGACCAAAGGGTACGGTATAGGGCTTACAAAAAACCGGATCTATATTTTCTTTTAACTGCAATTTTACGCTAAAGCCCTTAATTGGCTCGGATAAACTATTAGAAAATACCTGGGGAAACATTTGTTTCAATCTATCTATCAGATTTTTTTCGTTATTATTTTCAAGTCGTTTAGACTCTACACTATTAATGCAAAAAACTTTACGCCAATTTGGAAAAAGTATATCTAGCCATGAACGGCCTAACAGCGGTACAAACTCTTTTTGCGTTTTAATCACTACTAAATCTAAAAAGTGCGATTTTTGATTATCCATTAAATCTCTTACCAATACCGAAACTTTTCCAACGATGTCCACTGATTCTCCTGTAACTACCTCTAATGTCTTAAGCATAGGTTTTATTGTGCAATTTTTAAATTTTTGTTGAAAAAGTTTTAGGCCAATTACCGATGAGCAAGCTCCACTATCAACTTCCATTTCCATAGAACTATTATTTACTACTAATTCTATTTTTAACGGCGTTTCACTAAAAAAAGAAATATTATTTAAATATCCTAAAGTTAAACTATTTGTACCACTTCCCAGCGAATTTACTTTTGAAGTTGTTGACAACTTGCTTCTGCAGAACTTCGCTATGTGTCCTCGCTTTCCGCATTTGTAGCACACCAGTTCTCTACCTCTGTTTTCCGCTTGCCTATGTTGGTGCTGATTATTCTTCCTTGAATAACTCCTACTACGTAATGGTCGGATTTCTCTTGTTATACTCCGGCTTCTACCTTGTTTAATTGTATTAGTCGCCTCCGGTCTTATTACTCTCATTTGATTGTTTGTCATTTCCATGTTTTTCGCCAGTTCACACGCTTTATCAAAATTCAGTCCCGTTTCATTTAATAATTTCTGTTGCATGCATTCATTACTAAGACCGCATACTAGTTTATCTCGTAATGCGTCATCTAGAAAATCGCCAAAATTGCAACTTTGTGATAGAGATTTGATTTCAACAATGTAATCACTGATGGTCTCGTCGGGTTTTTGATTACGTTTATAAAATCGAAATCTCTCAGCTGTGATGTTCACTTTGGGTTTAAAATACTTTTCAAAAATTTCCAACAGTTGGATAAATGATTTTGTGTCTGGCTTATCTGGCGCCCGTTAGCGATTTTAGAATTTTATATGACTCTGGGCCGATCAAGGTTATCAAATATGATACCTTCGTCTTGTCTTCTGTTACTTTATTGATGCTTAGCAAATGCTCCAGGCGCTCTCTGTATTCCCCAAAATCTTCTCCAGGTGTAAAATATTCTATGCTGCCAATAAAACTCATCCTTACGATACACGTGTTTTCACCAGTTTCTTTTGTTTCCCGATCTTCCACTTTAACTTTAGTTTCACTGAACATATGTATATGTATATCTATTATATTAATTATGATATAATTTTTTTTTTTTTTTTTTTTTTTTTTTTTTTTTTTTTTTATCCTCGTCGCCAATTGATATAAATATTAACTGAAACATTTAGTGCTGGTTTTCGTTATTCCTTAATTTTATTAATCCATTGTACATCAACTTCTCTTAATCTATCGGGACTGACCGAACTGACTGTGGAGTTGCCGGTGACTAACTCTACTGATGACCAGTTATCCTCCTACAGCTCTACATATACATATTCATATTAACTTCAATACATATCAGTATTGATCCAGAGTATTTTTCCGGATATACAAAATAATTACTTGAATCATGACTGGCTCAGTCATCGGGCGATTTTGGCAGCTAAAAATGTTGATGTTGACGAAATTAACTTCCAGATACAACAGTTGTTACCAGGCGATCTGATGTCTTTTAAATCAATCGATACTGTTGTTGATGAAAATGAAAGTGTAAATTTTCCAGTTGAATTTTTAAATTCACTGGATATACCTGGAATGCAACCACATAATCTTCGATTAAAGATTGGTTCCCCTATTATTCTCCTACGTAATTTGAATCCACCTCAATTATGCAACGGTACGCGTTTGGTCATCAAAAAGATTACCGGAAATATTCTTGAAGCAACCATTTTAACTGGAAAGTTTAAAGGACAAGTGGTCCTGTTGCCACGTATTCCAATGACACCGTCAGATTCTACCATACCCTTCAAAAGGCTACAGTTTCCAATTCGTTTAGCTTTTGCCATGTCTATAAATAAGTCTCAAGGCCAAACAATGTCCATATGTGGTTTAGATTTAGAAAATCCATGTTTTTCTCATGGACAACTATATGTTGCATGTTCACGTGTAGGGAAACCGTCGAATCTATTTGTGTTAGCTAAAGACAGGTTAACTAAAAATATTGTGCACCGATTAGTGCTAAATTAAGTTGAAATTAAAAGTATTTATAATTAAAAATAATAAATATTATTGTTAAAGATTTAAGACTATCTGCCCTACCTACCTCATTCATAAGTTTGAGTGTCACATGTTATTTACTAATAACTTTGTAATTTACTCATTTCTTACAAATTTGAATAAAAATAATAATAAATTTTAAAATTAATTCCTTTGTATTGATTTTTGCTCAATATCAACTGTACGAAAATTTTAATCAATCGTGCTCAAAGTCCTTCCCCTTCAAATCCCAATTCAGTGGATTTTTGTACCAGCTTCAACGTTTCCGTCTTCGTTCGTAAATAATAATTTCATTGTATTGAGGGGTTACAGTAGTAGAAAATCTGTCATGAAGGTCGCCATATTTTTTTACAAATGGCATCCATGTAAAAAAGCATGGTGGTCCCCATGACTGATGTTCTCCTACCGTTCCTTTTAAATAGTTTACTACAATGTAATATAACAAAAATCATAGCCACAGCAACGCGTGGCCGGGTCTGCTAGTATATATATATATATATATATATATATATATATATATATATATATATATATATATATATATATATATATATAACAAAATTGGCGCAGCCGGTAGGATCTGGGTGCGCTATCAAAAGGTGTTAATACTGCTCTTCTAGGCTCCTCCTTGACCTCCAACCCAAGGCTGAGCCTGACTTGGGGCAGTGTTAGCGTCTGCAGCTACAGCGCATAAAATATCCCAGATCCTCCACGAATCAACGCTCGGGGGTAAACATCTATAGGTGCCTCTGCTCCAGGCGAGCACGCATTTACCCCCCAAAATTTTATCAGCGAGGGACTTATAGCGGGCTTCATCCGTGCCCAGGATACGCCCTATGTCAGAGGGCCAACCAGGGGACATGCATAATTTAGAAACTCCCCACCGAGGGATAATCACCTAACAGCAGGCCCTTCAACAATTCCAGGGTCCAACGACATCCGCCCTCAACACCAACAGGCAGGCAGCACATCAACACCTACAACTGCAGCAGAATCACCACGGAAGCTGAGAAGCGGCACCATCCTATAGTCCAGTCAAAATAGGCGAAAAAACGCCATAATTGGAAGATAATTCCGAAGTTGCTGAAAATTGGAAAAGCCGTTAAAAACATTATTATACGTAAGCTGTAGAGACTGCCACGCGATTGGGCGGCTGCAAACTTTTTTATTCAAGGTCAAAGGGTCAAAATATCAGTTTTTTGCAAATATCTGCTAAACCGTACGTCTTATCAGAAAATTGTGTTTACAAAGTTTGTAGATTAGGCGATTATCTACAAAAAAATATATTATACATTTTCTCGTAAGAATTGCCATTTCTGAGATATTGTTGTTTTAATAAGTTAAAATACTCATATTCTATCATTCCCGACTTGTAAAGGTCATCAGAAGTTCAATAAATCCTTTGTTGGAGTACGCGGCTAATATTTTCATGGGTGATTTCTGGATATATTTGGAGAAAAAAATTGTTCTACAGAGGGCGGCTATCTCCACTATCCACTAAGATACAGGGTGATTAGGGAAAACTTTTTTTTTTAAATTTACTGAAATTTGAATAACTCCTAAAGTAATTATGATAGAGTAGCCTAATTAGGCTCATCTTTTAGGTAAATGTGTATTCTTTGATTTGGTATAAAGCACAGCAACCTGAGTGACTCCGTTCAAAAAATATATAGGCTCAAACCAAGTCGGGAATGATAGAATATGAGTATTTTAACTTATTAAAACGACAATATCTCAGAAATGGCAATTCCTACGAGAAAATGTATAATATACTTAGATAATCGCCTAATCTACAGACGTTGTAAACACAATTTTCTGATAAGACGTACGGTTTAGCAGATATTTGCAAAAAACTGATATTTTGACCCTTTGACCTTGAATAAAAAAGTTTGCAGTCGTCCAATCGCGTGGCAGTCTCTACAGCTTACGTATAATAATGTTTTTAACGGCTGTTCCAATTTTCAGCAACTTCGGAATTATCTTCCAGTCAAACCTCTAATTTGACTGGACTACCTAGGAAACACAGCGAAACAGCAAGTAGGTTTTAAGCTAAGTTTAGATAAAATTTTAAAGAGAGCGCTCGAGACAGGTGACATAAATATCACCGCGTGTCAGGCAGTAGAACGAGAAACGAAAAGAACTCGCGAAAGCCGCCTGACACAAATCGAGAACCTAAAACAGAGCACCCTCCAATTTAGAGAGGAACTAATCAAATTCCAGTCTCTCGAGCGCCCTCTTCAAGGCGAAAGCCGTAATATAGAAAATTTAGAATATTTAGAGTTAAGTGAAAAAAATTGTGAAGCCGACGACAGCCAGTTGCCTTCCGATAGCCTTACAGAGGATCTTCTGAATTGGGTAAGCGTGTCCCTCACAGACTCCGAGAAGGACCTTACCCTATACAGAGATCAAAAGGACCATACTTTAAGGGAGAGAAAGGAGATCCTACGAGACACAGCCATGGCAGACGAGTACATGAAAGTCGCCAAAATAACAGCACAGCTGGTCCCACGATTTTCTGGCGGGCAAAGTCCGACCCTGACGACCGAGCTGCAAATGCTTATAGGCTGTTGTCGTAGAGTTCTGCAGTTTCACAGGAACTGAAAAGGAGGCCTTTATTCAGATTCTTCCTACCAGACTTCGAGGCGACGCATACCAACTAATAGCCTCAAGTCAGCCAGCCAACTTCGAGGAAGCCGAAAAGCTCCTCAACCGCACTTATTTGCCTAGGGAAACTTATCAGGAGTTAGTTAATAAACTAATAACACTCCGACAGTACCCTATGGAACCCCTCACAGCGTATACCACGCGCATAAAACAACAACTGTCTTTATGCATAGAGGCCGCCACAACTAAGTTTGGCGAAGCAGCATCCCACGTTAAAGTACAGTTGGAAGATTTTGCGAAAAGCTCACTAAAAGGAGGGATCAATAACCAACACTTATGCCAGTACTTGCTGGCAGCAGGCGATGACGGCCTGGATAATTTAATCCAAAAGGCCCTGGACATGGAGAGACTTCAGCAAACTACACTGAACATCCATGCCCAGTACCAAAGTCCATCAGCCCTGCCTATGTACAGTCAAGGTGGGCCAAATATATCAACCCCCAACCTGTACAATAATCCCTATATGCTGGCTTACAATAATGGTCCTTATACATATCCAGCACAGACAGGCCTGAACGGCCCCACTCCTCTACAAACGACAAATCCACTCTACTCCGCCCAACATAACGCCGCCGTCATCACTCCGCCCAATATCACATCACCAGAACTTAACATTCCACCCCAAACAACACTAACAAACTACAATCTCCCCCTGCCCAATACACAACAACCGAGTGTAACAAATATACCAGTCCCTACCACAGCTACCACAATACCTCAGGTGACACAATTAACGCCAACGCCTCAAAAATCTCAAGGCAATTCGTTGGCAAATGTCACCTGTAGCTATTGTCGAAACAATGGGCACACATACGCAGATTGTATTAAAAGAAAAAATACTCCCTATTGCACTATTTGTAGAATTACAAATCACGATGCACGGGATTGTCGCCGCCCACCAGAGCGCTCACGACCGAACTTCCCTAATAACGGTCGTTTCCCTGAACAGCGCCCCAACAACAATAATGGCGGTATACCTTCACAATATAATAATGGTTATCCGCAAACTAATCAACAACAGTCCCGCCCCGTTCACAACCGCCACATAATCAAAACCAGGTAAGCAACAACAATCGCCGAGGATTCAACATACGCCAAACATGCGATTTCTGCGGAAGGCGGGGCCACCAGGTAGAACACTGCCGACAAAGGCAGCGATGAGAGAACTCGCAATCGGGAAACTTCCCAGAGTCGGACCAAATACCTCCGGCCCGACACTAAACACTAACAAAAAACCAAATGGGGGACCTCAGGCCTCAACTAGTACAAACCCACTAGTAACTCTCCCGCTCGACATAAGCCTCAACGGCAAAACACAACTAGTGGTGGATACAGGCTCTGAGGTTACAATACTAAAAAAGAATAAGCTTCGACAAAATGTCACCATAAACCCTTCTCAAAAGAGCTCGCTACAAACGCCATACGGTAAAGGGAAGTCTCGGAAGTTGCCAAGGAAACTTCAATTTGAAAACTCCAATTCCTTGCACTTTCAAAATAGTGCAGAACATGCCAGAGATTCCCAAAGATGGCCTTCTAGGAAACGACTTCCTCTCCCAGCACTGCAACGTTGAGGGTCCTAACAGGACACTACGATTTCCTCGCACGGAAATTAATCCGGAAGAAATTATCTTTCCATTACAAACCAAAACCACCAAACCGAAACTCAGAGAGCAGCAGGAGCAAACCCAAACCAGGGAGTCTCAGCTCGTAGAAGCCGAGACGACCCCCGATGGTGTCTCCCAGGTACCCTCCGAGAGGAATACAAGCTGCCAATCTCAAGATGGGTCAAGGCTAGATAACAACCTTAACGGTTTCGAGACCAATGAAGACCTGAAACAAAAGGTAATCTTAACGGAATTTATTTGTATCCCAGGCCGGTCTCAGATGGTGGTACCAATACCATTAAGTTTAGAGGAAGAAATGCTCTGTAAAGCTCAAGAGCCCTGCGAGGGAGTATTTCTCGCGAATGCCCTCTTACCTTCTGGAAACCAAAGAGTATTTGTTGGCCTCCTCAATGCTAACAACTATCCAGTAGCCCTAACGAGTCTAACTCTAACGCTCGTCCCCAAAAATGGTTACACTACAATACCACTCAATCCCAACCCTGCAAGTTCTAGCCCAAGGCTCTTTGTCAAGAAAGACAACGGCGAGTGCGGAAGACCGGTAACCAAAACCGGCACCCCACCGCTCAAAACAAGCCGCAAATGGCAGAAAAAACTAAGGGTCAAATCAAAACGGGGTCACAAGAGCAGTGACCAGGAAGCCGCCAACTATTACACATTAGACACATATTCCCGGACTATGAATACCCGGACGACCTAGAGCGTGCACAGCGCATTCAAAAAGTTGACGAGGAGCTCAACCTTGATCATCCACTAACGACCGAAGAGAAGAGTTCCATAAAGGAACTATGTCACGAATACGCAGACATATTCCACTTAGAGGGAGATAAGCTCACGTACACCGACGCTATCTCCCACGAAATCCCAATGGTCTATGACCAAATCATTAACCAGAAAATGTACAGACTTCCCGAGACACAAAAGCAGGCTATTAACGAACAGCTAGAAGAAATGTTGGACAACGACATAGTCCAACCCAGTAAGACTCCATCGAACTCACCCTTATTAGTGGTCCCCAAAAAGGCGGGCCCTAATGGAGAGAAGAAGTGGAGAGTAGTTGTTGACTTTCGAAAAGTCAACGAAAAAACCATAGGCGACGCATTTCCCCTGCCACGAATCGAGGATATTCTGGACCAACTCGGTCACTCAAGATATTTCACTACCCTCGACTTGGCCAGTGGTTACCACCAAGTACTTGTGGAACCACAAGATCGCGCTAAAACAGCCTTCAGCACAAACTACGGCCACTATGAGTTCAAACGTATGCCGTTCGGGCTAAAAGGAGCCCCGGCTACGTTCCAACGGCTCATGAACTATGTCCTCACAGGCCTGCAAGGCCTCGAATGTTTTGTCTACCTGGATGATATCGTCATCTACGGTAAAAACCTTGAGGACCATAATACTAAACTTCGGAGAATCTTCGACCGGTTGAGGGAAAATAACCTCAAATTACAACCAGAGAAGTCCCAATTCCTCCGAAAAGAAGTTGTTTACTTGGGTCACGTTTGCTCAGAGAAAGGAGCTCTTTTTTTTTTTTTTTTTTAATGTGGCAGTGCTAAGCTCAGGAATCACCCTTTGTACTACTAGTCCGTCATGTCATTTGTCACGTCATGGTGCAATGTCTAGCAGTAAGCTTAGTTCCGGGGAGGGGGGTTGGAGGGGTTATAAAGGAACGGGGGGGTATTGAAGAAGGTGGTGATGAACCCTGCGTTTGAACTCTTGGATGTTGTAGGAGCTCGGAAATACTGACTGCGAGAGAGTATTCCACAGCCGAGTTGTTCTATTAACAAACGAATTCATATCTTGTTGAGTGCGTGAAAGGGGGAGTTGCAGGTGGAGGGAATGAGACGAGTGGGCTAATCTGGTGTTGCGGGTATAAGAATGCCGTGGAGGCAGGAGAGCGTTTAGCTCGGAGGAACAGTCACTATGATAGTAGCGATAAAATTTTGTCAGTGCTGCTACATTCCTACGGTGGCTAAGGGGGTCGATGTTGGAGCATGCGGTATCGTCATCAATTAATTTAAGGGCCTTTTTTTGGACCTTATCTAACCATGCCAAGGTGGTTATTGGAGCGCCGCCCCAAACGAGGGAGTTGTATTCGTGAAGAGGCCGAATGTAGGATTTATAAATAACAGCACGGGCCGATGGCTGGAGGAGGAACTTACACCTCTTAAGAAATCCCAAGCACTGAGATCCTTGTTTGGCGATTTGGAATATGTGGTCATTCCATCGCAAGTCCTTGGCTAATGTCACGCCTAAGATGTGTAAGGATGGTTCGGCCATTAGTTGAACTTCATTCACTTTCAAGGGTGGAGGGGTGTTGAACTTCTTTTTGGAGATAAGACAATACTTGGTTTTGGCGGGGTTGAATTCAACACGATTCTTCTCTCCCCACTTTAGAATCAGTTCAATGTCGTTATTAATAGAGTTGGACATACGTTCGCGATCATCAACACAGAATCTGGCATGAGTCTGCCTTGTATCGAAGCTGTACGAGTACCGTAGAGTACCGTCGTCAGCGAAGCTGAGAAGTGGGTTGGAGGGGATTGAAAGAAGGTCATTTATAAAGATAAGGAATAGGGCCGGAGATAAGATTGACCCCTGGGGGACCCCCGCCGAGATCGGGTGGGATGCAGATTTGACGCCATCCAATATTACTTTGATTGAACGGCCGAAAAGGAAATTCTTGATCCACTTCTGTAGAAGTGAGTCAACTCCAATAGCTTTGAGTTTGGCTAACAGGGCTGAGTGCCAAACTCTATCGAAAGCCTTGGAGATATCTAGAGCAACCAGACTAGACTCGCCAGATCCATGCAGACTACGGCTGAGGTGTTCTGTAAGACAGACTAAAAGATCGCCGGTGGATCTTTTCTGGCGGAAGCCATATTGTCTGTCGTTTATGAGTAGGTTGGATTCTAGATATCCCATAAGCTTTTTGTTGATTATCGTCTCCATGGTTTTGGAGAGAATAGAAGTAATTGCTATTGGGCGGTAGTTTAAGGGGTCGCTGGCTTCACCTTTTTTCGGAATTGGCTGAACATGGGCAAGTTTCCAAGAGTCTGGGTAAACTCCGGAGGAGTATGATAGGGCAAAAAGTTTGCGCAGAGGTTTAGCCAAAGGTGAGGCGCATTGTTTTAAGACGATAGAGGGTATATTATCGGGTCCAGTGGATTTGTTGACATCGAGCTCCTTGAGGCACCTGTACACCTCGCGAGTCCTGAAGAAAACCCTGTCCATTAAATGAGCATTGTGCTCGAGAACTGGGGGTAGCGCATCAGTTTCGGATAGGGAAGAATTTGAAGCAAACAGAGATGCTAATAAATCGGCCTTGGCTTTTCTGTCTGTTATCACCTTCTTATCGTGAATGAATGAAGGAGTTGTAGATGCAGTGAAATTCTTCTTTATGGAACTTACCAAGGACCAGAAGTTTTTGCTACCAGAGGTTGCATTAAAGAGTTTACTTCTCAACTTACTGTCAAATGAATTTTTGACGTTCCTGATGGTGACTTTACAGGAATTTCTTAGTTTTATATACTCTTCACGGAGCGATTCACTCGGGGAGCTCTTGTAAGCTCGAAAGGCGGCTTCTTTGTTTCTGATTGCATGCATACACTCCTGATTAAACCATCTGTTGGGCCTAGCCTTCACAGATTTAGTAGAATGAGGAATGTACAAATGCATTCCTTCCTGTATGATTTTAGTGATACGGATAGTGGCAGAGTTGACGTTTTTGGTTCGGAAACACTGATTCCAGTCAGTAGCTCGGAAGAAATTAATTAGCCCCAGCCAATTGGCCTTCCCATAATGCCATACAGTTCTCCTAACTGGTTTGGGAGGGATGGGAAATTCGAATGGGAAGCTAGCGCTAATTAAGCAGTGGTCCGAATTGCCGAGAGGTGAATCAACTTCGACGGAGTATCGCTCTGGGTGGGAAGTGAGAAAAAGATCAAGGAGATGGGTTCCTTGATCGGCAACATCAGGGACTCTCGTGGGATGATCCACAATTTGATGTAAATTATTGGTGTCTGCAAAGATCTCGACGTCCTTGCCAGAAACACTGGTGCCATTTGAGTAAGTCAGCCAGTTTGCGTTATGAACATTGAAATCACCCGCAACGATAATTTCACACTCAGGATTGGACGACAAAAATCCCGAGATTTGTTCGGAAATAGTATCAAATGATGAAATGGAGGCTTCGTTACTTATGTTAGGACTTCTGTATAGGAAGCAGAAGAATATGACGTGGCTTTTGAAAATGATTTTAATCCAAATATAATTAAAATCTGAAGTCGTGCTTGAAAATATTTTACAATAAGCCACGTCCTCCCTAACATAGATGGCAGTACCCCTATGGGGAGAGAGATTGTGCACTAAAGTGTATCCCGACACCTGGTAATGACCTAAGTTATTATCGGGTGATATTTGGGTTTCACTCAGTGCGAAGATTGGGGGTTTATAATTAGATAAGTGGCACTCAACAAAAGAGAAATTCGCATGAAGTCCACGAATATTACAAAAGTCAATAACAAAGCATGACCTGTAACGGGACTTCGGTTGCGCGGGCTCATTCGCCACATTCTCTGGGATATTTCCCGAAATTACATCTGCCGCAACCATCAGAGTCGATAAAATTTGTTCGCGTCAAAGTGTTATGCCTTTTGAGACGGGACAAATTTCATCGACCGACAGATTTCGGGCGCGACACTTGCAGGTCCGGGATTCGGGTTTCGGTAGGGGGAGCAAGGGTACTTACTTCTGCTGTTCGTCGGTCGCGTGTCTTGTCTGTTGAAGGGTGAAGGCTTTTGACTGCGGCGCGAGAATTTCTATTGTTCACTTTTTTTTTTATTTCACTGCTTTGATGGAGGAATTTATATGTGTGTGGTTCTGTTCTCACTTTTCACTGTTTTTTAAAGTTTTTTGGTTCTGATTTTTTTTTATTTGGTGCAATTCACGCCGCGAAAATAGGGACCGGACCAGCAGACGTCCGCACTCCTTGCTGTCCCAGACCAAACTCCAACTCTGCCAGACCCACGAAAAACGGAATGCGTCCAGAAGTTCCCTGCCCCACGGACTATCAGGCAAGTGCAATCGTTCTTAGGCCTTGCCAATTACTACCGAAAATTCGTCCCAGATTTTTCAAAAATAGTCCGTCCCTTAACGAACCTTCTACGCAAAGGCGTAAAGTTTTCTTGGACACCAAAGTGTGAAGACGCATTCCAACAAATAAAAAGTAACTTAGTATCCCCTCCACTGCTAATCTATCCAGATTTCGACAAGCCGTTTAACTTGACAACATTATCACAAGGGCACAGGCGCAAAAGCAGAAAGACGACGAAAAGGACAAACGAACTACGTCCCTAGAAGCCCCCCACTCAGAGGAAGGGCCCAAACCGCCTGAGAGCGAAGATGAAACCCCAGAAGACCCTCCCAAAGACAACAACCTCAAAGGGAAGAAGAAAGTTGAGGTCATTACCAGTCAGGAGGAGATAAACACAATTTTAAAAGATTACCACGATTCCCCCTTCGGTGGACACCAGGGAGTCGTGAAAACCTACAATCGTATTCGCCAAAAATATTGGTGGAGACGTATGTTCCGCGATATCTCTCGCTACATAAGAAGGTGCAAGAAATGCCAAACCATGAAGGCCTCTAGACAATTCCGAATGCCCATGGTTATCACGGACATTGCTGAAAAACCCTTCGACAAAGTTTATTTAGAGATAGTAGGACCCCTGGAAGAAACACATTCGGGAAACAAGTACATCCTAACCTTCCAGGATAACCTAACCAAATTCGTCGACTGGTATGCCATTCCCAATGGGGAAGCTCAAACGGTAGCACAAATTTTCTTCGACGAAATCGTCACGCGCTATCGCATACCAAAACAAATAGTCACCGACCAGGGGTCAAATTTCCTGAGTGACCTTTTCAAAAACGTGTGCAGGCTGTTAAAAGTTAAGAAACTCCAAACTTCTGCATATCACCCTCAGTCTAATGGAGCGCTAGAACGCGCACATAGGCCCTTAATAGAATACCTGCGCACCCTCGTTGACGAGAGCCCCCAAAACTGGGACAATTTCCTTCGGACAGCAGCATTCGTGTACAACAACAGTGTACACGAAGGGACTAAGTTAACCCCGATCGTCCCATCCAATCTAAAACGAGAGCCGGAGCCCATATACAATCACGAGAGTTATTATCATCAACTCCGGTTTAAACTACAAAAATCATATGCACTGGCACGTAAGAACCTACTCGCCAGTAAAAACAGCTCCAAAAGATACTATGATGGGAAGGCGCGGCCCCTAACAGTACACATAGGAGACAAGGTCCTTCTACACAACGAGGCACGCAAGAACATATTGTCCCAAATATGGATAGGACCCTACACAGTGACCGCTGTCCCAAGCCCAGTAAACTCCACAATTAAGATAAATAAGAAGCAAGTAACGGTTCACAACAACAGTCTAAAACCGTTCCATGAAACACAACATTAGGCGCGATAAAACGGGGCCCACTTACAACAATACCCACTCCTAACGTTCAGATGTCAGAACATTAAACTAAATAGATCGCACAGGACCAAACATTACCAAAATACAATCCCAGACGAACCTCGTACTAGCAAGCCCCAACTCATGTCTTCATATCCCAAACACGGGCAAACCAGAGCTAGCTTCCTGTTAACACATTTGCAATATATGTATTTGCTTTTATCTCCACTTTTATGAGAATCATAATATTATGTATGTACTTTCATCTCCTAATCAAAGCTCCCTTTACATACAACTTTACACTCTTTTTGGTTTTCCATTCACCCTCCTCTCCTTTATAATCTTCAAGTAGTACGAGAATCGCTCTACTCCGTAGCGATTCTCTTGCTTCAGGGGGAAGGAATGTTGTATAGCTCACTGGTATGAGCTGGACTGTTATATGTATGTACGGGGTGATTAGGACTGCACAACCTAATCAATTTAGTAGCAGTTTTTTTGTTAAAGAAAACACTTGAGTTGCTGTTCGTTCTCAACTGATTTTTTAATTTTCCAGAGCTTAATTTATATTTTAACATTTGTGCAACAAAATCATTTTTTTTATATTATTAATTAGAGCAACATTAACTAATAAGTTATTGACTTGTTGCGTGGTTGCGGTGATCGTAATTATATTTTATTATTGAGTCAGCAACATGAATGACTCGGACGCGTGTGGCATACTTATAGTTTTGTTTGCTGTGCAAACATTTTGCCCAGCCGAGGTCGTGGCTCGCGGGGCTGGGTTAGGTCCTAGATGTTCTGTCTATTGTTGTATGCTGGATGAGCTGTGGATGCTCTCTGGTAGATCGCCAGTGGTTACATGGTGTTGTTTCAGGCTCCAACGGGTCGGTCGACATTTCCATATACCTGCGATGATCGCTATGGTGAGTACGACAGATCCTGCTGTTGTGGCGGTATGGTGTCCGATAGTTTTCCATGTTGATGACTGAACTTGTAAGCCAGTTGGATCGTGGATGATGCTGCTGAATGTGTCGGATGTTTTTAGTATCGGGTCTAACATTACTGGTTTGCTATCTAGCCCGGTAGGGTTGAATATCCCAGTTATGTTGAAATTCATTGGCTTTAGAAATGTTGATTGAATAATGACTTTGTTACGAACTTCAGAGAAAAGTATATTCTTCGTTGTTTCAATCACACAATCCTGAGTTGTCTGCAGAATTCCGACGCCATGCAGAGTAACATCTTCCCGTTGTCCGTTACATTAAATTGCGGCCGTTGTTGGTGGATCTGCGATAAATAACCAGGTGTTCGCCAAAAAAAGATGTTTCCATATGACGGAGTGGATTTTCAGTTGCTTTAATGGGCACTCCTGCCTATTGTGTCGTTGGTATATTTCATCGATGATACAATTTGGATTTTTCACTAAGTCACTAACAACTGCGGGTGTGCACAATTTGGAGTATTTTTCTAAAGATACGCAATTTCTCATTTCTTCTTCGGTGATTTCGAAATATTTTTGATTATTGTACTCGATCGCCAGGA
Organism: Thereva unica; assembly: GCA_949987705.1. Lineage (NCBI taxonomy): Eukaryota > Metazoa > Arthropoda > Insecta > Diptera > Therevidae > Thereva > Thereva unica. The sequence continues at coordinate 157,319,118 of OX465281.1, read as the reverse complement.
TTGCTGATGATATTTGTGGCGTGACATATGTATTGTTATTTATGCGCTGAGGAATTGGGGTTGCTTTAATCACATTAAAGGTATCGGCATCCGTTATATGCAGAAATTAAAAAACCTTAACATCTGAATCGGCTATGTATATTTCCATATCCTTCCCTGGTTCGGGAATGATTCTTAGATTAGATGGCATTTTGCTTGCTGCTTGATCTGTTATTTCTGCCAATTTGCTTGGAGTTATGAAGTCCATAATGTTTCCTTTACCATAACCTTGTAGAATTTTTATGTAGTGCTGTTTTAGGTCTTCTAAAATATCTTTGGCAATCTGGTACGCTGCTAGTATTTGTGTGCTGACCATATTACTGTCAATCTTGTCATACCATCCTTCAATCTTGTTTACCTCGGAGATTACTCTGTTCAGTTTGTTTGTGACCAGATCGAATTGTCTACCCATGCGGACTTCTGTGTCATTTATCCTTGTCATTGTAGATACCAATATATTTGCTTGATGATTGGCCGCTTGTCTCAACATATCTTGATTATGCTGAAGGTGTTCAATGTCAGTGTAAACCTCATCGTTTACTCCAAAGATGGCTTGCAATAGATGTCCAACAAGCCCTCTTTTATTTCTCCGCTTCCGCCTTTGGTTTATTGCTTCAATCTCATTTAAGATTGTTGATTTTCATTCTAATAAATGTTCAAGTAGAGTGCGGCAATGCGTGTTGTCTTCAAACCGTTTTGCCTCACTGCAGGTCTGTTCCATCTTGGTTATTATATTATTTACTCTACTAGTGTCTGCTGTTGTGTTGATTGGGATGAGTACCTCGACCTTGATAGTACCTCTCTTTAGTTTGGCGTGTCCAATTTGTTCGATAAACAGCCCAGGTTGTGGGTATTTTATTGTGTAGTGTGTATGTCCCGGTTGGATCGAGCTTAATATAACGAGTGTAGTTAAAACCAATTTAGCCATGTTCCAGGTAGTTGCTGATTTATGTGCCGTCTTCTTGTCCGCATGCAGGTGACTCTCTGTGCCAGTTTGATGATTACTTGTTACAGTGACATGTGTACCAGCACACGTTTTCAGCTCTGTTGATGTAGTATGCTCTGCATTCGTCAAGTTGTCATCTTCAACAGGTAACACACATATTTTTGTTACTGGACGCTTTATTGTGGAGTTTTCTTTGACCCGTAGAGTTACCACTCGTACAACTCCATCTTTGCCTGGATGTGTCTCGATTATTCGGGCTAGTGGCCATCTCGTTGGAGCGCAGTTTTCATCTTTTACGAGAACAATTTGCCCAACTTCGATCAGCCTTGCTCCTGATTTCCATTTTGTTCTTTGTTGGAGTCGTGATAGATATTCACTTTGCCACACCTTCCAGAAGTCTTGCGTCATCTTCTGTACTTGTTTCCATCGGCTCAATGTGGTAATGTTGTTGTCTATGGTTGGTCCTGGTAGTCCTACTAATTCTTGCCCAACCAAGAAGTGTCCAGGTGTTAGAGTAAGGATCGAACTAGGGTCGCTCGGTAGTGGGTATAATGGGCGTGAATTTAAACAGGCTTCGATTTGGCACAGTAGCGTCGACATTTCCTCGAATGTTAGCGTAGTGCAGCCTATTACCTTTTTCAAATGGGATTTGATGGATTTGACTCCAGCCTCCCAAATTCCTCCGAAGTGAGGAGCTGCCGGCGGAATAAAATGCCATTGTACACCTTCGGTCGCCAGGCTTCCCACTACTGTGGTTAAGTTTCTGATGGCATGGCGAAGATCCTTATCCAGTATTTTTTGTGCTCCTACGAACGTTGTTCCATTATCACTGTATATGTTTGAAACAAGGCCCCTTCTTGATGTGAATCTTCTAAATGCTGCTACGAATGCCTCAGAGGTCATGTCTGTTACCGCTTCGATGTGAATGGCCTTTGTAGCTAGACATACAAAGACTGCTATGTAGCCCTTGTGGGATTTGTTTCCTCTTCCTTTGGACATTCTTATCTGAATAGGCCCTGCATAATCTAGTCCGGTGTGCGAAAACGGTTTTGCTGGTGTTACTCGTGGAGCTGGGAGTTCACCCATAATTTGTGTCACTGTTTGTCCCTTGTGCCTGCAGCAAGTAATGCATTTGTTCAATACTTGTCGTATTTTGCTTTTCCCATTGATTATGAAGTATCTTCTTCTAATAAAAGCATGTGTGACTTCATTTCCTCCATGTAGTGTCGCTGCATGAGCTTCAAGTATCAATAGTTTAGCTATGTGGTGTTTGTGAGGTATTATGACGGGATGTTTTTCATTATACGGAATACGAGAATTTTGGATTCTTCCACCCACTCTTAGTACGCCATTTTCGTCCAAAAATGGATTTAAGGAAGGAATTGAACTTTTTGTGTTAAGTGGTTTCTTTGCTTCCAGCTGTTTTAATTCTGCAGCGAACTCCGTTTTTTGTATCATCTGTAGAAGTTGTTGGTGCGCTTTATCTAATTCCTTTACTGATAAATCTGTGCTGTTTATTATCTCCTTCCTGCATTTCGCGATGAATCTTTTGCAGTAAGCCAGCACACGTGTAAGTTTCTTAAATGATGAAAAACGGCTAAGTAGCTCGAAACCCTCATCATTTTGAGTTACATGGACCGCTACTACCTTACTTAACTTAACTCCTCTTGTAGTATTTGTGTTAATTTTTTGTGTTGGCCATTTATCTTCAGTCATCTTTAGCCACGATGGACCATTCCACCAAAGCTCTGCATTCTTTAGGTATTGCGGAGTGGCTCCTCTCGACGCTAGATCAGCAGGGTTGTCTTCGGAACGCACGTGACGCCAACTTGTAGACTCCAGATTTCTGTGAATTTCTGATACTCGGTTTGAAATGAAGGTTTCCCATTTATCTGATTTTCCATGGATCCATGCTAATGTTATCATCGAATCTGTCCAGGCGTATTCCTTTACATTCTTAATATCCAATGCTTGTTTTGTTCGACGTAGTAGTTTAGATAATAAGACTGCTCCGCAAAGTTCTAATCTTGGTAACGTGATTTTATTTAGTGGTGCTACCTTAGTCTTCGCTACAAGTAGTGTTATATGTACTTGCTCCGATTCTGACGTAGTTTTACTGTATACGGTTGCTCCATACGCTTTTTCGGATGCATCGCAGAATCCATGTAGTTCAACTGTTTTGCATGCGGGTGTATACTGTATCCAACGTGGTATGTTAATTTCTTCAAGTTTTCGTAGTTCATTCCTGATGTTCATCCATCGAGCAGCTAGCTCTTCTTCCAGTGTTTGATCCCAGTTGTATCCTTTTGCCCATAATTCTTGAATTAACATTTTGGCTCTCACTGTTATAGGTGCCAACCACCCGAGTGGATCAAATAGTCTAGCAATTTCTGATAATATTGTCCGTTTAGTAGGTACTTCTGGTGTTGCATTCAATTTTACCCTAAAGTGGAATTTGTCTGCTGCTGGTGTCCAGTATATACCCAAGGATTTTACAGCCTCGTCATCTTTTATTTCAATGGAGCCTTGATCCCTAAGTTCTGTTGGTAGATTATCAATTAGTTCACTGTGGTTGCTTCTCCATTTTCTAAGGTTGAACCCTCCTTCTTTTAACGTTTGGATCAGCTCACTTTGTAACCACTTTGCATCCTGAATTGAAGACGTTCCAGACATCATGTCGTCCACGTAAAAATCATCGAGAATTATTTTCGCTGCTTCTGGATGATTTTCTTCATCGCGTGCTAATTTTTGCAATGTTTTTATAGCTAGGTAAGGTGCTGATTTTGTTCCGTATGTCACGGTTGTGAGTTTAAATTCTTGAATGCTATCTCTTGTTGAAAATCGCCATACAATTCGTTGGTAGTCTTGATGTTCTTGTGAGACCCTTATTTGCCTGTACATCTTCTCAATGTCGGCACTAAATACATATTGATGCTTTCTCCATCTTAGTAGAATGTCCTGTAGGTCGTGTTGTAGTCTGGGGCCACAGTGCATTAGATCGTTTAAGCTTAGCTTGGTGCTTGTTTTGGTAGAGGCGTCGAAAACTACTCTTAGTTTGGTAGTCGTGCTTTCTTCTTTGATGACTGCTTGATGAGGCATGTAGTATATGTTACGTGTATTGCACTGAAGTTCTTTGGGATCAATGAGTACCATATGTCCCAGTTGTAAGTATTCTTCCATAAATTTGTTGTATTCATCCCGCAAAGTTTTGCTTCTTGAGAACCGCTTTTCCATTTGATATAGTCGTGCTATTGCAACTGGTTTTGATTCTCCTAACCCCTCTGTCTGCTTGAACGGAATTTGTACTGTATACGTGCCATTGGGATTTCGTTTAACTGTTCGATCAAATTGTTCTTCACACGTTCTGTTTTCTTCTGACATAGGTGGTCTCATTACTGTGTCTTCCATTTCCCAAAACTTTCGGAGCTGTGAGTCGATATCTACCCGTGAAATCATGGATGTGATTTTCCTGGTTACTTCTTTCTGTTCGATTGGTCCAGACAATATCCAGCCAAATTCAGTTTTTTGAGCTAACGTTCCACATTTCTTTTTTCTAATTCTGTTCATTAGGATGTCTCCAAATACGTCTGCGCCCAATATCATGTCAACTGGTCCCGGGGTATCGTATGTAGGGTCTGCAAGAATGAGATTACTCCAACTGGTAAGATCTTCGCTAACGATATATTGTTGTGGTTGGTCGCTCGTCAGCGATGGAAGTATTAGAGCTTCACACTGCAGTTTAAAGTTGGATGGAAATCTCGGAATGAGTTCTACTAGAATTTTGCTGTGAGATGTCCCAGCGTTGCTCTCGTGTATTCCTGAAATCTCTGAATATATTTTCATTCTTGGAACTCCTAGTGCTTGCGCCGAATTTTCGGTTATGAAGGTGACTTGGGATCCGGGATCTACCAATGCTCTCAGATACTCATAGGTGTTTCTTACGGTCTTGGCTCGTACTAGTGCTGTTGCCAGTATTACATTGCAAGATTTCCTTGCAACGTGTGACTCAATTGTGCGTTGAGATGTAGCAATGTGTGATGACATTACTCTCGGTACATTTTCTTGTTTTGCTGTTGGATTTTTTGCCTCTTGGTGAATTAGTGTATGGTGTTGCTGCTTACAGACGTTGCATCGGCTTTGACTGTGGCAGGGGTCGTTCGTTCCATGGTTCAAACAGTTGGGACATGTTTTACTCTGCCGGACGAAGTTGAGCTTCTCTGCTAATTTTAGTACTCTGAATTTTTGACATACGTATATACTGTGCTGTCCATTACAGTATGGGCACTTTGTGGTACTAGTGTAATAATTCTTTATTTGGTAGTTACTTCGTGATTGTCCATGGTTTATGGTGCGGCTGCTTTCAGTTTTCTTCCTAGGCTCTGCAATTACTTCTAGTGCTTGGAATCTAGTTTCCAAGAACTTCAGTATGTCTTCTAATTGCGGTATCTCTCGTGGATCGCTCAATGATTGCTCGTACGCTTTATAGGTCTCTGGATCCATCTTTCTTCGTATAATATGTGCAATGAAGGGTTCCCAGGGTGGGGTTTCTAGTTGTAGGCTGTTGATTCCATGTAGGCATTCTTTTATTTGGTCATGCAATTGTTTTATTGCTTTGGCAGAATCGATGATTAACGTAGGTTGATCGAGAATTGCATCGGAAAATGTGGAGAATATTTTCCGTTTATTATTAAATCTGCTTGTTACCAGGCCCCATGCTGCTTCATAACTGGATTCGCTGCTTGCCAGGTGTTGGATAAGTTTGTGCGCCTCACCACTTAGTGACGTTTGCAAGTAATGCATTTTCTCAGCATTACCTAAACGTTTGTTGTTGTGGATTAATCTACAGAATATATTTTCAAAATATTTCCAGGCCTTATAGTCACCGTCAAAGTTTGGAATTTTTATTTGTGGTAGTTTCGTCTTTGCCTCATCCTCTTTCTGACTTTTTTCTTCTATCACATCTTGTAGTTCTATCATGGTTTCTTGGTAAGCTTCTTCAAGAGCTTCATATTGCTCCTCCTTGAAGTACTTATGTGACAGCTCTTCCTCTTCGGTAAACGTCATGATTTTTTCGTGCAATTCTTGTATAGCGTCCCATTGCGTTGTTAACTGCTTGATTTTAAATTCGCAGTACGTCTTGGTTTTCGCTTGGCCTCTCTCTGCTACCTCAGCAAGTAGTCTCCTAATGTTGCTCATTTTGACCCTCTGCTTCTTGAGACGCAATGACTTCTCCTCCATGTCGTCGTTTAATTTTAAGTTGAAGTTTGCTCCTGAGGTGTTTGCTGCGGTCTCGACCAGCTGCTTGCTCAGTTTTTGTTGATACTCCCTCAGTAGTTCCTTGGCTTCATCGTATTTAGCTTTCACTTGATTGTAGAAATTCTGCATAAAATACGGCTCCGAAGGTCTGTTCATTCCTTCCAGATAGGCGTGGTTTTCTTGGAATTTTCCCCAGGAACTGTCAAATTCCGCTAGTCTCTTCTCTATATAGTTCTTGTCTTTCCTCCCACTGCTGTCTTTCTTCATATTTGAGAGGGCCCGGCACATGGCTTCCCCAAGCTTCTTTTGTTCTTCTGTTATTTCCGAAAATGACTCCATCGTGGTACTGCAGACTCGGTTATTCGGTTCTTAATGTTATTGTTTTTTTTTTTTGCTGTTTAACTCGCGGTGCGAGTTGTGCGTAGGTATGATTCTTTTCAAAGGCTCGAAGGACCAATGTATAGCTCACTGGTATGAGCTGGACTGTTATATGTATGTACGGGGTGATTAGGACTGCACAACCTAATCAATTTAGTAGCAGTTTTTTGGTTAAAGAAAACACTTGAGTTGCTGTTCGTTCTCAACTGATTTTTTAATTTTCCAGAGCTTAATTTATATTTTAACATTTGTGCAACATAATCATTTTTTTTTATATTATTAATTAGAGCAACATTAATCAATAAGTTATTGACTTGTTGCGTGGTTGCGGTGATCGTAATTATATTTTATTATTGAGTCAGCAACATGAATGACTCGGACGCGTGTGGCATACTTATAGTTTTGTTTGCTGTGCAAACAATGTTATGTAGAAATTTTGAGCCGCCCTCAAAATTATGCAAGTTCCAATATAAATCTCCAAAACTATTTCTAAAGTTCTAAAAACCTTGAACAAGGAATGTTATGTACAAAAAAAAGTGCACGGGACCGGTAAACGACCCGTGCACAAGTTCTAAGTGTAACCTGAAACGCCAAAGAAAATTGGCAAAAAAAAATTAGCGCAATTTGCCTTGCGAAATAAATTAAACGGAAGAAAAAAAAGCTCGTAAGCAAAGTGCGCCAGTTTCAGGCCACTTAAAGAAAAATCTGACGAATGCATTTTTCCGGCCGGCGACCTCAACCTTGGGTCAAGCACCAGCGGGTGACTTTTGCACCAAGGTTGAAGGCCCGGAAGAAAAATGCAAACGGAAGATTTTCGAAAGAAAAGTTTCGGGAAAATGAGGATCGATCGAGTGATCCATCGGAGAGTCTGATTTTGTTCTTCACCGGCGGCGGTGCGTTTTTTCGAAAAAAAAAAAAAAAAAAAACAAAAACAAAAAAAACATAATTGATATTCAACCTTAACGGTGGCGCGTTGTAAAAGAAAGAGTGGTGATCGAACGTTATCGGCGGCACAATCGATGTTGTGAAAAGGAGAGCGGTCGGGTAGATAAATGTTAATTTTGTAATTTTAATAATAAATCGATAGTTTCGAGTTAAAACGAGGTAAAGACTGTGAACTAAGTAAGTTTATATAATCCGGTCAGATAAAAGTTAATTTTGTAATTTTGATAATAAAACAATAGTTTTGGGTTACAACAACGTAAGGACTGTGAACTAAGTAAGTTTATATAATCCGGTCAGATAAAAGTTAATTTTGTAATTTTAATAATAAAACAATATTTTTGAGTTATAACAAAGTAAAGACTGTGAACTAAGTAAGTTTACATAGTCCGGGCAGATAAATGTTAATTTTGTAGTTTTAATAATAAAACTATAGTTTCGAGTTATAACAAGGTAAAGATTAGTTCACAAAGTTTATATAATCCGGTCAGATAAAAGTTAATTTTGTATTTTTAATAATAAAACAATAGTTTTGAGTTATAACAAAGTAAAGACTGTGAAGTAAGTAAGTTTACATAGTCCGGGCAGATAAATGTTAATTTTGTAATTTTGATAATAAAACAATAGTTTTGGGTTACAACAACGTAAGGACTGTGAACGAAGTAAGTCTATATAACCCGGGCAGATAAATTTTAATTTTGTAATTTTAATAATAACAATTAATTAATAGTGTAAAACCATGTGTAAATGATAAAAGCTATATTTTTAATATTGAATAAAGCTTTTTGGAGTGCAATTTTACTTTACAATTAAATTAAAAACTGTGAACTTGGTGTTACTTGAGACAAGAATAAATCCATTGTAAATCATATAATGAATAAATGACTGAAGTCCTATTTGCAAGATAATCTAAAAGATTCTTTTTGGTGAGTTCTTTTAGTTCTTCTATTATAAATTTGTGAAGTTTTGTATGACCAAATTCTGAGTGGGTTACCTGTGGATTACTTCACCTGCTAAAAAATCATTTTGTTGACAAATAACTTGTAAAAAAAGGGGGTCCAAGTATTGTGTGAACCTCAGGTTATATGTAAGGAATTTTTTTCCCCCTCTTGCCCATATATAAGGAAAAAATAGGAAAATATTTAAAATAATAATTAATAATTATTTCATTATTTTCCTGTGAAAAAGTTGGTGCATAACCTTTTACTATATTTACTTTGGTGATAACATTCACCTAAGGTTATGCAACGTTTTTTAAACCCGTGGATTGCTTCTCAAACTGAAAAATTTTTATTATCAGATTTAGCAATTCCATTATCTGCAGTTTATTTTCGCTTTCTCGTCCTGGAAATTACTTTTGACCACCGTACTTTTTCCAATGGCGGGTCCCCAGTTTTGTAAGCTGTGTTTTTTGGAAACCGTCCAAGACGGAATTTCCTGTGATGGTGAATGTGGTGGCGTTTTCCACCTTACCTGCCTCAACGTTCGAGTTAGTGGCAAAGCTTCGGCTCCTAGAGGGTCAACTTGCACTGAATGCTCCGACATTCAACCCTGCCACGTCCTGAGACTTATGAAAGACATCTCTGATGTCTTCCTTGATAGTCATGAGAAAGTCATGGGACGTCTAAATTCTTTCTCTGGAAATATCCCACATTTTCAGATGTTAACCGATGATGTCCAGTCGATCAACGTCCGGCTCGATACATTGACCGCCACCCTTGCTTCTGTTGCGACCAACTCGGGTACCATTATGAATAAATTCCAAGAATTTTCGTCCCGGGTTGCAACGGTCTTTGACTCGATCGACGACATACATTCGGCGATCCTCAATCCTGTCGCTACTTCCTCCTGCACTGTAAACTCCTTAGCTCCTCTTCTTCCGATATTAGATGACATTGAAAGGAGTACGAAACGTGTTCGGGTGGATATGGAACCGCTGTCTATAGCAGTGTTACAAAATCACAATGCCCCGAGTTCCCTATCCTTAAAATTAGAAAGCGTCAGCGATAGAATAAACTCCCCCTCAACGTTGGCAGTATCTGCTGGCGCCCTGCAGGTAGGGGAGCAGCTTCTCTCTGCACCCTGCTGCACGGCTGTTCCTCCAACGGAGGATGACGCAGCTACTTCAAACCTCACAGCCTTGAACGACCCGACCAAAATACTTGAGCAAGCCCCTTCGGTGGAGGCTGCCTCCAGTCTGGCTCCTAACAACTCGAAAACCCGTAGAAAGCATGGTAAACGCAGACGCAGTGGTAAAGTCAACGCTGCGGATGCCGCCCCTGCAAACCCCGCTACTAGTCCGTCTGTCCCCACCCCCTCATTCGCAATGGGCTCAGACTATACCCCAGAAGCGGATCCGGCAACAACTTCTTCTGTTTATGTCATTGAACCGTCGGGCCCATGGGGATTCTGAGGACACCTGCGCCAATTTGATAACGGTACCCAGACCGCGAAATATTTTCATTTCCCGTTTCTCCCCTGAAACCACGTGCGAGGCAATTAAAGAATACCTTAGGTCTAAAGCTATTAATCCTGCTACAGTTTCCTGCAGGAAGATCAGCAATGTTTCCAAGCCGGTTGCGTCTTTCGTCCTGACTGCACCGCCCAACACCGCTGAAAAGCTTTTAGACCGAAGTTCTGGCCTCTTGGTGCCTTTTCAAAGTGTTTTATTCCCCGCACGCGTGTATAGCGTATTTCTGACACTTTACAGGTTTCAAAAAACTTAAGACGCTTTCCCTCTATTACCAAAACGTGAGGGGAATCAGATCCAAAACCCAAGATGTGTTTCTGTCGACTTCGGCCAGCGATTTCGATATAATCGCTTTTACAGAAACATGGCTATACAGTGGGATTATTAATGCCGAACTTTTCGACTCTTCCTTCCAAGTTTTTCGGGGCGATAGATATATTGACTCGGAGGCTCATGGAGGTGGTGTACTGTAGTAACTTGCATGTAGTAACCTTCTCAACTGTTGCTTAATAACGCTTCCTGATTTTTCCAACACTTTAGACATTGAGGTCCTCGCTCTCAAAGTCTCCCTTGTTCATAACAACTTATTTTTAATCTGCTGTTACATCCCACCAGATATGTTCAGCACTCTTGACGATAGAGGTCAAAATCTCTATGATATTCTAATCACTTGCATAAATCATATCCAAGATATGATGGATTCCAAAGATGAACTCCTACTTGTAGGTGATTTTAACTTACCCAATGTTAAATGGGTATCTTGCGATGATGACGATAACTACCTTCCTGGAAACAACCTTAACTCTAGGGAATCCAGCTTTCTGAATTCCTTATTTTCCTGCGGCTTGTGCCAAATGAGCGGTGTGAATAATATTTTAGGAAAGCGGTTAGATCTTGTATTCTTTTCCGACTCAGACAACATGAATGTTGAGCCTAGCTCAATTGTCTTGTCACCTGTCGATAATTATCACCCTCCTCTCCTACTGAGCTATTGTTCTGTCTTTAACAATAAGCCAATCCCAGAGGAGACAACTTTTACCTTTAACTTTAAAAAAGCCAACCTTGAGGAACTGTCATCCAAGCTCACTTCGGTCGATTTCAATTGGTTGCTCTCACCTAATGAGTTGGATGTCGATGTAGCCAGATTTTACTCCTGTTGGTCCTGTATGAAACTTTCCCATCCTGTGTACCTATCGAGCCGTTAAAATCGTCCAGATCATCCCCACCGTGGTACAACAACGAGTTGAGACGTACCAAAAACCTGAAGAATAAACTCTGGAAAACCTACCTGAAGAAGAAAGACACTGCGAGTTTCGATGCATTTCTCAATTGCTATGACCAATTTCATGCTCTCTCCGAAACCCTCTATAAAGAGTACCTCAGAAAAATGGAAGGTAAAGTGTATGGTGATCCCAGCGCATTCTTTCAATTTATCAACACAAAGAAAAAAGTTGATAATTACCCTTACACGATGCAATACGAGAACCCCCTTAATTCTAATCCAGCCGAAATTTGTGAAAATTTTGCATCGTTCTTCCTCAAATCTTTCTCGTCCTCTGTATTCCAACCAGATGAAAACAATTTTCGACATATCAATGCAATCCAAACGGCTCAAAACTTTTCCCTGTCTATAACCAGGGATGATATCTCGAAACATATAAATGAACTTCCACAAGATTTTTCGTCCGGCCCTGATGGAGTCCCTCCAGCTGTTCTAAAATCCTGTGCAGGGGCCCTACTGTCTCCTCTTCTATGTTTATTTCAAAAATCCCTAAATAAAGGGCGCTTCCCAACCTTATGGAAGAACTCTTTTATAATACCTGTCCATAAGAAAGGCTGTAAAAACGAAATATCTAATTACAGGCCAATTGCGAAGTTATCGTCTATACCAAAACTCTTCGAATCTATTATTTATTCTGCTATCGCCCCTATCTGCAAGAGGCTTATCTCAACAGTAGTAAGGCTATGGGGATTCTGGCGCACTTTCTTATGGGATTTAACATAGGGGTCAAAAATTACTTTTCCGCCATTTTGAAAGCTTTATTTGTACGTGGACGAACAGGGAAAGCTCTTTATGTACGTGGACGAACAGGGAAAGCTCTTTATGTACGTGGACGAACAGGGAAAGCTCTTTATGTACGTATACGAGGTGTTTTAGGTTTGTGTCTTGGATAAGGTGGCTTGGAGTTGGTATGTGGAGATGGGTGAAAGCTCTTTATGTACGTGTACGAGGTGTTTTAGGTTTGTGTCTTGGATAAGGTGGCTTGAAAGCTCTTGATGTGGGTGTATGGGGTATTTTTTGGTGTGAGTCCTGGATAAGGTGGCTTACAGTTGGTGGTTGGAGATGGGTGAAAGTTCAGGTCTTGGATGTGGTGTAGAACCGGCATGGGATTTGGGGTGTGACTGAAAGCTCTGGATGTAAGTTTGTGTCTTGGGGGGGGGGGGTGGCCCAGAGCAGGCATGGGATTTGAAGGTGGTGCAGAAATGGCATGGGATATGGCCCAGAGCTGGCATGGGATTTGGGGATGTGACTTAAGGCTCTGGATGTATGTTTGCGTGGCCCAGAACCGGCATGGGGTGGGAAGTTGGTGCGAAATGTGAGCGCCAGCTGTGGGAAGCTAGTTGAATTAAGAATTAAAGAAGCTCTTGAGGGATCTTTTGTAATGATCTTTGATTCAATTATTGACATGAATATGTCTTATCCCTGGAGTCTATTTGAAAGAATGTGCGGAGACGAAAATCGTTACCATGACTCATTATTGTTTAGCATACTTTTAGGATAAATTTTTGTTTTTTGCTGTTTTTGTTGTTTTTGTTGCTTTTGCTGTTTTTGTTGTTTTTGCTGTTTTTGCTGTTTTTGTTGGTTTTGTGTTATTTGTTGTTTTTGCTGTTTTCGTTGTTTTTGTTGTTTTTGCTGTTTTTGTTGGTTTGGTTGTTTTTGTTGTTTTTGTTGCTTTTGCTGTTTTTGTTGTTTTTGTTGTTTTTGCTGTTTTTGTTGTTTTTGCTGTTTTTGTTGGTTTTGTGTTATTTGTTGTTTTTGCTGTTTTCGTTGTTTTTGGTGTTTTTGTTGGTTTGGTTGTTTTTGTTGTTTTTGTTGTTTTTATTGGTTTGGTCGTTTTTGTTGATTTTGCTGTTTTTGTTGTTTTTGCTGTTTTTGTTGGTTTTGTTGTTTTTGTTGGTTTTGTTGTTTTTGTTGTTTTTGTTGTTTTTGCTGTTTTTGCTGGTTTTGTTGTTTTTGTTGTTTTTGCTGTTTTTGCTGTTTTTGCTGTTTTTGTTGTTTTTGTTGTTTTTGTTGTTTTTGTTGCTTTTGCTGTTTTTGTTGTTTTTGCTGTTTTTGTTGGTTTTGTTGTTTTTGTTGTTTTTGCTGTTTTTGCTGTTTTTGCTGTTTTTGTTGTTTTTGTTGTTTTTGTTGGTTTTGTTGTTTTTGTTGTTTTTGTTGTTTTTGCTGTTTTTGTTGGTTTTGTTGTTTTTGTTGTTTTTGCTGTTTTTGTTGGTTTTGTTGTTTTGTTCTTTTTGTTGTTTTTGTTGTTTTTGCTGTTTTTGTTGTTTTTGTTGTTTTTGCTGTTTTTGTTGGTTTTGTTGTTTTTGCCGTTTTTGTTGTTTTTGTTGCTTTTGCTGTTTTTGTTGTTTTTGCTGTTTTTGTTGTTTTTGTTGTTTTATTTGTTTTTGTTGTTTTTGGTGTTTTTGTTGTTTTTGCTGTTTTTGTTGTTTTTGCTGTTTTTGTTGTTTTTGCTGGTTTGCTGTTTTTGTTGTTTTTGCTGTTTTTGTTGTTTTTGCTGTTTTTGTGGTTTTTGCTGTTTTTGTTGTTTTTGCTGTTTTGTTGTTTTTGTTGTTTTTGCTGTTTTTGTTGTTTTTGTTGTTTGTGTTGTTTTTGCTGTTTTGTTGTTTTTGTTGTTTTTGCTGTTTTTGTTGTTTTTATTGTTTTTGTTGTTTTTGGTTTTTGACATGAATATGTCTTATCCTTGGGGTCTATTCATGTCTACTGTGCCATCGAGAAGCCATGGCACTTTTTTTTATGTAGGGGAGAGTGGGGTGAACCGGGACGGTTGGGTGAACCGGGACAGTGCTTTTTTAATTGTTGTTAATGTTTTTATGTTGGTTTTTTTTTGTGAATTATGTTTGTATTGGCCCTCTACATTATTTTATGAGAATTGAAGGTCAGCACCTGCATCACTTTATTAGTAAGGATTGTTAATAAAAATCGACACTCCACAAAGTTTTATTTTCTCGGAGTTTAAGGAAGCCTAATGTTATGGTTTTTAAGACTACAACAAAGGTAATATAATAAAAAGTAATCGTTAGTATGTTATCTTTTAAAGTTCAAATGGAATTTGTGATAACTTCAAAAATATGTGATAACCACGCGATTGTTTAAAAAACAGCACCGTGGGGTGAGCCGGGACACGGTTTCTGAGTTGACCGAGAAATGTTTCGGCCCACTCTTTAGCTGCAAAATCTACTTAAATTCATTAGTTATTAATAAAAATGATTGTTAACAATTTTTTATTAATGATTTTTACGTTTATTTATAGTTTAAACCAAAATACACATTTTATATTGTTTATAATAAAAAAGTAAAAAAAAAATATGTTCAAGCATTGTTTATAATAATATCGTAACATATTTTTGACATAAAAGCAAATAAGACTATTAGTTACAACATAAACGCCACTTTCACCTGCTCTTTCTATCGTGTCCCGGTTCACCCCACGATTTTTCGGAACTGCCGATTTGACACTTTTTTTTTAAACGATTAGAAATTATTGAAAATATAAAGTTATAATATTAAGAATGACAAATAATGAAAGGTATTGAAACCATCTACAGGATAGGATGTCCAAATAAGAAGAAAAAATTGTTTAGTTAGGTTTTATAAGGCTTGGAACAAAGAGTGTCCCGGTTTACCCCACTCTCCCCTATATAAATCCTTGAAGGGGGAATGTTAGGTTAGTTTTCTTCCGGTTGCGGTGATGAACAGTTATAAGGATTCTACCAGATTGCTTGAGGAAAAGGGTGATAAAGGAAGCAAAGTAAAAGAATTAAAATATCAACTGAATTCTCTATCAATTAAATCGAAGCAATCATCATCATCATCATCTGAGAGTAAAGATACTTCTTCATCCATAAGATATCAGCAGATAAAAGATAAGTAAATATGAGCATACCAAAATTTCTCGAAGAATATTCTAGTATACTGTTGGAGGAGCATAAGGGTAAAATAGAACAACTCTATAGATATGTTCAAGAATACGAAAATGCTGGAAAAGTTTATTCTATACATGGAGCACATTACAAGAACTGCCCATGGTCGAACGATAAAACAACTTGTGGACCGGATACATGTGGATGCTGTTTTGTGGAGCGGTACAAACGGGAAGTTCAACGCCTAGTAAATTTTTATGTCCGGATCACCAAAAGCAGCTGTAGAGAATGCAGAAAAGGGTTCGATTTACACTAGCGCCTGAATTACACATTATGCATGTATGGGATTTCGCTTATAGAGCTAGCCGTATGGGGCAATGGCATATAAGTGCCCTTGATAGATGCAGATTTCAACAGAGAGTCATCAATACAGGCAAAATCCTAGAGCCCATATTAAACCAGCATCATCGTGAAAAAATATATAGCATAAGATTTGAAAATAAAACAAATTTGTTATAAAAAAAAAAATGTCTTTTTATTTAATTTATAATACATCATTAGCATTTATCCAAGAATTATGTTCTCGTGAGAACCCCAACCATTTAACATAAACTTTATCACCGCTCTTTTTCAATATTTTTTCAACTAGGTAGAGATCTGAATGTTTAACTTTCTGCAATTCCTTTTCATAGAATCCACCTTTAATGGGGTTGCCCTGGTAGTCCTCAAGTTGATATGTCGGTGGATTAGTCAGTTGAACCTTGGAGATTTTAAAGATTTCAGTTGTCCAGTTTGGTGTGTAGCCTTTTTCAAATAGATGTTTATATTTGCTTATGCGGACGCGGTCTCCTATTTTATATGCAGGTGAAGGGGCAATTTGGATGTGATTATAGGCTGTAGCAAGAAGTAGCTTTTCATTTGTCCTATTAACATCACAGGGACGCATTTTAATTGTTCGATGTTTTTTTGCATTGTATTGTGATAGCAGTTTTTTCATCATAGAAATCCATTTGTAGGATCCATTCATGCTAAATTCCTTCCACATCATGCTCTTTAAAGTTCGGTTGAATCTTTCCACTATTGATGCCTTAAGCGATGTATATGTTGAGTAGTGGTTGATTTTATATTTGCTCATTAGCTTTTGAAAGTGAGAGTTGTAGAATTCCTTACCATCATCCGTTTGCAAATTGTTAGGTGTGCGCCCATCTTTAAATATTGATTGCATCGCTTCTGTGACTTCTGGACCGGTTTTTCTTTTAATTGGCATAGCCCAGGCATATTTAGAAAATGCATCAATTACAGTCAGTAAGTAGCGGAATCCTTTGTTTACATGTTTATATGCATCCATTTCCACCAAGTCAGCCTGCCACAAATCATCCAGACCTTTAATGATAACTCTCCGCCTAGAAAAATTTCGACGAGCAGGTTTGTGAAGCTCATTTACTACTTGCCTCTTACTCAGAGATGCCATTTTCAGCCTTCTTATTAATTATGTGTGAGAATATATAATTTTCGATCTTCGCAATTTCGCGATAAATGAACATCGTTAGATTCTCTACTGCTTTGTCAATGCTTTCCCGTATTTCTTCGTCGACATAGTTTTTGGTTGCAGCGTCAGCATTTTCTTTTGGATCACCTAGGTTTTTGATTCTTTTCAAGGTAAGATCATAGTCACCATCTGATGTTAAATTGAAACCGTTTCCTTTTGGTCCAGCAGGACCGTCTTTTCCAGGAATTCCAGGTGGACCGCGATCACCCCCTGCTCTAAATTTTTGCCGTTTAAAAGATCGACCAAACTTGTCAACGCTCATTTCCGAAATGTTAATAGTTCTATGTGGGTGGGAATATTTATACTATAATGTCAGCTTCCCGCAACTCCTCAATGATTGACACTATTTCATTACTATGGCTATTATTTCCAGCTTGCTGCGATGCTATCAATATTCGGAGCCTATCAACTAGCTCATTGGGGTCATCCCAATATATGTAATCGATATTTTTCTTTGGAATTTGCATTATTCCCGTTCCAGTATGAGGAGTGTGAATCAACTTTTTTATTATGTTTCTATATTTGAAGCTATTTGTTCCTTTTATTTGCTGGTTTTCCTTAAAATCACGTCTGTGGGTGCATGTATCATTTACAATTTTTTGATAATTGGACAA
This sequence comes from Thereva unica, assembly GCA_949987705.1. NCBI lineage: Eukaryota > Metazoa > Arthropoda > Insecta > Diptera > Therevidae > Thereva > Thereva unica. Next base: position 157,301,782 of record OX465281.1, on the reverse strand, counting down.
GTCTTCTTTTGAGTAGCCTCGAGGCTTTTTCATAAAAATTAATTCAGCTAGACCTTCAGTTATCTTGTACCGCTTGCCATCTATAAGAAAGTATTCTTTATCAACTTTTAATCTCGAATTACCAATATTCCACATATCGTTCTTATAGTACGCTCCATACGTTTTATCAATTCTCGTGCTATCATTTTCCAGTAGTTGTTTATATTTGTTTAGTATCTGGTCTGCAGACTCTAATTTTGGTTCTTTTGTAGGTGTGACAAACTGTTCATCATCATCATCATCATCCTCAGAATAACTCGGTGGCTCTAGCTTTAAGTATTTACGTGGTGGTGGTGGTGGTGTGTATGCTTCTTCATTGCCCTCGTGCTTAATTTCATCTTCTTCTTCTTTTGGTTCAAGTTTCACTGATGCTGCTGTTGTTGTGAGCTTTTTCAGCGTGTTGGTTATAGGTTTAAATGTTTCCTCTAATTGAGCTTCAGATTCAATTTTACCAGTCTTGAGAGCTTTATATTTTCTTCGTATAGCCTCACGTGTTTTTATAATATCCTTCATCAATTTTTCATTCATGTTGCTACACGTGTGGTTACAGCTACAATGATATACAGCTATGCTAATAAGCATTTATATAGATCCAGACGTACCAGGCAGGTCAACCAAATAGATCAGCCAGACACACCAGCCAGACAGACAGACAGACCGACCAGCCAGACAGACCAGCCAGACAGACCAGCCAACCAGCCAGACAGACCAGCCAACCAGCCAGACAGACCAACCAACCAGCCAGACAGACCAGCCAGACAGACCAGCCAACCAGCCAGACAGACCAGCCAACCAGCCAGACAGACCAGGCAGACAGACCAGCCAACCAGCCAGACAGACCAGCCAACCAGCCAGACAGACCAGCCAACCAGCCAGACAGACCAGCCAGACAGACCAGCCAACCAGCCAGACAGACCAGTCAACCAGCCAGACAGACCAGCCAACCAGCCAGACAGACCAGCCAGACAGACCAGCCAACCAGCCAGACAGACCAGCCAACCAGCCAGACAGACCAGCCAACCAGCCAGACAGACCAGCCAGACAGACCAGCCAGGCAGAGCTGAAAGACCTGGTCAGCTGATTAGGTGGGCTCCTTCATAGGCTCATGAATACATCAAAGCCTTTTCGATATCGACCTTTGCCCATGGGGCTGTCCTTATCAATTACTAAGAATCCATATTTGTCTTTCCAACAGTTTGCACACGCTTTTCTGAACTTTGCGAATTCCATATCACTATTCACATGATCATTGTATACATGCTTCAGGTTCAAATCATCTTGTTTGAATATGATCAGAAAGTTTGCATTATCTCGGATTAGATGCTTTGGTATATGAGTATAAGTTTGACAGAGGTAAAAGCTGTCAATGTCGTTATGTCTCCCCATACAAAAGTAGGCTCTAATATTATTTTGTTTATCGCAGGCTACATCATCAAAGATGAAAATTGAGTTTGGCTTTGCTTCCTCCGGTGGTATAACATCGTGGTTGTTAGAAAACGTATAATAGCCCAAACCTGATATGTGAGCTACAACTTCTCCTAAATACTCGTATTTCGGCTGACTTAGCGACTTTGAGTAAATGTATATATTCTCGAATCTCAGACCGTTAGGATGCTCCAGTAGACTTAGCATAACATTTGTCTTGCCACAATTCGACGGTCCAACAATAATACCTCTTATACTGTTTGGTAGCAGCACCCCATGCTTCTTTGATGTACTTGTAATTTCCACATCAGTATTTCTAACTGGTAGACACGCTTGTTGCTTGATAAACTTCATGTTGCACACTAACCCAATCCCTATAAATACCCGTACTTTTATAGGTTTTAATCAGTCTTACAGTAAACCTATAAAATGATTGACCATAGTAAGAAACGCACCATTCATCGAAAAGCTGCCAAGGGGGGAGGACTGTTAAACACTGTTATAAATAAGTTACCGCTTGAGCTTCATCTACCGGGATATCAATACTGTGGTCCAGGAACAAAGTTAGCTAAAAGACCAGCCCGCGGTGATCCTGGCATCAACCCACTAGACGCAGCCTGCAAACAGCATGATATTGCATATCGAGATCATAAGGACTTAAGCGACCGACATATAGCTGACCGTATTTTAGAAGAAAAAGCCTGGCAACGAGTAACATCTAAAGACGCTAGCTTTGCAGAACGTGCTAACGCGCTATTAGTAACAAACGCCATGAAAGCTAAAATTAAAGTTGGAATGGGTGTCAAAGCAAAAATTACCTGCTCGAAGAAGAAGAAGAATACGTTACGTCCATCATTCCGCGAAGCTGTACGTAATGCTAGAAAAGTGTTAAAGCTGAAAAAGCCGAAAGACCTGTTGGAAGCTACTACAATTGCCCTAAGTGCGGCAAAGAATACTCGTAAATACTCGTATTTCGGCTGACTTAGCGACTTTGAGTAAATGTATATATTCTCGAATCTCAGACCGTTAGGATGCTCCAGTAGACTTAGCATAACATTTGTCTTGCCACAATTCGACGGTCCAACAATAATACCTCTTATACTGTTTGGTAGCAGCACCCCATGCTTCTTTGATGTACTTGTAATTTCCACATCAGTATTTCTAACTGGTAGACACGCACGCTGTCAAAGCAAAAATTACCTGCTCGAAGAAGAAGAAGAATACGTTACGTCCATCATTCCGCGAAGCTGTACGTAATGCTAGAAAAGTGTTAAAGCTGAAAAAGCCGAAAGACCTGTTGGAAGCTACTACAATTGCCCTAAGTGCGGCAAAGAATGTTATCAAGGGGAAGAAAAAATCTTACACTACGCCTAGAGTGATACCAGTACCTAAAGTAGGAGGAGTTTTACCGTTCCTCATTCCACTTTTTGCAGGTCTTTCAGCCGTTGGAGCGCTATCTGGAGGTGCAGCAGGTATAGCTAAAGCTGTAAACGCCGCAAGTGTCGCACGTCGGGAGCTGCAGGAAGCGAAACGTCATAATGAGACAATGGAAGCTATAGCGCTAGGAAAACCTGGACAAGGATTATTTCTAAAGCCATATAGGAAAGGACTGGGACTTTTTCTCAACACCCAACCAAAAAACTAATAAAGTCGCTACCCAAAAGAGCACTCAATGAAAATGATCTGCGTAAATATGCACAGCATATAGCCCACTTTAGAGGAGTATTTATGCGCGATCAATTACCTAAAAACCATGGAGAAATGAGAGCGGAATTATAAATCTAGATGTTTCATCTGGACCTGGAACGCATTGTAGCGTATAAGAAGAATGGAGATATCATAAATTACTTTGATAGTTTTGGAAATCTGCAGCCACCTCGGGAAGTTGTAAATTATTTGGGAGATGCAGTCACATACAACTATACAGCTCATCAAAATTTCAACTCAGTGATTTGCGGACACTTATGCTTAGAATTCTTACATAATGTATAAATAAAGGCCTTCAAGTGCAAACATAGACATTTCATAACAAGTAGCCATGTCGATAACACTCTCTCTTACTGGCAATGCATCGGTTCTCACCGCTGAATACTTTCCCCCATTGGAATTAGCTGGAGACTACGTTTGCGGATTAATTGACTTTCAAACATACAATTCTATACCGAATATTGATGACAGCAACAACTTAATGCATGTGGGAGATGCGTGTATCGAAATACCTGTTGGATCATACGAGATTGATGACATAGCAGCTTCAGTACAGCAAAGCTTAAATAAGAGCAGCAGCAGCAGCAAGGCAACAGTCTTAATAAGGGCAAACAATAATACCTTGAAGAGTGAAATAAAAGCTACTGAAGTTACACATTTTGATAAAGAGCGATCTATCGCACCGCTGTTGGGATTTGGGAAACGTGTACTGGAAGCAAATATATTACATACATCAGATCTACCCGTCAATATTATAAAAGTTAATACTATAAGGGTTGAATGTAACATCATATCAGGCTCATACATCAACAATAAACAGGTGCATATGCTGCATGAATTTGCCCCAACCGTGGGGCCGGGCTATAAAATAGTAGAGGTTCCAGCGAATGTGATCTATTTACCGGTGAACGTCAAACGTGTTAGTTCGCTCACGCTAAAGCTAGTTGATCAGGACGGAGATTTAATAAATTTTCGAGGTGAAACGATAACTATCAGACTACATTTAAAGCCACAGAATGATAGTCTACGGCAGCAACAGCAGCAATAAGCATATAAACAGGATGAACTTCACGGAAAACATTAGTCAACCGACAACCTTGAAGCGAACAAGACGTCAACTGAGAGCTGATAATATACAATTTCTAAAATCAATAGGACTAAATTTGAAGCAATGAACAACATCTTGGATATTACTGAAGGCACGAGCCATGACAATAGCATAACAAAAATTGACTACCACACTTACTCATCGTTCGTCTCTTCATTTAAAAATAGTGATGAAACCCGCATTCCAGTGCAAAACCAAGACCTGTATATCCTCCCAGCTGAAAGTTTCATATACATTGAGGGAACAGTAACTAAACCTGACGGAACAATATCCAGCACTGCAGGGCTAGTAAATAATGCTATAGCGTTTCTCTTTGAGGAAATTCGCTATGAAATCAATGGTGTAGAAATTGATAGAACTCGAAATCTTGGAATAGCAACAACACTAAAAAATTACATATCATTAAACCCAAATGAGAGTCGCATGTTATACAACGCTAGTTGGTCGCCAGATAAATCAATTACATCCCCCCATGGATTCTTCAATTTCTGCATCCCTCTAAAAACATTGCTGGGCTTTGCTGAAGATTACAATAAAATTATTGCCAACGCTAAACATGAACTCATATTAATACGAAGCAGGATGGATGAAGATGCGGTCATATCACCGACAGATGATGTAAACATCTCAATCTCGAAACTTCAGTGGCGCATTCCCCATGTTAATGTGGCCGATCATGAGAAAATAGCTTTATATAAAATCATTGAAAATGGTCGTGAAATACAAATGCCATTTAGGAGCTGGGACATATACGAGTACCCCACGCTACCAGCAACGACTCATCACACGTGGTCTGTCAAAACGTCATCGCAGATGGAAAAGCCCCGATATGTCATACTAGCTCTCCAAACAAATCGTAAAAATGATAAAACAAAGGATGTCAGTAAGTTTGACCACTGCAAGCTGACAGATGTTAAAGTGCACTTGAATTCGGAATCATACCCATATGATGACCTGAACTTGAAATTTGATGCTCATAAATACGCTCTCCTATATGATATGTATATAAAATTCCAAACTTCATACTATGGACGCCAGTTGCAGCCACTACTCTCAAGGGAAGAGTTTATGCGTGATGCTCCGATCGTAGTCATTGATTGCTCTCGGCAAAACGAAACCATTAAAACAGGTCCTGTGGATATAAGGGTGGAATTCAAAACATTGGAAAACGTTCCCACTAACACAACATCATACTGTTTATTGCTACATGATCGAATAGTGGAATATACACCTCTAACCAACGAAGTCAGGAAAATTGCTTGAAATGAATATCATTATCATCGACATTCAAGGATTCAAATTACAAAACAATCAATTTATTTTCAAAGAATTGGCCCTTTTAAATTGTGAAAATCAAATGCAGCACTACATATTCCAACCACCATTCCCACATAAACATCTAACTCGGTCTGAAAAGAAACAAGTTGAGTGGCTGAGGCACAATCACCATGGATTCAGATGGGGTGATGGATACATTCCCTACCGCACACTATATTCAGTTGGAGATCTGTTGCATGATAAAATAATCTATGTTAAAGGAGCTGGAAAGAAACAATGGATTCAGGAATTATTTGGAGAGGAGCTAACCATATATGATGTAGAAGAAGAGGGATGCCCCAAACTATCAACAACAACAACAACAACAAATGGCTTCTTATCCTGCATAATACACGAAGGCCGATGTGCTCTGAAAAATGTTTTTGTAATAAGGGATTTTTTAAATAAAACAGATTTTTTTTATAAAAAGTTATAATTATTCTTTTATTCATACTATTTACATATTGCACTTGTGTGAGTTTTATTCTACATCCATGTCTTCTTGCTGCTGCTGCTGCTGCACTGAAAAATGTCCCCATGGTAGAGTGTCGATCCCGTTGTCCATAATGCAGCGTTTATCATCCTGTGGGTTTAAAGCGATCTTTGCTTGGTTTAAAGTGTACACTTTATGACTATATGAACGAATGCTTTTTTGCTCAGCTATCTTGCTTTTTGAATTTTGCAAACATTCAATATAGTCGCTAATCTGCAAAGTTTTCGCCACAACGTTCTTCTTTACCCCTTTTGCTTTCTTCACTTCATCAACACCATCTATTTCAAGGGAGTACATTTTAGACCTTAAGCCTACAAACAATGTCATTATTCGGTCATTTAATTCATCTTTCATCAATCCAGGAACTTTTTTATTTGCTTGCGGCATATTAAACTGGTTGGTCATAGGATAATCACTAGTATCAAATTTATCTATGTTTTTCTTCATAATATTGTATATGTCAACATTTTTTATTTCATATACTAATGAATCCGTATCCATGTACATTATTTTGCATTTATCAGCATCCAACTCTTTTAGCATAAAGTCGTAATGGAATTCGTACAGTGCTATTTTAGAAATATCGAGAATCGCCATACCAATGTATAATGGTTTATCGAATTTAACTACCAGCTTTCGTAATTCAACTGCTACTAAATTTTCATTGAAAATTGCGCGACTATGGAAATTCGGTGCTGCAATGAGGTTTCTAGCGCCATACCGCCCCTCCCACTTTGTACATAGTTTTATGTTTGAATATTTTCGCACATTTTCCATAGTTTTTCCGAAAACAGCATTAATTATTTTCTTATATTGGTTCTTCTCGTAGGCATTTTTGGCTTGTTTCCTTTTATCTGTATTTAAGTCCACATATGGTTTAAGCCATGGTGATTGATCGAACTGCAGAATGCGGTGAATTTTCTTGAGTATTAGTCCATGTGATAAACATTGTTTTAGGTTGTGGTAATGTATAACATATTTTTCTTTGGTGTGTAAAGTGGTTAAAAGTTTGCCTTGTTTTGATCCTGGTGGTGCTAAATGAGTGGGGCAAAATGGAAAATCTTTATGCAAATTATGCAGCTCCTGCGGGTATTCAAGATCTACCTCCAACATATAGCCGATCGGTGAATTATCATCAACACTCATAACATCAACATTATCAATCCATTTAAAGTTTCCGGTTGGAAGTGATTGCGACATGGCCCATCCATATAAATTATTCACGTCATAGTACATCAGATATTTAGTTTCTTCATCCGGTTTAAAGTTTTTCATATATTTATTGTTGGCTTCACTATATCTGCAGCAGCATTGGCTAATTCCACCTCGGCAAGATTTTTCAATAAATAAAAGAATGTCAACATCCATAATCCTTTCTAGGCGCACTCCCGTGTAATACAGCATAGCTGCCCATGTATATCCAGGCAGTGTGAAGACGTGTGCAGGGTCAAGTTTGTAAGTCTCCAGTCCCATAGCTCTAAAATTTGTAAAAATATCCGCCAGCAGAAGAACATCTGTTTTTAAATACAAATCTGAATACTCTCCCAGGCTTTTAATGTTAAATTTTTCCCACACTTTTTGCGCATGTTCATAATCTTTTTCAGTTATCGGCTCATCAATCATTTTATTATAAAAATGCTCCACGCTAGGTAAACTATTACACTCCAATTTATCCCAACCATCGATGAAGTCATATGGGAAAACTCCTTTGCGCGTGAGAAGGTTGAAGCTTTCATCATCCAGGTCTTGCCATTGAGCTTTTGTTATTTTTAATTTTTCCTTAGGCAGCAGTCCGGCTAGTTTATCCAAAGATTCATCCATAAATCTATAAGAGTCGATGAATCTCAGCTTGATATATATATATATATATATATATATATATATATATATATATATATATATATATATATCCAGATCATCAGTGCTCCCAATGGGTGTAGTTTTGGTGTGAAAGTATTTTATGTCGCTTATAACATCACCATCATTGACACCATGCTTAACATACTCGCAGCTTAAAGTCGTTGATGTCTTGATGAAATTATGCTTCTTTAAAATGTTCTTAACGCGCCGCTCAAACAAAGCATAACCATCCTTTAGAAATTGCTTCACTTCGATGTGCTTTATATTAATGATGACGCCTGTCCTGATTCGTAATGCAAACGCATTATGCAGCTCTTCCCAGCGTACACGAGCACTTCTTTTTTCACTTCTTCCTCCTTCCTGCACACCTGCTCCATGGTGGCTGCTGCCAGCTTTCAACAATACTTGTAAACCTCTTAGTTGCGCAATACAATTTTGATAGTGTTGTTTGGTCCCAATCTGCTTTTCGGCCCTGCATGCTGCTTTTATTTTTTTAATGAATAAACTACACACTTTGGTAATAATTACACTTTGCGCAGCGTCTCTGTCCCTTAAGCAATCTGCTGCTTGCTTTTTTAGTCCACTCATTATACTGCGTGTATCCATTTTAAAAGTTATAATAATTAATAACAAAAACAAAACTTTTCACTTAGCACTTGTTAAATTGGTTGGATGCTCACTGTTAAAATCACCAGTATTAGCAGGAGTCGTAATTAATAACACTTTACTAGTGAAAATACTACTGCTACTGCTTCTTTTATAATACCCGCAATTGCACAACATGAACAAGTTCGATCATGCAAATCTGCCTATGTAGCAAATTCCTAACCCTAAGTGTTGTTTACACAGGTGCATGGAAGTCACGGACAAGTACAAAATTTACCAACTTCCGGTATCCGGCTGTCTTAGATGGAATTTCATCAGATGATGAGATGTAGAATTGATGATGATGATGATGTGACAAATTCCTTAACCCCCAAAAGTTGTTTACACAGGTGCATCCCTGTACTTGGAATTCATGAAAACTTCCGCCCCAAAGTTGTTTAGACAGGTGCATCTATGTGCTGCGGACTCATGGACAAGTTCAATCATGTTTCTAGATTTAGGGTATATAATGAGAACTGCGAAGGAGAACGCTAGCAGTTCAACCCCCAACCACCTGGAGATCAACAGCATCAGCCGCAGCAACATGGATACAGCAACAGAACTCAAAAGCTCGGAATACTCGCCATACTTAAGGATGTCCGACATGGAATTTGGAACCCCATATAAAATAAAATCTGCAAGCAGGCTTGAAACGGTGTATGGTGTTCGGATTCATCTCGAGTTAGAGGAGCATCAGCTTTTGCTACCAGCCAGGTACAGTTCACTTTCTGATGCAGCCTTACAAGACATCAACAAGAAAGGAAATTTCCACGTAATCAATTCTGGACCGCAGGGGAGGACATATATATTAAAGTTTGCACAAATTGATGCCGCCCCAGTTAATTATAGTTTTTATGCTGATAATTCAAGCGAAATCCCTAATTTTTACAATCTTAACAACAAGAAAAGGAAATTTCCAGGTGAATAATAATAATACTGTGCTGTGTCTGAAATAAATAATTGTACGATTTATCAGAATAAAAAGCAAAATAATATGTGTTCTAATTAATAGTTTTTTATTTGTTGCTATTACAACTACAACAATTCTTTTTAATACCCTAACTTAGTTAATTATTTCAGCAGTTGGCTTGGGTCTAATTAGCACTTAAGGTGATCAGTTTAAATAATAGAATTTATCCAATACGTTCAGGATCGAATAATTATGGTATAAGGGAATCTTCATTGTTTTTAGTATGTGACCGAGTTTATGTGAAGTATTTTTTGTGGTGGCTTTTTGCTACTTCCTAGTGTTTGTAATATTTGTGGTTTGTGAAGGGTATTTTACCTTAAAGTGTTCAATTTTATTCTTTAAAAATATAATATATATCCAGTATGTTCAGGATAATAATAATTAAATCATAAGTGTGAATGGGAGTCTTAGCTGTATTGTTGTTGTTGTTGTTATGGAAATATCTTTTTCAGATATGATTTTCTTGGCACTTAGTAAGTTGCGATTGCTGTAATATCTGCGACTTGAGGTGAGTATTTTCATTAAGAATTCTTTGGAAGGTAATAATGACATATGGTTGCAATCCAGATCTTAGCTTACAGATCGCACCGGGTTGTTGACCAGAATAATATACCCATGCTGGATCTCAGCTAAAGCTTAGTGTTACTTGAAAGCCCAGTTATTCACTGAATTATATGTATATTTTGCTCTAGAATCCAAGCTCATTCCTTAGCCTAAGTTGCTACCAGAATTAATACTTGAAAAATATGCTGAATTTGTTTGCTCCTAAAACTATGTAATATCTTTTTCAGGTATGGCTTTTTTGTCACTTAGTAATTTCAAGTTGCGGTTGTTGTAATATCTGCGATTTGAGGTGATATACCCAATGCGGGATCTCAGCTAAAGCTTAATTTAATTCTTAGTGGTACTTGAAAGTCCAGTTCTTCACCGAATTATATGTATATTTTGCCCCAGAATCCAAGCTCATCCCAAAGCACAAGTTGCTACTAGAATTAATACTAGAAAAATCATCTCGAAACCAAAGTTCAAATCCCCACACAGCTTAGTTTAATTCCACTAACAGCCCCTCCCAGCACGGACCTCACACACACACACACATCGAAGTTTAACCCGAGATCCCCCCAAGCTCCCACCCAGAGCTTTCCCCGCTCGTCTACGTACAAATAAAGCTTTCAATACACTCCAGGTGCAATTCACACCATCAAAGCTCCCACCCAGAGCTTTCCCTGTTCGTCCACGCACAAATACAACTTTCAAAATGAGCTTTCTCTGCTTATCTACACACAAATAAAGCTTTCACCCATCTCCACCTACCAACTCCCAGCCACCTTATCCAAGACACAAACCTAAAACACCTCATACACGTACATAAAGAGCTTTCCCTGTTCGTCCACGTACATAAAGAGCTTTCCCTGTTCGTCCACGTACATAAAGAGCTTTCCCTGTTCGTCCACGTACAAATAAAGCTTTCAAAATGGCGGAAAAGTAATTTTTGACCCCTATGTTAAATCCCATAAGAAAGTGCGCCAGAATCCCCATAGCCTTACTACTCTCAACAAACCAACATGGTTTTCTTGCAGCCCGTTCCACTACTACTAATTTACTGGAGTTCTCTTCACACACAATTAGAGGCTTTGTTACTGGCTGCCAAACTGACTGTGTCTAAACAGATTTTAGTAAGGCTTTCGACAAGCTCTCCCACTCTATTATAGTTCTTAAACTAAAGAAATTAGGCTTTCCGCATGTAACAGCATAATGGCGCGATAAAATAGTGGGCGCCACTTATGCGAGGTATTACCCCCTTAGCCATAAGCCCGGAAAAGCATGACCGAGGAGCCAATACCATACATAAGAAAGGAAACAAAATTCCGGAACTCCTACGCCGGCCACACGGAGTTATCTAGCTCGCCGGAGGGGTCGTGGGGTGTGTGGCCGGGCCTTACCGCGGTTGGTTCACCACTTACCTGTGCCTGTGCAACTTTGAATCCCGCCTCCATCATTCTCCGGTCATCGCCTGTGCCTCGTCATGGCAATTCGTTCCCCTGACAGCTATTAGTATAGAATACTATCAGCTTCAGGAGAATGCACTATTTAAGAACCCTGAAAAAGAAAAGAAATCCGCCCCAACCATTCCACAAAAAAAAAATCTAACACACAGACATTTTCGTTACAATCATTTAATATACCTGTTTATTGCAGGAAAACAGTCAACACAACCAAACAATACAATGGATAACTGAGGAGTGACTTTTCAAAAGGCCTTATTTCCATTTAGATTAAATTTTCAGAAACCGCAAATTTCTGTGGTACGTCCAAAATATGCAAAATTGTTATTTTTTTTTGCATCAATATAGTTTGTCCTAGTATAACTATATTTTTACAGTGGTAGATGAAAAATATTGTAAGTGCGACTTCATTAAAAACAAAAAATAGTTTGGAAATGTGCCCTTTTGTTTGAGACGTTTGGAAATAAGACCTTTTGTATGGACATCCATAGGAAAAATGACTTTATTACATTTTTTTTTAAAAAAGTCTTTTGCTTGAAATCTTTTAAAATACTACAAATTCACGCAGGAAATGTGGCGTTTTGTTCAATTAAATACACCGTTTATTTTATACATGGGAATATGCCTGTTTTGAAAAAAAATCTATATTAGTATCCATTTTTTATAGGAACGAAGGACTTTTCTTTCGTCCTATTAACGTGAATAGGTGATAATTTAGCCTTGCTACTGGATTCCATCGAAATTTGCTCTAAAGTAAAAAATGGAAATAAGGCCTTTTGAAAAGTCACTCCTCAACTGACACGCCACTATTTCAAGACAACAATCGCGGATCCTTGTCAGATCTCGAATTCCAACGCTCAAATTAAAAAAAGTTAATATACAATTAAATTTATCATGGGTATATCTGTAAGAAGAACTGAAGAAAAAGAAAAAACGCGTAGTATTGGCACCAGTACTCCTCGTTTTTTTTACAACCGTTATCACAAACAACAGGTTCTCTTACAGGGAGAACAGAAAACAACAAAGAATAAACTAGTTCCGACAAGGAGCAAAACAAATTCACAAATAATTATAAATAAGATTATAACGTTAATACTACTACCATTAAAATTATTATTTTAGTAATAAATTTAAATTTAATAAATGAAGGCAAAAATTTGTGTTATTTTATTTTGTGTAGTTTTTTTGTGTGTGTGTGTGTTTTTTTTCTCTTGTAGCAGAACTGCGACTTAATTTTCTCGCCTTTGTCTACAAATGCACAGCAGTACGTCAAAACGATTTCTTCCACAGCCCTGCTGCAGGCTTTTTGCGAAATTATATTTAGGTAACTTCAACGACCGAGACAGCTTTTGGGAAAATTTCCTTCGAATAGACTGCCCTTCTTTGCCACAAAGTTAAAAAGTTAAACAACCACCACTTCCAGAGGCCGCAATCCTAATACTCGTACACACACGCCTAGTGCGCATATGTGTTGACCAGAGGCGCCACGGCACTTTGTACGTACACTTCACTGGAGATCATTGGTTTTTCTCCACCACGAACTGCCTAAAAGGGTATGAGAATTTTGGGGTGTAAAATACCTGACCTTTCTTATCGCCGCTGAGGTTGCCGTTCGTGTTCCTGCGAATATTGGCTCCTTCCCAACAAAAAAACCTTCTATATGCCTGTTCTTCTTCCCTTCTTGTATTTTGCTTCTTCAAACAAAATCTTGAGTTTTATCTTGCCATTTTCCCTCCGCCTTTATCCACCAAAAACAGGGATTTTTCACACAAGTGTGCTCCTATTTTTTTTTTATGTAAAAACAGCACCACGTATTACAGCTGCACCAAATCCAAGTGCGTATTTATTCAATGGACTGCAGAAAAACTTCCGGCGATCCCCAATCTATCTCACAAAAACTTTTCGCCACACCCGGCTCGGACTTTTTTTTTTCTCCTTTTCATAATTTTTCCACGCATCCCCCGTTTAAATTTTACAATCGTTCCCAAGTTTTTCTACAAATTTCCCAATACCTACAAAGTGATTTCGAAAGTAAATTTCCCAATCAAAATAAATTTTCCAACCGACCGTTACACGCATGCCCTTGTGGATTGGTTCCAGTCGTACTTAGCCGATAGAACCTACCAGGTTCTATTCCGCGGAGTCAAATCGAAGTCATCTTGGCCCTCTTCTTTTTATTTTATCAATTGACGATATTGTTACCCTGTAAAATCCTTATTTACGCTGATGACATCAAACTGTATCGCCACATAAGGAGTATAGAGGATTGCAAACTTCTGCAAGCAGATCTAAACACCTTCTATTCTTGGTGTTCCAACAACAACCTTGTGCTTAATATTAGTAAATGCGAGATCATGACTTTTTGTAGGAAACGTGGTGTTATAACTTATGACTATACTTTCCTTGACAACAAGGTCTCCCGTACTGAATCTGTAATCGATCTTGGGGTTAGGTTAGAAAGTAAGTTGGATTTCTCCACCCACATCAATTATATCTCCTCCAAGGGCAATTCAGTCCTGGGATTTATAAAAAGATGGTCCAAAGAGTTCAGCAACCCCCTCGTCACTAAACACCTGTACGTATCTTTGGTTAGGCCTTTGCTCGACTACGCTTCCCAGGTAAGGTCTCCTTACTACTCCTCCCATGTTATGAAGTGTCATGGTGCATACTGAGTGAAGGTGTTCATTGCGCAGCTCCTAGTAAATTTAATTTTTTTCCGCTATATTTCCTAATTTTTAAGAGTTAATTATTCTTCCGTCGCGTCACTATAATTGCCTGTTGGTGTCTTGCAGTCTAAAATAGCAAATAGTGTAATAATTAAAAATTAAATTCAAATTCACTCAAATTATGCCTAAACAAAGACCACCAACAACACGAAAAATCAGACTCAGACTCGTCTAACGCCAAAAATGTTACACCGGTACACTCAGCTAGCAGGCGCACGGAGAACACTACTCCAAGATCTACGTCGATAGCAGCCCCGAAATGCAGCATTGAACTACTGGAGAAGCGGATTATGTTGACCTTGAATCGAGTGCTGGAGGAGCGACTTTCTGCATTTGAGGATCGGTTAATACAGCTTGAGAGCCGCCTGTCCACGCAAATTGAAGATGTACGGAATTCACTTACCACTCTAGTAAGTAAAATAAATAATGACGTTGAGTCCGTGCAACATGATCTCACCGTTCTCTCCAACGAGGTGGAGGATCTTCGACGGCAATCCAGACTTCAGGATGTTGTCATTCGGGGTATTCCGTGTGCTGATAATGACAATCCGAAGGAAATTATAAAATCTCTTGCCTCCACCATTGGCCATGAGCTTTCACAATATGTGAATGTATTTCGCCCACAGCAGCGGCGCGGCACAGAATCTGGCAAAATGAAGAAACCAAGTTCAATGCTTATTATCAAATTCCCTTCTGGCAATGAGCAGCAGGAATTTCTTCGGAAGAGCCGTCTACATGGACCGCTGCCCCTAAAGAATATTAACTTGGGCTTTACTTCCGATAATCTCGTGCATGTCAATGAAAGCTTGACGTCAAAAAATATGGACATTTTTCAGACAGCTCGGAAGCTACAAAAAAGGAGCTTGGTATCCTCTGTATTTACCCGTCGTGGTTTAGTGTATGTGCAGGTGGATAAAAACAAACCACCCAAAGTTTTTTCCTCTGCACTAGATCTCAATGATGCCGTTAATTTATCATCTTCTCCCAGCCTGAAATAACTGCCAGCATATGTCTTGGAGCATCGCATCGTACTTTGAGCATGATTTTTAAATTATTTTTAATTTTAATTTTCATTTTCGTCTCTTCAATGTTAATTATTTTCTTCTTTGTTTTTATATTATGTTATTTTCTTCTTTGTTCTATATTTTTATTAATTTTATTAGCTTTAGTTTCTTTATATATATGTTCTTGTAATGTATTTATCCTTCACTTTCACCTTTTCTCACTTCTACTGTGCTTGCTTGATGGATGCTTCTGTGTGTTGTTCTGTCCTTTGATTTGGATAATCTCTAGGAATTATGAATAATTACACTAATTGTGTGCACAGGGAGAGACTACTACTCAATATCCTGTCCTCTTCCTGCTCAGGCCTGAACATTTGTGTTTTTAATGCAAGAAGCTTAAGAAATAAAATGGATGAATTCAGATTAATGTTGGAACTCACGAAAATTCATGTTCTGTTGGTAAGTGAGACTTGGTTGAAAACTGGAATCCCGTCTGCTCTAGTTTCCCTTCCTGGTTTTTTGATGCATCGTAATGATCGCATAGGTCGTACTGGTGGGGGTGTCGCCATATATTGTGCATCATTGCTCTCCTCGAAAGTGGTGGGCAAATCGTGTGGCTCGCAACTTGAATTTCTTGCGGTAGAAGTAAAATCTGCCGGTGACAAATGTGTTGTAGTCAGTGTATACTGTCCGCCCAATAGTTTTAACACTGAGATTGGCACTGAACTTGCCAACCTTATGGCAAGGCTTTCTCTGCACTACGAAAACATAATTGTTGCTGGTGATTTTAATGTTAACCTTTTGAAAGCCAATAATCGTTCGACTGCACTTAAGCAATTCCTTGTTTCACTGGATTTACATATCTTGAATGAACTGCCTACGTTTTTGAACTGCCAGAATCCCTCCCTACTCGATATTCTAGCTACCACTGCCACGGATGCTGTATTAAAACACAGTCAAATCTCCCCGCCTAGTTTTCTTGATCATGACCTACTATTTCTCTCAACTAAGTTTGCATTTTCTCCTCCCTCTTCATCTTCTTCCATTTCGTATCGTGATAATAGCAATATTAATTTAGATCAGCTTTCTGAAGTCGCCGTGGCAATGCGGTGGGATGATATCTATTACACCACTTGTATCGACACTAAAGTTGATCTATTAACTGCTTTTATTCATCACCTTTTCGATCAGTGTGTCCCTATAGTAACGAGAAGGCGCCAGGTATCTCGTCATTGTCCATGGTATTCCCGTGAAATCCGCGATCTGATAAATCAGCGTGAGTTTATGTATAGACGCTATCGCAATACCAGAATTGCTAGGTATCGTAATGCTTACAAACAATTACGCAACCTAATCACTTGTAAAGTCAAATCTGCTAAACGGGAATTTTACTCCCGCAAGCTTGATCCCGCTCTAAATTCCAAACAACTTTGGTCCAATATTCGTTCTTTAGGAATTAATACTTCTGTACCCTCACCTTCTGATGTAGATGTAAATCTTCTCAATGCTTCCTTTATTCAATTTCCTCCCGATAACACACTCTCCTCTCCCACGTACTCCCCTTCATCTAGCTCACTCAGTACTGATGGTTTCAACTTTCGTTGTGTAGACTCCTGTGAAGTTCTTGAAACATTGCTGTCCATCTCATCTAACAGTATCGGTTGTGATGAAGTTTCTCCGCGATTTCTCAAGTTACTCTGTCCACTAACTCTGGAAACCATCACTCATATCTTTAATTACTGCGTGACAACTTCACAAGTGCCCCTGAATTGGAAAAAGTCTGTTGTGATTCCATTACCAAAGAAATCCTGTCCAGTCGATTTAACAGATTATCGTCCTATTAGTATTCTTCCCTTTCTTGCCAAAGTCTTTGAGAAAATTCTCTTCGGTCAGATCACGCGCTATATTGAATCTAACAATTTCCTTTCTAAACTACAATCTGGCTTCCGTAAAAACCATAGCTGCGAAACTGCTGTATTGAAGGTAACTTCAGATCTTCGTTCAGTCCTCGATCAGGGTGATGTAGGGTTACTTGTTCTTCTTGATTTCTCCAAAGCGTTTGACTCTGTAGTTCACTCGCGTTTGCTTTCCAAACTTAGGACATTCTATAATTTTTCTTCTTCTGCCATCAGACTTTTCTCCTCCCTGCTGCCTAATAGGTCACAGTGTGTTCGTCATAACGGGGTTGCGTCTTCATTCCTACCAGTACTTGTAGGGGTTCCACAAGGCTCAATTCTCGGTCCTCTCCTTTTCTCCCTGTATGTCAACGATGTTACCTCCGTTATTCAACGCTGCTCATTTCATCTATATGCTGATGATCTTCAGTTGTACACCTCGTGTCCTCCTAGTAAGATCAGATCTTGCATTTCAAATCTTAATGATATTCTGTCCCAAATAAATGAGTGGAGTTCTTCCAATTTTCTTAAATTAAATCCTAATAAGTCCAAAGCACTCATCCTTAAACGTCCCAATAGGTCCCTGGACAATATTCCAAATATCGTCCTTGATAATATTCCTCTTCCCTTTGTTGAATGTGTCAATAATCTCGGTATTATTATTAATGACAGACTATCCTGCTGCGATCATGTCTCACTTATACTCTCCAAGATCTATGGCACATTGCGTAAACTTTGGCTCTATGGTAATCTCTTACCACAATCTATTCGTGCCAAGCTAGTTAAAACTCTCGTGGTGCCACATTTTCTTTATGGTGCCCTTGTTTACATTTCTTTTGACTCATCTTGTCGTCAACGTCTTAAGGTAGCATTTAATGATTGTCTACGGTATATTTTCCACTTAAGACGCTCGGATCATGTGTCAGGCATACAACATTCTTTATTAGGTCACGACATTTTTCGTCTTCTTGACATCATGGCACTGGTCCTCCTACATAAAGCATTTTATGCTAAAAGTCCTGTATACCTCTCCGACTTCCTAACTCCTTTACAGTCCTTGAGATCAATCAAATTCCTTATACCTGCTCATTTGTCCCTAATTGGTAGTCGCTCCTTCTTTGTGTATACAATTAGACTTTGGAATTGCCTTCCTAACACAATAAAAAGGATAGGCACAACAGCAGCTTTCAGAAAAGTAGTAGAGCTAGGCGGGTACCAAGCCACCTCCTAGGTGGCTTCGTACCCACCTAGGATTTGGGGGGGTCTGAAAGCTCTTCATGTACGTGTACGAGGTGTTTTAGGTTTGTGTCTTGGATAAGGTGGCTTAGAGTTGAGGTGTGGAGATGGGTGAAACCTCTTTATGTAGGTGTACGAGGTGTTTTAGGTTTGTGTCTTGGATAAGGTGGCTTGAAAGCTCTTGATGTGGGTGTATGAGGTATTTTTTGGTGTGAGTCCTGGATAAGGTGGCTTGAAAGCTCTTCTTGTACGTGGGCGAGGTGTTTTAGGTTTGTGTCTTGGATAATGTGGTTTGAAAGCTCTTCATGTGCGTGTATGAGGTTGTGTTGCTTGGATGGGGTGGCTTGAAAGTTCTTCATGTACATACGTGTATGAGGTGTTTTAGGTTTGTGTCTTGGATGGGGTGACTTGGAGTCTTTGGTTGGAGATGGGTGAAAGCTGTGGTCTTGGATGGGTGCAGAGGTGGCATTGGGGTGTGACTGAAAGCTCTGGATGTATGTTTCTTGGATAGGGTGGCGCAGAACGGGCATGGGATTTGGCCCAGAGCAGGCATGTGATTTGAAGGTGGCGCAGAACCGGCATGGAATTTGGTCCAGAGTGGGGGAACTATGAACTGAGCTGTGGGGGATTTGAGCTTTGGTTTCGAGATGATGATTTTTCTAGTATTAATTCCGGTAGCAACTTGTGCTATGGAATGAGCTTGGATTCTGGAGCAAAATATACAAATAATTTGGTGAAGAACTGGACTTGCAAGTAACACTAAGAATTAAATTAAGCTTTAGCTGGAGCCAGCATTGGGTATATCACCTCAAGTCACAGATATTACAACAACCGCAACTTGAAATTACTAAGTGACTAAAAAAGCCATACCTGAAAAAGATACTGCATAGTTTTAGGAGCAAACAAATTCAGCATATTTTTCAAGTATTAATTCTGGTAGCAACTTATGCTATGGAATGAGCTTGGATTCTAGAGCAAAATATACATATTGGCCTCGATTCCCAGATCCGACGGGAGGGAAGTGAGTGAGGATTTAACACTTTGCGATTCTCAAATCCGCAGTCCCGGATTGGTTTAAATCGAAAATTCGGAGTGAAGACTCACGCGATAATGAAATATATGATGTCGGATTATCTCAGGCGCATTTGTCGTTCAAATCCGCAGAAAATTTGTTGCGGATCACACTTTTACAGCGCGGAAAATGTCAAAAAGAAATTCGGGGCTGCGGATCTGAGAATCGCAAAGTGTCAAATCCGCAACTCACTTCCCTCCCGTCGGATCTGGGAATCGAGGCCATAATTCAGTGAAGAACTGGACTTTCAAGTAACACTAAGCTTTAGCTGAGATCCAGCATTGGGTCTGGACAACAACCCGGTGCGATCTGTAAGCTAAGATCTGGATTGCAACCATATGTCATTATTACCTTCCAAAGAATTCTTAATGAAAATACTCACCTCAAGTCGCAGATATTACAGCAATCGCAACTTACTAAGTGGGCAAGAAAATCATATCTGAAAAAGATATTTCCGATAACAACAACAACAACAATACAGCTAAGATTCCCATTCTCATCACACTTATGATGTAATTATTATTATCCTGAACATGCTGGATATATTTTTAAAGAATAAAATTGAATACTTTAAACTAAAATACCCTTCACAAACCGCAAATATTGCAAACACTAGAAAGTGGCATAAGCTGCCACAAAAATACTTAACATAAACTCAGTCACATACTAAAAACAATGAAGATTCCCTTATACCATAATTATTCGATTCTGAACGAATTGGATAAATACTATTATTTAAACTGATCACCTTAAGTGCTAATTAGACCCAAGCCAACTGCTGAAATATTTAACTAAGTTAAGGTATTAAAAAGAATTGTTGTAGTTGTAATAGCTACAAATAAAAAAAAACTATTAATTAGAACACATATTATTTTGCTTTTTATTCTGATAAATCGCACAATTATTTATTTATTTCAGACACAGCACAGTATTATTATTATTCACCTGGAAATTTCCTTTTCTTGTTAGGATTATAAAAATTAGGGATTTCACTTAAATTATCAGCATAAAAACTATAATTAACTGGGGCGGCATCAATTTGTACAAATTTTAATATATATGTCCTCCCCTGCGGTCCAGAATTGATTACGTGGAAATTTCCTTTGTTGTTGATGTCTTGTAAGGCTGCATCAGAAAGTGAACTGTACCTGGCTGGTAGCAAAAGTTAGGACTCCTCTAACTCGAGACGAATCCGAACACCATATGCTGTTTCAAGCCTGGTTGCAGATTTTATTTTATATGGGGTTCCAAACTGCATGTCGGACATCCTTAAGTAAGGGGAGTATTCCAAGCTTTTGAGTTCTGTTGCTGTATCCATGTTGCTGTGGCTGATGCTGTTGATCTCCAGGTGATTGGGGTTGAACTGCTAGCGTTCTTCTTCACAGTTCTCATTATATACCCTAAATTTAGAAGCACGATTTAACTTGTCCATGAGTCCATAGATGCACCTGTCTAAACAACTTTGGGGTGGAAGTTTTCATGAAGTTGGGGGTTAAGGAATTTGCTACGTCAGCAGTTTTTGCACCTGCGTGAGAAAGCTATAGACCGGAAGTTGGTAAATTGAATTCCATGCACCTGTGTAAACAACTTTTGGGGGAAGGGGTAGGGATTTGTCTGTCTGTCTGTGACTATGGTGATGCAATTCCATCTAAGACAGCCGGATACCGGAAGTTGGTAAATTTTGTACTTGTCCATGAGTTCCATGCACCTATGTAAACAACACTTAGGGTCAGGAATTTGCTACATAGGCAGATTTGCATGATCGAACTTGTTTATGTTGTGCAATTGCGGGTATTATTATAAACGAAGCAGTAGCAGTAGTATTTTCACAGTTTACAACGAGCATCCCGCGAGTTAACTAGTAAAGTGTTATTAATTACGACCTCTGATAATACTGGTGATTTTAATTGTGAACATCCAGTGAATTTAACAAGTGCTAAGTGAAAAGTTTTGTTTTTGCTATTAAAATGGATACACGCAGTATAATGAGTGGACTAAATAAGCAAGCAGCAGATTGCTTAAGGGACAGAGACGCTGCGCAAAGTGTTATTATTACAAAGGTGTGTGGTTTATTTATTAAAAAGATAAAAGCAGCATGCAGGGTTGAAAAGCGAAATGGGACCAAACAACACTATCAAAATTGTATTGCGCAACTAAGAGGCTTACAAGTATTGTTGAAAGCTGGCAGCAGCCACCATGGAGCAGGTGTGCAGAAAGGAGGAAGAACTGAAAAAAGAAGTGCTCGTGTACGCTGGGAAGAGCTGCATAATGCGTTTGCATTACGAATCAGGACAGGTGTCATCATCAATATAAAGCACGTCGAAGTGAAGCAATTTTTAAAGGATGGTTATGCTTTGTTTGAGCGGCGTGTTAAGAACATCTTAAAGAAGCATAATTTCATCAAGACATCAACGACTTTAAGCTGCGAGTATGTTAAGCATGGTGTTAATGATGGTGATGTGATAAGTGATATAAAATACTTTCACACCAAAACTACACCCATTGGGAGCACCGATGATCTGGAACAGTGGTTTTTGAAAAACGTGCAGGATGATCTATTGACCCAGGTTGAGGAGTTCCAAGAGAAAGATAGCGGCTGGGCCTTACATACCATAGTGAACTTAATGGTGCACATAAACAAATACGAGCCATTAAGAGGATCGTCATTTATAAAATTGCCGCAAAGCATCGCAGCAAAGCAGGCATGCGTAAATGTGAGAAATGATGATAATGCATGTTTTGCGTGGGCAGTGGTCTCTGCTTTGTATCCATTAGAGTATAGGGATCACGCATATAGAACATCAAAGTACCCGCACTACAACAATGTGCTAAACTTGAGCGGTATCACTCTTCCAGTTACACTGAGTCAAATAAAAATATTTGAAGCAAACAATGGATTATCGATTAATGTTTTCATACTGGAAAAGGAAAAGACAAATGAATACACGACTGTTCCAGCTTACTTAACGAAGAAGAAATTGGATAAACACATCAACCTGCTAATGATAAAGTCAAATTATGACTGCAGTGAGGATGGTGATGATAGTGACTGTGATAGTGATATTGTTTATCATTTCTGCTGGATTAAAGACTTATCACGTTTGGTGAGCAGGCAGACGTCTAAAAATAAACGTAAAAAATATATCTGTGATAGATGTTTATTTTATTTTAATACTGAAGAAAAGCTCGCAGCGCACGTGCCTGAGTGTGAAAAGGTGAATGACTGTAAAGTTGCTTTTTATAAGGAGAAATTTATCACTTTTAAAAATTATAATTACAAGAATCCGGTACCATTTACAGTATATGCAGATTTGGAGTCAATATTGATACCTGTTACCGATGGTGGTAGTAATGGTGATAAGACAAGGAAAATTCAAGAACATGAAGTTCATGTTATAACTTATTATTTATTGGAATCCATTCGGTAACAATTCTAGGTTAAATACAAGGATGAATGCTTACGACTAAGTTGCCCGACCGGCTGAAGAGGAAGAAACTAGAAAGCGGATGCGGGCTGGATTGCTGGTATGACATACGGCTGAATATCGTAAACTCAAAGATGGGTTCACACGTACATCCACGACACTTCTCCCCCTTTTAGTTTCTTTCTCACTATAGTATGACTATCGTTAATCTTATCTCGTCTTATATCTAGGCGATGCCCTAACTTTTATGTAATTCTTTTTAGTATAAGGCTTACGTCGTTTTACAATATTTTGTTCTTTCTTTTCTGACATGGTTTGGTTTTGCTCTAAGGTTGTTACTGTGATACCTGGATGATACTTATCTGATAAATATGACCTGCGAATTTGGGAAAACTGTACTACTCGTCTACGGCCGTTTAATAGTATTTCATATAGACAAGGGCTTAATCTTTTTGATACCCGTGCAGGTGCCCATTTAAGATGATTACCGTTGTGTATGGCGAATAGTACCTTTTCCCCTTCTTTGAACTGACTTATCTTAGCTATTTTTTCCTGTTTTGCTTTTTTTTTTTACATTCATGGTTACATATTTCTTTATCCTTATCCCTATGTTTATTACTATTTCGGCTATATTGACTACTTTTTCTAAAAAATGGGTTTACTAAATCTAATGGTCTATTTGGCTTGTAATTAAATAATATTTCTGCTGGCGACTGGCTGTTGGAGGAAGGTGAGCTGCGAAATTTTTTCTTCGATGTCCAGACGATTATATTTCTTATCAGCTAGGAATTTTTTTAATGCTCTTTTCGCTTCGCCTACGTGTCTTTCTGCCAGACCATTACTCTGTGGGTGATATGGTGGAGATTTACTTACTTTAATACCATTTTGCTCGCAGAATGTTATGAATTGTGACGACGAAAACGGTGGGCCGTTGTCACTACAAATTTCATTTGGTAATCCAAAAGTTGATATAATAATTTTTAATTTCTTAATTATGGTGTTCGCATTAGACTTACTTAACAGATGAACCTCTATCCATTTACTAAAAGCATCTACTACAATTAAAAATTCGAACTTGCCAAAGTAAAAAATATCAATGTGTATTCTTTCGAAGGGTTGTACGGGCTTTGGCCAGCTAACGGTGATCGGTTTGGGATTATTTTGAGTTTGTTGACATGTCAAACATTTTTTTACTATTTGCTCGATTTCTTTGTCCATGCCTTTAAATATATATACGACCTTGCAATGGACTTCATTCTATTTACACCTATGTGGTCTGAGTGAAGAAGGCTAAGAATTTCTTTTTGCGCTTCCTTGGGAATTACTAGTCTATTTCCATAGAAAAGACAATCTTCTTCAGTAGATAATCAATTCATTTTATTGTAGAAAAAAAGGATATTTGGATCTGCTATTTGATTTTTTGATGGCCAGCCTTTACGGACATAGCTAACTACTTTTGACAACATTGGGTCGTCTTCTGTATACTTTTTTATTTGACTAAAATTTATGAAATGACTGTCTGACAAATTAAATGAGTTTATTATTAGGTCATCCTCTTCAGACGTTTCTTGCTGTATAGGCAAGCGCGATAGTGCGTCTGCATGACACATTTGTGTTTTTTTCTTATAGACAATTTTGTAATTGTACATTGATAAAATTATTGCCCAACGTTGCAGCCGTGCAGCTGCCACTGACGGCGTTGCTTTGTTTGGGTTAAAAATTTCGCGTAATGGCTGATGATCGCTGTGAATAATGATGTCTTTACCATATATATACTTATGGAATTTTTTTATAGCGAAAATTATAGCTAATGCTTCTCTGTGAAGTTGAGAATAATTTCTCTCAGCAGCTGTTAGGGTACGCGATGCAAACAAGACTGGCTTTTCAATGCCATTGCTTTGATGCGACAAAACTGCCCCTACGCCGTATGGGGATGCATCTGCTGAGATGACTATAGACTTGTTTGGATCATATAATTCTAGAATTGAATTTTGTAGAAGCAATTCCTTGCTTTTCTTAAACGCTTCTTCACACTTTTGCGACCATATGAAACCGACACCCTTTTGCAGTAACTTATATAAATCCTTAAGTTCTGACGATAAGTTGGGGATGAACCGACCATAGTAATTAAGTAGCCCTAAATATGCTTGTAACTGGCTTATATTTTGTGGTGCTGGCGCTGACACGATGGCCTCTACTTTTTTAGGGTTTGGTCGAATTTCATTATAGGACAGGACATGTCCTAGATACTCTACTTCCGTAGAAAAAAATATGCATTTTTGAATATTAATACGGACCTTATGTGAATTTAGCCGGGACAAGACTTCTAATAATTTGGACTCACATTCTTGTTTGGTTTCCCCGGCAATTATAATGTCATCTAAATATCCAGCTACCTTATTGAGTCCTAATAGAATGCGATCGATTATACTTTGGAAAACCGACGGTGCGCTTGCGATACCGAACGGGAGTCTGTTATACGTAAAAAGCCCTTTATGAGTATTAATTATAAGATATTTTTTTGACTCCTCAGATACGGCGACTTGTTGGTATGCACCCTTTAAATCTAAAACGCAAAAATATCTACAATTGTAAAGGTTTGCAAATAAATCGTCACTGCGTGGTAAGGGGTAATGTTCTAATTTTATGAATTTATTGACGGTCCTTTTAAAATCGACACATAACCTGATACTATTATCCTTTTTAGGAACAACTACGACCGGACTAGCATTTTCCGCGTGATTGACCGGGGTAATTATACCCGCTTGACATAACCTATCCACTTCTTTTTCTACTTTGTCACGTATATGAAAGGGTACTGAATAGCATTTATGAAAGATCGGTCTATACGATTCGTTTACACAAATTTCCGCGGTAAAATTTTTTATTGGATCATTCAAATTTTCTGAAAATGCTTGTGGGAATTGTGATTTTAATTGCGTTATTAATTCTACTTTTTGTAAATCGTACAAGCGAGGCATCCAGTTAAAGGAGTTCATATTACTATGACAATAAATATTTGAATTGTTTGACTTACATGACGTGAGACTATTTGTCATATACTCCCTCCACTTGGGTATAAGAACATTTAACCATGGTCTGCCCATGATTGGTATAAATTCTTTATCTCCTTGGATGACAATGAATCTTAAAGACACACCCGGTTCTCCCTCAACCAGTCTTCTAACTTTTACATTAATACTTCCTATGGTATCTATTTCTTCTCCTGTTACAACCTGCAAAGTATTTGTAAAAAAGTTAATTTTTAATTCCCTAAAATATTTAACATAATCAGAATAACTTATGACAGAATGGCATGCGCCTGTATCAATTTCCATTTGAATAACTTTGTCCTGGACATGCACTGGAACTACTACGCTTTTATCTGCATCGACACTGTTGACCTTATTGTTGACGACTTCTATTTCCTCTAAGTTGTTTACACTTGAGTTTCTGTTGGACATTTGATGAACAGTATTATTCCGTCTTTTATGAGTTGCTCGTCGGCACATTTTTGCGAAATGACCCTTCTTTTGACATGTCAGCGAAATTGATATAAAGGCACCCAACACTTCTATGTTTCAGAGCGTTTTCCTCAGCCCCATTTTGTTGTGGAACCCTGAATTTTAACATAGTTGCCTTTCTAGGGGTTGCGAATAAGTGGTAAAAAAATTATATCGCTAGCTCTCTTAATAACGGTAAAATGCATACCGGAAGTAAAAGCATTTCAATTTGAAGCATTTTTAGTGCGAAATTGATTTAAGTTCAGTAAAAAATATAAAGAAAAAAAGGGTTCTTATTCCCATAAATGAACTTTATTTAATATTTAATCGGTTCTCCATTGCTTTTATGACTGGAAAAATTCTTTTTGTCATACTCGCCACTAATGTGTGGAGCATTTCCTCCGGAATTAAATTCCAAGCATGTTAAATCCTTATTTTGAGCGCTTCTACATTTTCAGATTGCCTTCCATGGGCATAAACATTCTTGACTACAATTCCCCAAAGGTTTTCTATTGGATTTATATCAGAAGAGCGTGCCGGCCAATCCAAAACTGGGATCTGCTGCTCCTCAAACCACTTTAGTGTAGCTCTCGCTTTGTGGATGGGTACATTATCCTGTTGAAATGTCCAATTATCGCCATGTGCATTCTCTCCCAATACGACTAAAACATTGTCCAAAAGGTCAATGCAGTCAGCAGCACACATCCGGGTAGTTATCCGACAAATAGGACTCTTTGTACGAGCAGAAAAAGCGGCCCAAACCATCACTGTGCCTCCTCCAAAATTTCGGCTCCAAGGAACTTCAGGTGTTTTCTTAAGATCATGCCAAAAGCATTGGCAGCCATCTGGCCCGTCGAGATTAAATTTTTTTCATCAGAAAAAATAACATTTCGCCATTCCTTGTCCCATGACATTACATTCTCTGCAAATTTAAGCCTTAGCAATTTATGCTTTTGGCATGACCTTAAGAAAACACCTGAAGTTCCTTGGAGCCGAAATTTCGGAGGAGGCACAGGGATGGTTTGGGTCGCTTTTCTGCTCATACAAGAGTCCAATTAGTTGGATAAGTAGCCGAATGTGTGCTGTACACTAGATTTCACTTTTGGACGATGTTTTGGTGTCATTTGGAGACGAAGCGCTTGGCGATAATTGGACCTTTCAATAGGATAGTGCACCTATCCATAAAGAAAGAGCTACTATGAAGTGGTTTGAGGAGCAAAAGTATCCCCTTTTGGATTGGCTGGCACACTCTACGGGTTTAAATTTGGTAGAAGATTTATGGAGAATTGTACTCAGAAAGGTGTATGCTCTTGGAAGGCGGTTTGAAAATTTAGAATCGCTCAAAATAAGCATTTAACATGCCTGGAATTTAATTCCGGAAGAAATGCTCCACACATTAGTGACGAGTATGAGAAAAGGAATTTTTACAGTCATAAAAGCAATGGAGAATCGATTAAATATTAAATAAAGTTCATTTATGGCAATAAGAACCCTTTTTTTCTTTATATTTTTTACTGAACTTAAATCAATTTCGCACTAAAAATGCTTCAAATTGAAATGCTTTTACTTCCGGTATGCATTATACCGTTATTAAGAGAGCTAGCGATATAATTTTTTTACCACTTATTCGCAACCCCTAGAAAGGCAACTATGTTAAAATTCAGGGTTCCACAACAAAATGGGGCTGAGGAAAACGCTCTGAAACATAGAAGTGTTGGGTGCCTTTATATCAATTTCGCTGACTGTATAGTACACGTAATGTTGAACGCTGGACATTTAGTTTTGTGATACATATTACCGCACCGGCTGCATATAAATTGCGGGTTGTCTGCTTCTATTTTAAGTTGCTGACTTTGTTTATTAGACAATGCGCTATTGTTGAATTTAAAACTCTGACCCAAGCTTTGACTGCTAGATGGGTGATGCGTGCGTGTGCTAGACTTGCTCTTTGTGACTAAATGCAAATGTGCAGACTTGATGTTTATTGACTGCGTACTTAACGTTTCGAAGTTTAGGGCTTTGTTGCACACCGCTTGGAAGGATGCTGACTCTTCTTCTAATAGTTTCTCCTGCCATTTGGGATTGTATAACCCCATGATAAATTTATCCCTTAACGCCTGGTCCAGAAATGTATCAAAATCGCATTCTGCTGACAGTAGTTTTAAACTGACGATGTACTCGGTGACTGTCTCGTTCTCATGTTGCTTTCTATTGTAAAATTTAAAGCGTTCGGCTAGCACTAGCTTTTTTGGGGCATATACAGCTTTTAAAGCTTTTATTAACTCCGCATATGGTTTTGTGGACGGCGCCTCCGGTGCTAGTACTGTTTTGAGGGTTTTATATGCCTCTGGACCTATTAAGGTAATTAATAATGACACTTTTTTCTCTTCTTTTATGTCATTACACTTGAAGAATTCTTCTATTCTGTCGATGTATTCACCTATATTATCACCTGGTACGAAATGTTCAATGGACCCAATATAACTCATGTTTTTGTTTGTATCTTGTGAGATATTTATTTTTGACTTAAACTCTTCCTTCCTATCTTCTGGACTTTTAGCGTTAGACATAGATTTTTCTATTGTTGTAGGTTACACACGTGGTGTTAGGTTATGTGTATACACGCACTATGCACTTCTTGGTTATACACGCGTGCTCCTGACGAACGACTTTGAAGAACCACTTTTTCGAGTTTTCCGTGTTTTGACACTTTATCCGAAAAAAAAACCACGCACCGTAACTTTACCTCGTCGCCAATGTTATAACTTATTATTTATTGGAATCCATTCGGTAACAATTCTAGGTTAAATACAAGGATGAATGCTTACGACTAAGTTGCCCGACCGGCTGAAGAGGAAGAAACTAGAAAGCGGATGCGGGCTGGATTGCTGGTATGACATACGGCTGAATATCGTAAACTCAAAGATGGGTTCACACGTACATCCACGACAGTTCATAGTATTGGATTATATTTTCACTGCTATTACGATGAATCTCTATCATTTTACCGATCGAATCGTGGAAAAACGTGTCTTCAGTGGTTTACATTGCAGCTGCAGGAGATCGCAAATATAGCCCAAGAGCAAATAAAGGATATAAAACCACTAGCACCGTTATCAGCGCAGGAAAAGTGCATTCAATTAAACCAACCATGCTGCCATATATGCGAGAAACCCTTTGCGCTTGGTGAAACCAGAGTGAGGGATCATTGCCACCTCACAGGCAAATATCGTGGACCAGCACACAACAGCTGCAACATCAATTATAATGATTGTCGCAACATCCCAGTCATTTTCCACAATTTATCAGGATATGATGCGCATTTCATAATCAAGGATATAGCATTAACCATACCAGGAAAAGTGGATCTTTTACCGTTGAACAAAGAACGGTGCATTTCGTTTACCAAACACATTGAAAATAGCTCCATCAAGCTGAGATTCATCGACTCTTATAGATTTATGGATGAATCTTTGGATAAACTAGCCGGACTGCTGCCTAAGGAAAAATTAAAAATAACAAAAGCTCAATGGCAAGACCTGGATGATGAAAGCTTCAACCTTCTCACGCGCAAAGGAGTTTTCCCATATGACTTCATCGATGGTTGGGATAAATTGGAGTGTAATAGTTTACCTAGCGTGGAGCATTTTTATAATAAAATGATTGATGAGCCGATAACTGAAAAAGATTATGAACATGCGCAAAAAGTGTGGGAAAAATTTAACATTAAAAGCCTGGGAGAGTATTCAGATTTGTATTTAAAAACAGATGTTCTTCTGCTGGCGGATATTTTTACAAATTTTAGAGCTATGGGACTGGAGACTTACAAACTTGACCCTGCACACGTCTTCACACTGCCTGGATATACATGGGCAGCGATGCTGTATTACACGGGAGTGCGCTTAGAAAGGATAATGGATGTTGACATGCTTTTATTTATTGAAAAATCTTGCCGAGGTGGAATTAGCCAATGCTGCTGCAGATATAGTGAAGCCAACAATAAATATATGAAAAACTTTAAACCGGATGAAGAAACTAAATATCTGATGTACTATGACGTGAATAATTTATATGGATGGGCCATGTCGCAATCACTTCCAACCGGAAACTTTAAATGGATTGATAATGTTGATGTTATGAGTGTTGATGATAATTCACCGATCGGCTATATGTTGGAGGTAGATCTTGAATACCCGCAGGAGCTGCATAATTTGCATAAAGATTTTCCATTTTGCCCCACTCATTCAGTACCACCAGGATCAAAACAAGGCAAACTTTTAACCACTTTACACACCAAAGAAAAATATGTTATACATTACCGCAACCTAAAACAATGTTTATCACATGGACTAATACTCAAGAAAATTCACCGCATTCTGCAGTTCGATCAATCACCATGGCTTAAACCATATGTGGACTTAAATACAGATAAAAGGAAACAAGCCAAAAATGCCTACGAGAAGAACCAATATAAGAAAATAATTAATGCTGTTTTCGGAAAAACTATGGAAAATGTGCGAAAATATTCAAACATAAAACTATGTACAAAGTGGGAGGGGCGGTATGGCGCTAGAAACCTCATTGCAGCACCGAATTTCCATAGTCGCGCAATTTTCAATGAAAATTTAGTAGCAGTTGAATTACGAAAGCTGGTAGTTAAATTCGATAAACCATTATACATTGGTATGGCGATTCTCGATATTTCTAAAATAGCACTCTACGAATTCCATTATGACTTTATGCTAAAAGAGTTGGATGCTGATAAATGCAAAATAATGTACATGGATACGGATTCATTAGTATATGAAATAAAAAATGTTGACATATACAATATTATGAAGAAAAACATAGATAAATTTGATACTAGTGATTATCCTATGACCAACCAGTTTAATATGCCGCAAGCAAATAAAAAAGTTCCTGGATTGATGAAAGATGAATTAAATGACCGAATAATGACATTGTTTGTAGGCTTAAGGTCTAAAATGTACTTCCTTGAAATAGATGGTGTTGATGAAGTGAAGAAAGCAAAAGGGGTAAAGAAGAACGTTGTGGCGAAAACTTTGCAGATTAGCGACTATATTGAATGTTTGCAAAATTCAAAAAGCAAGATAGCTGAGCAAAAAAGCATTCGTTCATATAGTCATAAAGTGTACACTTTAAACCAAGCAAAGATCGCTTTAAACCCACAGGATGATAAACGCTGCATTATGGACAACGGGATCGACACTCTACCATGGGGACATTTTTCAGTGCAGCAGCAGCAGCAGCAAGAAGACATGGATGTAGAATAAAACTCACACAAGTGCAATATGTAAATAGTATGAATAAAAGAATAATTATAACTTTTTATAAAAAATTTGTTTTATTTAAAAATTCCCTTATTACAAAAACATTTTTCAGAGCACATCGGCCTTCGTGTATTATGCAGGATAAGAAGCCATTTGTTGTTGTTGTTGTTGTTGATAGTTTGGGGCATCCCTCCTCTTCTACATCATATATGGTTAGCTCCTCTCCAAATAATTCCTGAATCCAGTGTTTCTTTTTAGCTCCTTTAACATAGATTATTTTATCATGCAGCAGATCTCCAACTGAATATAGTGTGCGGTAGGGAATGTATCCATCACCCCATCTGAATCCATGATGATTGCGTCTGAGCCATTCAATTTGCTTCTTTTCAGATCGAGTTAGTTGTTTATGTGCAAATGGTAGTTGGAATATGTAGTGCTGCACTTGATTTTCACAATTTAATATGGCCACTTCTTTGAAAATAAATTGATTGTTTTGTAATTTGAATCCTTGAATGTCGATGATAATGATATTCATTTCAAGCAATTTTCCTGACTTCGTTGGTTAGAGGTGTATATTCCACTATTCGATCATGTAGCAATAAACAGTATGCTGTTGTGTTAGTGGGGACGTTTTCCGATGTTTTGAATTCCAACCTTATATCCACAGGACCTGTTTTAATGGTTTCGTTTTTCCGAGAGCAATCAATGACTACGATCGGAGCATCACACATAAACTCTTCCCTTGAGAGTAGCGGCTGCAACTGACGTCCATAGTATGAAGTTTGGAATTTTATATACATATCATATAGGAGAGCGTATTTATGAGCATCAAATTTCAAGTTCAGGTCATCATATGGGTATGATTCCGAATTCAAGTGCACTTTAACATCTGTCAGCTTGCAGTGATCAAACTTACTGGCATCCTTTGTTTTATCATTTTTACGATTTGTTTGGAGAGCTAGTATGACATATCGGGGCTTCTCCATCTGCGATGACGTTTTGACAGACCACGTGTGATGAGTCGTTGCTGGTAGCGTGGGGTACTCGTATATGTCCCAGCTCCTGAATGGCATTTGTATTTCACGGCCGCTTTCAATGATTTTATATAAAGCAATTTTCTCATGATCGGCAACCTCTCCCCCCACAGGGGTATTGCCATTTATGTTAGGGACGACGTGGCTTATTGTAAAATACATTCAAGCACAACTTCAGATTTTAATTATCTTTGGATTAAAATCATTTTCCAAAGCCACGTCATATTCTTCTGCTTCCTATACAGAAGCCCTAACATAAGTAACGAAGCCTCCACTTTATCTTTTGATATTATTTCCGAACAAATCTCGGGATTTTTGTCGTCCAATCCTGAGTGTGAAATCATCGTTGCGGGTGATTTCAATGTTCACAACGTTAAATGGCTGACTTACTCAAATGGCACCAGTATTTCTGGCAAGGACGTCGAGCTCTTTGTAGACATCAATAACTTGCATCAAATTGTGGATCATCCCACAAGAGTCCCTGATGTTGCTGATCAAGGAAGATATCTCCTTGATCTTTTTCTAACTTCTCATCCAGCGCGTTACTCCGTCGAAGTTGATTCACCTCTCGGCAATTCAGACCACTGCCTAATCAGTGCTAACTTCCCATTCGAATTTCCCACCCCTCCCAAACCAGTTCGAAGAACTGTATGGCATTATGGGAAGGCCAATTGGCTGGGGCTTATTAATTTCTTCCAGTCTACAGACTGGAACCTGTGTTTCCGGAATAGAAACGCCAACTCTGCCGCTATCCGTATCACCCGGATCATACAGGCAGGAATGCATTTGTTCATTCCCCATTCTACCAAATCTGTGAAGCCTAGGCCCAACAGATGGTTTAATCGGGAGTGTATGAATGCAATCAAAACTAAAGAAGCCGCCTTCCGAGCGTACAAGAGCTTTCCGAGTGAATCGCTCCGTTTAGAATACATACAACAAAGAAATTCTTGTAAAACCGCCATCAAAAAAGTCAAAACCTTATTTGACAACAAATTGAGAAGTAAACTCCTAAATGCAACCTCCGGTAGCAAAAACTTCTGGTCCTTGGTAAGTTCCATCAAGAAGAATTTCACTGCAACTTCAACCCCTTCCTTTATTCACAATGAGAAGGTAATAGCAGACAGCAAATCCAAGGCCAATTTATTAGCATCTATGTTCGCTTCGAATTCTTCTTTACCCGAAACTGATGTGCTACCCCCTGTTTCCGAGCGTAACGCCCATTCAATGGACAGGGTTTTTTTCAGGACTCGCGAGGTGTACAGGTGCCTCAAAGAGCTCGATGCCAACAAATCCACTGGACCCGATAATATACCCCCTATCGTCTTAAAACAATGCGCCTCACCTTTGGCTAAACCTCTGCGCAAATTATTTTCCCTGTCATATTTCTCCGGAGTTTATCCCGACTCTTGGAAACTTGCCCATGTTCAGCCCATACCGAAAAAAGGTGATTCCAGCGATCCCTCCAATTACCGCCCAATAGCAATTACTTCTATTCTCTCCAAAACCATGGAGACGATAATCAACAAAAAGCTTATGGGATATCTAGAATCCAACCTACTCATAAACGACAGACAGTATGGCTTCCGACAAAAAAGATCCACTGGCGATCTTTTAGTCTGTCTTACAGAACACCTCAGCCGTAGTCTGCATGAATCCGGTGAGTCTAGTCTGGTTGCTCTGGATATCTCCAAGGCTTTCGATAGAGTTTGGCACACAGCCCTGTTAGCTAAACTCAAAGCTATTGGAGTTGACTCACTTCTACAGAAGTGGATTGAAAGTTTCCTTTTT
Organism: Thereva unica; assembly: GCA_949987705.1. Classification (NCBI taxonomy): domain Eukaryota; kingdom Metazoa; phylum Arthropoda; class Insecta; order Diptera; family Therevidae; genus Thereva; species Thereva unica. Next base: position 157,267,238 of record OX465281.1, on the reverse strand, counting down.
GGCCGTTCAATCAAAGTAGTATTGGATGGCGTCAAATCCGCATCCCACCCGATCTCTGCGGGGGTCCCCCAGGGGTCAATTTTATCACCGGCCCTATTTCTCATATTTATAAATGACCTTCTTTCAATCCCCTCCAACCCACTCCTCAGCTTCGCTGACGACGGTACTCTACGTTACTCGTACAGCTTCGATACAAGACAGACTCATGCCAGATCCTGTCTTGATGATCGCGAACTAATGTTCAACTCTATTAAAAAAGACATCAAACTAATTCTAGATTGGGGAGAGAAGAATCGTGTCAAATTCAACCCCTCTAAAACCAAGTACTGTCTTATCTCCAAAAAGAAGTTCAACACCTCACCATCCTTGACAGTGGATGACGTTGAACTCAAGGCCGACCCATCCCTACACATCTTAGGCGTGACATTAGCCAAAGACCTTCGTTGGAATGATCACATATTCCAAATCGCCAAACAAGCATCCCAGTGCTTGGGATTTCTTAAGAGGTGCAAGTTCCTCCTCCAGCCATCGGCCCGTGCTGTTATTTATAAATCCTACATTCGGCCTCTTCTCGAATACAACTCCCTCGTTTGGGGCGGCGCTCCAATAACCACCTTGGCATGGTTAGATAAGGTGCAAAAAAGGGCGCTCAAGTTAATTGATGACGACACCGCCTGCTCCACCATCGACCCCCTGAGCCACCGTAGGAATGTAGCAGCACTGACAAAATTTTATCGCTACTACCACAGTGACTGTTCCTCCGAGTTAAACGCTCTCCTGCCTCCACGGCAATCTTATACCCGCAACACCAGATTAGCCCACTCGTCTCATTCCCTTCACCTGCAACTACCGTTTTCACGCACTCAACAGGATATGAATTCGTTTGTTAATAGAACAACTCGGCTGTGGAATAACCTCTCGCAGTCAGTATTTCCGAACTCCTACAACATCCAAGAGTTCAAACGCAGGGTTCATCACCACCTTCTTCAATACCCCCCTGTTCCTTTTAATCCTTAACCTATGCCCCCCCCTCATCCCTCCCCCGTACTAAGCTTACTGCTAGACATTGCACCATGACGTGACAAATGACATGACGGACTAGTAGTACAAAGGGTGACTCCTGAGCTTAGCACTGCCACATAAAAAAAAAAAAAAAAAAACATTAATATGGGGAATGCGCCACTGAAGTTTCGAAATTGAGATGTTTACATCATCTGTCGGTGATATGACTGCATCTTCATCCATCCTGCTTCGTATTAATATGAGTTCATGTTTAGCGTTGGCGATAATTTGTAATCTTCAGCAAAGCCCAGCAATGTTTTTAGAGGGATGCAGAAATTGAAGAATCCATTGGAGGATGTAATTGATTTATCTGGTGACCAGCTAGCGTTGTATAACATGCGGCTCTCATTTTGGTTTAATGATATGTAATTTTTTAGTGTTGTTGCTATTCCAAGATTTCGAGTTCTATCAATTTCCACACCATTGATTTCATAGCGAATTTCCTCAAAGAGAAACGCTACAGCATTATTTACTAGCTCTGCAGTGCTGGATATTGTTCCATCAGGTTTAGTTACTGTTCCCTCAATGTATATGAAACTTTCAGCTGGGAGGATATACAGGTCTTGGTTTTGCACTGGAATGCGGGTTTCATCACTGTTTTTAAATGAAGAGGTGAACGATGAGTAAGTGTGGTAGTCAATTTTTGTTATGCTATTGTCATGGCTCGTGCCTTCAGTAATATCCAAGATGTTGTTCATTGCTTCAAATTTAGTCCTATTGATTTTAGAAATTGTATATTATCAGCTCTCAGTTGACGTCTTGTTCGCTTCAAGGTTGTCGGTTGACTAATGTTTTCCGTGAAGTTCATCCTGTTTATATGCTTATTGCTGCTGTTGCTACCGTAGACTATCATTCTGTGGCTTTAAATGTAGTCTGATAGTTATCGTTTCACCTCGAAAATTTATTAAATCTCCGTCCTGATCAACTAGCTTTAGTGTGAGCGAACTAACACGTTTGACGTTCACCGGTAAATAGATCACATTCGCTGGAACCTCTACTATTTTATAGCCTGGCCCCACGGTTGGGGCAAATTCATGCAGCATATGCACCTGTTTATTGTTGATGTATGAGCCTGATATGATGTTACATTCAACCCTTATAGTATTAACTTTTATAATATTGACGGGTAGATCTGATGTATGTAATATATTTGCATCCAGAACACGTTTTCCAAATCCCAACAGCGGTGCGATAGATCGCTCTTTATTAAAATGTATAACTTCAGTTGCTTTTATTTCACTCTTCAAGGTATTATTGTTTGCCCTTATTAAGACTGTTGCCTTGCTGCTGCTCTTATTTAAGCTTTGCTGCACTGAAGCTGCTATGTCATCAATCTCGTATGATCCAACAGGTATTTCGATACATGCATCACCCACATGCATTAAGTTATTGCTGTCATCAATATTCGGTATAGAATTGTATGTTTGAAAATCAATTAATCCGCAAACGTAGTCTCCAGCTAATTCCAATGGGGGAAAGTATTCAGCGGTGAGAACCGATGCATTACCAGTAAGAGAGAGTGTTATCGACATGGCTACTTGATATGAAATGTCTATGTTTGCACTTGAAGACCGTTATTTATACATTATGTAAGAATTCTAAGCATAAGTGTCCGCAAATCACTGAGTTGAAATTTTGATGAGCTGTATAGTTGTATGTGACTGCATCTCCCAAATAATTTACAACTTCCCGCGGTGGCTGCAGATTTCCAAAACTATCAAAGTAATTTATGATATCTCCATTCTTCTTATACGCTACCAAATGCGTTCCAGGTCCAGATGAAACATCTAGATTTATAATTCCGCTCTCATTTACCCATGGTTTTCTAGGTAATTGATCGCGCATAAATACTCCTCTAAAGTGGGCTATATTCTGTGCATATTTACGGAGATCATTTTCATTGAGTGCTCTTTTGGGCAGCGACTTTATTAGTTTTTTGGTCGGGGGTTGAGAAAAAGTCCCAGTCCTTTCCTATATGGCTTTAGAAATAATCCTTGCGCATGTTTTCCTAGCGCTATAGCTTCCATTGTCTCATTATGACGTTTCGCTTCCTGAAGCTCCCGACGTGCGTCGCTTGCAGCGTTTACAGCTTTAGCTATGCCTGCTGCACCTCCAGATAGCGCTCCAACGGCTGAAAGACCTGCAAAAAGTGGAATGACCTACTTTAGGCACTGGTATCACTCTAGGTGTAGTGTGTGATTTTTTCTTCCCCTTAATAACATTCTTTGCAGCACTTAGAGCAATTTTAGTAGCTTCCAACAGATCTTTCGGCTTTTTCAGCTTTAACACTTTTCTAGCATTACGTACAGCTTCGCGGAATGATGGACGTAACGTATTCTTCTTCTTCTTCGAGCAGGTAGTTTTTGCTTTGACACCCATTCCAACTTTTATTTTAGCTTTCATGGCGTTTGTTACTAATAGCGCGTTAGCACGTTCTGCAAAGCTAGCGTCTTTAGATGTTACTCGTTGCCAGGCTTTTTCTTCTAAAATACGGTCAGCTATATGTCGGTCGCTTAAGCCCTTATGATCTCGATATGCAATATCATGCTGTTTGCAGGCTGCGTCTAGTAGGTTGATACCAGGATCACCGCGAGCAAGTCTTTTAGCTAACTTTGTTCCTGGACCACAGTATTGATATCCCGGTAGATGAAGCTCAAGCGGTAACTTATTTATAACAGTGTTTAACAGTCCTCCCCCCTTGGCAGCTTTTCGATGAATGGTGCGTTTCTCGCTATGGTCAATCATTTTATAGCTTTACAGCAAGACTGATAAAAATCTATAAAAGTACGGGTATTTATAGGGATTGTGTTAGTGTACAACATGAAGTTTATCAAGCAACAAGCGTGTCTACCAGTTAGAAATACTGATGTGCAAATTACAAGTACATCAAAGAAGCATGGGGTGCTGCTGCCAAACAGTATACGAGGGATTATTGTTGGACCGTCAAATTGCGGCAAGACAAATGTTATTCTAAGTTTACTGGAGCATCCTAACGGTCTGCGATTCGAGAATATATACATTTACTCAAAGTCGCTAAGTCAGCCGAAATACGAGTATTTAGGAGAAGTTGTAGCTCACATATCAGGTTTGGGCTATTATACATTTTCTAACAACCACGATGTTATACCGCCGGAGGAAGCAAAGCCAAATTCAATTTTCATCTTTGATGACGTAGCCTGCGATAAACAAAATAATATTAGAGCCTACTTTTGTATGGGGAGACATAACGACGTTGACAGCTTTTACCTCTGCCAGACATATACTCATATACCAAAGCATCTAATCCGAGATAATGCAAACTTTCTGATCATATTCAAACAAGATAATTTGAACCTGAAGCATGTGTACACTGATCATGTAAATAGTGATATGGAATTCGCAAAGTTTAGAAAAGCGTGTGCAAAATGTTGGAAAGACAAATATGGATTCTTAGTAATTGATAAGGACAGCCCCATGGGTAAAGGCCGATATCGAAAAGGCTTTGATGCTTTCATGAGCCTATGAAGGAGTCAACCTAATCAGCTGACCAGGTCTATCAGCTCTGTCTGGCTGGTCTGTCTGGCTGGTCTGTCTGGCTGGTCTGTCTGGCTGGTCTGTTTGGCTGGCTGGTCTGTCTGGCTGGTCTGTCTGGCTGGTCTGTCTAGCTGGTCTGTCTGTCTGGCTGGTCTGTCTGGCTGGTCTGTCTGGCTGATCTGGCTGGCTGGCTGGCTGGTCTGTCTGGTTGACTGACCTGTCAGGATCTATATAAATGCTTATTAGCATAGCTGTATATCATTGTAGCTGTAACCACCTGTGTAGCAACATGAATGAAAAATTGATGAAGGATATTATAAAGACTCGTGAGGCTATACGAAGAAAATATAAAGCTCTCAAGACTGGTAAAATTGAATCTGAAACTCAATTAGAGGAAACATTTAAACCTATAACCAACACGCTGAAAAAGCTCACAACAACAGCAGCATCAGTGAAACTTGAACCAAAAGAAGAAGAAGATGAAATTAAGCAAGAGGGCAATGAAGAAGCATACACACCACCACCACCACCACCACGTAAATACTTAAAGCTAGAGCCACCGAGTTATTCTGAGGATGATGATGATGATGATGATCAGTTTGTCACACCTACAAAAGAACCAAAATTAGAGTCTGCAGACCAGATACTAAACAAATATAAACAACTACTGGAAAATGATAGCACGAGAATTGATAAAACGTATGGAGCGTACTATAAGAACGATATGTGGAATATTGGTAATTCGAGATTAAAAGTTGATAAAGAATACTTTCTTGGCAAGCGGTACAAGATAACTGAAGGTCTAGCTGAATTAATTTTTATGAAAAAGCCTCGAGGCTACTCAAAAGAAGACTTCAATTATCAAAAAATTGTAAATGATACATGCGCCCACAGACGTGATTTTAAGGAAAACCAGCAAATAAAAGGAACAAATAGCATACTGGAACGGGAATAATGCAAATTCCAAAGAAAAATATCGATTACATATATTGGGATGACCCCAATGAGCTAGTTGATAGGCTCCGAATATTGATAGCATCGCAGCAAGCTGGAAATAATAGCCATAGTAATGAAATAGTGTCAATCATTGAGGAGTTGCGGGAAGCTGACATTATAGTATAAATATTCCCACCCACATAGAACTATTAACATTTCGGAAATGAGCGTTGACAAGTTTGGTCCATCTTTTAAACGGCAAAAATTTAGAGCAGTGGGTGATCGCGGTCCACCTGGAATTCCTGGAAAAGACGGTCCTGCTGGACCAAAAGGAAACGGTTTCAATTTAACATCAGATGGTGACTATGATCTTACCTTGAAAAAAATCAAAAACCTAGGTGATCCAAAAGAAAATGCTGACGCTGCAACCAAAAACTATGTCGACGAAGAAATACGGGAAAGCATTGACAAAGCAGTAGAGAATCTAACGATGTTCATTTATCGCGAAATTGCGAAGATCGAAAATTATATATTCTCACACATAATTAATAAGAAGGCTGAAAATGGCATCTCTGAGTAAGAGGCAAGTAGTAAATGAGCTTCACAAACCTGCTCGTCGAAATTTTTCTAGGCGGAGAGTTATCATTAAAGGTCTGGATGATTTGTGGCAGGCTGACTTGGTGGAAATGGAAGCATATAAACATGTGAACAAAGGATTCCGCTACTTACTGACTGTAATTGATGCATTTTCTAAATATGCCTGGGCTGTACCAATTAAAAGAAAAACTGGTCCAGAAGTCACAGAAGCGATGCAATTAATTTTTAAGGATGAACGCACACCTAACAATTTGCAAACGGATGATGGTAAGGAATTCTACAACTCTCACTTTCAAAAGCTAATGAGCAAGTATAAAATCAACCACTACTCAACATATACATCGCTTAAGGCATCAATAGTGGAAAAATTCAACCGAACTTTAAAGAGCATGATGTGGAAGGAATTTAGCATGAATGGATCCTACAAATGGATTTTTATGGTGAAAAAACTGCTATCACAATACAATGCAAAAAAACACCGAACAATCAAAATGAGCCCCGGTGATGTTAATAGGACAAATGAAAAGCTACTTCTTGCTACAGCCTATAATCACATCCAAATTGCCCCTTCACCTGCATATAAAATAGGAGACCGCGTCCGTATAAGCAAATATAAACATCTATTTGAAAAAGGCTACACACCAAACTGGACAACTGAAATCTTTAAAATCTCCAAGGTTCAACTGACTAATCCACCGACATATCAACTTGAGGACTACCAGGGCAACCCCATTAAAGGTGGATTCTATGAAAAGGAATTGCAGAAAGTTAAACATTCAGATCTCTACCTAGTTGAAAAAATATTGAAAAAGAGCGGTGATAAAGTTTATGTTAAATGGTTGGGGTTCTCACGAGAACATAATTCTTGGATAAATGCTAATGATGTATTATAAATTAAATAAAAAGACATTTTTTTATAACAAATTTGTTTTATTTTCAAATCTTATGCTATATATTTTTTCACGATGATGTTGGTTTAATATGGGCTCTAGGATTTTGCCTGTATTGATGACTCTCTGTTGAAATCTGCATCTATCAAGGGCACTTATATGCCATTGCCCCATACGGCTAGCTCTATAAGCGAAATCCCATACATACATGATGTGTACTTCAGGCGCTAGTGTAAATCGAACCCTTTTCAGCATTCTCTACAGCTGCTTTTGGTGATCCGGACATAAAAATTTACTAGGCGTTGAACTTCCCGTTTGTACCGCTCCACAAAACAGCATCCACATGTATCCGGTCCACAAGTTGTTTTATCGTTCGACCATGGGCAGTTCATATAATGTACTCCATGTATAGAAATAACTTTTCCAGCATTTTCATATTCTTGAACATATCTATAGAGTTGTTCTATTTTACCCTTATGCTTCTCCAACAGAATACTAGAATATTCTTCGAGAAATTTTGGTATGCTCATATTTACTTATCTTTTATCTGCTGATATCTTATGGATGAAGAAGTATCTTTACTCTCAGATGATGATGATGATGATGATGATTGCTTCGATTTAATTGATAGAGAATTCAGCTGATATTTTAATTCTTTTACTTTGCTTCCTTTATCACCCTTTTCCTCAAGCAATCTGGTAGAATCCTTATAACTGTTCATCAACGCAACCGGAAGAAAACTAACCTAACATTCCCCCTTCAAGGATTTATATACATAATAATTGAATCAAAGATCATTACAAAAGATCCCTCAAGAGCTTCTTTAATTCTTAGTTCAACTAGCTTCTCACAGCTGGAGAGCTTTAAGTCACATCCCCAAATCCCGTGCCAGCTCTGGGCCATATCCCATGACATTCATGCCCGTTCTGCGCCACCTTCAAATACCATGTCTGCTCTGGGCCATATCCCATGCCATTTCTGCACCACCTTCAAATCCCATGCCTGCTCTGGACCACCCCATCCAAGACACAAGCTTACATCCAGAGCTTTCAGTCACACCCCAAATCCCATGCCGGTTCTACACCACCTCCAAGACCAGAACTTTCACCCATCTCCAACCACCAACTGTAAGCCACCTTATCCAGGACTCACACCAAAAAATACCCCATACACCCACATCAAGAGCTTTCAAGCCACCTTATCCAAGACACAAACCTAAAACACCTCGTACACCTACATAAAGAGCTTTCACCCATCTCCACACACCAACTCTAAGCCACCTTATCCAAGACACAAACCTAAAACACCTCGTACACGTACATGAAGAGCTTTCAGACCCCCCCAAATCCTAGGCGGGTACGAAGCCACCTAGGAGGTGGCTTGGTACCCGCCTAGCTCTACTACTCAGAAAGCAAGCATCTAGTTTCCTCTCTTCCTCTTCCTCATCTTTTCTTTAGTTCTTTTTATTTCCTTTCTATTTTTCCCCCTATCTAACCCTCTTATCTATCCCCTATATTTTTCTTTTCACTTCTACATTATTTATTTAAGGCTAGTTTAAGTCATTTTTTTAAGATTTAAATATTTTTTCTTGCCGTTTGTTCTGTACTTTAAAAGATGTAGTTCTTGTGTACTGCCCCAATAAATGTATAATAAATAATAATAATAATGTTAGTAGAATGGAATCGGTTCAAAGGAAGTTCGTCCGGTTTGCACTCCGCCACCTCCCGTGAGATGACCCACTCGCTCTTCCGCCTTATGAGAACAGACTTAAATTGCCCAACTTAAGCTCCCTCCATAAGCGCCGTGAGGTCGCTGACGTTATATTCGTTCATCGACTGATGAATGACAAGGTAGACTCTGGTTTCTTAAGAAACCGCGCGTCATTTAGAGTGAATAACTACAACCTGAGAGGTGAACCTCTCTTGCACATTAATTGCCCTAACACCAATTATGGCATGTTCGAACCCGTTAATCGCATGCTTATAAATACTAACAACAATAGGAGTGTGTTTAGCTTGCTAACCAGTGAAGTTGTCCTTAAAAGGACCCTTCTCAATGTGGGTGGCGTGACTCTCTGCGTGCCTCACTCCCTTTTTAGTTTTGCATGCTTCTCTGTTTAATGTTTTTGATCTTTTATGTTTTTAATATTTTATGTTTGCATGTCTCAGCTGAGCCACGGCAGTGGTAAATATTTCTCAGCCCTGCTGGGAAGTGCGCCTTCTGTGTTAGAAGGGAAAGGGAATATATGTATATATATACATATATATATATTTATATGTATGTATGTGTATATACAAAATATATAACATCTACACGGTCCAGAGACGATTTGGCCATTACAACCACCAACAACGAACATCGATATAGAAAGAAAAACTCAAGGGAGAGTGGCATTAACATCAACCAATCAATTCTCATGGATCAGTGACATCAATCATGGCAACTCATTTCAAAGACTCCTGAGAATTGTGGCCTATGTTTAACGTTTTGTTCGAAGACCAACACAACAGTCAGAGAAGCAAAAGACTCGGCAGCTAACCGTCAGTGAATTAAACAAGGCGCACTGGCATTGGTTTGAGCCTATATATTTTTTGAACGGAGTCACTCAGGTTGCTGTGCTTTATACCAAATTAAAGAATACACATTTACCTAAAAGATGAGCCTAATTAGGCTACTTTATGATAATTACTTTAGGAGTTATTCAAATTTCAGTAAATTTAAAAAAAAAACCAAATTTTTTCCCTAATCACCCTGTATCTTAGTGGATAGTGGAGATAGCCGGGAATCCAGGAATCCAGGAATCACCCCTGAAAATATTAGCCGCGTACTCCAACAAAATATTTGTTAAATTTCTGATGACCTTTACAAGTCGGGAATGATAGAATATGAGTAGTCCGGTCAAATTAGACCAAAAAATAGGTATGAAGGTACATAAATTCGCACCTAGCTGAAAATTGGTAGGATTGTTCAAAACACCGTTATAAATGAAATCTAAAAAGTCCCCGTCGATCCGGCACCTGGAACCTGGATTTACTCGGGGTTTATCATAAAATAGTGTTTACAAAGTTTGTAGATTATGCGATGACCTACAACAAAGGATCTTATACATTTTCCCGTACGAATTGTCATTCATGAGATATCGCCGTTTTAAAGATTTACATAAAGCACTCATATCCCCTCACTGGCAACTTGTATGGCCGAATTGCCATTTACTTAAACTTTAATAACTTCTAGACCGATTATAGTAGAGCAACGTAATTAGGCTCATCTTTTAGGTAAAGAAGATATGTAGGTTCTAAGTATGCGCAAACTTCTGAAAAACGATAGTTTGCCCATACTATGAACCTACATATCTTTTAAACGGAGTCACTCAGGTTTCTGTTCCTTCTTTCAAATAAAAGAATACACATTTACCTAAAAGATGAGCCTAATTACGTTGCTCTACTAGCCAACAGTGTTTTTGTTGTATTTTTCTGAAGCTGTCAACGTTTTGACAGAAAATTTCTTATTACTACCTCTTATATAAAAACATTTATACATCAACCTGCTCTTCATCAACCATCTGCAAGGAATTTACGTAGCTTGACCGACACACTTGACGAAGTTATTCGGGGCCTAAAGGGTTTAGGTGCAGACGCTGAAAAGCGAGATGCCTGGTTAATTTATCTTGCAACCTTGAAGTTAGATAATGAAACAAGAGAGCATTGGTCACAAGAAATTGCTGCTCGGGATTTCCCAAGTTTTGATGATCTTATATCGTTCCTCAACAAAAGGTGTAACGCGCTTGAAGCTTGCGGTGTTGTTGTTAAACGACCGAATCAAACGGTAAAATCATTGTATGTTGCTACAACCTCTCAGCAAAACGTTTGTCCAAAGTGTGCATCAAACCATCCAATCTTCCGATGCGACACTTTCAAAGGTGAATCTCCAACCAAGCGCAAGGAATTTGTGGTTAGTAAAGCACTGTGTTTCAAACGCCTAGGTCCAAATCATTCTGTCCGAGTGTGCAACTCCAAAATGAAGTGCAATAAATGCAAAGGGCTGCATCATCCACTATTGCACGACAGTCAAAATCAACAATACCTAACAGCTTCAACTAAAGTATTTCATCCATCAAGTAACAATGTGCCTGATTCTTCAATCAACTCTGCTTCAATGAACTCTGCTTCAATCAACTCTGCTTCAATCAACTCTGTTTCAATCAACACCATGTCAACAGAAACTTCTTCGCTCCCTCATCTGAATACCTCTCCGAAAATATCCTTATTACCTACAGCCATGGTAAAGGTATTAAACAATCAGGGAAGATTCGTATGCTGCCGCATCTTGCTAGATTCTGGTTCGCAACTTTCTCTAATTTCTGAATCTTGCGCTCAGCGTTTGAATATCCCGAGACAAAATGCGCGAATAATGATTACCGGTGTGCAAGAAGTAGACGCAGGCATGACAAGGGGAAGAATTCCCCTGCAACTGTTTGCTAGATGGAAGGAGACCGACGGACTAAAACTTCAAGCGTACATTCTGAACAGATTAACTTCATTTATTTCCTCCACAAACGTACAACACCTTAAAAACAACTCCTTACGAGAAGTCCAGTTGGCGGATCCCAACTTTCACAAACCATCAGAAATTGACATAATAGCTGGGGCCTATTACGTCTTCCAAGTCCTGAAGGAGGGAAAATTGTACGACAAGTCCGGCGAGCTAATTGCACAAGAAACAATGTTTGGTTTGGTGGCAGTAGGAACAATCCCTCCCTCAGTTTCTCACGGCTATACATGCCATCTGCATGTGCTGGAAGACCTTGACAGGACCCTTAGAAAGTTTTGGGAAACGGAGGAGATTGAGGTGAGGTCCGAAAGGTTTAACTTAGAAGAAGAAACGTGCAAATCGTATCTTTACCATTCAAGGAAGACGTAGGAAATCTGGGCGATTCACTGGGTAATGAAATTAAACGGTTCCACAGTATGGAAAGGAAATTTTAGTCAGACCCAAATTTTAAGGAGCGATATATTCAATTTATGCGGGATTATGAAAGGCTCGGCCATATGGAGGTCATTCCAATAACCGAAGTACAAGGAGAACATTCCTCTATATTTTATCTCATCATGCAGTCTTCAAAAATTCACCAATCCCAAAGATCAGAGTTGTCTTTGACGGATCCTGCAAATCATCCTCTGGAATATCTTTGAACGACAGACTTATGGTAGGCCCTACAATTCAAAATGATCTTATTACAATTCTGTTGAGATTTTGCAAACATAAGATAGCATTCTGTGCAGACGTTGAAAAAATGTACAGACAGGTTTTAATTACTCCAAAACAAAGAGATTTCCAACGAATTATTTGGCGAGAAAATACCAATTTACCCGTGCAGCATTATCGATTAGCCACGGTAACTTATGGTACGGCATCCGCACCATTTTTAGCGACTAGGGCTTTGCATCAATCAGCGGAGGATTTTGAAAAGCAATATCCCGAAGCAGCATCAGTCATAAAAACGAGCTTTTATGTTGATGACCTCCTAAGCAGCTTAACCTTAACTGAAGCACTAGTGCTAAAAAGTAACATCAGGGACATTCTAGCGGCCAGAGGATTTAACTTAACAAAATGGCTATCCAATTCACCGGAATTCACACGTGATGACAAACTGACCGCATCAGACGAAGATCTCATTAACATAGACGAAAATTCTTTCACCTCCAAGGTACTCGGAATTCAATGGAATTCGAGACTTGATGTTTTTATGTTTAAAGTCACCTTGTCTGACAAACCAGATAACACCAAGAGAAAAGTGCTCTCAGAGTCTTCAAAAATCTTTGACCCATTAGGTTGGCTATCACCAGTCACAATCTCAATAAAGATACTACTGCAAGGGTTATGGCTCTGCAAATACGATTGGGATGATCAATTGCCAAATAACATTGTCCAGAAGTGGAAAATCATTAAGGATCAACTTCACCTGATAACCAAGATTCAAATCCCGCGCTGCACCCTGCTGTACAAAGAACGCATCCAACTACATGGTTTCTGTGACGCATCAGAATTGAGCTACGCAGCAGTTGTCTATTGCAGAACTGTAAACATCAAAGGAATGGTATCAGTGCGTTTAATAGCGAAAGTTGCACCCCTGAAGCAAGTATCCTTTCCTCGGCTAGAACTGTGTGGTGCGGTATTGCTCCCTCAACTAATGAAAAATGTGTTGCATTCTCTACAACTGAAATCTTCGCATGGACGGATTCAACTGTGGTATTAGCATGGTTATCAGATGTCCCGAGAAAATGGAAAACGTACGTGGCCAACAGAACTTCAGAAATGTTGAATTTGATACCTCGGACCCAATGGAACCATGTACCCTCAAAGCAAAACCCAGCGGATCCAGCTTCAAGAGGTATTTTGCCTGCTGAAGTGATTGACCTACACATATGGTGGATGGGACCAAAATGGTTGCCACAGGAACCCATTAATTATCCGTCTCAAGAACCCTCGACAACGCAATCTAACGCCAGTAATGAACTACGAAAGTCACCCTTAAGTATAAGTCTCCACCAACACATTGATACAGATTTCACTGAATTATTCACAAAGGTTTCATCATATTCAAAAACTTTAAGAATTATAGCATATTGCCTACGGTTCATAAAAGGCGTCAGGCGCCAGGGAAATAATATGAAATCACACGCAATAACGTCGTCTGAAATTAACCAGGCAGAACTAGTGTGCATAAAGAGAGTTCAACAAACCTGTTTTCCCAGCAAAGTCAGAGATCTGAAGGAAAACCATTGCATATCCTCAAGAAGCATTCTAGCAGCGTTGTGTCCTTTCCTTGACACCAACGAAGTCGTCCGAGTCGGTGGAAGACTACAAAATTCCAAATACAATTTTAATACCAAGCATCCAGTCATACTACCGAATCATCATCCTATTAGCTAAGCTTTAGTCTGCGAACTCACCGCGATTATAAGGCAGAAATTTTGGCTTCTTGGTGCTCGAAGCATAGTGAAACGGGTCAATCTCCAATGCATCACCTGCTTTCGCCAACGAGCTACAAGAAGCTCTCAGCTAATGGCTAATTTACCAGACGCAAGAATGAAGATGACTCGTCCCTTCTACAATGTTGGAATCGATTATGGAGGCCCTATTAAACTCTGTGCAAGGATAGGGAGAGGCGTGCGACCAGTAAAGGGTTACTTTGCTGGCTTCATCTGCTTAACAACACGAGCAATTCACCTAGAAGCTGTGACAAATGTAACGGCTGAAGCATTTGTCGCCACTCTTCGACGATTTGTAGTTCGCCGCGGTATCCCAGCTAACATATTTTGTGACAATGCTACTAATTTTGTTTGTGGAAAGAGATTAATAGCCGATATGCATCATCTCGCTTTGTCTGTTTATTAAAATGAACTAATCTCTAGCTTTCTGTCGCAGAACAGAATAGCATGGAATTTCATTCCACCAGCAGCTCCCCATTTTGGTGGCATCTGGGAGGCTGCAGTGAAATCAACCAAATGGCACCTGCGCAGAGTTGTCGGGGACAGCATCATGTCCTTTGAAGAATTTGCAACGCTTCTAACCCAAATCGAAATCGAAAACGAAAATCTAGCCAAACAGGCCCTTGAATGGAATCCGCAAGGATCCCGTCGAGTAGGACGACCTAGAACAACGTGGAGGAGAACCCTACTAGCAGAAGCCGCAACAACTGGGAGATCCTGGTCGGAGCTGAGAGCTGTCGCGCAAAACAGAGTCCGCTGGAGGGCAACTGTTTCCGCCCTATGTCCCATGAGGGATTAAAGGAGCGCAATGATGATGATGATGCTAACCCAAATCGAGGCAATTTTGAATTCCCGTCCTTGTGGGCCATTAACAGCAGATCCAGACGACTTCGAAGCATTGACCCCATCACACTTCCTAGTAGGAGAACCGCTAACACTTCTACCTGAAGGAGACGTCTCAGAGATGAAGATATCACGTTTAGGCAGGTGGCAACATATCCAGTGCATGGTGCAGGGGTTTTGGAAGCGTTGGAGGAATGAATATTTGACTTCATTGCAGCCCAGACCGAAGTGGAGAAGGGAACAAAACTCACCGAAACAAGGAGAACTTGTCCTGATTGGGGAAGATAACGTACCACCAACTCGACGACGAGGACGACCTAGTTCGCGTGGTTACCATAAAAACCAGTCAAGGTACTTACAAAAGATCGATAAACAAGATCTACAGGTTGCCAATCAGTCAAGCAGACGCTTGACGGCCGGGAGTATGTTCGCACTCAATCTGGCTACCCTGACACCAACTGGACCAACCGTTATCATGGCAGTGATAACAGGGATAACAGCTTCAACGAGCGAAAGGCACTTGCATATTGGCAGTCAATGGAGAACAACGTCTTTTTTTGTGGAACGAGTTTTTAACATATATGGCCGATTCTCCAGAACCTTTAACCTGCTTGTCGCTTCGAAATTTTTATGACTAACAATTTTTATAAGAAGATTAAAAATAAAAGAAGCTATCAATAATGTTAAGAAACTATTAATGAACAATAAGATATAAGTACGAAGTCATTTAAAACGATATATTGCAATAAAATTTGAAAAAATGTTCCGTTACCTGTCACTTTTCGGCCTGTCTTTAGCGCTAATCTGAATGAAAAACTATTTATATTTGTGATAGGAAGCGTTGAAACAAATAGTGAAAAGTGAAAAGTTGTAGTTTAACTCTTAAGGAAAAATGCAGTTGTGTTCGGTGCAGTGTCAAATCGCTATATTTTCCAAAAAACAACTCTGAAGTTTGTCCCTAGGTTTTGATGTCAAAGTTGTAACCCGCATGGTAAGTCGAAGTACTCCGAATTGTCTCATTTTATCATAATTTTTTTTAAATGCACTTATTGTTCAGACACTAACGAACATGTGCATACATTTTGTGACAAAAATAAGTTGAAATCGGTTGATTTTTGGGCAAAACTGGGTAACATGAACGTAGGTTACATTTAAATGTCAAAGTTGTAACTGCAATTAATTTGCTCATATTACATTAAATTCATCCCCGTAAAATTTCTTATGACGTATTGTAACTAATTAAATCATATGCAACGTTTCCTTCACTTAAATTGTTTCATGAATCTTAAAAAAAAGTAATTTAAGCGAATGTCAAAATTGTAACCATGTCAAATTTGATGTCAAAACTGTAACCATGTCAATACAACCATGTCATAAAAAAAATGCGCATTGAATTTTTTAATGTTCTACATCAGAAAACATTTATTTATGAAATAAGAAACACAAAAAATATCATGGCACGGTTGTGCTATCAATTTGAAATTTAATTTTTCCAATTAGCTCAGGTTAAAGGTTCTGGAGAATCGCCCATATATGTATAATAAAGTGCAACTAGTTAATAAAATGAATTAAACCAATTGTAACCAAAATAAAGTTTCTGTGTTAAAGTGCCACTATTGAATTGACTGAATTAAAGCGATTGTTAACATAATAAATTTTCTGTTTTTGTACATTATCAATCTACAGTCCACCATCTTAACACACCGTTTAGAAATAAAACACTAGAGTCCTCGCGCAGCTCTTAGCCAGCTCACTCGGTACTTCAATTTAACAAGACCTGCATCAACACAAATATTCTTCGCCTGCGATGAAGGAAGCCCAGTACAAAAGTTATAAGAGCTTTGAAAAGTTTTCATTTCAGAAAAAGACAGCTGTTGAATTTTGTAGAACATTTTGTGGTCAGACGAGGTAGCCTTGTCCTTGGACGGTACATAAAAGTGTACCGTTCAATTTCAGGGGAAAAATTAAAATAATCCAAAAACGATATTTAATAAAATTGGATCTATATTGATACTTCCTGAGAGCGTTACACCCAATGTGTACTTGGAGGTTTTAAACGGTTTTTGTAAGAGGGGTTTTCATTGCTGGTTATAATCTAATAGGTCCAGGTTTCGTCCTTCAGTGGAATAATAAACCAATTCATACTAGCATTTCTTAAATGGAGCTAAACAAGAAGCTATAGGCTAGCCCCGCATAGTCAAATCGACGTCGAAACACGCAGAAAATTAATTGTCTCTGTTTCAAGACGACTGCAATTGGTCATTGTGGCGAGGGGGGAGGGGGTCGTACATTGCATTAAAAGACCACAAGGTGTTTACGAAGTGAAACAATGTAACTAATAATTTGAATGTCATTTATAATTGATTTTCTATAATTTTTGTTATGCACATTACTTAAAAAAAATTACATGAGAGTGAATCAATTTCATTCATGTAACGCTCTCACACATGAAAAATCGTCAGAACTTTCGTATAACGATGGGAAAAGGGGCGAACGGGGTACAAGAGACGATTACACTCGGGGCTGTGTGTGCAACAGTTAAAATACACTCTGCCTTACTGCATAGATTTTCTGGCATGTTAGCTACGTTGTCGCCCGGACTTTGCTGTATCTCATTATAGGAATACAAATTCACCATTCTGTAGAGGTGAATTATTTCAGATTTTTCTTGTGGTTTGGTCACTAGCCGGGCTTATGCCGCGGACACTTTGGAGTTGACTGACATGTTGGAAGCGGCATATACGAGAAGAATTTTCGCCGATGGTTTGGGTGCTTAGAATACCAAAAGGGAGTGGTGAATTAAATGTGTGAGGTGCTGTTGTTTAAAATTGACCCCCACTTCCCCTTTGGTGAGATGTGCTGGACCTTTCCCCTTTTTAAATTACTTTTTTTTTTAACTTGCACAAATCGACGAATCGTTTATGTCAAAACATTAAACTGTTGTGAAAATCGTTCCTGATATGTTTTTTGGGTCGCTGATTACGAAAATCGGGGTCCCACAGTCTTAAAATATGCATGTCTCCTTTAAATATGCTTAAAAATTCCCCTTTTTAAGTGTTTTCGCGATAATTTTAATTATAATCAAAAACAATCTAATAAAATACATTTTTTGCAACATTTATATTCAAAAGTGGTTGATTTATAACAAAGCAAATTTTATGATAAGGGATAATAGTAAAGGGCTGAAACTATCCCTACATCGACTGAAAATATAAAGGTTTGTAAAAAATGTTTTTTCAACTTTATGCTTCGAATTCGGTTTAATCAGCCAAAATAAATTATTTTCAACTACGCATAGAAAGAAGAATTTGAAAAAAGGTTGATTGCATATCTTTTTGCTCCCTTTAAAAATAATTGGCTCCCTAAAAGATTGTATGGGACGAAGTAATCAGTTAATTGGCTAGGTGGCCATAAAGGGTGCCAATACCATACTCAAGTAGACTGGCTCCCGTTCGTGAAGGTAAAGCGGCTCGCGTAGGTAAAACTTCATTGTATGTGGTTGGCGGACTGCTTGGTGAAACAATACCTGGGTTTGGAATAGTCTATGCTGATGCGGATGCAATTATTAATGATCATAAATGTAGCGGTTGCGGAGCATGCATAGAGCTGGTGACATATCCAAGCGTACATGCGTTCAATTCGTTGATAAATAATATAGAAGTGTGTGTATTCAAATGCGACCTGACGGAATGTTCCATGAATGAAATGCATGCCACGCAAAGGTCGGGCTACTTTTAACTTTTCCTGTAATACCGCATTCGAAATAGCACAAACAAGTATGCACAACAAACACATGCACCTTGCATGCACTCGTTACTTAGATTTTCGGGCTATGTGTGAAAGCCGGGACGGAAAAAACCATGCAATTTTATGAACCTCTGAATGCAATGCATGCACGCTTGCATATGTCACCAGCTTACTTCCATGAGACGAATGTTGTAGTATCCATGCCGTAGTTTCCATGCCTGTGGCAGGAGCGTGCATACCCGTGTAGGATGCGAACTTATATGCTATACGTACTAGGTGCACATTATTTTTACTCGGTTACTTTTAGGTTTTAATGTAAATTGGAATTCATAAATATTGATATTTTCAAATAGAATTTGTATCAAGTCCGTCAGTAGATTCGTCACTATTCTTCTTGAATCTGTCGTTGGCCTGAATTTTCTCAAGCGTACTATAGATCCGACAGACTTTCCACTATATCTATTGCATATTACTAGCCGTTAGGCACAAACGTTTTACTTCTAAAGTGTGGTCTTAAGCACACTCATATTTTTTTTTTTTTTGTAAATTCTTCTGGTATTTTTTTTCCTGTGTTATTTCGCCTATTGTGCTACAACGCCTATACCTCATATTTGTAGGCCAGACCGCTTGAACAAGTTCAACAGTCTGCCTAGTGGCTTATCGCTTACACTTGAGTGATATTTTTTTTAATGAAAACTAGACGGGTTGATGTTCACTTCTTCATTCTTAACACTAGACTGGCTTCACCGTGATAGCTGTTGGCACCGATCTTGTATGTAAATTAGCACATTATCTCATATCTCCCCCTTTTAATTGACATATTACCATGTAATAATATTAACAATTACGATTTCATAAATTTGCAGTAGTTTACAAACCAAATTCAAAACTAGTCGGTCCACACGATTAACTTCCCAGTATGATGAACGAAGATGGAATAAACTGACTTCTGACAAAATAGTTATACGTTTAGCACTAGTGGAAAATTGGATAGTATCAGAACTAATGACCAAGCAATCCCGAGAGAATCTCTAGACAGCTGCTTAGGCACAAGTAGCCAGAAACGGGTGTGCAACATAGAGCGCGTGTCACCATCGCTGCTGTCTGTTGCTGGACCTCGACTAAAAGTTGCCATGCTCTAGCCAGCTGAATGGCTGCAATATTTAAATATTTTGCTTGGATTAATCGCTTTCGGCGACATGGAATACGTTTCAGCGTTTTGCCTATTCGACTGGGCATCTGTATTTTACTTACATATCTGAGGTAGTATCCCAGTAGGGAAAATCGCAAGTATTTACTGTGGGAAGTCGATTTGGAGCTACTTCTTTATTTAGGGTTTTCTGTAATGACATAAGTAAATGCAGAGGAGAATGGATTTGACCAAGCGTTTGATGTCGCCCAAAAAGCGTGTTGAAAAACTTCGTAGCCGGTCGTTTTCTTTGTTAATAATCTCAGTTATCTCAGCCATTAAGTTTTATATCTTTAATGTATAAACATATATTTGAATTTATGTTTATGATATAATATAAATCGCTTAATTTCCTCAACCTCAAGCTACCCCACCTCTTCACGCCTACCCCAACTAAATTACATTACAAAAATTTACAGTATAATAACTTTGTATTATGAGTTGTATGTAGTATAAGTGCGTTATGAGAATGTAGTATAAGTACTTCCAAAACACATTCTATGGAAGGGAAAAAAGAAGTACTTCCCAGCCTAGGCCATCGCCGTGTTAATGCAATGCCTTTTTTGTACTGGGTGGAAGTACTGAACTGGTTCTGTAGAAGTAGTTTTTCCAGTACTTCCATTCCCTACTGGTATGTTATATTATTTTCTATGTATTATATATTATCTATTACGTACTATAACAAAATTCAAATTGAATCCAGTAGATTCCCATAAAAATTTAGATCCGTGATTTTGGCTGAATATAGAATATAGATTTTTTTGCATATTTGCACAATGTTTAAAATAGCAAAAATTTCTGTTTCGTGACTATTGCATCAACCCGACGATAAGTACTGTGTACTATGTACTACATATTTCCTATGAACTATGTACTATGTATTTATTACTATATATTATCTACTATTTTTACTAAAAACTACATTATCCCAGTCATCCATCGTCCGATCTTTGTGTGATAAGTTTAAGACAAATAGTTTAATTTTCAAAACATTGCAACACATTTTGGAGTGAGTGCGCATATAAGTAACAATTAAATAAACTTTAACAGAATATTCATAAATAAAATATATTAATCCTTATCGTCCTGCATTAAGATTGATTTGGAAATTTAGACTAGTGTGATACACTCATTCCCATAATACATTTTCATATTTCTCAAATCACATTTTTTCACCTTTGGTAAATTTTTTAACGGGTCACACACGAGAGTTTTTTTTTATATAAATCATGCAGACTGAACGTTGCAATTTCCCCGATCAAGTAAAAACGTAAATAGGTCACAGGTGCATCAAATTCTTGAGGCCCGGTGCGTACGAATTGCTGACCCAAGGTAATTTACCTAAGGTGGGGATAATGATAATTATAGTTAGAGTAGAACAGATGTATAAGATAATTTTATATAAATAGAGCATTTTAATTAAATAAAATTCAGTCGTTATAAAACTGACGTTTGAGTGGGAAGCCAAAAACTTCCCTAAGCCCGGGAGTCAAGCTCTTCAATAGCTGCTCCACTTACTAATCGGAGTTAACGCTTCTACAGCTGCTCCATAGGAGTTAATGCCTTCGGGCTGCTCCAGGTATTTAAAGGAATATCACATGGCGACCGTGACAAATAAATCATTCAACCAACCAAGTGATTCTACCAGCCAAAAAGACATTGTTGGAAAAGGAAAAAGAATATATACCGGGACCAAGAAAGAAAACATTATTAAAAAAAATAAATAAATAAATAAATAAATAAATAAAATAACAAATAAAAATATTAAATAAAAAGAAAAAAATAAAAATAAAACAATTAATATTAAATAAAAAAATAAAAATAATATAAGGAATAATATAATAATGTACAATTAATAATTTTTTTTTTTAAATAATTAAACAATAAAAATAATTTTTACTATTTCATCAATAATGGGAAAAACACACTCCAAAAGCAATGATAATAACGGCGAAGTTAATAATAATATTGTAATCGAAGATACAATTGGGACCCACAGGATAGCATGCGATCGCAGCGGATTTTTTTGGAACTAAAAACATGGCGGCCAGTAATACACATCAGCTGTCATAACTATTGTAAAAAACGTGTTGACATTTTTGTTTGTTTCACTTTTTATTAGATTAAAACATTTTTCAATAAGTGAATATTTTAAATCGACCTGGGACAATGTCCGGAGAAGAAAAATCAGTGAAAAAAAGTAATCGCAAGGTCTGTTTTGTGACTGATTGCACGAGTTCATTGTCAAAAAACTCTGAGCTATTTCCCAAAGAAAAAGAGCAGTTACGTTGAGATTGAAAATCTTTTCGGTGAAAAAGAAAAGGTCGATCGTTACGTTGTGTGGTGCAAAAAACTTGGTGTAAATAGTGGCAGCAACCTGGATGGGTACGTTGTTTGTTCCAGGCACTTCAAAAAAGAGAGTTTTACACACCCGTCAGGTTTGTTTTTCAAACGAGTCATTTCTAAACAAAAATTATTTCACTAGCATTTATCCTAAACTTTTTTTATTAAATGGAAAATGTTTTTTGTTGTTTATATAGTCAATTATGAAGGAATGAAAAAAATCCTGCGAAAAGATGCAATTCCTACTGAAAATCTTGGAAACCTTCAAACTAACGTTGCAGAAAAATCGGAGCAATGCAAAAGCAAAAGACAATTCAGATTGGTTTGTATTTTTTATTCCAAAAACTTTTAATTATGAATGATACGTCAAATATTAAGATTTTCATATTTTTATTTATAGAAAAACCGACGAGCTAAGAAAGATGACAAAATGGTAAAAGTTTCAAATGATGAGGTACGGCTTTAAGATTCGATTCGGAGCAACCGGGATGATCTTGACGCTATAGAATAAATGTGACACGTCAAATAACTTTATTAATTAACACTTTAAATTGGTTGTTAATTGATATTATGACTCTTCGACAGTTAATTAACTGGTACAGATGAAAACTTCGAGGACTTACTCGAGGAAGAACATCCAGTTTCTGTCGAGCAGGGCATAGATGAAGTGAACCAAAAAATTGCCGAATTGCCGAATGGCTTATGGTGGACGAGCATCCGACAAAGCCATTTTTGAACAGAGCAATGTAATTAATCAGTTGCGCAGCAACAAAGATGCTGTAATGGTTGATAAGGGGTTTCACATCTCAGACATTTGTACAGAACATCGCGTGGAACTTATAAGACCGCCTTTTTTACATGATAAGTTTTCCGAAGAAGAAGCCTTCCGAAATAGAAAAATCGCAGCAGCGAGAGTACATGTAGAAAGAATGAATCAACGCATTCGACTATTTTCCGTTTTAAACAATACATTAGACTGGAATTTGATACCCCATATCAACGATATTTTTATTATTTGTTGCGGTTTTGCCAATCTTGGGACACCAATCCTGGAAGATGACAAGTTCATGTAAACAAACCATTTAAATATTAAAAACTGAACTTTGAAATACATTTGCAATAAAAGTTAGACTTTTTTATTTTTTACTAATACACCTTTTTTATTTAACGTACATTTTATAAACTAATTATAATTGCACCGCTGACTTAGTTTTTATGAGGTTCTACTTCTCGATCTACTTTTTATATTTACATACAATATGAATCATTCGTTCGAAGTAATTAGTTTTTACTTTTGCCAACAACTTGCGAGTATATTCCTTGTCAAATATCACAATTATAACATGAAAAGTGTTTGATTTACTTGAGTACAAAACATTTTTTTGCATTGAAAAACAAAAAAACCGACTTGTTTACGATCTGTCACATCAAAGATGTGTATTACTGGCCGCCATGACAGTCGCGCCGACAACGCCACCAACGGATCCTGTGGGTCCCAATCGCTATCCAAAACCAAGAAACTACAATTATTTTAGTAATACTGGTTGCATATTTCCTATGAACTATGTACTATGTATTTATTACTATACATTATCTACTATATATTATCTACTATTTTTACTAAAAACTACATTATCCCAGTCATCCATCGTCCGATCTTTGTGTGATAAGTTTAAGGCAAATAGTTTAATTTTCAAAACATTGCAACACATTTTGGAGTGAGTGCGCATATAAGTAACAATTAAATAAACTTTAACAGAATATTCATAAATAAAATATATTAATCCTTATCGTCCTGCATTAAGATTGATTTGGAAATTTAGACTAGTGTGATACACTCATTCCCATAATACATTTTCATATTTCTCAAATCACATTTTTTCACCTTTGGTAAATTTTTTAACGGGTCACACACGAGAGTTTTTTTTTATATAAATCATGCAGACTGAACGTTGCAATTTCCCCGATCAAGTAAAAACGTAAATAGGTCACACGGGTGCATCAAATTCTTGAGGCCCGGTGCGTACGAATTGCTGACCCAAGGTAATTTACCTAAGGTGGGGATAATGATAATTATAGTTAGAGTAGAACAGATGTATAAGATAATTTTATATAAATAGAGCATTTTAATTAAATAAAATTCAGTCGTTATAAAACTGACGTTTGAGTGGGAAGCCAAAAACTTCCCTAAGCCCGGGAGTCAAGCTCTTCAATAGCTGCTCCACTTACTAATCGGAGTTAACGCTTCTACAGCTGCTCCATAGGAGTTAATGCCTTCGGGCTGCTCCAGGTATTTAAAGGAATATCACATGGCGACCGTGACAAATAAATCATTCAACCAACCAAGTGATTCTACCAGCCAAAAAGACATTGTTGGAAAAGGAAAAAGAATTTATACCGGGACCAAGAAAGAAAACATTATTAAAAAAAATAAATAAATAAATAAATAAATAAATAAAATAACAAATAAAAATATTAAATAAAAAATAAAATAAAAATAAAACAATTAATATTAAATAAAAAAATAAAAATAATAATAATATAAGGAATAATATAATAATGTACAATTAATAATTTTTTTTTTAAATAATTAAACAATAAAAATAATTTTTACTATTTCATCAATAATGGGAAAAACACACTCCAAAAGCAATGATAATAACGGCGAAGTTAATAATAATATTGTAATCGAAGATACAATCGCTATCCAAAACCAAGAAACTACAATTATTTTAGTAATACTGGTTGCAATCAAGATTATCGAACTGGCATACAACCTTTATAAGGATCATCGAAGAGGTTTAAGAAAGAAGTACCTTAGTACACCTGCACAATTAAATGTCTGACTAAATGGACACACTTACCGTGATTACAGCAGAACTTGAGAGTATCCTTTCAAATTTCAATAAAAGTATAAACCGTCCATATACACAGAAAACCCTACAACAGAAGGAAGCTGTAGTTAATAACCTATTTAGCCAAGCTAAAGTACTTGCTGGAGAAAAAACAGACGTGGAAACTGCACTTATTCGAATATTCGTTGAAGTATGAGGATGGTTCTTACGGAGAGAAAAATTAAAAAAATTGCCTGAAAAAACAAAAAAAAAAACACTCCTCTATATTCCCATACAAAAGATTCGTAATAATACTTAAAAGTCAATTTGTACTTTATAGCCTTATGACACTGGCTTCATCGTAGGCTGAAAATACTGCCTTGGCTAGGCTGAAAACTGAAAGAAAAAATTCAAATGAGAATTTCCCATATGTAAGAGTGAGAGGAATATACTCAAACTTTTGTTGGCTGAATTTTAAGTGTTATAAAAAGTCTAGAAAACTGTTATAAAAAGCATAGGAAAAGAATGAAATTCATGTTCTTTTTTCTATGCTTTTTATAACAGTTTTTTTTTTTTTTTTTTTTTTTTTATGTGACACACTAGAGACTTAGGGAAGGCCCCTTTGTACTGTCGACCATGTATTTGAAATGTCGAACAGCAGCTCTAGTCGGAAGATAGAGAGAGAAGTGAAGGAAAGAACTGTCACAACCTAGCTGCGGTATTTTTTTTTTATTTCACCTACTCCCAACCATTTTGCGACTCTGACATCGAGGCATCGAGAACAACTCGCTGGAGTGTTATGCCTCCTGAAACGAGTTGAATCTCATCAACCAACCGATGACATGCGCTTGGTGGAGCGGGGAAGAACTAGTGAAGGCTATGACAGAAGGAATCAGGAATGCAAAGAGGGAAGAAGAAAGAAGGAAAGTTATGTAGGTGGGAAATTGGGAAAGGCTAGGACCGTGGCACCGCCGGGAATCGAACCCGGGGCCTCTGGGATAGTAGTCAGGCGCCTTACCCCTAGACTACCGAGGCCCCCAGTTTGCTACATCTCTAGACTTTTTATAACAGTGAGTGAGAATCAAAATAAATTGAAGTAATAAATTGAAATATGTAATTATAATTGAGGTGGCAGCAAATATAATTGAGGTGAGAATAAGGAAGGAAGGGTAAATTTTTATAATTGGGGCTCCGGAGTAAAATCGCTCGTTTTTGTATTGAAAGTAATAAACAAAAAATTTCACTTGAAGAAATAAACAGAGCCCTAAAAAATCTCCATGTATGGAAGGATTTAATAGTCGGGAAACCCAACGGTGTGAAATAAGGCCTCAGGTCAAACGATTTTTTAATGAGGAAGTAGCAAATTGAACGGAAGAGAACAAAGAATTTTAATTTACCTAATGTTGACCATGTTTAATATTAAATACAATAAATTTCAATTAATTTAATTTTAATCATAATAAATTTTAATATTTCAAATATTTCCAACGGATTTCTTTTCCCCTCACAACTATCTGTTATAATAATCAGGTAATCGTTCTTACTCTCACATGCTATCTCTGTCCCACAATATAACAGATTTCGTCATTTTCCGCCTAGCCAAGGCAGCATTTTCAGCGTACGATAAAGCCAGTGTCATAAGGCTATTAATAGCATACCATAAGATTTAAATGTTAGTGGAGGGGTTCCGTCGCTTAGCAACACATGTAGGTCTGAGAATAGGTCGTAGGCTATTTTTTATACCTTTAACCAAAAAAACAGCTGCAAAATCCAAAAAAATGGTAATTTTAGGAATTTTCACTTCATTTTAGTTTCAATAGCTTCATGGCCTACCTATTGTTTGACAAATGTAAAATTGTCATTAAATTGAATCTTTACATTTAATGAAAATTTCAAATTTACGCAGCTGTCAAACAGTAGGTAGGCCATGACGCTATTGAAACTAAAATGATCCATGGCGGCCGTCTCAAGAGGGCGGTGTACCACTTTCTTCACAACCACCTCGACATGGGTATCAAATGAAAGGGTATGATAAGTAGAATACAATAAGCAATGTAGTATACAAAATATATCTTTAGATCCATGGCGGCCGTCTCAAGAGGCCGGATTACCACTTTCTTCACAACCACCTCAACATGGGTATCAAATGAAAGGGTATGTTAAGTGCAATACAATAAGCAATGTAGTATACAAAATATATCTTTAGATCCATGGCGGCCGTCTCAAGAGGGCGGGGTACCACTTTCTTCACAACCACCTCGACATGGGTATCAAATGAAAGGGTATGATAAGTAGAATACAATAAGCAATGTAGTATACAAAATATATCTTTAGATCCATGGCGGCCGTCTCAAGAGGCCGGATTACCACTTTCTTCACAACCACCTTAACATGGGTATCAAATGAAAGGGTATGTTAAGTAGAAGACAATAAGCAATGTAGTATACAAAATATATCTTTAGATCCATGGCGGCCGTCTCAAGAGGGCGGGGTACCACTTTCTTCACAACCACCTCGACATGGGTATCAAATGAAAGGGTATGATAAGTAGAATACAATAAGCAATGTAGTATACAAAATATATCTTTAGATCCATGGCGGCCGTCTCAAGAGGCCGGATTACCACTTTCTTCACAACCACCTCAACATGGGTATCAAATGAAAGGGTATGTTAAGTACAATACAATAAGCAATGTAGTATACAAAATATATCTTTAGATCCATGGCGGCCGTCTCAAGAGGACGGGGTACCACTTTCTTCACAACCACCTCGACATGGGTATCAAATGAAAGGGTATGATAAGTTGAATACAATAAGCAATGTAGTATACAAAATATATCTTTAGATCCATGGCGGCCGTCTCAAGAGGCCGAATTACCACTTTCTTCACAACCACCTCGACATGGGTATCAAATGAAAGGGTATGATAAGTAGAATACAATAAGCAATGTAGTATGAAGTGGGAGGAGCGACTCCTGAATGCGCTTTTAGAGTATAACGAAATTCCTCTCAACTTCATAAAAATTTGTAGTTAGGATAAATAAATTATGTTTTTATTTAATTTATTCTTTTATTACGATTTTCCCGGATTCTCTTATTTTTTTTAAACATTTATTTAAGTTTTAAATTTAACGACTTTATTTTAAAACGGCGGTTAAATTATATAACCGAAAGTTTTTTTTATTTCATCAATGAAAACTTATACTACGACAATTAATGTATACTGACAACGAACACAATATAATAAGACTATTCAGTTAGACTATTAACGTAAAACTAATACATTTCTATTTTTTATTTTTCATGTCAATGAATCAGTGTATCTATGTTTGAATACATTTAATACTTGTACAGTGTAAGCGTACGTGATTGTGATTTCCCTAGAGTGTATTTCCAAAGTAGTAGTGAAAATGACGTAACGCACACTGTACTCCAAAATTGTAAGTACACGTATTTAAATTAGAAAATTAAACTCGCAATAAGATAACAACAAAATTAATGCGTAGCGACCGCTACATAACTCCCCCTTCAGCGTTAGCGTCTATAAAAAAAAAATATTAAAATCATGATTGAAAATTTACTTTACAATCGAAACCGAACTCTTTTCTTCGAACTACGTGTTACCGGCTTATTACTGTCTTCGTTTCTTTCTATGTGTGCCGGTTTTAGTCTATCAATAGATACTTTTACTACCTTTCCGTTAACATCTATCGAAAAATTTTTTTCTCTCCTTTTGATCACTCTATACGGTCCTTCATATGGATTTTGCAATGAACTTCTCATCCTATCCGTCCTCAGGAAAACAAATTCGCAGTCCCTTAATCCCTTTGGCACAAAGAAATCTTTCTTTTGTTCACGAGAGTCCGTTGGAACAATATTTCTCATATGGTTTCTTAGCATTGCCACAAAATCTGTTGGGTCTGATACAATCTCTGTGTCTCTTATGAAGAACTCTCCTGGGATTCTTAGCGCTTGACCGTATACTAACTCTGCTGGACTACACTTTAGATCTTCTTTTATTGTAGTTCGCATACCCAGCAAAATAGCTGGTAAATGCAGTAACCAGTTCGGGTTATTCATCTTGGCTCTCAATGATTCTTTAAGTTGTCTATGAAGCCTCTCTACCATTCCATTCGCTTGCGGATGATATGCCGTTGTTCTGATCCTATGTGTACCCAAAAGCTTCGAGAATTCCTCAAACATTTTTCCTTCAAACTGCCCTCCTTGGTCAGTGGTAACCGTCAATGGAATTCCGAATCTTGGAAAATACTGTTCGTACAATGTTCTAACTACCATCTGTGCAGTGATATTTTTAAGAGGATAGACTTCGGGCCACCTGGTGAAACGGTCCACGATCGTTAATAAATACGTGAATCCTTCTGCTGGCTGGAATGGTCCAACTATGTCTATATGAATGTGTTCGAACCTTCCTGTTGGCGCCTTAAATTTTTCGACTGGGGATTTAGTATGTCTATAAATCTTGGCTTTCTGGCATTCTATGCATGTTTTCGCCCATAAATTAATTTCGCTGTTCATCCTAGGCCAAAAATATTTTCCTGTTATCAGCCCTCTTGTACTTCGAATACCTGGGTGTGCTAAATTATGTACAATGTTAAAAACTTCTCTTCGTAGAGTTTTTGGAATGAACGGTCTGTCTCTACCCGTTGAACATTCTAGCCAAATTTTATTACTTGTTGCAGGTACATCTTTTTCTATTAATATTATTCTTGAATTTCTACCAGAATCTTCCATTAAATACTTTAATTCTAAATCATCTTTCTGTTCTTCTGCAATAATTTCTAAATCTATTTTCTTTTCTTTAATCGCGTCACAATCCTTACTATCTGTCTCTACTCGGGATAATGTATCCGCTACTACGTTAGCTTTTCCTTTGATATATCTAATATCCGACGTAAATTGCGTAATGTAATCCAACTGTCTCGCCTGTCTTGGACTTCTTTCAGCTTTTGTCCATATTGCCGAAGTTAGCGGCTTGTGGTCTGTGAAAATTGTAAACTCACGACCTTCCAGAAAATGTCTAAAATGTTTAATTGCCAAATATATGGCTAAAAGTTCTCTATCGAAGGTTGAATATTTCGATTCCGCGGCGCTTAATTTTTTCGAATAAAATGCTAGTGGTTCAGGCCCATTCTTGCCTGTTTGCTCCAGCATTGCTCCTACAGCCACGTTCGATGCATCAACTGTTAAACTAAAAATCGCGTTCTCAGAGGGATGAACTAATAGAGTTGCTGAAGTAAATGCGTTCTTAGCTTTGACAAAAGCGTCCTCGCATTCCTTTGTCCACTCTAAATTCTTCACTTTCTTACCTTTTTTAAGCTCTTTGGCTAAATGACTATGAATTGGACTTAAAATTTCTGCTAGTCGAGGAATGAATCTATGGAAGTCAGCTCAGTTCGATAGTGGAAACAGAAGAGCTCAACCACAGGTACCGCAGGGAAATAAGAACTATATGCCAGTAGTAGCGGGAAGGTACGCCCATACCCCCCTTCCAGATGTAGACCCAACACCGATATATGAAAATGTCATCCCCCATTCAGGTCAAAGGGCACAACCTCAAGCATCACCAGCAATGGCCACTATGTATCAACTCCAAGACATTCCTCCTCAACTCCCCCCACATCCTAGAGATATGGCAAGACATAATATGAATGAAAATCTATTGGTTTCGTCCTCACCTCAACACAGACGTAGCTCATCAAATTCATCACTTAAATGTAGCCCTGTAACTAGTTCACCATCACAACGATTCAGAAACCTGTCGCTCCCTAGCAATCATCAGTTCATGTCATCAACTGAAAATGATTATCAGCAAAATATTACACGTACCATACAACTACCATCACGTCGGGGTCACCAGATGAAGTGGGAGGAGCGACTCCTGAATGCGCTTTTAGAGTATAACGAAATTCCTCTCAACTTCATAAAAATTTGTAGTTAGGATAAATAAATTATGTTTTTATTTAATTTATTCTTTTATTACGATTTTCCCGGATTCTCTTATTTTTTTTAAACATTTATTTAAGTTTTAAATTTAACGACTTTATTTTAAAACGGCGGTTAAATTATATAACCGAAAGTTTTTTTTATTTCATCAATGAAAACTTATACTACGACAATTAATGTATACTGACAACGAACACAATATAATAAGACTATTCAGTTAGACTATTAACGTAAAACTAATACATTTCTATTTTTTATTTTTCATGTCAATGAATCAGTGTATCTATGTTTGAATACATTTAATACTTGTACAGTGTAAGCGTACGTGATTGTGATTTCCCTAGAGTGTATTTCCAAAGTAGTAGTGAAAATGACGTAACGCACACTGTACTCCAAAATTGTAAGTACACGTATTTAAATTAGAAAATTAAACTCGCAATAAGATAACAACAAAATTAATGCGTAGCGACCGCTACATAGTATACAAAATATATCTTTAGATCCATAGCGGCCGTCTAAAGAGGCCGGATTACCACTTACTTCACAACCCTATCAAAATGGGTATCAAGTTAAAGGGTATGATAAGTAGAATACAATAAGCAATGTAGTAGACTCAATATACCGATTCATGGCGGCCGACGCAAGACCCATGTTCTTTGAGGCATTTCATCTGTGTAAAATTCATATCTCGAAAAATATTAAGTCAATGGATGGTTTTTATTGTTTACTATTGACTTATGGGTGCAGCGTAGGCGCACCGGGTCCCAGCTAGTTTGATATAAAAATGGCTACGGCCCTAGTGCAATCATACAATGGAAACCAAGAAGAAACTGAAGCTTTCATCGAATCAATAGAACTGCTAAATGAGCTAACTTCAACGAATCATAAAAGTATTATGATAAAATTTATCAAAACCCGCATAACCGGGAAAGCTAAATACACCATAACGGATGAGACGAAAACGATAAGTCAAATACCAACGAAACTTAGACAAAAATTTCCAGCAAAACTGTCATCAGATGCACTACTAGCGCAACTACGATCGTGTAAACAAGGTAGCAGAAAATTAACAGACTTCACAGCACAAATGGAAAAACTCTCAGGACAATTAAACTTGGAAGAATTCGATTTTGAGGTCTACTACGTGAAAGGCAAAGAAAACACCGGACCAGACACTCTATCAAGGATAGATATCGAGGACCTAAAGATGATAAACATTCTAAAAGTACAAACCCGCGCGATGTCAAGACGCACGAAGCCAGCATCAACAGAAGATAACTTGGATAATACAAACGCAACCACGCAGCCTGATCAACTGCGCATATCAGAAGTATTATCTCCCTCAGAAGTAGCTCAAGTACCTGAACTATGTACTATTTAAAACTATTACCAAAAATAAAAGGCAATCAAAAATTGAAATAAATATAGTGCACAAATATGAAATATTATATAAGCGGTATACAAATATAAACTACAAGCTGGGACCCGGTGCGCCTACGCTGCACCCATAAGTCAATAGTAAACAATAAAAACCATCCATTGACTTAATATTTTTCGAGATAGGAATTTTACACAGATGAAATGCCTCAAAGAACATGGGTCTTGCGTCGGCCGCCATGAATCGGTATATTGAGTCTACTACATTGCTTATTGTATTCTACTTATCATACCCCTTAATTTGATACCAATTTTGATAGGGTTGTGAAGAAAGTGGTAATCCGGCCTCTTTAGACGGCCGCTATAGATTTAAAGATATATTTTGTATACTACATTGCTTATTGTATTCTACTTATCATACCCTTTCATTTGATACCCATGTCGAGGTGGTTGTGAAGAAAGTGGTAATTCGGCCTCTTGAGACGGCCGCCATGGATCTAAAGATATATTTTGTATACTACATTGCTTATTGTATTCTACTTATCATACCCTTTCATTTGATACCCATGTCGAGGTGGTTGTGAAGAAAGTGGTACCCCGCCCTCTTGAGACGGCCGCCATGGATCTAAAGATATATTTTGTATACTGCATTGCTTATTGTATTCTACTTAACATACCCTTTCATTTGATACCCATGTTGAGGTGGTTGTGAAGAAAGTGGTAATCCGGCCTCTTGAGACGGCCGCCATGGATCTAAAGATATATTTTGTATACTACATTGCTTATTGTATTCTACTTATCATACCCTTTCATTTGATACCCATGTCGAGGTGGTTGTGAAGAAAGTGGTACCCTGCCCTCTTGAGACGGCCGCCATGGATCTAAAGATATATTTTGTATACTACATTGCTTATTGTATTCTACTTAACACACCCTTTCATTTGATACCCATGTTGAGGTGGTTGTGAAGAAAGTGGTAATCCGGCCTCTTGAGACGGCCGCCATGGATCTAAAGATATATTTTGTATACTACATTGCTTATTGTATTCTACTTATCATACCCTTTCATTTGATACCCATGTCGAGGTGGTTGTGAAGAAAGTGGTACCCCGCCCTCTTGAGACGGCCGCCATGGATCTAAAGATATATTTTGTATACTACATTGCTTATTGTATTGTACTTAACATACCCTTTCATTTGATACCCATGTTGAGGTGGTTGTGAAGAAAGTGGTAATCCGGCCTCTTGAGACGGCCGCCATGGATCTAAAGATATATTTTGTATACTACATTGCTTATTGTATTCTACTTATCATACCCTTTCATTTGATACCCATGTCGAGGTGGTTGTGAAGAAAGTGGGACACCGCCCTCTTGAGACGGCCGCCATGGATCATTTTAGTTTCAATAGCGTCATGGCCTACCTACTGTTTGACAGCTGCGTAAATTTGAAATTTTCATTAAATGATGAGCCTGAAGTTCCGAACGTTCGATCGAACGATTTTAGAAAAAAAAAATTAAATTTTGAAACTGACTATCGGACCTTAAAAAACAAGTAAATAATTGTTTTTTGATACCAGACAGACAGTGGGGGTCTCGAAAAATATCATACCTAAATTATTAACCCCGAATTATAAACCTACCCCTAACTAACCCCCTAAAAATGATGTTTTTTGGAAAAAATAGTTAGAGGCCGAGTGCCCCGCTGGATTTTTGTGGACTTGTTAAGGGTGGTGCTAGTAACCACCCCCAAAAATCTCAAGTCGATATCGTGCACGGGCGACACCCCTAACTCACCCCCTAAAAATGAATATTTTTAAAACAATAGTTAGAGGCCTAGTGCCCCGCTGGATTTTTGTGGACTTGTTAAGGGTGGTGCTAGTAACCACCCCCAAAAATCTCAAGTCGATATCGTGCACGGGCGACACCCCTAACTCACCCCCTAAAAATGAATATTTTTAAAACAATAGTTAGAGGCCTAGTGCCCCGCTGGATTTTTGTGGACTTGTTAAGGGTGGTGCTAGTAACCACCCCCAAAAATCTCAAGTCGATATCGTGCACGGGCGACACCCCTAACTCACCCCCTAAAAATGAATATTTTTAAAACAATAGTTAGAGGCCTAGTGCCCCGCTGGATTTTTGTGGACTTGTTAAGGGTGGTCCTAGTAACCACCCCCAAAAATCTCAAGTCGATATCGTGCACGGGCGACACCCCTAATTCACCCCCTAAAAATGAATATTTTTAAATCAATAGTTAGAGGCCTAGTGCCCCGCTGGATTTTTGTGGACTTGTTAAGAGTGGTGCTAGTAACCACCCCCAAAAATCTCAAGTCGATATCGTGAACGGGCGACACCCCTAACTCACCCCCTAAAAATGAATATTTTTAAAACAATAGTTATAGGCCTAGTGCCCCGCTGGATTTTTGTGGACTTGTTAAGGGTGGTGCTAGTAACCACCTCCAAAAATCTCAAGTCGATATCGTGCACGGGCGACACCCCTAACTCACCCCCTAAAAATGAATATTTTTAAATCAATAGTTAGAGGCCTAGTGCCCCGCTGGATTTTTGTGGACTTGTTAAGGGTGGTGCTAGTAACCACCTCCAAAAATCTCAAGTCGATATCGTGCACGGGCGACACCCCTAACTCACCCCCTAAAAATGAATATTTTTAAATCAATAGTTAGAGGCCTAGTGCCCCGCTGGATTTTTGTGGACTTGTTAAGAGTGGTGCTAGTAGCCACCCCCAAAAATCTCAAGTCGATATCGTGCACGGGCGACACCCCTAACTCACCCCCTAAAAATGAATATTTTTAAAACAATAGTTAGAGGCCGAGTGCCCCGCTGGATTTTTGTGGACTTGTTAAGGGTGGTGCTAGTAACCACCCCCAAAAATCTCAAGTCGATATCGTGCACGGGCGACACCCCTAACTCACCCCCTAAAAATGAATATTTTTAAAACAATAGTTAGAGGCCTAGTGCCCCGCTGGATTTTTGTGGACTTGTTAAGGGTGGTCCTAGTAACCACCCCCAAAAATCTCAAGTCGATATCGTGCACGGGCGACACCCCTAACTCACCCCCTAAAAATGAATATTTTTAAATCAATAGTTAGAGGCCTAGTGCCCCGCTGGATTTTTGTGGACTTGTTAAGGGTGGTGCTAGTAACCACCACAAAAAATCTCAAGTCCATATCGTGCACGGGCGATACCCCTAACTCACCCCCTAGAAATGATTATTTTTAAACAAATAGTTAGAGGCCTAGTGCCCCGCTGGATTTTTGTGGACTTGTTAAGGGTGGTGCTAGTAGCCACCACAAAAAATCTCAAGTCCATATCGTGCACGGGCGATACCCCTAACTCACCCCCTAGAAATGATTATTTTTAAACAAATAGTTAGAGGCCTAGTGCCCCGCTGGATTTTTGTGGACTTGTTAAGGGTGGTGCTAGTAACCACCACAAAAAATCTCAAGTCCATATCGTGCACGGGCGATACCCCTAACTCACCCCCTAGATATGATTATTTTTAAACAAATAGTTAGAGGCCTAGTGCCCCGCTGGATTTTTGTGGACTTGTTAAGGGTGATGCTAGTAACCACCACAAAAAATCTCAAGTCCATATCGTGCACGGGCGATACCCCTAACTCACCCCCTAGAAATGATTATTTTTAAACAAATAGTTAGAGGCCTAGTGCCCCGCTGGATTTTTGTGGACTTGTTAAGGGTGGTGCTAGTAGCCACCACAAAAAATCTCAAGTCCATATCGTGCACGGGCGACACTTTTAAAACACCCCCTAGAAATGATTATTTTAAACACAATAGTTAGAGGCCGAGTGCCCCGCTGGATTTTTGTGGACTTGTTAAGGGTGGTGCTAGTAGCCACCACAAAAAATCTCAAGTCCATATCGTGCACGGGGGACACTTTTAAAACACCCCCTAGAAATGATTATTTTAAACACAATAGTTAGAGGCCTAGTGCCCCGCTGGATTTTTGTGGACTTGTTAAGGGTGGTGCTAGTAGCAACCACAAAAAATCTCAAGTCCATATCGTGCACGGGCGACACTTTTAAAACACCCCCTAGAAATGATTATTTTAAACACAATATGTAGTTAGAGGCCTAGTGCCTCGCTGGATTTTTGTGGACTTGTTAAGGGTGGTGCTAGTCCTAACACCTTCCTAACACCTTTATTTGGGGCGGTGTATTAAGTACATAATGCTAACAAAGAAATGAAAACAAATTTAGAAAACAGTTAATGCAATGAAAGTCAACTACCACCTGGCACCGTCTTCAAAAATGATTCTTCTTTCTATATCCATTCTGATTGGATTAACCCTGCGTGTGTACACTGGGTCTTGGAAGGAACAGTTAAAATTTGAAACTCACATTTTCCTCTCATGAATAGAAGGCGAACTTCAATTACCTCCCCAATGCTTTTAAACATATGGCTTTGGCAACTTGTTGGCTATATAGTAGACCCCAAGTAAGTACCCCAAAATTTTTTTCAGATATTTTGTTTGATAGCCGAGAAAACTTTGAAAACCCGGCCGTTCCCTCAAAGACCTAGTGTACACACCATGTCTCGGAAAATATAGTGTACACACGCAGGGTTAATGCTGTAAAGAATTACAAACAATTATTTAATCTTTTCTGGTGGATTACGAGATTGTTTTTTTTTAAGTCCGTCACTTTAATTTTACTTTCAATCACACAAGAGTTTATGTTATCACAAAATATACAATAGACTTACATATTTTAAACATGTGGCAACAGGAATAATTTTTTTATCCCTGCTGTGAGTAAAGAATATTCGATTTCCTCTGATAGGATTGTTTAAAAACAACTCGTAAGTGTCTGTCCGGTTACTTTTGGGAGTCACTGTATGTATTTAAAAATAATAAACACCCTAGCATCCTAGTATCCACGAAAGCCACTCTTTTGAGCATTATGTCTTGAAGAATATTGTTTAATTAATTTTGTTTTGTTAGTAATGAGATAATTTTTGAACTAATTACTTAATAGATGATAAATCATTTTTCTAAGACAAATTATTATCAATTTGGTATGGTTTATAAAATGCTACAAATATTTGGCTGCTTTTCGGCCACTTTTTTAAGGTTCGGTATTCGGCAGAATAAAAATGAACAAACGACTTGCCATGCGACGGCGACGGCGGCGGCCTGCGGCAGAAGTCCCCATACATAGATTTAATTTCTCCGCGCCGCCTGATGTTTATGCCAGCGCAAATGTTGTCCCATGTATTTTAAATGTCACCGCCACCCCTAAAATTCTTTGTGGGTGGGTTAATCCACGTTATGCGGCCGAATACCAAATCATAAAAAACACACATATCACTATATGAAAGGAATCCAAATTTCTTCGGAAAGCAACATAAAAAAACCACAATACATATTATGAAAGGGGACTCCAGACCGGGGAATAAATTTCTTGAGAAAAGCAATAAAAAACAATCGAAATCGAGTGGCTTCAAATGGTCTACGGAATTACGCGCAATTGTGTTAACACCGGAAATATTATTGTAGTATTAAGATCGCATCTACAGTGATAATTTTTCTATCCTCGAAATGTTTGCGAATTCGAGGCTTAGAGCGTGGCCGAATATTCGATATCTCTAGTTTAGATTGAACTAAATATTTTATGAATCGCTAATGCCATGTGGCCAAAAGTTCTTTTCTGGAGAACCGTCCATAAGAGATATCAAGTGGGTTACATTTTACCAATTGGGGCTGAATTTCAAAAACCCTAAAAAATAAATTTTTTGGTCATAATTCCTCTAATATCATTTTCACTTTCAACTTGCAAGTTTTCACGGGGGAAAAAAAGCCATAAAACAATTTTTTTGTATGTATTTACAATACAAAAATGTGTAACAGACAGCGTCTGGCCGGGGGATTTGTGCCGTGCCGGGGGATATCTCGCCCTGTCCAGACTTCGCGCCCTCAAATTTTTTAACCAAAAAATGCGCTTAAATAGGTCATCAATTCAGAATTTCATTCATAAAGGAAAAGGGTCGTAAGAAAATTGCGTCGAAGTTTATTTTTTAAATTTTTCTGTACGAGTTAATGCTCCTTCTATTCTTTAACGATGGGTGCGCACGATGCAGAAAGATATCGTGCGTTCTTTCTCTGTCAAAAGCGATTCTTAAAGAGCACTTTTTGCTTAGTTTGAAAGACTCGGAGAACGGTGTCCGCGGTGTCCCGAGGGGGTTCGCTATTCATGAAGGGGTCGTTGAATTTTCCGGATGACTTCTATAATAGATTTAGATTTGCTGAATCCGGAAATGCAAGATATTTTTGCAAAATCTTGGTCCTTCAGCTAAGCAATTATTTTTAACAAAAGGGTCTTCGAGGGGGTGGGTTTATATTCAAATATAATATAATATAAGCATTGAAAAACTATTATTTTTTATAGAATTTTTCAACTTAATTATACGAGTCCATAAATATGACTTCAACTAATATGCATACTTACATATGAAGATATGAATTTTCCGTTCCCTAAATTTTATGAAATGTGATAACAATTTTTTATTTATCCTAGTTGTCTGTAAAAATGCCTGCGAAGGTAAGACATATTTGCGGCTACTTTTTCACTTTCATGCGACTATCGAGTCCCACTATTTGATCAGACCGAAAACTTGAAGGAAAGTGAGCTAAAACTTTTTTCATCATTCTAATTGTACACCTCAGCAAGCTCAATCTCAATATCTATATTTGCCTAAATATATCCTGACCATACCTACTATAGGCAATTCGATTCTTTTTAGCACGATTTTGTATATAAGATTGTCTATAATGTTATTTATACTGAGCTGACGCTGGATATTTTATTTAAATAGAGCTTTTTGGGGACTTCAATTGTATTGATAAAGAAACTTTTCACTCTAATATGGACATACATACCTACATTTTCTACTCCGATTTTCGAAATGCAGATAGTCTTCGCAAATACTATCATTCCTGCAGGTTTCATCCTTTCAGAAAAGTCCACCACTTTTTGACGGTCACAGCTCGGGCTGTTAAGAACTTTGATTACCTTTCTGTATGGTTATATAATCTCGAATACGGGTAATCCGATTTCTATAGGACTTTAAGAGGTAGTATTTCGATTAAAAAAAAATATTTTTTAGCAAAGACAGACAGGTCGTAATGGGGTATATAGCTGAATAATATATAATTTAACAATAATAATTTTAACAAATTTCATAGAAACAAAAAAATTATAAACACAAACATTAGAAAATAACGAGAAACAGCGATGGTCCTTTTCAGAACCAAATCAGTGCTAGTAAAATCGTCGCGATAAGAACACAACACACATTTCTAATGTTATGTATTCGTCTCAACAAAAAATTAGGAAAAAAAATGAGAATTGTGTGATGTATTTATTACATTTATTAGGATCGCCAACTACAAATCTTTGGGCGGCAAAGATTTTTATTAATTATTTAAGCACTTAATTTGTAACATATTTCTTTTAGAACATTTAAAATTTTTGTAGGGTGTTTGTAGGGTACAGAGAATCAAATTTATAGCACGCTCACAGGCCTTTGACTATTCTTTCCAAAATAATAATTTCTAAGGGGTGGTTTTAGGGTGCCACCCGGGGATGTTATAAACTTGAAATTTTTTTTGGTAGTTCTTAATACCATCCGTAACAAGTATACAAAAATAATGCGGGGTCTAAAGCCTCAAACTATTGTGTTTAAAATAATCATTTCTAGGGGGTGTTTTAAAAGTGTCGCCCGTGCACGATATGGGCTTGAGATTTTTTGTGGTGGTTACTAGCATCACCCTTAACAAGTCCACAAAAATCCAGCGGGGCACTAGGCCTCTAACTATTTGTTTAAAAATAATCATATCTAGGGGGTGAGTTAGGGGTATCGCCCGTGCACGATATGGACTTGAGATTTTTTGTGGTGGCTACTAGCACCACCCTTAACAAGTCCACAAAAATCCAGCGGGGCACTAGGCCTCTAACTATTGTGTTTAAAATAATCATTTCTAGGGGGTGTTTTAAAAGTGTCGCCCGTGCACGATATGGGCTTGAGATTTTTTGTGGTGGTTACTAGCATCACCCTTAACAAGTCCACAAAAATCCAGCGGGGCACTAGGCCTCTAACTATTTGTTTAAAAATAATCATATCTAGGGGGTGAGTTAGGGGTATCGCCCGTGCACGATATGGACTTCAGATTTTTGGTGGTGGTTACTAGCATCACCCTTAACAAGTCCACAAAAATCCAGCGGGGCACTAGGCCTCTAACTATTGTGTTTAAAATAATAATTTCTAGGGGGTGTTTTAAAAGTGTCGCCCGTGCACGATATGGGCTTGAGATTTTTTGTGGTGGTTACTAGCATCACCCTTAACAAGTCCACAAAAATCCAGCGGGGCACTAGGCCTCTAACTATTTGTTTAAAAATAATCATATCTAGGGGGTGAGTTAGGGGTATCGCCCGTGCACGATATGGACTTGAGATTTTTTGTGGTGGCTACTAGCACCACCCTTAACAAGTCCACAAAAATCCAGCGGGGCACTAGGCCTCTAACTATTGTGTTTAAAATAATCATTTCTAGGGGGTGTTTTAAAAGTGTCGCCCGTGCACGATATGGACTTGAGATTTTTTGTGGTGGTTACTAGCATCACCCTTAACAAGTCCACAAAAATCCAGCGGGGCACTAGGCCTCTAACTATTGTGTTTAAAATAATCATTTCTAGGGGGTGTTTTAAAAGTGTCGCCCGTGCACGATATGGGCTTGAGATTTTTTGTGGTGGTTACTAGCACCACCCTTAACAAGTCCACAAAAATCCAGCGGGGCACTAGGCCTCTAACTATTTGTTTAAAAATAATCATATCTAGGGGGTGAGTTAGGGGTATCGCCCGTGCACGATATGGACTTGAGATTTTTTGTGGTGGTTACTAGCACCACCCTTAACAAGTCCACAAAAATCCAGCGGGGCACTAGGCCTCTAACTATTTGTTTAAAAATAATCATATCTAGGGGGTGAGTTAGGGGTATCGCCCGTGCACGATATGGACTTGAGATTTTTTGTGGTGGCTACTAGCACCACCCTTAACAAGTCCACAAAAATCCAGCGGGGCACTAGGCCTCTAACTATTTGTTTAAAAATAATCATATCTAGGGGGTGAGTTAGGGGTATCGCCCGTGCACGATATGGACTTGAGATTTTTTGTGGTGGCTACTAGCACCACCCTTAACAAGTCCACAAAAATCCAGCGGGGCACTAGGCCTCTAACTATTTGTTTAAAAATAATCATATCTAGGGGGTGAGTTAGGGGTATCGCCCGTGCACGATATGGACTTGAGATTTTTGGTGGTGGTTACTAGCATCACCCTTAACAAGTCCACAAAAATCCAGCGGGGCACTAGGCCTCTAACTATTTGTTTAAAAATAATCATATCTAGGGGGTGAGTTAGGGGTATCGCCCGTGCACGATATGGACTTGAGATTTTTTGTGGTGGCTACTAGCACCACCCTTAACAAGTCCACAAAAATCCAGCGGGGCACTAGGCCTCTAACTATTTGTTTAAAAATAATCATATCTAGGGGGTGAGTTAGGGGTATCGCCCGTGCACGATATGGACTTGAGATTTTTTGTGGTGGCTACTAGCACCACCCTTAACAAGTCCACAAAAATCCAGCGGGGCACTAGGCCTCTAACTAATTGTTTAAAAATAATCATATCTAGGGGGTGAGTTAGGGGTATCGCCCGTGCACGATATGGACTTGAGATTTTTGGTGGTGGTTACTAGCATCACCCTTAACAAGTCCACAAAAATCCAGCGGGGCACTAGGCCTCTAACTATTTGTTTAAAAATAACCATATCTAGGGGGTGAGTTAGGGGTATCGCCCGTGCACGATATGGACTTGAGATTTTTTGTGGTGGTTACTAGCACCACCCTTAACAAGTCCACAAAAATCCAGCGGGGCACTAGGCCTCTAACTATTTGTTTAAAAATAATCATATCTAGGGGGTGAGTTAGGGGTATCGCCCGTGCACGATATGGACTTGAGATTTTTTGTGGTGGCTACTAGCACCACCCTTAACAAGTCCACAAAAATCCAGCGGGGCACTAGGCCTCTAACTATTGTGTTTAAAATAATCATTTCTAGGGGGTGTTTTAAAAGTGTCGCCCGTGCACGATATGGGCTTGAGATTTTTTGTGGTGGTTACTAGCATCACCCTTAACAAGTCCACAAAAATCCAGCGGGGCACTAGGCCTCTAACTATTTGTTTAAAAATAATCATATCTAGGGGGTGAGTTAGGGGTATCGCCCGTGCACGATATGGACTTGAGATTTTTTGTGGTGGCTACTAGCACCACCCTTAACAAGTCCACAAAAATCCAGCGGGGCACTAGGCCTCTAACTATTGTGTTTAAAATAATCATTTCTAGGGGGTGTTTTAAAAGTGTCGCCCGTGCACGATATGGGCTTGAGATTTTTTGTGGTGGTTACTAGCATCACCCTTAACAAGTCCACAAAAATCCAGCGGGGCACTAGGCCTCTAACTATTTGTTTAAAAATAATCATATCTAGGGGGTGAGTTAGGGGTATCGCCCGTGCACGATATGGACTTCAGATTTTTGGTGGTGGTTACTAGCATCACCCTTAACAAGTCCACAAAAATCCAGCGGGGCACTAGGCCTCTAACTATTTGTTTAAAAATAATCATATCTAGGGGGTGAGTTAGGGGTATCGCCCGTGCACGATATGGACTTGAGATTTTTTGTGGTGGCTACTAGCACCACCCTTAACAAGTCCACAAAAATCCAGCGGGGCACTAGGCCTCTAACTATTGTGTTTAAAATAATCATTTCTAGGGGGTGTTTTAAAAGTGTCGCCCGTGCACGATATGGGCTTGAGATTTTTTGTGGTGGTTACTAGCATCACCCTTAACAAGTCCACAAAAATCCAGCGGGGCACTAGGCCTCTAACTATTTGTTTAAAAATAATCATATCTAGGGGGTGAGTTAGGGGTATCGCCCGTGCACGATATGGACTTGAGATTTTTTGTGGTGGTTACTAGCACCACCCTTAACAAGTCCACAAAAATCCAGCGGGGCACTAGGCCTCTAACTATTT
This sequence comes from Thereva unica, assembly GCA_949987705.1. Classification (NCBI taxonomy): domain Eukaryota; kingdom Metazoa; phylum Arthropoda; class Insecta; order Diptera; family Therevidae; genus Thereva; species Thereva unica. The sequence continues at coordinate 157,223,828 of OX465281.1, read as the reverse complement.
GTTTAAAAATAATCATTTCTAGGGGTGAGTTAGGGGTATCGCCCGTGCACGATATGGACTTGAGATTCTTTGTGGTGGTTACTAGCACCACCCTTAACAAGTCCACAAAAATCCAGCGGGGCACTCGGCCTCTAACTATTATGTTTAAAATAATCATTTCTAGGGGGTGTTTTAAAAGTGTCGCCCGTGCACGATATGGACTTGAGATTTTTTGTGGTGGCTACTAGCACCACCCTTAACAAGTCCACAAAAATCCAGCGGGGCACTCGGCCTCTAACTGTTGTGTTTAAAATAATCATTTCTAGGGGGTGGGTTAAAAGTGTCGCCCGTGCACGATATGGACTTGAGATTTTTTGTGGTGGTTACTAGCACCACCCTTAACAAGTCCACAAAAATCCAGCGGGGCACTCGGCCTCTAACTATTGTGTTTAAAATAATCATTTCTAGGGGGTGTTTTAAAAGTGTCGCCCGTGCACGATATGGACTTGAGATTTTTTGTGGTGGCTACTAGCACCACCCTTAACAAGTCCACAAAAATCCAGCGGGGCACTCGGCCTCTAACTGTTGTGTTTAAAATAATCATTTCTAGGGGGTGGGTTAAAAGTGTCGCCCGTGCACGATATGGACTTGAGATTTTTTGTGGTGGTTACTAGCACCACCCTTAACAAGTCCACAAAAATCCAGCGGGGCACTCGGCCTCTAACTATTGTGTTTAAAATAATCATTTCTAGGGGGTGTTTTAAAAGTGTCGCCCGTGCACGATATGGACTTGAGATTTTTTGTGGTGGTTACTAGCACCACCCTTAACAAGTCCACAAAAATCCAGCGGGGCACTCGGCCTCTAACTATTTGTTTACAAATAATCATTTCTAGGGGGTGAGTTAGGGGTATCGCCCGTGCACGATATGGGCTTGAGATTTTTTGTGGTGGTTACTAGCATCACCCTTAACAAGTCCACAAAAATCCAGCGGGGCACTAGGCCTCTAACTATTTATTTAAAAATAATCATTTCTAGGGGGTGAGTTAGGGGTATCGCCCGTGCACGATATGGACTTCAGATTTTTGGTGGTGGTTACTAGCACCACCCTTAACTAGTCCACAAAAATCCAGCGGGGCACTAGGCCTCTAACTATTGTGTTTAAAATAATCATTTCTAGGGGGTGTTTTAAAAGTGTCGCCCGTGCACGATATGGGCTTGAGATTTTTTGTGGTGGTTACTAGCACCACCCTTAACAAGTCCACAAAAATCCAGCGGGGCACTAGGCCTCTAACTATTTGTTTAAAAATAATCATTTCTAGGGGGTGAGTTAGGGGTATCGCCCGTGCACGATATGGACTTGAGATTTTTTGTGGTGGCTACTAGCACCACCCTTAACAAGTCCACAAAAATCCAGCGGGGCACTCGGCCTCTAACTATTTGTTTAAAAATAATCATTTCTAGGGGGTGAGTTAGGGGTATCGCCCGTGCACGATATGGACTTGAGATTTTTTGTGGTGGTTACTAGCACCACCCTTAACAAGTCCACAAAAATCCAGCGGGGCACTAGGCCTCTAACTATTTGTTTAAAAATAATCATTTCTAGGGGGTGAGTTAGGGGTATCGCCCGTGCACGATATGGACTTGAGATTTTTTGTGGTGGCTACTAGCACCACCCTTAACAAGTCCACAAAAATCCAGCGGGGCACTAGGCCTCTAACTATTTGTTTAAAAATAATCATTTCTAGGGGGTGAGTTAGGGGTATCGCCCGTGCACGATATGGACTTGAGATTTTTTGTGGTGGTTACTAGCACCACCCTTAACAAGTCCACAAAAATCCAGCGGGGCACTAGGCCTCTAACTATTTGTTTAAAAATAATCATTTCTAGGGGGTGAGTTAGGGGTATCGCCCGTGCACGATATGGACTTGAGATTTTTTGTGGTGGTTACTAGCACCACCCTTAACAAGTCCACAAAAATCCAGCGGGGCACTAGGCCTCTAACTATTTGTTTAAAAATAATCATTTCTAGGGGGTGAGTTAGGGGTATCGCCCGTGCACGATATGGACTTGAGATTTTTTGTGGTGGTTACTAGCACCACCCTTAACAAGTCCACAAAAATCCAGCGGGGCACTAGGCCTCTAACTATTTGTTTAAAAATAATCATTTCTAGGGGGTGAGTTAGGGGTATCGCCCGTGCACGATATGGACTTGAGATTTTTTGTGGTGGTTACTAGCACCACCCTTAACAAGTCCACAAAAATCCAGCGGGGCACTAGGCCTCTAACTATTTGTTTAAAAATAATCATTTCTAGGGGGTGAGTTAGGGGTATCGCCCGTGCACGATATGGACTTGAGATTTTTTGTGGTGGCTACTAGCACCACCCTTAACAAGTCCACAAAAATCCAGCGGGGCACTAGGCCTCTAACTATTTGTTTAAAAATAATCATTTCTAGGGGGTGAGTTAGGGGTATCGCCCGTGCACGATATGGACTTGAGATTTTTTGTGGTGGTTACTAGCACCACCCTTAACAAGTCCACAAAAATCCAGCGGGGCACTAGGCCTCTAACTATTTGTTTAAAAATAATCATTTCTAGGGGGTGAGTTAGGGGTATCGCCCGTGCACGATATGGGCTTGAGATTTTTTGTGGTGGTTACTAGCACCACCCTTAACAAGTCCACAAAAATCCAGCGGGGCACTAGGCCTCTAACTATTTGTTTAAAAATAATCATTTCTAGGGGGTGAGTTAGGGGTATCGCCCGTGCACGATATGGACTTGAGATTTTTTGTGGTGGCTACTAGCACCACCCTTAACAAGTCCACAAAAATCCAGCGGGGCACTCGGCCTCTAACTATTTGTTTAAAAATAATCATTTCTAGGGGGTGAGTTAGGGGTATCGCCCGTGCACGATATGGACTTGAGATTTTTTGTGGTGGTTACTAGCACCACCCTTAACAAGTCCACAAAAATCCAGCGGGGCACTAGGCCTCTAACTATTTGTTTAAAAATAATCATTTCTAGGGGGTGAGTTAGGGGTATCGCCCGTGCACGATATGGTCCACAAAAATCCAGCGGGGCACTAGGCCTCTAACTATTTGTTTAAAAATAATCATTTCTAGGGGGTGAGTTAGGGGTATCGCCCGTGCACGATATGGGCTTGAGATTTTTTGTGGTGGCTACTAGCACCACCCTTAACAAGTCCACAAAAATCCAGCGGGGCACTAGGCCTCTAACTATTTGTTTAAAAATAATCATATCTAGGGGGTGAGTTAGGGGTATCGCCCGTGCACGATATGGGCTTGAGATTTTTTGTGGTGGTTACTAGCATCACCCTTAACAAGTCCACAAAAATCCAGCTGGGCACTAGGCCTCTAACTATTTGTTTAAAAATAATCATATCTAGGGGGTGAGTTAGGGGTATCGCCCGTGCACGATATGGACTTCAGATTTTTGGTGGTGGTTACTAGCATCACCCTTAACAAGTCCACAAAAATCCAGCGGGGCACTAGGCCTCTAACTATTGTGTTTAAAATAATAATTTCTAGGGGGTGTTTTAAAAGTGTCGCCCGTGCACGATATGGGCTTGAGATTTTTTGTGGTGGTTACTAGCACCACCCTTAACAAGTCCACAAAAATCCAGCGGGGCACTAGGCCTCTAACTATTTGTTTAAAAATAATCATATCTAGGGGGTGAGTTAGGGGTATCGCCCGTGCACGATATGGACTTGAGATTTTTGGTGGTGGTTACTAGCATCACCCTTAACAAGTCCACAAAAATCCAGCGGGGCACTAGGCCTCTAACTATTTGTTTAAAAATAATCATATCTAGGGGGTGAGTTAGGGGTATCGCCCGTGCACGATATGGACTTGAGATTTTTTGTGGTGGTTACTAGCACCACCCTTAACAAGTCCACAAAAATCCAGCGGGGCACTAGGCCTCTAACTATTTGTTTAAAAATAATCATATCTAGGGGGTGAGTTAGGGGTATCGCCCGTGCACGATATGGACTTGAGATTTTTTGTGGTGGCTACTAGCACCACCCTTAACAAGTCCACAAAAATCCAGCGGGGCACTAGGCCTCTAACTAATTGTTTAAAAATAATCATATCTAGGGGGTGAGTTAGGGGTATCGCCCGTGCACGATATGGACTTGAGATTTTTGGTGGTGGTTACTAGCATCACCCTTAACAAGTCCACAAAAATCCAGCGGGGCACTAGGCCTCTAACTATTTGTTTAAAAATAACCATATCTAGGGGGTGAGTTAGGGGTATCGCCCGTGCACGATATGGACTTGAGATTTTTTGTGGTGGTTACTAGCACCACCCTTAACAAGTCCACAAAAATCCAGCGGGGCACTAGGCCTCTAACTATTTGTTTAAAAATAATCATATCTAGGGGGTGAGTTAGGGGTATCGCCCGTGCACGATATGGACTTGAGATTTTTTGTGGTGGCTACTAGCACCACCCTTAACAAGTCCACAAAAATCCAGCGGGGCACTAGGCCTCTAACTATTGTGTTTAAAATAATCATTTCTAGGGGGTGTTTTAAAAGTGTCGCCCGTGCACGATATGGGCTTGAGATTTTTTGTGGTGGTTACTAGCATCACCCTTAACAAGTCCACAAAAATCCAGCGGGGCACTAGGCCTCTAACTATTTGTTTAAAAATAATCATATCTAGGGGGTGAGTTAGGGGTATCGCCCGTGCACGATATGGACTTGAGATTTTTTGTGGTGGCTACTAGCACCACCCTTAACAAGTCCACAAAAATCCAGCGGGGCACTAGGCCTCTAACTATTGTGTTTAAAATAATCATTTCTAGGGGGTGTTTTAAAAGTGTCGCCCGTGCACGATATGGGCTTGAGATTTTTTGTGGTGGTTACTAGCATCACCCTTAACAAGTCCACAAAAATCCAGCGGGGCACTAGGCCTCTAACTATTTGTTTAAAAATAATCATATCTAGGGGGTGAGTTAGGGGTATCGCCCGTGCACGATATGGACTTCAGATTTTTGGTGGTGGTTACTAGCATCACCCTTAACAAGTCCACAAAAATCCAGCGGGGCACTAGGCCTCTAACTATTTGTTTAAAAATAATCATATCTAGGGGGTGAGTTAGGGGTATCGCCCGTGCACGATATGGACTTGAGATTTTTTGTGGTGGCTACTAGCACCACCCTTAACAAGTCCACAAAAATCCAGCGGGGCACTAGGCCTCTAACTATTGTGTTTAAAATAATCATTTCTAGGGGGTGTTTTAAAAGTGTCGCCCGTGCACGATATGGGCTTGAGATTTTTTGTGGTGGTTACTAGCATCACCCTTAACAAGTCCACAAAAATCCAGCGGGGCACTAGGCCTCTAACTATTTGTTTAAAAATAATCATATCTAGGGGGTGAGTTAGGGGTATCGCCCGTGCACGATATGGACTTGAGATTTTTTGTGGTGGTTACTAGCACCACCCTTAACAAGTCCACAAAAATCCAGCGGGGCACTAGGCCTCTAACTATTTGTTTAAAAATAATCATTTCTAGGGGTGAGTTAGGGGTATCGCCCGTGCACGATATGGACTTGAGATTCTTTGTGGTGGTTACTAGCACCACCCTTAACAAGTCCACAAAAATCCAGCGGGGCACTCGGCCTCTAACTATTATGTTTAAAATAATCATTTCTAGGGGGTGTTTTAAAAGTGTCGCCCGTGCACGATATGGACTTGAGATTTTTTGTGGTGGCTACTAGCACCACCCTTAACAAGTCCACAAAAATCCAGCGGGGCACTCGGCCTCTAACTGTTGTGTTTAAAATAATCATTTCTAGGGGGTGGGTTAAAAGTGTCGCCCGTGCACGATATGGACTTGAGATTTTTTGTGGTGGTTACTAGCACCACCCTTAACAAGTCCACAAAAATCCAGCGGGGCACTCGGCCTCTAACTATTGTGTTTAAAATAATCATTTCTAGGGGGTGTTTTAAAAGTGTCGCCCGTGCACGATATGGACTTGAGATTTTTTGTGGTGGCTACTAGCACCACCCTTAACAAGTCCACAAAAATCCAGCGGGGCACTCGGCCTCTAACTGTTGTGTTTAAAATAATCATTTCTAGGGGGTGGGTTAAAAGTGTCGCCCGTGCACGATATGGACTTGAGATTTTTTGTGGTGGTTACTAGCACCACCCTTAACAAGTCCACAAAAATCCAGCGGGGCACTCGGCCTCTAACTATTGTGTTTAAAATAATCATTTCTAGGGGGTGTTTTAAAAGTGTCGCCCGTGCACGATATGGACTTGAGATTTTTTGTGGTGGTTACTAGCACCACCCTTAACAAGTCCACAAAAATCCAGCGGGGCACTCGGCCTCTAACTATTTGTTTACAAATAATCATTTCTAGGGGGTGAGTTAGGGGTATCGCCCGTGCACGATATGGGCTTGAGATTTTTTGTGGTGGTTACTAGCATCACCCTTAACAAGTCCACAAAAATCCAGCGGGGCACTAGGCCTCTAACTATTTATTTAAAAATAATCATTTCTAGGGGGTGAGTTAGGGGTATCGCCCGTGCACGATATGGACTTCAGATTTTTGGTGGTGGTTACTAGCACCACCCTTAACTAGTCCACAAAAATCCAGCGGGGCACTAGGCCTCTAACTATTGTGTTTAAAATAATCATTTCTAGGGGGTGTTTTAAAAGTGTCGCCCGTGCACGATATGGGCTTGAGATTTTTTGTGGTGGTTACTAGCACCACCCTTAACAAGTCCACAAAAATCCAGCGGGGCACTAGGCCTCTAACTATTTGTTTAAAAATAATCATTTCTAGGGGGTGAGTTAGGGGTATCGCCCGTGCACGATATGGACTTGAGATTTTTTGTGGTGGCTACTAGCACCACCCTTAACAAGTCCACAAAAATCCAGCGGGGCACTCGGCCTCTAACTATTTGTTTAAAAATAATCATTTCTAGGGGGTGAGTTAGGGGTATCGCCCGTGCACGATATGGACTTGAGATTTTTTGTGGTGGTTACTAGCACCACCCTTAACAAGTCCACAAAAATCCAGCGGGGCACTAGGCCTCTAACTATTTGTTTAAAAATAATCATTTCTAGGGGGTGAGTTAGGGGTATCGCCCGTGCACGATATGGACTTGAGATTTTTTGTGGTGGCTACTAGCACCACCCTTAACAAGTCCACAAAAATCCAGCGGGGCACTAGGCCTCTAACTATTTGTTTAAAAATAATCATTTCTAGGGGGTGAGTTAGGGGTATCGCCCGTGCACGATATGGACTTGAGATTTTTTGTGGTGGTTACTAGCACCACCCTTAACAAGTCCACAAAAATCCAGCGGGGCACTAGGCCTCTAACTATTTGTTTAAAAATAATCATTTCTAGGGGGTGAGTTAGGGGTATCGCCCGTGCACGATATGGACTTGAGATTTTTTGTGGTGGTTACTAGCACCACCCTTAACAAGTCCACAAAAATCCAGCGGGGCACTAGGCCTCTAACTATTTGTTTAAAAATAATCATTTCTAGGGGGTGAGTTAGGGGTATCGCCCGTGCACGATATGGACTTGAGATTTTTTGTGGTGGTTACTAGCACCACCCTTAACAAGTCCACAAAAATCCAGCGGGGCACTAGGCCTCTAACTATTTGTTTAAAAATAATCATTTCTAGGGGGTGAGTTAGGGGTATCGCCCGTGCACGATATGGACTTGAGATTTTTTGTGGTGGTTACTAGCACCACCCTTAACAAGTCCACAAAAATCCAGCGGGGCACTAGGCCTCTAACTATTTGTTTAAAAATAATCATTTCTAGGGGGTGAGTTAGGGGTATCGCCCGTGCACGATATGGACTTGAGATTTTTTGTGGTGGCTACTAGCACCACCCTTAACAAGTCCACAAAAATCCAGCGGGGCACTAGGCCTCTAACTATTTGTTTAAAAATAATCATTTCTAGGGGGTGAGTTAGGGGTATCGCCCGTGCACGATATGGACTTGAGATTTTTTGTGGTGGTTACTAGCACCACCCTTAACAAGTCCACAAAAATCCAGCGGGGCACTAGGCCTCTAACTATTTGTTTAAAAATAATCATTTCTAGGGGGTGAGTTAGGGGTATCGCCCGTGCACGATATGGGCTTGAGATTTTTTGTGGTGGTTACTAGCACCACCCTTAACAAGTCCACAAAAATCCAGCGGGGCACTAGGCCTCTAACTATTTGTTTAAAAATAATCATTTCTAGGGGGTGAGTTAGGGGTATCGCCCGTGCACGATATGGACTTGAGATTTTTTGTGGTGGCTACTAGCACCACCCTTAACAAGTCCACAAAAATCCAGCGGGGCACTCGGCCTCTAACTATTTGTTTAAAAATAATCATTTCTAGGGGGTGAGTTAGGGGTATCGCCCGTGCACGATATGGACTTGAGATTTTTTGTGGTGGTTACTAGCACCACCCTTAACAAGTCCACAAAAATCCAGCGGGGCACTAGGCCTCTAACTATTTGTTTAAAAATAATCATTTCTAGGGGGTGAGTTAGGGGTATCGCCCGTGCACGATATGGACTTGAGATTTTTTGTGGTGGTTACTAGCACCACCCTTAACAAGTCCACAAAAATCCAGCGGGGCACTAGGCCTCTAACTATTTGTTTAAAAATAATCATTTCTAGGGGGTGAGTTAGGGGTATCGCCCGTGCACGATATGGACTTGAGATTTTTTGTGGTGGCTACTAGCACCACCCTTAACAAGTCCACAAAAATCCAGCGGGGCACTAGGCCTCTAACTATTTGTTTAAAAATAATCATTTCTAGGGGGTGAGTTAGGGGTATCGCCCGTGCACGATATGGACTTGAGATTTTTTGTGGTGGTTACTAGCACCACCCTTAACAAGTCCACAAAAATCCAGCGGGGCACTAGGCCTCTAACTATTTGTTTAAAAATAATCATTTCTAGGGGGTGAGTTAGGGGTATCGCCCGTGCACGATATGGGCTTGAGATTTTTTGTGGTGGTTACTAGCACCACCCTTAACAAGTCCACAAAAATCCAGCCGGGCACTAGGCCTCTAACTATTTGTTTAAAAATAATCATTTCTAGGGGGTGAGTTAGGGGTATCGCCCGTGCACGATATGGACTTGAGATTTTTTGTGGTGGCTACTAGCACCACCCTTAACAAGTCCACAAAAATCCAGCGGGGCACTCGGCCTCTAACTATTTGTTTAAAAATAATCATTTCTAGGGGGTGAGTTAGGGGTATCGCCCGTGCACGATATGGACTTGAGATTTTTTGTGGTGGTTACTAGCACCACCCTTAACAAGTCCACAAAAATCCAGCGGGGCACTAGGCCTCTAACTATTTGTTTAAAAATAATCATTTCTAGGGGGTGAGTTAGGGGTATCGCCCGTGCACGATATGGTCCACAAAAATCCAGCGGGGCACTAGGCCTCTAACTATTTGTTTAAAAATAATCATTTCTAGGGGGTGAGTTAGGGGTATCGCCCGTGCACGATATGGACTTGAGATTTTTTGTGGTGGTTACTAGCACCACCCTTAACAAGTCCACAAAAATCCAGCGGGGCACTAGGCCTCTAACTATTTGTTTAAAAATAATCATTTCTAGGGGGTGAGTTAGGGGTATCGCCCGTGCACGATATGGACTTGAGATTTTTTGTGGTGGTTACTAGCACCACCCTTAACAAGTCCACAAAAATCCAGCGGGGCACTAGGCCTCTAACTATTTGTTTAAAAATAATCATTTCAAGGGGGTGAGTTAGGGGTATCGCCCGTGCACGATATGGACTTGAGATTTTTTGTGGTGGTTACTAGCACCACCCTTAACAAGTCCACAAAAATCCAGCGGGGCACTAGGCCTCTAACTATTTGTTTAAAAATAATCATTTCTAGGGGGTGAGTTAGGGGTATCGCCCGTGCACGATATGGACTTGAGATTTTTTGTGGTGGTTACTAGCACCACCCTTAACAAGTCCACAAAAATCCAGCGGGGCACTAGGCCTCTAACTATTTGTTTAAAAATAATCATTTCTAGGGGGTGAGTTAGGGGTATCGCCCGTGCACGATATGGACTTGAGATTTTTTGTGGTGGCTACTAGCACCACCCTTAACAAGTCCACAAAAATCCAGCGGGGCACTAGGCCTCTAACTATTTGTTTAAAAATAATCATTTCTAGGGGGTGAGTTAGGGGTATCGCCCGTGCACGATATGGACTTGAGATTTTTTGTGGTGGTTACTAGCACCACCCTTAACAAGTCCACAAAAATCCAGCGGGGCACTAGGCCTCTAACTATTTGTTTAAAAATAATCATTTCTAGGGGGTGAGTTAGGGGTATCGCCCGTGCACGATATGGACTTGAGATTTTTTTGTGGTGGCTACTAGCACCACCCTTAACAAGTCCACAAAAATCCAGCGGGGCACTAGGCCTCTAACTATTTGTTTAAAAATAATCATTTCTAGGGGGTGAGTTAGGGTATCGCCCGTGCACGATATGGACTTGAGATTTTTTGTGGTGGCTACTAGCACCACCCTTAACAAGTCCACAAAAATCCAGCGGGGCACTAGGCCTCTAACTATTTGTTTAAAAATAATCATTTCTAGGGGGTGAGTTAGGGGTATCGCCGTGCACGATATGGACTTGAGATTTTTGGTGGTGGTTACTAGCATCACCCTTAACAAGTCCACAAAAATCCAGCGGGGCACTAGGCCTCTAACTATTTGTTTAAAAATAATCATATCTAGGGGGTGAGTTAGGGGTATCGCCCGTGCACGATATGGACTTGAGATTTTTTGTGGTGGTTACTAGCACCACCCTTAACAAGTCCACAAAAATCCAGCGGGGCACTAGGCCTCTAACTATTTGTTTAAAAATAATCATTTCTAGGGGGTGAGTTAGGGGTATCGCCCGTGCACGATATGGACTTGAGATTTTTTGTGGTGGCTACTAGCACCACCCTTAACAAGTCCACAAAAATCCAGCGGGGCACTCGGCCTCTAACTATTTGTTTAAAAATAATCATTTCTAGGGGGTGAGTTAGGGGTATCGCCCGTGCACGATATGGACTTGAGATTTTTTGTGGTGGTTACTAGCACCACCCTTAACAAGTCCACAAAAATCCAGCGGGGCACTAGGCCTTTAACTATTTGTTTAAAAATAATCATTTCTAGGGGGTGAGTTAGGGGTATCGCCCGTGCACGATATGGACTTGAGATTTTTTGTGGTGGCTACTAGCACCACCCTTAACAAGTCCACAAAAATCCAGCGGGGCACTAGGCCTCTAACTATTTGTTTAAAAATAATCATTTCTAGGGGGTGAGTTAGGGGTATCGCCCGTGCACGATATGGACTTGAGATTTTTTGTGGTGGTTACTAGCACCACCCTTAACAAGTCCACAAAAATCCAGCGGGGCACTAGGCCTCTAACTATTTGTTTAAAAATAATCATTTCTAGGGGGTGAGTTAGGGGTATCGCCCGTGCACGATATGGACTTGAGATTTTTTGTGGTGGTTACTAGCACCACCCTTAACAAGTCCACAAAAATCCAGCGGGGCACTAGGCCTCTAACTATTTGTTTAAAAATAATCATTTCTAGGGGGTGAGTTAGGGGTATCGCCCGTGCACGATATGGACTTGAGATTTTTTGTGGTGGTTACTAGCACCACCCTTAACAAGTCCACAAAAATCCAGCGGGGCACTAGGCCTCTAACTATTTGTTTAAAAATAATCATTTCTAGGGGGTGAGTTAGGGGTATCGCCCGTGCACGATATGGACTTGAGATTTTTTGTGGTGGTTACTAGCACCACCCTTAACAAGTCCACAAAAATCCAGCGGGGCACTAGGCCTCTAACTATTTGTTTAAAAATAATCATTTCTAGGGGGTGAGTTAGGGGTATCGCCCGTGCACGATATGGACTTGAGATTTTTTGTGGTGGCTACTAGCACCACCCTTAACAAGTCCACAAAAATCCAGCGGGGCACTAGGCCTCTAACTATTTGTTTAAAAATAATCATTTCTAGGGGGTGAGTTAGGGGTATCGCCCGTGCACGATATGGACTTGAGATTTTTTGTGGTGGTTACTAGCACCACCCTTAACAAGTCCACAAAAATCCAGCGGGGCACTAGGCCTCTAACTATTTGTTTAAAAATAATCATTTCTAGGGGGTGAGTTAGGGGTATCGCCCGTGCACGATATGGACTTGAGATTTTTTGTGGTGGCTACTAGCACCACCCTTAACAAGTCCACAAAAATCCAGCGGGGCACTAGGCCTCTAACTATTGTGTTTAAAATAATCATTTCTAGGGGGTGTTTTAAAAGTGTCGCCCGTGCACGATATGGGCTTGAGATTTTTTGTGGTGGTTACTAGCACCACCCTTAACAAGTCCACAAAAATCCAGCGGGGCACTAGGCCTCTAACTATTTGTTTAAAAATAATCATTTCTAGGGGGTGAGTTAGGGGTATCGCCCGTGCACGATATGGACTTGAGATTTTTTGTGGTGGCTACTAGCACCACCCTTAACAAGTCCACAAAAATCCAGCGGGGCACTAGGCCTCTAACTATTTGTTTAAAAATAATCATTTCTAGGGGGTGAGTTAGGGGTATCGCCCGTGCACGATATGGACTTGAGATTTTTTGTGGTGGTTACTAACACCACCCTTAACAAGTCCACAAAAATCCAGCGGGGCACTAGGCCTCTAACTATTTGTTTAAAAATAATCATTTCTAGGGGGTGAGTTAGGGGTATCGCCCGTGCACGATATGGACTTGAGATTTTTTGTGGTGGCTACTAGCACCACCCTTAACAAGTCCACAAAAATCCAGCGGGGCACTCGGCCTCTAACTATTTTTTCCAAAAAAAATCATTTTTAGGGGGTGAGTTAGGGGTAGGTTTATAATTCGGGGTTAATAATTTAGGTATGATATTTTTCGAGACCCCCATTGTCTGTCTGGTATCAAAAAACAATTATTTACTTGTTTTTTAAGGCCCGATAGTCAGTTTCAAAATTTAATTTTTTTTTCTAAAATCGTTCGATCGAACGTTCGGAACTTCAGGCTCATATTAAATGTAAAGATTCAATTTAATGACAATTTTACATTTGTCAAACAATAGGTAGGCCATGAAGCTATTGAAACTAAAATGAAGTGAAAATTCCTAAAATTACCATTTTTTTAGATTTTGCAGCTGTTTTTTTGGTTAAAGGTATAAAAAATAGCCTACGACCTATTCTCAGACCTACATGTGTTGCTAAGCGACGGAACCCCTCCACTAACATTTAAATCTTATGGTATGCTATTAAAGTACAAATTGACTTTTAAGTAATATTACGAATCTTTTGTATGGGAATATAGAGGAGTGTTTTTTTTTGTTTTTTCAGGCAATTTTTTTAAATTTTTCTCTCCGTAAGAACCATCCTCGTACGTCAACGAATATTCGAAAAAAAAAAATTAGTCCAATAGGTCCAGCCGTTCTCGAGTTTTGCGCTTAGCAACACATTTAGCGTTTCTTTTTTATATTATAGATAACCAATCAGTAGAACCAGCACTAGAGCAGGAATTCGAAATATTGGAAAGATATAAAAATAAACATTTTCAGAATAAGATTCTGAAACTTTCTGCAGAAAGTGAAATATTTACAATGATTAATATAACCGCATTAAAAAGCCTTGGAAATAGAGTACAAGAATCAAATTTTTACAGAAATATGTAATATTTTAAAAATAAAACAGCTCTTTGTAACAGCGGTCACCCAGAAACCATTGGAGCACTTGAAAGAAATCACAAATGCTTGAATGAATACCTTAGATGTTTCATTAATGACAATAGAGATGACTGGGACACCTGGATACCATTTTATACATTCTGCTATGAGGTGGCAAAGTACTATTATCAGTACAAAATAGAAGAAAGTTAGACCCTCTATTCAGCGGACCTTACAAAGTAAAGTCAATAGATAAAGTAAACTGTACTATAGAGGATACAAATAAAAAGTTAATGACAGTACACAAGAATAGGTCAAGAAAAATTGAAAGATAAAGGTATAAAGTACATTTATAACAAATTGCAATTTATAACTAGATATATACCTATGTGTATCTATATACCTAATAGTACAGCTCCTAGTGATTTCTTCTGCAAAAAAAATTGTAGTTGAATGAAATTTGGAATGGTGGGAGTTTAGCAATTGGAGAAAAGGTAACCGTTGAGTTCCGGGCCGTACTTCGTGAAAATCACGAGAAAATCCGATTGAAAGAATTTTCCTACGCTTTCCCGACCGTAGCTCGGAAAAACGTCGAAATTGGAAAAATGTTAAGCAGACAAAATTAAAGCTTTGAAAATTCTCAACAAAAAAAGTTATATAAGCTTTTCCCGGAAAACCTCACGTTTGGTCGGAAAATGGAGGGTAAAGAAAAAAAATATGAAAAATTATTTTGTTTTTATATTGTTTTCTTTATGCAGGGTGTCCCACCTCAAGTTACAAAGTGGCGGGCTGTAGATAGGCTTTGGATAGACGAACAAAAAATCATATGGGAGGGGGGCAGAAATCGTAACGGTTTGGTCACTAGGGCGTTTTGAAAATTTTTTGATAGAGGTTTACATATCACCCTGTATTGTGGTAACCCGATGACCTACTTCCACGAATTAGGTAGCAGTATACGCAGAATACTCCCACCTATCTAAACTGTAAAAGCGAAGGTTCTACACCACCAACTTCCAGAGTTATGAGTCTTGATCTATCTCCAGTTATTTCCGAAGAACTTTGTCAATTTTTCTAATATACTAATGTATATTCGACCTCACCGATGTATCTACACCTTGACGTGGTGGTGAGGCTTGTGTGGTCCCGTTAGGACGCCCTGACTAAGATAGATACTTAAAAGCAATGGATACAACAATGGAAATTTGTACCCCAGGTGGTAAACCTGCAAGCCAGGGAAATCCACCCTCTACGGAGGCCGGCCTCATGGATTCTGGGGGAGGCCATCTATTGCTTACGAGGAACAGGGAAGTGGACGACTCGCATGTCAACGCAGTCACGCAGGAAAGCGTAGAAGCGGCGGCGAGCGAGCTAGTGAAGCTGAACCTGGAGGTATGCTCAGAGAAGGTGGACAATGCGATGCAGCAATGTGTCAAGAGGTCAGCCGGCTCTGGGCCTACGTTAGCGCAGGAATCCGACTCGGAAGTGAGGCTGCGAAAGCAGCTGAAGCAGAAGAGGAAGAGGGAGCGCAGAAGACAGAAGAAGGCAACTTCCTCTGTTGGGGGATCGGCCGAGTCCACTCCGGAGGAGGTGGGACCCATGAAGAGGTTTAGAGGTGAAAGTCTCTGCACCTCAGCCGTGGGTTCTACTGTCGAAGGGGAGGATAAGGCCAGGGAAAGGAAGGGTGGACAACCTCAACCTGTAAAACAGGGAGGAGTCAACCCTTCTGTCTCGGGGGTCGTGCGTGCGGAGCCTGTGGCGGAGAATACCTACGCAGGCATAGCAGGCTGTGACCTCCGTTTGGGTGTGACCGACGATGGAAGGGAGGAGGGTCTGGGCACGAAGCAGGTAACCGTTTTTAAAGCGGCCCTGCTCAAGGCACTAGACTCTCTGCCTGACAACGCTGGCGACATCGGTATTACCGAGGTAGACTTGGAGGACGGGCTCATTGCACTCAGGTGCGTGAACCAAAAATCCAAGGCCTGGCTGTACGAAGCTGTCGGAAAGATGACTGACCTATGGGAAGGAGTCAATCTGAGAGTGGAGCGCCTTCACATCCTTAAGGATGTGAGGAGGATGATCATCCGAGTTCCCGGTTCGCCGGAGAGCAAGGAAACCATCCTAGCCAGATTACGTCGTCAAAATGCCTGTGTGACGGACACTTCTAAGTGGAGGGTCAGTCGCATAGGCAGATATGGTGACGCGAAAAACGGCGGTACCATTCTCACCGTATGGTGTCCGAAGGAGGAGGCGGAGGCGGTCAGGCGTGCAGGGGGGAAACTCAACTGCGGGCTGGACCTTGCCTACGTGCGATTCCAGAAGGACAAGCCGGAGGAAATGGTAGAGCCGGCCGGAAAGGCAGCTGAACAAGGGGACCAGTGAAATGGAATCCTCGTCAGCTGGGCGGGAGGTGGGCCAGTTCCGGCAATTAAAGGTTTGCCAGTTGAATCTACACCATAGCAGAGCAGCATCAGCAATGATGACGCGAGGCCTCGGTGAGATGAAGCTGGATATTGCTCTCATACAGGAACCCTGGATCTACAAGGGTAGGATTAGGGGACTATCTGGGAGCTTTGACACTCTGTACGTTCCCAATGCGAATGAAAGAGTGAGGACGTGTGTGCTGGTGAAACACGGAGTGCAGGCGGTTTTACTGCCGCACTTGTGCACACCAGATCTCACAGCAGTACGCGTAGGTACTGGAAGTGGGGCTTTCATTCTAGCCTCAGCCTACCTTCCGTACGATTCGCCAGATCCTCCGCCCACCAGGGAGTTGGAAATTCTGGTTATTACTTGTGGCGAAAAAGGCACAGGGTTAATAGTTGGTTGCGACGCAAATGCACACAACACGGTGTGGGGAAGCACCAACGACAACCATAGAGGAGAGGCTTTGCTCGAATTTGTGGAATGCAACAATCTAGTTATTGCAAATAGAGGGGTAGAACCAACCTTCGTCGATGCTAGACGAAGGGAAGTCATAGATATAACTCTATGCAGCAACCGGATGTTGACAAGATTGACCAACTGGGAGGTGATGGATCGGACGACTATGTCAGATCACAGAGCCATTTCATTTGAGATAGAGTACGGAACCCCGGGCAGGGGAGACGGAATTAGAACAACGAGAATTCCCCGCAACACGGACACGTCTAGATATACTGAAATGTTGCGCAGGAATCTCGGGGAGCGCGTGCCAAGGGCACCGAAAACCACAAGAGAAGCAGAGTCTCAGTTGCATGTCCTGCAGACAGCGATAGAGAACGCTTTTCGAGTGGCGTGTCCTCTTACGTCAGTGGATGACCATGATCCCACACCCTGGTGGTGTAGGGAGCTGGAGAAACTGAAGAAAGAGGTCAGAAGGGCTTTCAACCAAGCGATGAGGTGCAATGACCCGGTTGCCTGGGAGAATTACAAAGCCAAGAAAAGAGAAATGAAACAAACTCTGCGACGACGGAAAAGGGAGTCGTGGAGGGATTTCTGCTCGAGCATGGAGAGCATATCTGAGGCCAGCAGACTTCAGAAAATGATCTCCAGGGACCCGGTCTCCAAAGTCGGACTCGTTCGTGACCCGTCGGGGAGGATAACGGAGACGCTGGAGGAAACCAACAAGATCCTGATGGAAGTTCACTTTCCTGGCAGCTATATCTCGGGTAAATCTTGGACTATTCGTAACAGAATGGCTACAAGGATGAACCGAGAGGAGGCTAACGGGGTGGTGACGGAGGAAGGGGTGAGACGTGCAATAGACACATTCTCTCCCTTCAAGACATCGGGGCGTGACGGAATATTCCCTGCGCTGGTTCAATGGGGCAAAGATATCATTGCACCCAGCCTTAGGGGAATATTCGTTACCTGTCTAGCAACAGGATACATTCCGGCGGTGTGGAGGGAAACCAAAGTGGTATTTCTCCCTAAGCCAGGCAAGAAGGACTACACCGAGGCGAAGTCCTCCAGGCCAGTCAGCCTAACATCCTTTCTGTTGAAAACAATGGAAAGAGTGGTGGCAGACCACCTGGAGAGTACTATGCTAAGGAGGCACCCTTTAAGTAGAAGCCAGCACGATTACCAGGCTGGCAGATCTACAGAAACGGCACTTCACCAACTGGTGCGAGTAGCCGAGGGGGAACTGTATACCGGAGGCATAGCGATGGCCGTTATTATGGACATCGAAGGCGCCTTCGACAAGATACAGTTCAACAAACTCAAAGACGCTCTGGTGAGGCGCGAGGTCAGCCCCATGATTGTAAGGTGGGTGGACAGCATGCTGAAAAACAGAGCGGTAAGGATTCAGACAGGAGACTCGCGGCTTCGAGGGAGGGTCAGCAAGGGATGCCCACAGGGCGGGGTCCTATCGCCCCTCCTGTGGAACATCACTGTGGACACTCTGCTCAGGCGGCTAGAGGTAATGGGCGTGCATACCGTTGGGGTATGCAGATGATGTAGCGATTGTGGCACGTGGCAAGTTTATGAGCACTACGGCAGATATCATGAGGAATGCACTCCAAGTGGTTGAGCAGTGGTGTACGGAACAGGGCCTCACCATAAATGCCAATAAGACAGACGCGATAATCTTCACTAGGAAGATTAAAGATCTGGATTTTCAGCCCCTCATGCTTTTTGGATCGAGGATCAAGGTGTCTGGGATGGTCAAGTATCTGGGTGTATACTTGGACTCGCGACTAACCTGGAAATACCACGTTGAAGAGAAGATTAAGAAGGCGACAAGGGTGCTTCACCAGTGCAGAAGAGTATGTGGACTAAGGTGGGGTATCTCACCAAGGTTAGCATACTGGATGTTGACAAGATTGACCAACTGGGAGGTGATGGATCGGACGACTATGTCAGATCACAGAGCCATTTCATTTGAGATAGAGTACGGAACCCCGGGCAGGGGAGACGGAATTAGAACAACGAGAATTCCCCGCAACACGGACACGTCTAGATATACTGAAATGTTGCGCAGGAATCTCGGGGAGCGCGTGCCAAGGGCACCGAAAACCACAAGAGAAGCAGAGTCTCAGTTGCATGTCCTGCAGACAGCGATAGAGAACGCTTTTCGAGTGGCGTGTCCTCTTACGTCAGTGGATGACCATGATCCCACACCCTGGTGGTGTAGGGAGCTGGAGAAACTGAAGAAAGAGGTCAGAAGGGCTTTCAACCAAGCGATGAGGTGCAATGACCCGGTTGCCTGGGAGAATTACAAAGCCAAGAAAAGAGAAATGAAACAAACTCTGCGACGACGGAAAAGGGAGTCGTGGAGGGATTTCTGCTCGAGCATGGAGAGCATATCTGAGGCCAGCAGACTTCAGAAAATGATCTCCAGGGACCCGGTCTCCAAAGTCGGACTCGTTCGTGACCCGTCGGGGAGGATAACGGAGACGCTGGAGGAAACCAACAAGATCCTGATGGAAGTTCACTTTCCTGGCAGCTATATCTCGGGTAAATCTTGGACTATTCGTAACAGAATGGCTACAAGGATGAACCGAGAGGAGGCTAACGGGGTGGTGACGGAGGAAGGGGTGAGACGTGCAATAGACACATTCTCTCCCTTCAAGACATCAGGGCGTGACGGAATATTCCCTGCGCTACTTCAATGGGGCAAAGATATCATTGCACCCAGCCTTAGGGGAATATTCGTTACCTGTCTAGCAACAGGATACATTCCGGCGGTGTGGAGGGAAACCAAAGTGGTATTTCTCCCTAAGCCAGGCAAGAAGGACTACACCGAGGCGAAGTCCTCCAGGCCAGTCAGCCTAACATCCTTTCTGTTGAAAACAATGGAAAGAGTGGTGGCAGACCACCTGGAGAGTACTATGCTAAGGAGGCACCCTTTAAGTAGAAGCCAGCACGATTACCAGGCTGGCAGATCTACAGAAACGGCACTTCACCAACTGGTGCGAGTAGCCGAGGGGGAACTGTATACCGGAGGCATAGCGATGGCCGTTATTATGGACATCGAAGGCGCCTTCGACAAGATACAGTTCAACAAACTCAAAGACGCTCTGGTGAGGCGCGAGGTCA
The DNA here is from genome assembly GCA_949987705.1 of Thereva unica. Classification (NCBI taxonomy): domain Eukaryota; kingdom Metazoa; phylum Arthropoda; class Insecta; order Diptera; family Therevidae; genus Thereva; species Thereva unica. Next base: position 157,204,127 of record OX465281.1, on the reverse strand, counting down.
GCCCCATGATTGTAAGGTGGGTGGACAGCATGCTGAAAAACAGAGCGGTAAGGATTCAGACAGGAGACTCGCGGCTTCGAGGGAGGGTCAGCAAGGGATGCCCACAGGGCGGGGTCCTATCGCCCCTCCTGTGGAACATCACTGTGGACACTCTGCTCAGGCGGCTAGAGGTAATGGGCGTGCATACCGTTGGGTATGCAGATGATGTAGCGATTGTGGCACGTGGCAAGTTTATGAGCACTACGGCAGATATCATGAGGAATGCACTCCAAGTGGTTGAGCAGTGGTGTACGGAACAGGGCCTCACCATAAATGCCAATAAGACAGACGCGATAATCTTCACTAGGAAGATTAAAGATCTGGATTTTCAGCCCCTCATGCTTTTTGGATCGAGGATCAAGGTGTCTGGGATGGTCAAGTATCTGGGTGTATACTTGGACTCGCGACTAACCTGGAAATACCACGTTGAAGAGAAGATTAAGAAGGCGACAAGGGTGCTTCACCAGTGCAGAAGAGTATGTGGACTAAGGTGGGGTATCTCACCAAGGTTAGCATACTGGACATATACCATGATGGTGAGACCCATCATAACTTATGCCTCGGTGGTCTGGTGGACTAAAGCCACACAGAAAACCGTCAAGAGGCATTTGGACAAGGTGCAAAGAATGGCCTGCGTAGGTGTGAGCGGTGCTTTCCGCACCACACCCGCCGCGGCATTGGAGGCGCTGTTAGGTCTGCTGCCGTTAGATCTCCAGGTGATGAAGGCTGCGGCAGCCTCAGCGATTCGGATGAGACGTGATGCCGCATGGCAGGCGTCAGGAACCTTATATGGGCACATGAAGATCCCGGATCGCATGAAAGGGATTAGGGAGCTCATGATGCCCATGGAAGGGATCACAAAAATGAGGGTGACCGAAAGGTATCATAAAACCCTCATAGGGAACGGAACGCTCCCCGAAGGGAGACCGGAAGACATATATATCTTCACGGACGGATCCAAGATTGACGGCAGAGCAGGTGCGGGAGTCTTCTCGGAGGACTTAAATCTGACCTGCTCTCTGGCTTTGGGGAATTACACCTCAGTCTACCAGGCGGAAATGCTTGCTCTGCTGCACGCGCTGGATCACATAAATGAGGGTCAGGTGCAGGGAAGAAGTATGCTTATAGCACTGGACAATCAGGCTGTGATTAAGCGCATGAATCAGACAGAGATTAATGCGTCTCTGGCGTTGGAATGTGTCCAAAAACTGAACAGGTGTGCGCAACAAAACAACGTGACGCTAGCTTGGGTTAGATGACATACAGGCATCGATGGGAACGAAAAGGCTGACAACCTGGCAAAACAGGGGTCAACCTCGGAATTCTGGGGACCGGAGCCATACTCTGCCATTGGCAGAGGGTTGGTGAGGAACTGCATCTAGAAATGGGTCGCTGAGGAACACCGGAGACGGTGGGACGCTATGACCACGTGTAGGCAGGCTAAGATGGTGCTTACGTTGCCGATTACCGCAGCCAGAAGAAGGATCCTGCATATGCAAAGGAGAACCCTCAGATGGTTGGTGGCACTGATTACAGGACACGGATGTTTCAGGTATCACCTAAAAAGAATGGGAATTCTGGAGGATGACACCTGTCGGATGTGCCTGGAGGAACCTGAGACGGCCACACACATAGTGTGTCACTGTCCGGCGGTGGCGAGGAAAAGGGCTGCCATAACTGGACTCCATTGGATATATATATATATATATATATATATATATATATATATATATATATATATATATGTGGATTTGGTTTCAAAAATAAAAGATCTTCTTTATTATTATTTTATTGACACCGGCTTCTGTTCTTGTCATTCCACGTTTTTAAGCAAAAGTCAAGTGCTTTCTCTCGCTGCTGCTCTTCTTCTTCCTTGTCTTCCGCCTTCCGACTTCTGGTGTAGGGATTCAGCATTAAAAAATCTCGTACTGTGTATAACAGTGGCTGGGATAAAGCTGTGCGTACATTGGAATCCTACATTCGGCCGTCCTGACCGGATCACACCCCTGTGTGGTCCTTTGTATAATTTGGCCTCATGCTGGTTGATACTTCGAGTGATGAATCGTCTTTAAGATAGTTAAACTTTTTAAGGTAGCGTTTGAGAGTATTAAAAAAAATGTTTGAGTGCCTTTGAACAATTTAGCTTTTCTCTTGTATAATAACACTGCGTTACACGATTTTGGTACCCTCTTAACTGCTAGCTGGAATAAATAGGTAATGAGTCATAGATTAAATGTTCCAAACATATGTGGTATCCATCACGTCTAGTTTTCGAGGTAGGTGGTCTAGTTACGAAGTACGGATTTTATTAGATTTCTTTTAAATAGTTCATTTGTTAGGGGTTTTGACCTCTAACTAAATGTTAACTCACGAAATTTTTTTAAAAAAAATAGTTTTTAGTGAGAAAAATATGTTAAAAAAAAGTTTCGTAAAATTAGATACTTAGTCTAGGAGTTATTCAAGTTTAAGTAAATATTAAAAAAATAAATTTTTTTGTTTTCGTAAACACCCTGTATAGTGGGGATAGCCCCCTCTCTAGAACAATTTTTTTCTCCAAAACTAACCAGGAATCACCCCTGAAAATATTAGCAACGTGGTCCAACAGAGGATATAGCGAACATCTGATTACCTATACAAGTTGCGAATTAGGGGGACATGAGTATCTCAAATCTTTAAAACGGCGATATCTCATGAACGGTCATTCGTACGGGAAAATGCATAATACCATTTTTTGTAGATAATCGCGTGATCTACAAACTTTGTAAATAATATTTTGTGGTAGGACCTGCCGTTTAGGAGATATTAGCCAAAAACAGAATTTTCTGTTTTTAGGGGGTTATTTTAGGGGTAGCGTACAACCAATTTTACGAAACTTTTTTTTAACATATTTTACTCACTAAAAACTATTTTTTTAAAAGAAATTTCGTGAGTTAACATTTAGTTAGAGGTCAAAACCCCTAACAAATGAACTATTTAAAAGAAATCTAATAAAATCCGTACTTCGTAACTAGACCACCTACCTCGAAAACTAGACGTGATGGATACCACATATGTTTGGAACATTTAATCTATGACTCATTACCTATTTATTCCAGCTAGCAGTTAAGAGGGTACTCAATTTTTTTTTTCATTTGTAACGCAGTGTAATTTAGGCTCTTTTAAATAATTCAAGTGTTTGCTTCGTGTAACAAATGAGCGTCTTTAAAATAATCCAACTTTTCTCTTCATGTAATAAGTGAGCGTCTTTAAATAATTTGGCGTCTTCAAAATAATTTAACTTCTTTCTTCGTGTAACAAGTGAGCGTCTTTAAAATAATCCAACTTTTCTCTTCATGTAATAAGTGAGCGTCTTTAACTAATTTGGCGTCTTCAAAATAATTCAACTTCTTTCTTCGTGTGATAAATGAGCGTCTTTAAATAATATGGGGTCTTTCGATGTCTTCTTCTGCTAAGAATTCATTATTCTCTACTGTACCTTCATTCCCGCTTTCTTCATCCTCGCTTTCGAAACTCAGATATGGGCGCATATTATCTGCACTAGTGCTAGTGGATATGGGTCCTTCGTGGGAGCCGATCTTCTCTACGTCAAATCTTTCATTTCCTCTGACCTTCGTTACGCGATATGGGCCTAAGAACTTCGGCCTGATCTTCAAGCCAGTGCCAAATTGGGTACGCTTAATCGCTACCATGTCCCCGACCTTATATTTTGTAGCCTGTCGTCTCTTCTTGTTAAATTGTGTTTCATTTTCTTTTTGTATAGCTAAAATTTGTCTTCTAGCGTCCTCTCGGATTGTGTCCCTTTCGTCTGCAAACATTCTGACAATTTCCTCTTGAACTGCTTCTGCCAACTTCACATCCTCTTTGTTTCTCATGTTGGTGCCAAACAACAGTTTGAAAGGAGTAGTGCCGGTGCTTCTGCATATACTGTTGTTGATAAACCTTTGCAAACGTGGGGTATGTTTATACCAATCTTCTGGTTTTTCGCTTGCAAGTTTGGTAAGCGCTGATATAACTATTTTATGGATTCTTTCCACCTGTCCATTGCCTCTTGGAACGCCCGTTGTTATGTGCACTATTTGTATCTCTTCTTCCTTACAGTAGCTTGCGAAGGCGTCGGACGTAAATGCTGGACCTTTGTCGGCGATTATTCTCACCGGATTACCGAACGTTTCCTTTTGTACTTCCAGTCTCTTAATCACTTCTCCCGTCGTAGTGGATTTGGTGGGATACAGCCATACAAACTTCGTAAATGCATCTACCACCGTAAAAATATAACGGTAGTTTTTATTTGTGGCTGTCATAGGTCCAAGATGGTCAATATGGTAGGTATGCAAGGGTAAAGGCTGTTTAGGAATTGGGTGCAGATATCCTTCCTTTTTCCCCTCTTTGGCTGCCAGTATGCATTTTACGCAGTTCTTAATTATGTTTCCTATCTTATCTTTGAGTTTAGGGATGTAGTAATCTCGTTGGAGTATGTCCTCAGTTTTTTTTCACCCCGAAATGCCCTTGCTCATGTGCTGCCTTTATTACTTCTGTTTGCATTGCTCTGGGTATGTACAACAATTTTGTATCGTTCTCTTCTTTGAACAGAATATTTCTTTCCAGCAGGAAATTTTCAAACTCAGTATGTTTCAACACTTCGGTTATTGCTCTAATGGCTGGATCTTCTCTCTGTGCTGCTTCAACCTTTGCCAGGAACACGTCGTTTATCATCATGATGCACGGACTTCGACTTAGCGCATCTGAGTGTTTCATTGAACGACCAGCTCGATGCTCTATCTTGTAATTGAACTCTTCTAGTGCAAGAGCCCACCGGGCGATTCGAGCACTAATCTCTTTCTTAGTCATGGTGCCTTTAAAAGCACTACAATCTGTCACGATGGTGAATTCAATACCTATTAGGTAAACTCGTAGCTTCTTCAGCGCCGTCACTATAGCTAGGACTTCTAACTCGTAGCTCGTGTAGGTTTCTTCTGCTTTCGTCGTTTTTCGGCTGAAGTAGAAGACTGGATGCCACAAGGCATCTTTAAAGCTCTTTTGCATCAGTACGGCCCCATAGCCAATCTTGCTTGCATCAGTGTGTAGTTCCGTGGGCGCATCTGGTCTGTAAATGTTTAATACTGGCTTGCTGCAAAGTTCTGCTTTCAGTTCGTTGAACGCATGGAGCTGTTCGGGACCAAAAGTAAATGGGGTATCCTTTATAAGCAAATTAGTAAGCGCCTTAGCTTTCATGGAGTAGTTGAAGATAAATCGACGAAAATAGCTCGTCAAGCCTAGAAAAGACTGAACCTGCTTCAACGTCTTAGGTTTCGGAAAACGTCTGATGGCTGCAGTTTTTTCATCCGAAGGTCGTATTTTCCCATCTTCGATATTGTATCCCAAGTACAGTATTTTGCGCTGCAAAAATTGGCATTTTGACCACTTGATGTCCAGACCATACTCAGAAGATATACTAAGTACTTCTTTAAGTCGTTCGAGACCTTGTCGTTCATCCTCCGCCAGAATAACCAAATCGTCAATATAGACTAGAACTTTTCTTTCTCGTATTAGCGGCTCGAAAACCTTATTCACGTACTTCTGAAAAACAGCTGGGGAGTTGCAAAAACCGAAGGGTACTTTTAAAAATTCAAAGTGGCCGGAAGGAGTTACGAATGCAGTGTATCTCCTACTATTAGCTGCTATTGGCACATGGAAAAACCCGTTCCGCAAATCAAGCGTCGAAAATATCCGGGCGTGCGTCAGTTGGTCGATATGATCATCAATCAGTGGCAAGGGGTATCTATCTTTTACCACTTGCTTATTTAAGGCTCGGTAATCAACGCATATTCTTTTCGTTCCATCCTTTTTGTCGGCAAGAACAATTGGGCTGGCAAAATCCGATGTACTTTCTTGTATAATGCCTTCATTCATCCATTCTCTAAGCTGCTCATCAACTATCTGTTTCTCGCAGGGTGCTAATCTTCGAGGGTTTTGCCAGATCGGCGTCTCATCTTTTAGAATTATATTCATCTCGACTGGAGCTTGTTTCGTTTTCTTTATGTTATAGTTTTCTATCAGTGATTTAACTTCGTTCGCTAAGTTTCTGTCTTCAATATTAGATAGATCAGCATCATTGTTTACTATTTGAAGACAAAAATTAGTTTCGCCAGAGTCCAATGGTTTAATGGATAGTTGGCCCGCTCGTGCATGTAACTCAGTACGGTTTAGTAGAGTTTTACCAATTAAGAATTTTTTGGGAAATATTTCTTGCGGTGCTATGTGAAATGTTTCTGTGTATTTCTCGCCATCAATCTCGATTGCCGTTTCGTAAGAGCCCAATGTTGTAATCGGCGGGGACCCTACTCCTGTAAATTTAGTCGGTTTATTAAGTGTAGGTTTATTCAGCTCCTGGTAAAAGTCTTCTCTGATAAAGCTCCAGTCACTTCCGGTGTCAGCGTATGCCAATGCTTCCATAGTTCCGATCCTGACTCTTGTGGTGTAGTTCAGGTCTTCCTCCCTAACCTCCTGAACAAAAGCTATCTCTCCCTTATTTCCTTCCGTGGTTCCCATCAACGGACAAGCATTTGCCTTATGCCCAAACTGGTTACACCTGAAACATTTGGGGCCTTGGCTTTTCTTGCGACAAAACTTTGATTGGTGCCCTTTAAGACCGCAGTTGTAGCACGTTAGAGTATTCACTTGAAGACCCATTGTTTCATTCGCAGAATGCTTTGGCTGACTTCTACTGTGGGTGCTGGGGTTATTCGATTTTGCACTTTCACGAATAGTCGAATAAATAATAAGCTTTTCCTTAAATTCTGTTAGATTGGAAGCACCATGTAGTATAGCCTTATTGAACTCATTATCCGGAATGCCCGATATGACGTACATACTTCATAATTGACCTATCCTCCACATCGGCAGCCTTTCCGATATCTTTCATGGCGTAGAGATAATCTAGGTAAGTTTCGTCGTTTTTCTTCTTTCTCCTTACTAAACGTTGGTGGATATCGGCACTATTAACGATCGTAGTGAATTCATCTAATAGGAAAGTTTTAAGAGCGGACCAGCTTCCTATATTTGACTTTGAATTAACCGCGGCTTTTGCCGTGCCGGATAACAACCGTCTACCAAAAACTAGCCTTTGGAGATCAGATAATTTTAAAATATCAGCTGCATTTTCAAATTCCTCCAGCCATTTACACACTGGGCGCCCATCTTGTCCTGTGAAATTCGGTAAAGTGCTTTCAATGTCGCTAAAAGAAAAACCTTGGTTTGTAATTGGACCCTGTTGTACTTGGCTTCTTCTTAACATCTCGTTCTCAACACGGAGAAACTCGATTTCTTTATCCTTAAGCTGGGCCTGGTAAGACGCAACGGCAGCGTCCCTCGCTGAAATTTTCTGGCGTAACTCATCCACCATCGCCTTATAGGAAATGCTGTCAGTGGAATCTTCTCTACGATTCTCTTCAACCTGTGGAACGTGCTCTGTTTCGAGATTCAATCTAGTGCTTTGACGCTTCATTATTTTGCGACGACCCATATTGTTAAAAATTGTTGATAACTACTCACTTCAATTTTTTTTTTTTAAGAGGAAGATAAAATTGTTTAAGACTTACTTGTGTAGCTCAAGACGCTGTTGTGAATTCCGATATAATTGTCATGCAATCTACTTGAATCCTCTATTCCATCTACTAAAACTATTTTAGACAATCAATTCACTAAATTCTAAGAATGGCCAAAATCTGTCAATATTTGTTTTCTTTTTTCTTTTGCGCTGAATAAATTTTCTAAAAAGAAACCATTACTCCATAACCAAAAAAAATCTCACATGTCCAACGTATAACAGTTTATACTGTTAATTAAGCTTGCGTAACACAGTTTTCTTCAAAAAAAATGTTGACAAATCCCGGTTGAGCCCCCAATTTTTGTGGATTTGGTTTCAAAAATAAAAGATTTCACTTCTAACTATATCTTCTTTATTATTATTTTATTGACACCGGCTTCTGTTCTTGTCATTCCACGTTTTTAAGCAAAAGTCAAGTGCCTTCTCTCGCTGCTGCTCTTCTTCTTCCTTGTCTTCCGCCTTCCGACTTCTGGTGTAGGGATTCAGCATTAAAAAATCTCGTACTGTGTATTACAGTGGCTGGGATAAAGCTGTGCGTACATTGGAATCCTACATATATATATATATATATATATATATATATATATATATATATATATATATATATATATATATATATATAATGTATATTCGAAATAGTTTTTCTGTGAAAAAATGATATTTTGACTCATAACTCTGGAAGTTGGTGGTGTATAACCTTCGCTTTTACAGTTTAGATAGGGTGGGAGTATTCTGCGTATAGTGCTACCTAATTCATGGAAGTAGGTCATCGGGTTACCAAAATACAGGGTGATATGTAAACCTCTATCAAAAAAATTTCAAAACGCCCTAGTGACCAAACCGTTACGATTTCTGCCCCCTCCCATATGATTTTTTGTTCGTCTATCCAAAGCCTATCTACAGCCCGCCACTTTGTAACTTGAGGTGGGACACCCTGCATAAAGAAAACAATATAAAAAAAAATAATTTTTCATATTTTTTTTTCTTTACCCTCCATTTTCCGACCAAACGTGAGGTTTTCCGGGAAAAGCTTATATAACTTTTTTTGTTAAGAATTTTCAAAGCTTTAATTTTGTCTTCTTAACATTTTTCCAATTTCGACGTTTTTCCGAGCTACGGTCGGAAAAGCGTCGGAAAATTCTTTCAATCGGATTTTCTCGTGATTTTCACGAAGTACGGCCCGGAACTCAACGGTTACCTTTTCTAAACTCCCACCATTCCAAATTTCATTCAACTACAATTTTTTTTGCAGTTTTAGCGATTTTTTTACTCTGGAAACTGTACTATAAATAATAATTAGGAAAAAAAAACAATATTAATACTAGAATAGAAGTAGTTATTAATTCATAAGTAACGTAGGATAGCTAGAATATACAAAAAAAAATGGTGTGATACACTCATTCCCATAATACATTTTCATATTTCTCAAATCACATTTTTTCACCCTTGGTAAATTTTTTAACGGGTCACACACGAGAGTTTTTTTTATACAAATCATGAAGACTGAACGTAAAAACGTAAATAGGTCACACGGGTGCATCGAATTCTTGAGGCCCGGTGCGTACAAATTGCTGACCCAAGGCAATTTACCTAAGGTGGGAATAATGATAATTATAGTTAGAATAGAAAAGATGTATAAGATAATTTTATATAAATAGAGCATTTTAATTAAATAAAATTCAGTCGTTATAAAACTGACGTTTGAGTGGGAAGCCAAAAACTTCCCTAAGCCCGGGTGTTAAGCTCTTCAATAGCTGCTCCACTTACTAATCGGAGTTAACGCTTCTATAGCTGCTCCATAGGAGTTAATGCCTTCGGGCTGCTCCAGGTATTTGAAGAAATATCACACTAGCCATAGAAGTTAACACTTCTAAAATGTGTAATGTGGTTTCAAGCGGTTTTTGGAAGAGGTTTTTTCCTTGCTAGTAATAATCTCATAGGTCCACGTTTCGTCCTTCAGTAGAATACACCTGTAATCTGTCGGGAGAAGTGTGTGCTCCAGTAGCACGAAGATCTAGAAATATTACCCCATAGGGCCTCTAAACTTATTACAAAAAAATTGTAGAATGGGGACTTTGACGACGTCGAGGGTGGCTGGACGGGTGGTCCGAATGGAAAGGGGTCGTCGAAGAATTACACTTGCCTTCACTGCACTTGGTATTGGCACAACTGGCGTTGTGCGGTCTAGCTCGCCGGATGGGGGGGTTCGTAGTACATGAAGGCGAAGCAAGTGACAGATTGAAAGTGAAACATTCAAAAAAATCTTGTGCCGAAATACAAACAAAATAACACCGAAAATCAAAGGGGCGACGCACGGACCCGTCCAGGGCCATCGAAAGAAACGGTTAGTGAGGCATAGTCATGCGGGCGGTCGCGAGCGAAGGTGAAATCTGAAAAAAAAAAAAAAAAAACTAACTACTATAAGTACTTACATTGTTTTGGTAGGCACACAGCCTCCCACCGGTCACCATGCTCCGCTCCTCTATATTGATTTACATGCTACAGCGAAAGATGTGATTGGCACGCGCCAAGAAAAAAACTGATAAACATGCAGCCCCCTCGACCGAGCCGAGGCGCAGAGCCACTCAACAAGCAGCAAAGAGAACAAACAAAAAACAAAAAAAATTATCCTTTTTCTTTTTTTTGTTAAAAAACTAAGTTTTCCTTTTTTTCTTTTATTTTACCCCCCTTTTTTTTATAAAAACAATTTGTATTCAAAATCGGGAAGCGATCCTCTCTTATAGTCCTATCATTTTTACGCTAAGTCACCGTATCAGTTCGAGGTACCTATTAAGTTTCCTTTTCCTTTTTTTTCAAGTGTATTTCCTTCTTAGAACTTTTCTCCACAACAATTGAATTCGGGGTTAAGATATAATGTAAAATTTCTTATTGATACTAATATTATTATTATTTGTTCATTTTGGTTTTATATTTTTTTTTTTAATAAATATTTTCATAAGACGAGTGCGTTTTCTCTTTATGTATATACAAGAAAATTAAATAAAGTAGGTCGACTTCCCTATAACATATTTTTTTCTAATTCATACGTAAATTGTGTAAAATATATGCATATACATATATATAAAAATATAATTCATATGAAAAGTTATCATTAATTCAACTAGCATGCAACACCATTGGAATAGCTTACACAAAGCAGTTGATGATTAACAAAAAAAAAAAACAGGAGTGCATCTATACATATAAAAAAATCTCCGATTACATAAATATTAGTTATGTAAAGAAACATGGGATTTTAAGATCCCTTTCTTAGAAAAGTATCTTGATTAATCGGTTCAAACCGTAACTCTTATTCCTCATGGATTTCTTTCTTAAAATTCTATTTTTTTTTTCTAAATTAAATTAAAAAAAATGACAAATGTTTTTTTTTCTTTTAAGGTGCACCATATTGTCATGAAAAAAATTAATAATAATACATATTTCTCTTTCTTCTTTTCTTTTACAAATAACTAAAAGCTACTTAAAAATACTAGCCTGACATTCCTGTGCTTTGAGGTGTAACAACTTCTCCGGGTGGCGTCGATGAGATGCAGCAGCAATGAATATATTTGTACTCAAAAAAAACTTTCTCTTTTTCTTTTTCTTTTTTTCTCACGGTATAGTATTATTACACAAGTTATAGCAATGGCCACCGTTTACTTTTTACTCATTATTCACCGGTACCACCATGTGATCATTTACTCTTACAAAGGTTTTGTTTTTGGGGAAAGATAAAATAACCGATTGGAAAATCACAACTTAAAAATTGTTACATTCTTTCATCTCTCACTATTATTTGATTTTTGTTTTGTTTTATATCTCTTTACGATATGACTCAATTTTTACTTTGCCGGACGCTCAATCAAAAAAAAAAGAAAATATAACAAAAATTTAACGCGGTGTATGAATTCACGCCATATCACATCTTTTCTGTTCTACTCAACAAAAAAAAAACACGTTTTCCTTTCCGACACTTCCTAAGATATTAACAATTCGGAAGATAATTTGAATAAAAAAGTTTTCGCGTCATGAAAAGAATCCGGAATGTTTTCCTAAAAACGCTATTATTTCGTTCGTTTTTTTCTGATTTTTTTCATTTTTTCTTTGATTTAATATCTATATTTATATTAATACATAATATTTTCCACTTCAATGGAAAAAAACTGTATTTAGGCAAAAAAACTATGGTGAAATAGAAAAAAAACTATGCACTGGCTTTTGGATCCCGCAACGACTAAGGACTGTTACCTCGCTGGTTCGTAATTAACACTCGACTGACTGAACAACTCAATCTCGTCCTAGCCAAAAATTCTTAGCCACTTGTGCGAGACGCTTCCTGGAGATTTCATCAATTTTGTCTCCTTATAAGGTAAGCGTGGCTTTTTTGGGGGCGGGGTGATAGCGCTAGAAGAATTCCTGCGCTCGCATCATTGAGTATTTGCCTATGTGTCCCTATTCATACATGCAGGCTACATACATTATGTTTATGTGTGCCTCGGCGTCATGCGATTATTCTTGCGCAAAGGGCTTGGATTGGTTGCGCCGCTACCCGATAGAATTTTCTGGACCGATGTCCATGTGTGGGTGGGAGATTTAACCACGGGCTAATTATTAGGGCATAGGCGTACGTAATTAGGCAAAAGGAAGTTTTCTTCCGAAAGTTTTGGTGTGAGAAGATTTTTGCTGAGTGAGAAACAAAAATTTTGAATAAAGAAATTTTTTGGATAAAGAACGAAAGTGAGGGGGTTGTATAGATTTATTCAGACGGTTAATTCAGTAATGCCGTTGAGGCGACTATGACCGAGGCTTACGCCAGGGATTTTTCCGGCGTTGGTTTTCGGGCCGCCGACCGTTACAACGCGGACACTCTAGACCGAACGAAGAGAAGGGAGAGGGAAGCCGAAAGACGGAGGCTAAGGTCCTAATGGATGTTTTCTAATAGAGATAACTGAAGCAAGTAGGAAACTAGTCCGTTGTGGTTGACCTAAATGTTAATAGTGCTGAGAGGTAGGTACATTAAGACTACAGAAGGGAAAGGAGTGAGGGCGCCCTGTTAAGCTCGTGTGGCTCGACCCATGACCCTGAGATTAAGAGTCTCATGCTCTACCGACTGAGCTAGCCGGGCCAAGCCGTGCTGTATATAAGGGTAATGTTGATGCGGATGCAACAAAAAGGAGTAACACCTACAAGAGTTTATGTGCAGTGATAAGAAAAGAATGGTAAAAGAGAGTGAGATTGAAGAGTGCTCTAGTCGCACTTTGCGGTGAGGTTTGGAGTGTGGGTTCTCGCGGAACAAAAAAGAAAAGGGAAAAGCAACGCTCCCAATTATCAGTTTGTAGAAACCACAACGTCTTTTGGGATTGCTTATGATGTGATTTTGACGTAAAGCAAAAACGTCTCAAATGGCTGATAACTAATTGCGTTTGTGATAGGAAGCAAACAATAATTTTCTGCAATGAGTGTTTATATTTCCCTATTTGGGAGAGTTGAAATTGTCCGATACATAAGAATGTGGCATCCTTAATGGATTTTGGCATGAGTTATAACTGCAAAGCATCCGAACGAACTTAGAGAGAGTTGAAAAGGATTTTGACACAGCAAAAAAATTGAACAATGGCGTGTTAAAAGGAACAAGAGAAAGTGTATAAGTAGCTGCTAGATCAAGGTGAGCTCAAGAGGCCTTTAAAGCATTCTACTGAGGTTCGTTTATACCGTATGGGGGTGTTACCAGTTAGGGTTCTATTACCTGAATTCATGTTTCATAAGGCATAAAGAAAATGGAGTATGACGGCACCACGTGTTTAATTATTTCATGCTATTAACGATTCATCTTGACTAATCCATATCACTTCTTTTTGTTATAAGTGTGTTTAAAACTGTCCCAATAAATAATTTCCGCGCCCACGAACTTCTAATTCACATTTTTAATGTTTTTTTGGTGGGATTATAATTAAGATAATATTAAGCTTTAATTAACATCGATATTTATTAGGTTAACTTTGGTATTTAAATATGACAAGAAAAAGTTTCCATTTAGAGCCTTTGGCTTTTAAAGGCTATTATTTTTGCCATTCTAAGAACACAACGAGAAAATTTGATAAATAATATAGACAAATATGTACATATGTCTTAACAAAAACTAATCCATTTGTAAACTATCTAAGATGTCCATACACTCAAACAAATAATCATTTTCCGATGCATCAGCCGTAATTTCATATATTTTGTAAGTAAATAATTGTAACATGTATTCTGTTGGACTATAATTTTTGCAACAAAGGCCACATATGAAATGTGTTCCTGTTCGAATACGTATGATGGCAACAAGCATCGGCATCAACATGCGGTTTCGTAATTTCGTTTTAACTACTCCCATAGTACTAAATATTCTTTCAACTACTGCGTTGCTTAATGGTAAGGAAAGAGCTCTAATCGCAAAAGCTGCCAAATCTCCGAAAGCTTTGTCCCCACTTGCACTGCGTATATTCGAGACTGTTATCCAAAATTTCGTTACATCGACATGCTCATCAAAATCAACACAAATATCTTTTTTCATTCAAGAGTTAACCCTTCTAGCACAGAAGGCGCACTTTTCAGCTTGCATTCTTGCATTCTTAATTCTTCCAGTTTACGCCACTGCGTCTCGATCAACTAATCAATAATGTCTTTCCCTGCGTAGAAATGGAAATTTTTTAATTAAAAGGAAATTCAATCAAATAAAATAAAATGAAAATACCTGCTAGTGCTAGTGCCATTGGAGACTCGTGATAAACACATTTTTGGTGAAAAATACTGTATTTTTTCAATTACAGCTAAATTATCAGGGAGCATATCCACTAATTCTCCACACAGTCTTCTCAAGTACGCAACAGCTCTTTCTTTGACTACTTGCAAAGCATTTTTCGATATTTTATTTTCAGCAGCATAAGATGCAAATTGGTGACCTAGATCTACCGTATCAAGAGGCAATAGCGAATTCCCCAAGGTAGCATTTGTTTTTTGTAACGCTTTCTTAACTGCTTCGATATCAGCTAAACGAAGAATACTGATATCAGCATTTACATACAAGAGGTCTAAGTGAACTCGGATGAAGAAAGCGTTTTGCTAACGATTTTATTAACGTTCTTAACTCGGAATATAACTTAATTATATCGGCATTTGTTCGTTGAAATGCTAAGTTTACATTTGTTACTTCTTGAAGAATGTTTTTCACAAAAAAAAGATATAAGAAATTAGTGTTATCATTATACATTTCAGAAAGTGTTCGTGCAGTGTAGCACTTATCATCTGATGATTTTGCTACGGTTTCAAAAAACTTTTTTAATTCCTCCCACTGTTTTAAGTCTGTCGATACAGCGTCATACCATGCTAACCGGCGAGTATTCGAAAGTTGTGCTAGCTTCGGAGGATTACTAGAATTTATCGCGGCATACATTTCTTTGTATTTCATTTGACGAAGTGGACTATGAGAAAACCAATTTCTAGTTTCTCGTAGAAGAAATTCCAAGCTTGATGGTAATTCCTCACAAGCTTTTGCTGCTGCCAAGTTTAATGAATGAAAACTCACTTGATAAGTTGCACTTTTGGATATTCTTTTTTGAGCAAAGTGTATAGACTATGCAGTGCCGGATTTACCAGCAAGCAAAACAAGCAATTGCTTGAGGCCCCTACCACCAGGGGGCCCCGCGCCTCTTATTTTTGTTTGGTTCGTCTTTAGATACAAGGGAATTAAAAAATTTGTTTGGCCATAATGTTTTCATAATATTCTTTTGCGAATCAAATATACAACCGTCATAGTTTTGCGACTAAAACTCTAAATGTAAAACTGCAGTAACTGCGGTAGTCTTTGTTGGGGGGCCCCATCACGAGGTTGTGCTTGAAGCCCCGCAATATATAAATCCGGCCCTGAGACTATGGTGAGTTCCACGAAGATTACTAGCTCCATCTGTCCCAACATCTATTAAATTGTCGATCTTCAATCCTGTACTCGTCAAAAATTCTTTAAAATTCTTATGAAGTTCTACTGCCGTAGCAGAGCCAACTTCATTAAATCCGAGAAAATCAGTAACAATTGTAAATATCTAGTTTGTTGCTAAAATACCGAATACAATTAGCCATATACTTAACCGTACAAACGTCAGTTGACTCGTCCAAAATAATTGAATAATTTTGGTCTCCTATATCATCAACAAGCTCTTTTAGCATTGACAACATTTAATATTAATTTAAAACACTTTGTTCTATGTAATTGAAGCTTTTCCAAATGACTTCCTTTACCAATTTCCTTTAGTAATTCACACAAGTGATCAACAGTACGCACTGAACTGTGTGTAGCGATGTGAAGGAGAGTTTGATGCCCACAATTTTCGACTGGTTTTCAATTTTTGTAATTACACCTAAAAACAATTTGTATATAATCCTTACTAATATTATAAATGCGAAAGTAACTCTGTCTGTCTGTCTGTTACGCTTTCACTCCTAAACCACTAAACCGATTTTCATGAAATTTGCTACAGACATAGTTTAGACCTTGGAGACGGACATAGGCTACTTTTTATGGAGAAAAAAAAGGATTTAAGGGAGTGAAATGGGGTTCAATAAGTTGTAAGGGGATTTTTTATCTTTACTTTTTTTTTCTATTGTATAAAAAGTAACTGACTGACAGACAACGCACAACCTAAACCGCTGGAGCTAAAGGGCTGAAATTTTGACAGTGCATCCCTATAATGGCGTGGACATCCACTAAAAAGCGATTTTTCCAAATTCATACCCTAAGGGGGTGAAATGGGGTTTATCCAAACCGCTGGAGCTATAGGGCTGAAATTTGGACAGTGCATCCCTATAATGGAGTGGACATCCACTATAAAGCGATTTTTCGAAATTCATCCCCTAAGGGGGTGAAATGGGGTTTATCCAAACCGTTGGAGCTATAGGGCTTAAATTTTGGCAGTGCATCCCTATAATGTCGTGGCCATCCGCTAAGAAGCGATTTTTCGAAATTCATCCCCTAAGGGGGTGAAATGGGGTTTACCCAAACCGCTAGAGCTATAGGGCTGAAATTTTGACAGTGCATCCCTATAATGGCGTGGACATCCACTATAAAGCGATTTTTCGAAATTCATCCCTTAAGGGGGTGAAATGGGGTTTATTGTAACCGCTGGAGCTATAGGGTTGAAATTTTAACAGTGGATCCCTATAATGACGTGGACATCCACTAAAGAGCGATTTTTCGAAATTCATCCCCTAAGGGTGTGAAATGGGGTTTTTACAAACCGCTAAAGCTATAGGGCTGAAATTTTAACAGTGGATCCCTATAATGACGTTTACATCCAGTAATCCACAAAAGAGCGATTTTTCAAAATTCATCCCCTAAGGGTGTGAAATAGGGTTTTTTAAACCGCTAAATCTATAGGGCTGAAATTCGGACAGTGCATCCCTATAATGGAGTGGACATCCACTATAAAGCGATTTTTCGAAATTCATCCCTTAAGCGGGTGAAATAGGGTTTATCCAAACCGCTGGAGCTATAGGGTTGAAATTTTAACAGTGCATCCCTATAATGACGTGGACATCCACTAAAGAGCGATTTTTAGAAATTCATCCCCTTAAGGTGTGAAATGGGGTTTTTACAAACCGCTAAAGCTATAGGGCTGAAATTTGGACAGTGCATCCCTATAATGGAGTGGACATCCACTATGAAGCGAATTTTCGAAATTCATCCCTTAAGCGGGTGAAATAGGGTTTATCCAAACCGCTGGAGCTATAGGGTTGAAATTTTAACAGTGCATCCCTATAATGACGTGGACATCCACTAAAGAGCGAT
Organism: Thereva unica; assembly: GCA_949987705.1. Taxonomy (NCBI): domain Eukaryota; kingdom Metazoa; phylum Arthropoda; class Insecta; order Diptera; family Therevidae; genus Thereva; species Thereva unica. The sequence continues at coordinate 157,186,659 of OX465281.1, read as the reverse complement.
TTTTCAAAATTCATCCCCTAAGGGTGTGAAATGGGGTTTTTACAAACCGCTAAAGCTATAGGGCTGAAATTTTGACAGTGCATCTTTATAATGACGTGGATATCCACTATAAAGCGATTTTTCGAAATTCATCCCTTAAGCGGGTGAAATAGGGTTTATCCAAACCGCTGGAGCTATAGGGTTGAAATTTTAACAGTGCATCCCTATAATGACGTGGACATCCACTAGAGAGCGATTTTTCGAAATTCATCCCCTAAGGGGGTGAAATGGGGTTTATCCAAACCGTTGGAGCTATAGGGCTGAAATTTTGGCAGTGCATCCCTATAATGGAGTGGACATCCACTATAAAGCGATTTTTCGAAATTCATCCCTTAAGCGGGTGAAATAGGGTTTATCCAAACCGCTGGAGCTATAGGGTTGAAATTTTAACAGTGTATCGCTATAATGACGTGGACATCAACTAAAGAGCGATTTTTCAAAATTCATCCCCTAAGGGTGTGAAATGGGGTTTTTACAAACCGCTAAAGCTATAGGGCTGAAATTTTGACAGTGCATCCCTATAATGGAGTGGACATCCACTATAAAGCGATTTTTCGAAATTCATCCCTTAAGCGGGTGAAATAGGGTTTATCCAAACCGCTGGAGCTATAGGGTTGAAATTTTAACAGTGTATCGCTATAATGACGTGGACATCAACTAAAGAGCGATTTTTCAAAATTCATCCCCTAAGGGTGTGAAATGGGGTTTTTACAAACCGCTAAAGCTATAGGGCTGAAATTCGGACAGTGCATCCCTATAATGGAGTGGACATCCACTATAAAGCGATTTTTCGAAATTCATCCCTTAAGCTGGTGAAATAGGGTTTATCCAAACCGCTGGAGCCATAGGGTTGAAATTTTAACAGTGCATCCCTATAATGACGTGGACATCCACTAAAGAGCGATTTTTCGAAATTCATCCCCTAAGGGTGTGAAATGGGGTTTTTACAAACCGCTAAAGCTATAGGGCTGAAATTTGGACAGTGCATCCCTATAATGGAGTGGACATCCACTATAAAGCGATTTTTCGAAATTCATCCCGTAAGCGGGTGAAATAGGGTTTATCCAAACCGCTGGAGCTATAGGGTTGAAATTTTAACAGTGCATCCCTATAATGACGTGGACATCCACTAGAGAGCGATTTTTCGAAATTCATCCCCTAAGGGTGTGAAATGGGGTTTTTACAAACCGCTAAAGCTATAGGGCTGAAATTTTGACAGTGCATCCCTATAATGGCGTGGACATCCACTAAGAAGCGATTTTTCGAATTTCATCCCCTAAGGGGGTGAAATGGGGTTTACCCACACCGCTGGAGCTATAGAGCTGAAATTTTGACAGTGCATCCCTATAATGGCGTGAACATCCACTAAGAAGCGATTTTTCAAAATTAATCCCCTAAGGGTGTGAAATGGGGTTTTTACAAACCGCTAAAGCTATAGGGCTGAAATTTGGACAGTGCATCCCTATAATGACGTTTACATCCACTAAAGAGCGATTTTTCGAAATTCATCCCCTAAGGGTGTGAAATGGGGTTTTTACAAACCGCTAAAGCTATAGGGCTGAAATTTTGACAGTGCATCCCTATAACGGCGTGGACATCCACTAAGAAGCGATTTTTCGAAATTCATCCCCTAAGGGGGTGAAATGGGGTTTACCCACACCGCTTGAGCTATAGGGCTGAAATTTGGACAGTGCATCCCTATAATGGCGTGAAGATCCACTAAGAAGCGATTTTTCAAAATTCATCCCCTAAGGGGGTGAAATGGGGTTTATCCAAACCGCTAAAGTTATAGGGCTGAAATTTTAACAGTGCATTCCTATAATGGCGTGGACATCCACTATAAGGCGATTTTTCGAAATTTATCCCCTAAGGGGGTGAAATGGGGTTTACCCACACCGCTGTAGCTATAGGGCTGAATTTTTGACAGTGCATCCCTATAATGGCGTGAACATCCACTAAGAAGCGATTTTTCGAAATTCATCCCTTAAGGGGGTGAAATGGGGTTTATTGTAACCGCTGGAGCTATAGGGTTGAAATTTTAACAGTGGATCCCTATAATGACGTGGACATCCACTAAAGAGCGATTTTTCGAAATTCATCCCCTAAGGGTGGGAAATGGGGTTTTTACAAACCGCTAAAGCTATAGGGCTGAAATTTTGACAGTGCATCCCTATAATGGCGTGGACATCCACTATAAAGCGATTTTTCGAAATTCATCCCTTAAGGGGGTGAAATGGGGTTTATCCAAACCGCTGGAACTATAGGGTTGAAATTTTAACAGTGGATCCCTATAATGACGTGGACATCCACTAAAGAGCGATTTTTCGAAATTCATCCCCTAAGGGTGTGAAATGGGGTTTTTACAAACCGCTAAAGCTATAGGGCTGAAATTTTGACAGTGCATCCCTATAATGGCGTAGACATCCGCTAAGAAGCGATTTTTCGAAATTCATCCCCTAAGGGGGTGAAATGGGGTTTACCCACACCGCTGGAGCTATAGAGCTGAAATTTTGACAGTGCATCCCTATAATGGCGTGAACATCCACTAAGAAGCGATTTTTCAAAATTCATCCCCTAAGGGTGTGAAATGGGGTTTTTACAAACCGCTAAAGCTATAGGGCTGAAATTTGGACAGTGCATCCCTATAATGACGTTTACATCCACTAAAGAGCGATTTTTCGAAATTCATCCCCTAAGGGTGTGAAATAGGGTTTTTACAAACCGCTAAAGCTATAGGGCTGAAGTTTGGACAGTGCATCCCTATAATGCAGTGGACATCCACTATAAAGCGATTTTTCGAAATTCATCCCTTAAGCGGGTGAAATAGAGTTTATCCAAACCGCTGGAGCTATAGGGTTGAAATTTTAACAGTGCATCCCTATAATGACGTGGACATCCACTAAAGAGCGATTTTTCGAAATTCATCCCCTAAGGGTGTGAAATGGGGTTTTTACAAACCGCTAAAGCTATAGGGCTGAAATTTTGACAGTGCATCCCTATAACGGCGTGGACATACACTAAGAAGCGATTTTTCGAAATTCATCCCCTAAGGGGGTGAAATGGGGTTGTTGGAGGAGAACTAGTTTAAGACCTAATACATTGTATATTTGTTACACTTTACTTGATTAATGTTTGAATTCGCATCACTTTTCTACACTTGTAAAAATCGTTAATATTTTGAATTCAATTTGCTCAATTTATATTAAATATTTGCTCAGTTTTATATTCATAGTTGCCAACTGTAATACTGCTAGGAGGTTTAGTACAATATAAAGCCTCCCAGCCAGTAATTCCGTTTTGTAAAATCATTGTCGATCTTGTCGTCGGAGAATAAAGTTCATTCTATCCACTTCGCCTGTTTTTTTACTTGAGTCAAAAACTCTTGATTCAACATTTTGGCGCCCGAGCAGGGACCTTTCCAAAGAAATAAAATCGATACAAACATCGTGGGATTCTTTTTAAAATTGATACAAACATCGTGGGATTCTTGTTACAATTTTTATTCGTCGGCCGCAGTAATCTTAATCGCTCCACGCGGGATAAACGGCACCCACCATTGAAATATAAAAGGAATCTGCAGTTAAGAGGAACAATAGAAAGCAGAAATTAGCTTCAAAACAGAAATTAACTTCAGGAGCCAGTCATAATAAAGATCATTTCGTCGAGGGAATTGTCCTATAATTGTACAGGCAGCGGATGAATACACCGGTGATCTTCATTATCTCCGGATGATCGTTAGATTTATAATTACTATGAAGAAATAGGATACATATATGCAAACCGTTAGTCGCCTACAATAACCAATTCGTCGTTTCCTAACTAACTCCAAAACGGAGGAATAAACGGTACTTGACAGGTACGTTATCCCATGCATGAATTTATTAGTTACTGTAAAACAAGGGTACAGTTATCATTTTAAACAAAGAATTATATGCGTATATACATTGTCCCTGGTGTAAATTACGACATGAATTAGAAATTATAAAATAAAAGTGAAGAAATTGTTAAAAAAGGAAATTTTTGGAAATCAAAAATAATTATTTAAAATTTTGAACTTATTTAGTGCATAAAATTTTGAACTTATTTAGTGCATAAAATTTTGAACTTATTTAATATATGTACATAAATTTTGAACTTATTGAGTATACATAAATTTTAAATATATTTAATATACATAAACTTTAAAAACATTTAGTGAACATAATCGTTGAATATAGTTCGTGTAGATAAACTTTGAACCGTTACACCAAACCAAATAACTTAATTTGATCATAGCGTGACAATGACCGAACTCGCGGATTTAAAGACCCAAAGATCCTCTACAAAGGGGTGCATAACGCGGTTAAAGAATTTATTGGAAGCAAAAGCAGACTCGTTAACATACGCGGAGTTAGAATGTCGGTTGGGGATTTTGGAAAGCTATTTTAAACAGCTTTTGTCTTATCAGCTTTCAATTGAAAAGTTAACACCTGACGATTCAAATGAAGCCAAGGTCAGAAGTGAGTTAGAAGATTTGTATTGCGCGATCAAATCAAAGCTATTGACGCTTATGGCAGGTCATAGAAAACCCAGTTTAGTTTCTGAAAATCCAGTGAGAACGCCTAATTTAACGGTTACAAATTTACCGAAACTGAAGCTGCCACAATTCGCAGGCAAGTATTCAGAATTTCCGAGTTTTATCAGCACCTTTCATAAATTAGTGCACGCGGAAGAATCATTATCTGCAATCGAAAAGTTTAATCATCTCCTATCGTGTTTAAGTGGCCCAGCTCTTCTGACCGTTAAGGCATATGAAGTAACTGAAGAAAATTATGCGAAAGCTTTGAAACATTTAAAAGACCGCTATGACAATCGCAATCTTATTTTCCAAGAACATATTGTCGGTCTATTTAATTTGCCAAGAGCGTCAAAAAACTCGCCTCAGCAATTGAGACAATTAGTTGACTACGCGAATGCTCACCTTAGCGCTCTTCAATCCATTGGTTCGCACGTAGATATCACGAACGCAATCATTATACATTTAGTGACGTCGAGGCTAGATTCTGAGTCCCAATCTAAATGGGAAGATTCAATAGATTTATCGAAGCTTCCTACTTGGACGGAGTGCAGGGCGACTTTAAATAGACGGTGCCAAAATTTAGAATTAAGGGATTCGAGGCCTAGTCAAGGCGAGCTATGTGCTTTTTCCCGCCCACCTATTAAATTCAAAGGAAAAAAAGCTAATGATACCGTCACTTCTTTAACAGCTGCGAAGATTGCTTGTTTGTTTTGCCTTAAAGATGGACATATGATGCACAAATGTCCGTCTTTCCTAGAGTTATCGACGTGGAGCAGGTTCGAAGAAGTTAAGAAACGTGCTCTTTGTATCAACTGTTTAAGCAAGGGACATAGTGTCAAAAAATGCCGTTCGCAAAAATGTCGTGTATGTAGCATGCCCCACCACTCCTTGTTGCATAGATATTCTACAACGAAATCAAACGAAGCTGCGAATCTTGGAGATTCACCGTCCGGGAGCCCTGAGAGTCCTGTTCAGTCGTCTTTGCTCTCGAACAATAGCAAGAACACTCATGTCTTCCTGGCCACAGCAATAGTGAAAGTTAGAGATAGCTTCGGTCGATATCATTTTGCCAGGGCTTTGTTGGACTCAGCTTCTCAGCTCAACTTTATTACTGAAAACTTGACTCAACTACTAAACCTAAAAAGAAGAATTTCTGAAACGAATATCAGTGGAATAGGAAAAGCTTCGTCGAAGGTTCGATGGTCTACGCACACGGTAATCAAATCGCGAGTTAACGAATTCGAGACAGACCTTTCGTTGTTCGTCCTGTCACATATCACTGGCTTGCAACCAGAACGCAAGGTTTCGGTAGACAATTGGAATATTTCAAGTAACATTCGATTGGCTGATCCAAAGTTCTATACGCCACAGAAAGTAGATCTCCTAATAGGTGCAGACACCTTCTTCCAGTTGCTTTCAGTAGGACAAATCAAAATACACGAAGAGCTGCCCATTTTGCAAAAGACGGTGTTAGGATGGATAGTGTCGGGGAGGTACTCAGAACCACATCATCATGCTAGGGCTGTTGCAAGTTGTAGTCTCGTAAGTGAAGGTTGTTCGGAGGCCATTGACGACAGAACCTTCTGCGATTTAGTCGAAAAATTTTGGAATGAAGAAGAGATTCGTCCCAAAAATATAAATCATACTGAGGAAATGATAGCCTGCGAAAATCTATTCTCAAGCACTTTTCGTCGAATGTCGGATGGCAGGTTTATGGTAAAGCTACCGTTTAAAACGGATCCTCAAAATAACTTGAATCATTCTTTCGAAATTGCAGTCCGACGTTTCCTTTCCTTAGAGAAAAGATTAAACAAAAATGCAGATTTAAAGAAAAAATATTTGGAATTTCTGCAGGAGTATCTGGCATCGGATCATATGGAGCTTGTTTCTAGAAAGGACCTTCCGCCAGTGCAATATTTTATGCCGCATCAGTGTATTTTAAGACCACAAAGTTCTTCTACGAAGCTGCGAGTCGTATTCGATGCTTCCTGTCGAACGTCTACAAACAAATCATTGAACGATCTGCTTATGGTTGGCCCAACCGTTCAAGATGATTTATTTTCCATTATTTTTCGCTTTCGAACTTACAAATTTGCGTTAACCGCCGACATCGCGGCTATGTACAGACAAGTGTTGGTGTACCCCGAAGATAAGAATTTCCAGCTGATTATATGGAGAGAAAATCCTGAGGAAGAACTTCAGATTTTCAGATTGAAAACCGTCACCTACGGAACTGCTTCAGCTCCCTTTTTAGCGACGCGGTGTTTATTACAGCTTGCGCAGGATCATGCTTTACAAAGGCCAAAGATATCCAAAATCATTCAATCGGACTTTTATATGGACGACCTTATCACGGGAGCAGATACAAGAGAAGATCTCTACATCATCAAAGACCAAGTAGACACCATATTGAAGTCAGCCCAATTTCACCTAAGAAAATGGTATTCAAATGATGTCAATTTCACCAAGGGAATTCCTGAATCCGAAAGAGAAAAACTCTTGAATCTAAACGATATGGATGTCATCAAGACTCTAGGTGTTGTTTGGGAGCCTACTAAGGATGAGATTAGGTTCCAGTATAACCATAGTAGTAAAGGTACTTCCAAAATTACCAAACGAAGTATTTTGTCGGATGTTTCACGACTCTTTGATCCCCTTGGCCTCGTCAATCCAGTTATCGTTAAGGCTAAAGTTTTTCTGCAAGAGCTTTGGCTCATGAAATTACATTGGGATGAATCAATTCCTATAGAAATTGATACTCGTTGGCGCAAATATAAGGAAGAGTTGAGTTTCTTAAATGAAATTCACATCCCGCGACTGGCAGTGAGTACGGACGCAGACGGAACTATTGAGATACATGGCTTCGCTGATGCTTCTGTCAGAGCATACGGATGCTGTATTTACATTAAAAGCGGTCACGAAACAAATATCACGGTTCACCTTGTCGCTGCAAAATCTAAGGTAGCACCAATTAGCGCGGTGAGATCATTGCCATGTCTCGAATTGTGCGCGGCATTGTTATTATCCAGACTGATTCATAAAATAAAGGATAACATCCGGAAACCCTACAGCAATATATACCTTTGGACAGATTCGGAAATTGTTTTAGATTGGTTACAACATCATCCTTCAACTTGGAAAACCTACGTAGCGAATCGGGTCTCGGAAATTCAAGAATTAACGAAGCATTGCATATGGAGACATGTAACATCAAAAGATAACCCCGCAGATATTATCTCGAGAGGGGCGAGCGCAAAGGATCTTGCCAGTTCAATTTGGTTCCGTGGGCCCCAATTCTTATATGAGCCTAAGAATAGCTGGCCAGTTTCAAAGAATCGTCATGTAGCCATGGATAACTTGCCAGAGAAGAGGACAATCAAATCCATCTTGGTGTGTACTATTTCGGATTCCTTCCTGGAAGAAATTTACTCTTATAGCAACTTTCAACGGAACTGTCGTCGTTTTGCTGTCGTCCTTCGATTTCTGGAAAACGTCAAGGCGGCAAAGAGTAAGAAACCAAAGACCACTGGTGAGTTAACTGCTGGCGAAATCGAAGACGCTTTCATGCGGATTTTATGGGCCATCCAACAAGCGGAATTCACAGACGAGATTAGAACTTTGGAAAAGGGGAAAGAACTCAATCGCAACAGTCGTCTCAGGAAACTTACTCCGTTTCTCGATAAGCAAGGAAAAATCGAACTATTACGCGTCGGGGGCCGCCTAAGAAACGCAGAATTACCCTACGACTGTAAATTGCCAATATTGCTTCCTCGCAATAACGCTTTCGTTCACTCCTACGTGCGGGATCTCCATCTCAAGAATTTTCATGCGGGACCTGCTGCATTAGTATCACTCATACACAGAAAATTTTGGATAGTGAACGCTGGAGACTATGCTAGAAAGATTGTTCGTAAGTGCATCCATTGCTTTAGATACAAACCAAAATTGGCTCAGCAAATCATGGGTGACTTACCTTCCGGCAGAGTAAACATGTCTCTGACGTTCACTCATACTGGTGTCGACTTTTGCGGGCCACTAAAAACTACCTATAAAATCCGCGGAAAGATTCCGTATAAGTCATATGTCGCAACTTTTGTATGTTTTGCCACGCGAGCTGTGCATATTGAGATCGTCTCCGACTTGTCTGCAGACGCCTTTGTAGCGGCACTTAAAAGATTCGTCGGGCGCAGAAATTTATGTCGCCACCTCTACTGCGACAATGCCACAAATTTTGTAGGTGCACGAAGGCAACTGGAGGAATTTCGAGCCAGATTCTTTGAACAATATACTCAACAAGAAGTGCACGCTTGGTGCTCAAACAACCAAATTGAGTTCCACAACATCCCACCGAGATCACCCCACTTTGGCGGCTTGTGGGAAGCCGCGGTAAAGTCGGCGAAAACACATCTTTATCGAACTTTGAAGGATGCTCTGCTGACTTTCGAAGAACTATGCACAGTCATGGTACAGATCGAAGGGATTCTTGATTCCCGGCCGATCACAGCTTTGTCCACCGATCCAAACGACGAACAAGCGTTAACCCCAGCGCATTTTTTAAACCAGGCCCCGTTAGGGACTTTAATTGAACCAAACCTTTTAAATCAAAATTTTAGTTATCTTCGTAGGTGGCAACGAGTTTCAGCATTACAGCAACATTTTTGGAAACGCTGGTCAGCAGAATATGTGTCACAACTGCAAGAGAAATCCAAGTGGTATTCTCATTCCCCCAACATACATAGATGTCGGAACCTTAGTGGTACTCCAACAAGATGACCTTCCTCCGTACAAATGGCAATTGGGGAGAGTCACCGAGATTTTCCGTGGCACCGACGGCAACGTACGAGTGGTGCAGGTGCGCACTTCTACAGGGTCCTTTAAGCGAGCCATTCACAAGGTGGCCCCACTACCTCTGGATACTTAGCTTCTGATTAGATTGCAAGATATTTTCAATTCTTGCAAAGGAGGCGGAATGTTGGAGGAGAACTAGTTTAAGACCTAATACATTGTATATTTGTTACACTTTACTTGATTAATGTTTGAATTCGCATCACTTTTCTACACTTGTAAAAATCGTTAATATTTTGAATTCAATTTGCTCAATTTATATTAAATATTTGCTCAATTTTATATTCATAGTTGCCAACTGTAATACTGCTAGGAGGTTTACTACAATATAAAGCCTCCCAGCCAGTAATTCCGTTTTGTAAAATCATTGTCGATCTTGTCGTCGGAGAATAAAGTTCATTCTATCCACTTCGCCTGTTTTTTTACTTGAGTCAAAAACTCTTGATTCAACAGGGGTTTACCCACACCGCTTGAGCTATAGGGCTGAAATTTGGACAGTGCATCCCTATAATGGCGTGAACATCCACTAAGAAGCGATTTTTCAAAATTCATCCCCTAAGGGGGTGAAATGGGGTTTATCCAAACCGCTAAAGTTATAGGGCTGAAATTTTAACAGTGCATTCCTATAATGGCGTGGACATCCACTATAAGGCGATTTTTCGAAATTTATCCCCTAAGGGGGTGAAATGGGGTTTACCCACACCGCTGTAGCTATAGGGCTGAATTTTTGACAGTGCATCCCTATAATGGCGTGAACATCCACTAAGAAGCGATTTTTCGAAATTCATCCCTTAAGGGGGTGAAATGGGGTTTATTGTAACCGCTGGAGCTATAGGGTTGAAATTTTAACAGCGGATCCCTATAATGACGTGGACATCCACTAAAGAGCGATTTTTCGAAATTCATCCCCTAAGGGTGGGAAATGGGGTTTTTACAAATCGCTAAAGCTATAGGGCTGAAATTTTGACAGTGCATCCCTATAATGGCGTGGACATCCACTATAAAGCGATTTTTCGAAATTCATCCCTTAAGGGGGTGAAATGGGGTTTATCCAAACCGCTGGAACTATAGGGTTGGAATTTTAACAGTGGATCCCTATAATGACGTGGACATCCACTAAAGAGCGATTTTTCGAAATTCATCCCCTACGGGTGTGAAATGGGGTTTTTACAAACCGCTAAAGCTATAGCGCTGAAATTTTGACAGTGCATCCCTATAATGACGATTACATCCAGTAATCCACTAAAGAGCGATTTTTCGAAATTCATCCCCTAAGGGTGTGAAATGGGGTTTTTACAAACCACTAAAGCTATAGGGCTGAAATTTTGACAGTGCATCCCTATAATGCCTTGGACATCCACTAAGAAGCGATTTTTCGAAATTCATCCCCTAAGGGGGTGAAATGGGGTTTACCCACACCGCTGGAGCTATAGAGCTGAAATTTTGACAGTGCATCCCTATAATGGCGTGAACATCCACTAAGAAGCGATTTTTCAAAATTCATCCCCTAAGGGTGTGAAATGGGGTTTTTACAAACCGCTAAAGCTATAGGGCTGAAATTTGGACAGTGCATCCCTATAATGATGTTTACATCCACTAAAGAGCGATTTTTCGAAATTCATCCCCTAAGGGTGTGAAATAGGGTTTTTACAAACCGCTAAAGCTATAGGGCTGAAGTTTGGACAGTGCATCCCTATAATGCAGTGGACATCCACTATAAAGCGATTTTTCGAAATTCATCCCTTAAGCGGGTGAAATAGAGTTTATCCAAACCGCTGGAGCTATAGGGTTGAAATTTTAACAGTGCATCCCTATAATGACGTGGACATCCACTAAAGAGCGATTTTTCGAAATTCATCCCCTAAGGGTGTGAAATGGGGTTTTTACAAACCGCTAAAGCTATAGGGCTGAAATTTTGACAGTGCATCCCTATAACGGCGTGGACATACACTAAGAAGCGATTTTTCGAAATTCATCCCCTAAGGGGGTGAAATGGGGTTTACCCACACCGCTTGAGCTATAGGGCTGAAATTTGGACAGTGCATCCCTATAATGGCGTGAACATCCACTAAGAAGCGATTTTTCAAAATTCATCCCCTAAGGGGGTGAAATGGGGTTTATCCAAACCGCTAAAGTTATAGGGCTGAAATTTTAACAGTGCATTCCTATAATGGCGTGGACATCCACTATAAGGCGATTTTTCGAAATTTATCCCCTAAGGGGGTGAAATGGGGTTTACCCACACCGCTGTAGCTATAGGGCTGAATTTTTGACAGTGCATCCCTATAATGGCGTGAACATCCACTAAGAAGCGATTTTTCGAAATTCATCCCTTAAGGGGGTGAAATGGGGTTTATTGTAACCGCTGGAGCTATAGGGTTGAAATTTTAACAGTGGATCCCTATAATGACGTGGACATCCACTAAAGAGCGATTTTTCGAAATTCATCCCCTAAGGGTGGGAAATGGGGTTTTTACAAATCGCTAAAGCTGTAGGGCTGAAATTTTGACAGTGCATCCCTATAATGGCGTGGACATCCACTATAAAGCGATTTTTCGAAATTCATCCCTTAAGGGGGTGAAATGGGGTTTATCCAAACCGCTGGAACTATAGGGTTGAAATTTTAACAGTGGATCCCTAATAATGACGTGGACATCCACTAAAGAGCGATTTTTCGAAATTCATCCCCTAAGGGTGTGAAATGGGGTTTTTACAAACCGCTAAAGCTATAGGGCTGAAATTTTGACAGTGCATCCCTATAATGACGTTTACATCCAGTAATCCACTAAAGAGCGATTTTTCGAAATTCATCCCCTAAGGGGGTGAAATGGGGGTTACCCACACCGCTGGAGCTATAGAGCTGAAATTTTGACAGTGCATCCCTATAATGGCGTGAACATCCACTAAGAAGCGATTTTTCAAAATTCATCCCCTAAGGGTGTGAAATGGGGTTTCTACAAACCGCTAAAGCTATAGGGCTGAAATTTGGACAGTGCATCCCTATAATGACGTTTACATCCACTAAAGAGCGATTTTTCGAAATTCATCCCCTAAGGGTGTGAAATAGGGTTTTTACAAACCGCTAAAGCTATAGGGCTGAAGTTTGGACAGTGCATCCCTATAATGCAGTGGACATCCACTATAAAGCGATTTTTCGAAATTCATCCCTTAAGCGGGTGAAATAGAGTTTATCCAAACCGCTGGAGCTATAGGGTTGAAATTTTAACAGTGCATCCCTATAATTACGTGGACATCCACTAAAGAGCGATTTTTCGAAATTCATCCCCTAAGGGTGTGAAATGGGGTTTTTACAAACCGCTAAAGCTATAGGGCTGAAATTTTGACAGTGCATCCCTATAACGGCGTGGACATACACTAAGAAGCGATTTTTCGAAATTCATCCCCTAAGGGGGTGAAATGGGGTTTACCCACACCGCTTGAGCTATAGGTCTGAAATTTGGACAGTGCATCCCTATAATGGCGTGAACATCCACTAAGAAGCGATTTTTCAAAATTCATCCCCTAAGGGGGTGAAATGGGGTTTATCCAAACTGCTAAAGTTATAGGGCTGAAATTTTAACAGTGCATTCCTATAATGGCGTGGATATCCACTATAAGGCGATTTTTCGAAATTTATCCCCTAAGGGGGTGAAATGGGGTTTACCCACACCGCTGTAGCTATAGGGCTGAATTTTTGACAGTGCATCCCTATAATGGCGTGAACATCCACTAAGAAGCGATTTTTCGAAATTCATCCCTTAAGGGGGTGAAATGGGGTTTATTGTAACCGCTGGAGCTATAGGGTTGAAATTTTAACAGTGGATCCCTATAATGACGTGGACATCCACTAAAGAGCGAAATTCATCCCCTAAGGGTGGGAAATGGGGTTTTTACAAATCGCTAAAGCTATAGGGCTGAAATTTTGACAGTGCATCCCTATAATGGCGTGGACATCCACTATAAAGCGATTTTTCGAAATTCATCCCTTAAGGGGGTGAAATGGGGTTTATCCAAACCGCTGGAACTATAGGGTTGAAATTTTAACAGTGGATCCCTATAATGACGTGGACATCCACTAAAGAGCGATTTTTCGAATTTCATCCCCTAAGGGTGTGAAATGGGGTTTTTACAAACCGCTAAAGCTATAGGGCTGAAATTTTGACAGTGCATCCCTATAATGACGTTTACATCCAGTAATCCACTAAAGAGCGATTTTTCAAAATTCATCCCCTAAGGGTGTGAAATAGGGTTTTTACAAACCGCTAAAGCTATAGGGCTGAAGTTTGGACAGTGCATCCCTATAATGCAGTGGACATCCACTATAAAGCGATTTTTCGAAATTCATCCCCTAAGGGGGTGAAATGGGGTTTACCCACACCGCTGGAGCTATAGGGTTGAAATTTTAACAGTGCATCCCTATAATGACGTGGGCATCCACTAGAGAGCGATTTTTCGAAATTCATCCCCTAAGGGTGTGAAATGGGGTTTTTACAAACCGCTAAAGCTATAGGGCTGAAATTTTGACAGTGCATCCCTATAACGGCGTGGAAATCCACTAAGAAGCGATTTTTCGAAATTCATCCCCAATTATTTATCAACGAATTGAACTCATGTACGCTTGGATATGTCACCAGCTGTATTCATGCTCCGCTCCCGCTACATTCATGATCATTAATAATTGCATCCGCATCGGCATAGACTATTCCAAACCCAAGTATTGTTTTACCAAGCAGTCCGCCAACCACATCCAATCTGAAGCTTTACCTGCGCGAGCCGCTTTATCTACGCAAACGAGAGTCAATCTACTTGAGTATGGTATTGGCACCCTTTATGGCCACCTAGCCAATTACCTGATTTTTTCGTCCCATACAATCTTTTAGGGAGCTAATTAATTTTAAAGGGAGCAAAAAGAAATGCAAAAAACAATCAACCTTTTTCAAATTCTTCTTTTATCTAGGCGTAGTTGAAAATAATTTATTTTAGCTGATTAAACCAAATTTGAAGCATAAAGTTGAAAAAACATTTTTTACAAACCTTTATATTTTCAGTCGATGCAGGGATAGTTTTAGCCCTTTACTATTATCCCTTATCATAAAATTTGCTTTATTATAAATCAACCACTTTTGAATATAAATATTGAAAAAAATGTATTTTATTGGATTGTTTTTGATTTTAATTAAAATTATCGCAAAAATCCTTAAAAAAGGGAGTTTTTAAGCATATTTAAAGGTGACATGCATATTTTAAGACTGTGGGACCCTGATTTCCGTAATCAGCGACCCAAAAACGACATATCAGGAACGATTTTCACAACAGTGTAATGTTTTGACATGAACGATTCGTCGATTTGTAGCAAGTTAAAAAAATTGTAATTTAAAAAGGGGAAAGGTGCAGCACATCTCACCAAAGGAGAAGTGGGTGCCAATTTAAAACAAGAGCACCTCACACATCCCTTTTGGTATTCTAACTTCCCGGCAGTGTTACATGTTTGGCCACGCCAAAAAGCAGATCCACTTGCTCAGGCTATGCCGAAAATTCTTGTCGTATATGCCGCTTCCAACATGTCAGTCAACTCCAGAGTGTCTGCGGCATAAGCTCGGCCAGTGACCAAACCACAAGAAAAATCTCAAATAATTCACCTCAACATAATGGTGAATTTGTATTCCTATAATGAGATAAAGCAAAGTCTGGGCGACAACGTAGCTAACATGCCAGAAAATTTATGCAGTAAGGCAGAGTGTATTTTCGCTGTTGCATACACAGCCGCGAGTTTCTTCGTCTCTCGTACCCTTTCCCATCGTTATACGAAAGTTCTGACGATTTTTCATGTGTGAGAGCGTTACACGAATGAAATTGATTCACTCTCATGTAAATTTTTTTAAGCAAACGTCCCTAAAGAAGTTTTACTTCAAAAATGCACTATAATAAACCCTTTTTAGGGATAATAACAGCTGACTTTTTTTGTTGTTTTTTTTTTTTTAAGGAAAACATTGCACATAATAAACAGTTTTTATTTAAATGCGTTGCAAAGCACGCGGGTTTTATGCTAGTTATTATATAAAAAAAATAGTAATTTGATTATTAGAAGTTATATTTCAATTGAATCACACTCTTCCGGCACCTTTTTATTAATTCAGAAATTAAATTGATAATTCTGAACAATATCATTTATGTTGACAAAGCTTTATTTCTAGTTTTATATTTATGAACTAGCAAAAATCCGCGTGCGTCGCAACGCCTTTTAATAAAACAAAATTATGTGTGCATAGTCCAGAATAATAAAAGGGTATACTGAAATAAAGAACAAATCTGCAATAAGTTACCTACGAATTTTTTTAAAATTCGAGGTTAATCATCGGAAAACTTTTATACTACGTGCACAACAGATACCTAGCCATTTTTATTCAGAATTTGTCTTGTGGGTGTAGATTTGGACGTTCTCAGATAATTGGCACCCTGAACTTGCCCATGGCGAACATGGCTTGAGACACAGATTGTCAACATTTTAAGACGATACTACTGATTTGATCCTAAAAAGGACAGTAGCTGCTTCCGGTTTTCGTGTTTCGTCGTTTCCGGTCATATCGCCCACACGGCACTGGTTAACAATCCACTGTAACGCTTGTTTATAAACGATGTTAGATGTTTCACTTGTAAGTATTACAATGTTTGTGACATTACTGAGTTGAGTCGATTTAGTTGAGTTGATATTTTCGAAATCGTCATAAATGTCTGTAACAAAACAAACCGCTGCAAATAATAAACCCAACGGCACCACCGCTGTTAACAAAAAAAAGACACAACCGCTGAATAAGTTGCTGACATTACCGAAACAGAACAGCGCAGCGCAGCATGGCACCAATATAAAAGGCCGGTGCCTGGCTGCGAAAGGGGTTCGTGATCAGACAGTGGAAGAGGTGATTCCTCTGCCTGATAACTGGACAGAGCCATAGGAGAGTTGATCGTATGGTTCATTTACAGACGACCGATACCTTTTCAAACCACGGAGAGTTGATCCAGTGGCGCCGACCGACCGATACAATTACCGGCCACGGAGAGTTGATCCAGTGGCGCCGACCGACCGATACAATTACCGGCCACGGAGAGTTGATCCAGTGGCACCGACCGACCGATACATTTACCGACCAAGGAGAGTTGATCCAGTGGCGCCGACCGACCAATACATTTACCGACCACGGAGAGTTGATCCAGTGATGCCGACCGAATAATACATTTACAAGCCAAGGAGAGTTGATCCAGTGACGCCGACCGACTTACACCTTTTTCATTTCCATCTCTTTCCCTCCCTTGATAGCTTTGTAATATAGTTGTATATAATATTATAATCAATAAAAATAAGGACATAAACGTAACGGGAGTTTTGTTATTTAAACCTTGGAAACCTGAGAGCTGACCCGCCGCTCCTGACGTTACAAATTTGGCGCCCGAGCAGGGACTTTATATTAAGAGAAATTCACCATGAAGGAAGGAATTGCATGGATATATCGTTTACGGAAAAACAAACTAGTGGAGGAATTAGATATTAAGAGCTTGGATACTCACGGGACTGTGGACTAACTTAGAGAGCGATTAAGAACTGCCCTCAAGATGGCGAATCCGGAACAAGGCAGTTCGAATCATCAGAATAATTTCATCAGTCAATTAGAGGTAGCCGAAAGGGTGAGAAAATGGAGTTTAACCTTCGAGGTAAAAGATGTATTTGGATTCCTGGAAAGAGTGGAGGAAATGATTGCCACTTACGGCATAGCTAAGGACCAGTTACTAACAGTGTTACCACTACTGCTTCGAGGGAAAGCTTTACTGTGGTATCGAAATAATTCTACCAGCTGGAAGACATGGGCCGAATTTGAAAAAGATTTCAAATTTTGTTTTTTTCCCGCCACGATTTCAAGTAACTTTAGAAGACGAAATCCGGAATCGCACACAGGGACAAAACAAGAGCCTGAGAGAATTTATTGCTGCAATACAAACGTTAATGCGAAGATCTGAACTCATATCACCATCAGCTCAACTAGACCGAATATTCAACAACATCCGACCCGACTACAAGCTTTACATTAAACAAGCGGACTTTTCTACTCTAACCGAACTAGTCAAACTAGGAGAAGAATATGAAAGGATAAAGATGGAGCAACATACTTTTAGGCCACCACCTAACCCTTCACAATCATGCATGCCAGAGACCGCTTACCAGTTCACAAACCGAAAATACCTAGTGCAAGCACCGCTTCTATAAAAACCGACTATAATCCATCCGAATGCTGTTGGAGATGTGGTCAGCGAGGCCACACCAGGAGATATTGTGCGAGACCTCCCAGAAAATTTTGCTCACAATGTGGAAGGGACGGAATAATTACAAGAGATTGCTGCCGGAAGTCGGAAAACATAAACAGAGTCTTGGACAATGGAGGCCGATCCAGGACCACAAACTAAAGGACTCCAAAAACGAATCCAGCCGCTTGAATACCTACTATTCATATACCGACAATAGGATATTTATAAACATCGAGATTGCTAGTATGTCTTTTAAAGCATTAATAGATACCGGGGCAGTTTGTTCAGTCATAAGCCCTGGAGTATTCCAGAGATGCAAACACTTAGGAACGATTCTGAAATTACCCAGTTCTAAGGAAATAACTCTAGCAGACGGAAGACAAGTAGAAATCACTCAATCATTGGTACTACCTTGCACAATAGGAAATTCTTTTTTTGAACAAGGATTCTTTATTGTTCCTAATCTAATCGAGGGAATAATCTTGGGGATAGACGGGCTGAATGTTGGAAATTTTGAATGTACTTGTTTTAACCAAACATTCCGCAGTGTACCAAAGATCTCCACATTAGAAAGTTCTCTGGCAACAGAAAAAGAAAAATTAAATGAATTTCTTCAGAGAGAGTTACCTAAATTTGAAAAACTGAGAGGACCCACCAACCTAGCAGAACATGAAATCCGGCTAAAAGACTTTACCCCCGTAAAGTAACGGTATATACCAAGGAATCCTGCCATGCAACAAATTATAGATGCCGAAGTCAACAAAATATCTGACGACATTATCGAACGATCGAACAGTTCTCCTATAATCCTCGCTAGAAAGAAGGATGGCCGTTACCGTTCCTGTATAGATTTCCGTAAAGTCAACAGTTTATCAATTAAGGACGCTTACCCGTTGCCGCAAATCAATTACATCTTGGATCAATTAAAAGAAGCAAAATATATATCTACGCTGGACTTACATCAAGGGTACTGGCAGGTACCATTAAAACTAGCTGGCCGACCCATAACTGCTTTTACAGTACCAGGAAAAGGGTTGTTCCAGTTTGAAGTTATACCATTTGACTTACACTCCGCTCCCGCTACTTTTCAACGTTTGTTGGACCAGATCATAGGACCAGAAATGCAGAATAAAGCTTTTGTATATCTAGATGACATTATTATCATTGGAAAAACTTTTGAAGAACATCTAAGCAAGCTAGAGACCGTATTTCATAAACTTCAAAGAGCAAATTTGAAATTGAATCTGGAAAAATGTAATTTTTGTCAAAAAGAATTAAAATATTTAGGACACGTCGTTAGCAACCACGGCATTCGAACCGAACCGGAGAAAGTAGAAGCTGTTCAGAAGATACCAGCCCCAAGAAATACAAAGGAATTAAGACGCTTTCTAGGTATGGCATCCTGGTACCGAAGATTTGTACAAAATTTCTCCCAGATAACCGCTCCGCTAAATAAATTATTAAAAAAGAATAAGAAATGGATTTGGATTGATGAACAGGAACATAGCTTTCAGGAATTAAAAGAAAAATTAACTACCGCACCAGTATTATCTTCTCCTGACTTTGTGGAACCATTCACTTTACAAACTGACGCAAGCCAAGAAGGTCTAGGAGTAGTGCTTACGCAAAAACAGAATGGAGCAGAACGGGTAATATCCTACGCAATTAGAAGCCTAAGCCCAGCCGAGAAGAACTATACAGTATCAGAAAAGGAATACTTAGCAGTTGTATTGGGCATACGGAAAATGAGGCCATATCTCGAAGGATATCACTTTACCGTTATAACAGACCATTTGTCTCTTAGGTGGCTAAACTCAATAGAAAATCCTACTGGCCGTTTGGCACGCTGGTTGGTTGAACTTCAGTAATACGACTTTGACATTCAGTACCGGAAAGGATCCTTGAATAAAGTTGCAAATATCCTGTCAAGTGCCGGATCCCCGTATGCTGGAACCAGGTACTTTGACTACTTTGACTACAATTTCGGAAAGCAGCTACTGCCCTTGGTACCGTCACAAGATAACCGAAGTCCGGAAATCAGCTACGACTCATCCAGATTATATGATCCAGGATGGTGATTTATATCATCATATACACGACCGCCTTGATTTTACTGACCGAAATTCGGTATGGAAATTATGCATACCGAAACCGCTCCGCTCCGAGATCCTGAGAACCAACCATGATATTCCAACAGCCGGACTTCTGGGAATAACCAAAACCATTACACGAATCGCTCAGACTTATTACTGGCCTGGGATGTTCAGAGACATAGCTAAGTATGTAAGGAGTTGTCCGTCTGTTTAAGGTTTAAACTTCGCAACAAAAGGTCGCCGGAAAGATGCATATGACCAAAGTAAAAGAACCTTGGGAAATGGTTTCAACGGATCTAATAAGACCCTAGCCGTGTTCCAGTCAAGGCCACGCCTTTATTTTCGTGTTCCAAGATAAGTTTACAAAGTGGGCCGAAATACAACCGCTCCGCCAAGCCACCGCCTCTGCAGTAACTAAAACTTTTAAGGAAAGAATAATTACTAAATTTGGCTGCCCTCGAAGTCTCATTTCAGACAACGGAGTACAATATACAAGTAAAATTTTCCAACACCTCCTCAGAGAATTCAAGATAGAACACCGAACAACCACTCCCTATTCGCCACAAGCAAATCCTACCGAAAGGGTAAATAAAGTACTGGAAACTATGATTGCTCAGTATTTGGAAAAGAATCACCAAAATTGGGATAAATATCTACCGGAATTATCGTTCGCACTAAATACCAGTGTTCATGAGTCTACTGGCTTTACACCCGCATATTTAAATTTCGGCCGGGAGTTAAACCTACCAACACCTCTGCTAAATAAGGCAAATAAAATCTCACCAGAAGACCGTATCCACCAACTATCTGAAGCTTACGAAATAGTTCGTTTAAATATGGAAAGAGCTTTCTCTAAGCAAAGTCATTATTACAATCTTCGCCGTAGGGAATGGAAACCAAGAGTAGGCGAAAAAGTTCTCCGGAAGACACATTTCTTATCCCCCGCACCAAACTATTTCTCATCAAAACGGGCAAGACAGTAGGAAAAGCTCACATAAAAGTTCTGAAACCAATTCCCCACGATTCCAATGAAAAATCCTAAAGCATTTCCAATATCCTAAAACATCCATGGGGGGACCGCCCACTTAGGAAGAAACATAATTAAATCACAACCGTATGAGCCCAGTCAATTATTCGCAGTCATGGAGAAATCATCACCAACAGTTGACAAGTCGCCAGCCACCCCGGTCTTGTGCTTAGACGAATGGTCACCCATACCAGTATCACCAATACCCGCTACGCCATCAAGTTCACCAACTAGAAGCACTACACCTGGGACTCACCCCCACCGAAGAGACCACGGCTAGTAAATCCCGAAAATAAGGAAAATGAAAAGGCGAAGCAAGTCAAAGTGTTATTACCTTGGACGAAAATCATTCGGGGAAAGTCGTACCGATTCCAATTTGGTGACAACAGGGAGAACCAAGTAAGAGTCCGGCTAAGACAGGACGGCACAGCAACCATCGGAGGAGTGCCTGTTACCAAAAACCTAAAGCTATAACAGCGAACATAAAGCGAAAACAGAAGCGAACTAGTTTTAAGACATTTTTGTATTGTTGAATGATTTTTTTTTTAAGTTTTAAGATATTTTTATTTCGAGGAACGACTTTTTTTGCTTTTGCTGTATTATTAAGAAATTAGAATTTAAGAAAAAAAAATGTATATGGATGGATATATAATAAAGAAAATGTACCATTTTTTAGAAAAAGGGGAGGAGGTGTAACGAAACAAGCCGCTGTAAATAATAAACCCAACGGCACCACCGCTGTTAACAAAAAAAGACACAACCGCTGAATAAGTTGCTGACATTACCGAAACAGAACAGCGCAGCGCAGCAAGGCACCAATATAAAAGGCCGGTGCCTGGCTGCGAAAGGGAGTCGTGATCAGACAGTGGAAGAGGTGATTCCTCTGCCTGATAACTGGACAGAGCCATAGGAGAGTTGATCGTATGGTTCATGTACAGACGACCGATACCTTTTCAAACCACGGAGAGTTGATCCAGTGGTACCGAAAGACCAATACATTTACAAGCCACGGAGAGTTGATCCAATGGCGCCGACCGACCGATACAATTACCGGCCACGGAGAGTTGATCCAGTGGCGCCGACCGACCGATACATTTACCGGCCACTGAGAGTTGATCCAGTGGCGCCGACCGACCAATACATTTACCGGCCACGGAGAGTTGATCCAGTGGTGCCGACCGAATAATACATTTACAAGCCACGGAGAGTTGATCCAGTGACGCCGACCGACTTACACCTTTTTCATTTCCATCTCTTTCCCTCCCTTGATAGCTTTGTAATATAGTTGTATATAATACTAGTATAATCAATAAAAATAAGGACATAAACGTAACGGGAGTTTTGTTGAGTTTGTCCGGACAGTCGGCAACATTGGCCGGAATCTATGCCAATAAAACAGTTACTCCCCAAAATAATCGGTTTTCACATCTTAAATCTCGCGGAGTTCTGTTAATAGATATTTTATTTGCCATAGTACACTCATCGCATTCCCAGACAGTCATCATGCAGCCTTGTAAAACTTTAGATTTTTTTCACGCAGGTTATTAGATTTGTTCCATGCCGGTTTTTAGGTTTGTTCCACGCAGGATTTTCCATGTGATCTTCTTTGATCGGTATCTTAAGCATAGAATGAGCTTCTTTCTGATGTGAGTAAAGTGGCCGAAATCTCTGCTACTAATCAACTGTAATAATGGAATAGCATTCCAGTGAACTTTTGCATTTCTTTCTGGCGAAAAAGCAACCATAATTTCCATTAGGAACTAAGCATGCCAGCTGGTGGAGCCACTTATGCGGATGGATTGAGCTTTATTGAACTGAAGCCAGTGAAGCCGAATTAAAAGGGAACAAACAAAAAAGAGCAATTAAAGAGGAGTTATCACCACAATGAGTCTTGTCCTCCTCATTTCGTTCATTTACCTTTTTTTTACCATTCTTTAAACAGAATTTAAAAGTGCAGCAACGGCGCCCTTATGTTTAGCCATCGGAACAATTTTTCCGTTTTATGATGTGGATATGGTGCTTTTTACAGAATTTTCAAATAGTGCTCTTACTAAATGAGAGATTTCTCTTTTACTTAGAAGATTTTTTTCTCGAACCTCGAAGCTAAAATCTCTGGAGTACATGGAAAAAAAATGGGTATTGGTTTCTTGCACTTTTGAGAACACCTCTATATTTTTTTTTTTCAAAGTTTTAATTTTTTTTTAAATCTTAATTACTCTAATTGCGCCTCCGAATAATTGCGCCCAGTGTAAGTGCACCATTCGCACATATGAAATCGCCGCCGCTGGGTAGCAAGTAATAGTAATGAATGAATGACTATACGTTATAAGAAATGCCGATGTTTGCATAATATAATACAATTGTGTCGCAATTTTTTGAGGGTTTTTATTGCTGTTATGCAATGTCTTACAAGGTACGATATGGTTTAATATGAAATAGAGGCAAAGATTTCACATTTTACTTTCAGAGGTTTGCCACTTATGAAATAGTTATTCATAATGAAATAGCACAACGTATACTTTTATAAACTTTAAAACTACAAACTAACTTCAATGAACACTTGAAAAGTATAATAATTATACCGTAAAACTAGTAATATTTTGTGTTTTGGTAGTATGCGCAACTGAATAACTATTTACACAGTTATATCTAACCCAAAAAACATTATAAATGTGAATTAGAAGTTCGTGGGCACGGAAATAATTTATTGGGACAGTTTAAGACACACTTATAACAAAAAGAAATGATATGGATTAGTCAAGATGAATCGTTAATAGCATGAAATAATTAAACACTTGCATTACGAACGAATTCAAAGGAATTTTACAACAATTTTGGAGCATGAATCTTAGTTGTCTTTCGAAATGTAATAAATTTTATTAGAAACATTATAGACTGAGCCACACTGAACTCGTTCGTAAATGCATGTGTTTAACCCTTAGCTGGCCCACCTCGTTTTTAGCTTTTTCAAAAAAAAAAAAGCTTATACAGAGGCTCTGTCCGTCTGTCCGTCTGAAGCCTACTTTCATCTCTGAAAGTACTGCCGCTACAGACTTGGGCCATATCTCAAAATGTAGCTCTTGGTCAAAAGACCAAAAACTGAGAAAATGGTCTGGAAATTTCAACCAGAAGTATATTTAAACAACAAAAAAGAGCCTTTAAAGAAAATATTGTGACTAATTTTTGTGTTCTAAGGCTTATAACTTCTTAATTATTCATTTTACCACAAAATTTCTAAGTAATAAATTGTAGATTATTTAATTCTAAACAAAAAGTGTCCTTGCAAATTTCCGGTAAGATGTGCCGTTTCGGAGATATAGTGGAAAAACCATTTGCATACGTTTTCCAAGATGGCGGCCAAATGGGGGGGGGGGTTAGAATCCCGAAAACTCAAACTTAAGCTCACCCTGACCCCCCCTACACATCCAAAAATAAAACCTTGTCCTGCATTTTTGCAATGTTAAAGTTCCATTTCCATGGACTATAAAGGGCTAGAGAAAGTCCCTCGTCTGTGGGGCTGCGAGTTCGATCCTTCGGCTCGCGGTGCTTTTTTTCGTCATAATAATTTTTTTAAATTTCCTTCGGGGATTTTGTTTCATATGAAACAAGTTTTTGACATGAATACGTCTCTAAATTTGCTTCCAGAACAAAAACCGATGATAACGAAATTATGGCATATAGTTTTTATTTGCTGCTCAAAAACTATTGTTTATATTGAATAAAGAAATATACCATGACGTGGGTGAAGAATCAAAGAATTTTATTGTTTACATTTGATTTCCTTTTTTTAAGCTATGATGATTATATTGTAGTGTTTGTTAAATACTTTGTTAAGTTTTAGATTACGCAGTCTCACAACTTATAGCCTACATAAGCCTTTAACAAAAACTTTTCAAGATTAATTATATATAGCGTTGGTCAGTGTGATACTTATGAATCTCCATGGCCAAACTAGGGTGCGGTAAGCCGAATTTTTAACAATAAGACATGTATGTTTAAGTAAAATAATAAACCTAATTCTGTTGTGCAAAGTGCATCACATTAGATTTTCCTCCAATCCAAAGAAAAATATTTAGATTCGTTTTCTATAGTGTTTACATGTGTGATGTGCTTTTTTTTTTTTTTTTCAATTTGACACATTCGAATTATTGGCCTCGATTCCCAGATCCGGCGGGTTGGAAGTGAGTGCGGATCAATCTCCATTTAATATATTGTCATCCAATCTGAAGTGTTATTCAACAGAAAGAATACCATGAAAAAGCGTAATTAGTGGCTAGTCTCTAGGCACAACATCCCACTAGTTGTAACATAGCTGGCCTATGGGGTGTCCACGCACCCCGCGGAAAAAAGTATTTCCACTTAAAATATGCAATATTGACCGTTTAAAAAAATCAGTGGAGTTCTTTGACAACCCATTTTTATGTTCCAATAGTTGAGAGACTTTTTTCTTACTACGACAGAAAAAAAATAAGGTGCGATAAAACATGAAAAATCGACATTTTGCTTCAAAAAATCAAAACTCCTATGTTTTTTGAATGTATGGACACCCGCAACGGCGTAAAAGCTCTGTACATAACACCATCTAACACAAGTGAAACTTACAACCTTCAAGACACACTAGATGGTCCCACAAATATGGTTATTAGATTGATATCATGGAAAAAGGGTTTCTTTTAGGCCTGGGGTGTCCCTGCACCCCCAGGTCCAACTAAGGGTTAATTATTTCATGCTATTAACGATTCATCTTGACTAATCCATATCATTTCTTTTAGTTATAAGTGTGTCTTAAACTGTCCCAATAAATAATTTCCGCGCCCACGAACTTCTAATTCACATTTTTAATGTTTTTTTGGTGGGATCTCTTTTTTGTTTTAATACATTTTAAAATAAATAATCTTTTGTATAAAGAAATATTATGTATTTAATAGTTCATTATATATTTTTTTTATTTTATAATTAACAAAATTCAGGAATTCAAATTAAAATTATTGCTCTCTTGAGATGACCGCCGTGGATCAAATGATATTTGGTATACTATATTGATTATTGTGGTCTACTTATGATACCCTTTCATTTAATACCCATGTCGAGGGGTATGTGAAGAAAATGGTAATCAGCCCTCTTGAGATGACCGCCATGGATCTAACCATATTATTGAGTATACTATATAGCTTATGGCATTCTACTAATGATACCCTCGGCCTCGGTAGCCTAGGGAGTAAGGCGCCTGGCTACTATCCCAGAGGTCCCGGGTTCGAATCCCGGCCAGCCCCACGGTCCTTCGCCTTTTCCACTTTCCCACCCACATAACTTTCCTTCTTTCATCTTCCCTCTTTACATTCCTGATCCCTCCTGTCATAGCCTTCCTTAGCCCTTCCCCGCTCCACCAAAAAAAAAAAAAAAGCGCATGTCATCGGTTGGTTGATGAGATTCAACTCGTTTCAGGAGGCATAACACTCCAGCGAGTTGTTTCTCGATGCCCCGATGTCAAAGTGGCGACAGTAATGGTTGGAAGTAGGTGGACTAAAAATATCGCGGGTAGGTTTGTGACAGTTCCTTTCTTCCCCGACTAGAGCTGCTGTTCGACATTGCACTCTATATGAAGAAAATAGATTGTCGACACAGTATAAAGGGCGTTTCCTTTGACTCTAGTCTTTCACATAAAAAAAAAAAAAAAAAAAAAAAAAAAATTGATACCCATGTCGAGGGAGTGGTGAAGAAACGGTTATCTGCCCTCTTGAGACGGCCGCCATGGATGTTACGACATAGCTTATTGTATTCTACTTATCATACCCTTTCATTTGATACCTATGTCGATGGTATGGTGAAGAAAATGTTAATGCGTCCTCTTGAGATGGCCGCGGTGGATCTAACAATTTATTGAGTATACTATACTGCTTATTGTATTCTACTTACAGTGTAACAGTTTAATATGAATACGTTTTGTTAATCATCGAAATGATAGGGAATGCTATCTGACGTCAACAGTGCTGGATTCGACTAACTTGTAACGAATATGTCATATTTTTAGAAATAAATTACAATTACGAACATGGCAAAAGTAGTAATCGGTATTTCAAAATTTTACTGTACATCTGTACTATGAACTACATACGTCTATGAACTATATATGTACCTAACGCAATCTGACACCATAGTTGTGATAAACCGCTTTTATATGAACACATTTTGCTAATCATCTAATGCCATCTTGCATCAACAGTGCGAGTAAACACTTTTAGATTAACTAGTA
Organism: Thereva unica; assembly: GCA_949987705.1. NCBI lineage: Eukaryota > Metazoa > Arthropoda > Insecta > Diptera > Therevidae > Thereva > Thereva unica. Next base: position 157,159,549 of record OX465281.1, on the reverse strand, counting down.
GCACCATCTCATTTATTGAGCAATTGAAATATCTTATAACCCCATCTGATAGAATAATTTTGCGTACCCACTTTTTTAGACTGAAGGAGAAAAAAAAGCTCGTTTCGAAATGTAAAAAAATGTAAAAATAAAGAAAACGAAGAAAGATAGGAAAAGGTGTAGCAGCATAATGGCGTATATTGGGCGCCACTTATGCGAGGTATTGTCTTCCTAGCCAGAAGCCCGGAAAAGCATGACCAAGGATTCAATACCATACATAAGAAAAAAAATTCCGGAACTCCTATCCTCCCCAACCGCCGATCCTAATGTTAGGGGGATATGCTGCCGGCCACACGGAGTTCGCTAGCTCGCCGGGGGGTCGTGGGGTGTTTTGCCGGGACGATACATATATGGTTTACCACTGGACGATACATATATGGTTGGTTAGGTCGAAGTCCTCTTCAGTCCATTCACGAGGAGCAACGTGGCTCAGCACCGAGCGCTATTGATATCTACCTGTGGAAAGGACGTTATTCAATGGACACACCTAGAGAGAATCTTGGAGGGAAATCCGCCGGCCATCCTAAAAGAAATTTAGCCCTCTTAGGCCCTCATGCCTATTTGAAAGACGTGTACGGTTACGAGAGAAAGTAATTCAATTTTATTTATTACACAAGAAACAAATGGGTTCACATATATAAACAACAACACAAAATGTATAAAAGTGTGTTTGTATAAGTAGGTGTGAAAAAAAAAGAAAAGAACTGAATCAGTTGACTTCACTGGTAACTTAAAAACTCCACCATTAAGCAAACTTTAACAAAATTTCGTAATTACTAACTATGAAAAAAAAAAACCAAAACGACGCCCTGGGCCCAGTACGTTGTCCTGTTACAACGATATATGACTTATGTTGGTAAATCTCTTAATCATAAGCGAGACTGTCAAACGCAAAGCAAATCACCCTGTGGTAATTGAGGGTATAAAGTGTTGAAGTTACTTAATATATGGAAATTAATTAATATATTAATATATGAAAAGTGTTGAAATTAATTAATATATGAGTGTAGTGCCGTGAACTGGTGAATTAAAATTTTTGAGACACAAAAAAACTGTAATGATCGTCTACAAAAAAAAAATCGTCAACATTATTCAATATATACAATAAAAATGTAAATTATTTGAACTGTCATTAATAATATAGTAACGTATAATAAAATAATTGTCTAAGGTGGTACAAGAAATTAAAAGAAAAAGAACTTGTTTTAATCTTTAGTTACTGGAAAATATTATAGGATTCCATGACGACTAACTTATGACGTTTGCCAGGGGCTTCTCACTGCTGCACACCATCAAAACCAGCCCCAAAACAAGTTCGATTCACGTAAGGCAAGATAATGTTCCCGAAACTTTTGCGTTTTGGTTGCGTCTCCAACAAAAATGGTCAGCCAGCAATGATTTCGACAATACTTTGTGAATTAAGCTGCACGCCTCATATTGGTCCTGTCAACAAATTGCAATGTACGCAATTCCACACCAGATGACGTCCGGCAACCAGTGCAGCAGAAAACTTCGCTTCAAAGACGGCCACTTCTCCTTCCACACGTAAATAACAAAGAAATGCACAATACCTTAATCTTCTTGTGCGGCTAATATATTTGCCAACTTATGCTTCGTTGTAGTAGATTCCCCAGTCACCCTTCCTCTCAGGGCCCCACCAGTCCACAGCAATACGAATTATTAATCCTCCTCAGGACTCATGGCAGACATCTTGGATAAAATTTCATTCTACTCCTTTAACACTTGAAAGTTGCTACTAATTCACTTCGAGACCAAAGGCATTCCACACGCACTGAATTACTATGTTGACTGATACTAACTTAATTCCACGATTTGCCAAAACAATTTTAAAAGATACCACACAATCGGTTTTCTTTATTGCAAAAAAAATGTTTTACGCACAAAATCGACCACCTCTCGGGCCGTCTAGAAACATTCCCCCATATTTTTTTTTTTTTTTCAATCATAATTTTTCATAGCCTTCCAAATTTTCTATTTTTTTGGTTTTGTAAATATGTTTTTTTCAAAGTGGTTCCTACAAGGTGAATTTTGAGTAAGGTGATAGGCCCGCCGTTACAAAGGAACTCATGGAATAATAAATTATTTATATTTTGGTTATCGGTTACAAATGAAAAATTACTTATATTACTTATAAAAAGGTGATAAATCGCATAATTTTATTAAAAAAACACCTTGTTTTCCATGTTTAGGCGTAAATAAAGCTTTTGCTGTTTGCCCTTACGAACTCGGCAAACTACCGCTTGCCTTGATATATGAAAATTTGACTAAGATCAAACTGAAATAACATTACAAGTATTATTAGTAAGTAGTATAATTGTAGATAATTTAATTCTTAACAAAAAGTGTTCTTGAAAATTTTCTGTAAGATTTTCCGTTTCGGAGATATAGTGGAAAACCCATTTGCACACCTTTTTGAAGATGGTGCCAAATGGGGGGGGGGGTTAAAGTCCCGAAAACTTAAACCTAAGCTTACACTGAACCCCCGCCTACACATCCCAAAAATAAAATCTTGTCCTGCATTTTTGCAAGGTTAAAGTACCATTTCCATGGACTATCTGATGTATCTCGCGTAGAGTTTTCGAATTCGCTTTCTTATTTTTAATAATTTTAAATAATAATAAAAAGAATTTTTTTTAAATTTTTAAATAAGTTGTAATACAGGGTGTATCAGTGAAAATGTGGAAACGCCTGGTTGTGGATACGTCTTGGATAGACGAACAGAAAATCGTATGGTTGGGGTGGGGGAGAATCGCAACGGTTTAGCCGTTAGGGCGTTTCGAATTTTTTTTGGTAGAAGTTTACTTATTACCCTGTATTTTTGTAACCCTATTAGATATTTTCATGAATAAGGCAGCAATCTACGCAGAATACTCCCACCTATCTAAAACTAGAAAAGTCCAGAGTTGTGAGTCGTCAAATTCAAAATTTTTGTTCTGTTTTTTTTTGAAGTAAAACTTCTTCAGGGACGTTTGCTTAAAAAAATTTACATGAGAGTGATTCAATTTCATTCGTGTAACGCTCTCACACATGGAAAATCGTCAGAACTTTCGTATAACGATGGGAAAGGGTACGAGAGACGAAGAAACTCGGGGCTGTGTATGCAACAGCTAAAATACACTCTGCCTTACTGCATAAATTTTCTGGCATGTTAGCTACGTTGTCGCCCAGACTTTGCTTTATCTCATTATAGGAATACAAATTCACCATTCTGTAGAGGTGAATTATTTCAGATTTTTCTTGTGGTTTGGTCACTGGCCGGGCTTACGCCGCGGACACTTTGGAGTTGACTGACATGTTGGAAGCGGCATATACGAGAAGAATTTTCGGGGGTGGTTTGGGTGCTTAGAATACCAAAAGGGAGTGGTGAATTAAATGTGTGAGGTGCTGTTGTTTAAAATTGGCACCCACTTCCCCTTTGGTGAGATGTGCTGCACCTTTCCCCTTTTTAAATTAAAATTTTTTTAACTTGCACAAATCGTTTATGTCAAAACATTACACTGTTCTGAAAATCGTTCCTGATATGTTTTTTGGGTCGCTGATTACGAAAATCGGGGTCCCACAGTCTTAAAATATGGATGTCACCTTTAAATATGCTTAAAAATTCTCCTTTTTAAGTGTTTTCGCGATAATTTTAATTATAATCTAAAACAATCTAATAAAATACATTTTTTGCAACATTTATATTCAAAAGTGGTTGATTTATAACAAAGCAAATTTTATGATAAGGGATAATAGTAAAGGGCTGAAACTATCCCTACATCGACTGAAAATATAAAGGTTTGTAAAAAATGTTTTTTCAACTTTATGCTTCGAATTCGGTTGAATCAGCCAAAATAAATTGTTTTCAACTACGCCTAGAAAGAAGAATTTGAAAAAAGGTTGATTGCATATCTTTTTGCTCCCTTTAAAATTAATTGGCTACCTAAAAGATTGTATGGGACGAAGTAATCAGGTAATTGGATAGGTGGCCATAAAGGGTACCAATACCATACTCAAGTAGACTGGCTTTCGTTCGCGTAGGTAAACGGCTCGCGTAGGTAAAGCTTCATTGTATATGGTTGGCGGACTGCTTGGTAAAACAATACTTGGGTTTGGAATAGTCTATGCCGATGCGGATGCAATTATTAATGATCATGAATGTAGCGGGAGCGGAGCATGCATACAGCTGGTGACATATCCAAGCGTACGTGCGTTCAATTCGTTGATAAATAATATAGAAGTGTGTGTATGTATTCAAATGCGACCTGACGGAATGTTCTATGAATGGAATGCATGCCACGCAAAGGTCGGACTACTTTTAACTTTTTCTGTAATGCCGCATTCGAAATAGCACACACAAGTATGCACAACAAACACATGCACCTTGCATGCACTCGTTACTTAGATTTTCGGGCTATGTGTGAAAGCCGGGACGGAAAAAAAACCATGCAATTTTATGAACCTCTGAATGCAATGCATGTACGCTTGCATATGTCACCAGCTTACTTCCATGAGGCGAATGTTTAGATTTTCGTGCCTGTGGCGGTAGTATCCATGCCTGTGGCGGAAGCGTGCATACCCGTGTGGGATGCGCACTTATCTGCTATACGTACTAGGTGCACCGCGTGTATGCTTTTAAGAAAATTAGCCAATAAAAATTATTTTTACTCGGTTACTTTTAGGTTTTAATGTAAATAGGAATTCATAAATATTTTCAAATAGTATTTGTATCAAGTCCGTCAATAGATTCGTCACTATTCTTCCTTCATCTGTCGTTGGCCTGAATTTTCTCAACCGTACTATAGATCCGACAGACTTTCCACTATATCTATTGCATATTACTAGCCGTTGGGCACAAAAGTTTTACTTCTAAAGTGTGGTCTTAAGCACACTCATATTTTTTTTTTCAATAAAATTTCAACTTCAACCACCTTTTTCTCCAAAAAATACGTAATTAACCAAAAATTGGAAAGCTTGGACAATTTCCCATGAATAATGTCCAACAACTATTATGCTACGACCTTTACTTTTGAAGTTATAAGCAATGTTCATGTTGAAATTGGCTCTATTTCGTCCTTTTTAAGTGCTTTTCCACCGGAGTTTTGTCGAAAAGTACGAAATAAGCACTAAAAGTTCTTGCTGTGGATTAGTCGAGCTGATTTGTAAATAGCACGGAATAATTAAACACGTCCATTTACGAACGAATTCAGTCTGGCTCAGTCTATAGCGTTTCTAATTTGTTACATTTAGTGAACACTTAAGATTTATGCTATTCAGCGTACTCTACTTTATTTTTATTTATTTATTTATTTATTTTTTTTTAAGTAAAACTTCTTTAGGGACGTTTGCTTAAAAAAATTTACATGAGAGTGAATCAATTTCATTCGTGTAACGCTCTCACACATGAAAAATCGTCGGAGCTTTCGTATAACGATGGGAAAGGGTACGAGAGACGAAGAAACTCGCGGCTGTGTATGCAACAGCGAAAATACACTCTGCCTCACTGCATAAATTTTCTGGCATGTTAGCTACGTTGTCGCCCAGACTTTGCTTTATCTCATTATAGGAATACAAATTCACCATTATGTTGAGGTGAATTATTTGAGATTTTTCTTGTGGTTTGGTCACTGGCCGAGCTTATGCCGCAGACACTCTGGAGTTGACTGACATGTTGGAAGCGGCATATACGACAAGAATTTTCGGCATAGCCTGAGCAAGTAGATCTGCTTTTTGGCGTGGCCAAACATGTAACACTGCCGGGAAGTTAGAATACCAAAAGGGAGTGGTGAATTAAATGTGTGAGGTGCTCTTGTTTTAAATTGGCACCCACTTCTCCTTTGGTGAGATGTGCTGCACCTTTCCCCTTTTTAAATTACAATTTTTTTTAACTTGCTACAAATCGACGAATCGTTCATGTCAAAACATTACACTGTTGTGAAAATCGTTCCTGATATGTTGTTTTTGGGTCGCTGATTACGGAAATCAGGGTCCCACAGTCTTAAAATATGCATGTCACCTTTAAATATGCTTAAAAACTCCCTTTTTTAAGGATTTTTGCGATAATTTTAATTAAAATCAAAAACAATCCAATAAAATACATTTTTTTCAATATTTATATTCAAAAGTGGTTGATTTATAATAAAGCAAATTTTATGATAAGGGATAATAGTAAAGGGCTAAAACTATCCCTGCATCGACTGAAAATATAAAGGTTTATAAAAAATGTTTTTTCAACTTTATGCTTCAAATTTGGTTTAATCAGCTAAAATAAATTATTTTCAACTACGCCTAGATAAAAGAAGAATTTGAAAAAGGTTGATTGTTTTTTGCATTTCTTTTTGCTCCCTTTAAAATTAATTAGCTCCCTAAAAGATTGTATGGGACGAAGAAATCAGGTAATTGGCTAGGTGGCCATAAAGGGTGCCAATACCATACTCAAGTAGATTGACTCTCGTTTGCGTAGATAAAGCGGCTCGCGCAGGTAAAGCTTCAGATTGGATGTGGTTGGCGGACTGCTTGGTAAAACAATACTTGGGTTTGGAATAGTCTATGCCGATGCGGATGCAATTATTAATGATCATGAATGTAGCGGGAGCGGAGCATGCATACAGCTGGTGACATATCCAAGCGTACATGAGTTCAATTCGTTGATAAATAATATAGAAGTGTGCGTATTCAAATGCGACCTGACAGAATGTTCCATGAATGGAATGCATGCCACGCAAAGGTCGGGCTACTTTTAACTTTTCCTGTAATGCCGCATTCGAAATAGGACACACAAGTATCCACAACAAACACATGCACCTTGCATGCACTCGTTACTTAGATTTTCGGGCTATGTGTGAAAGCCGGGACGGAAAAAACCATGCAATTTTATGAACCTCTGAATGTAATGCATGTACGCTTGCATATGTTAGCAGCTGACTTCCATGAGGCGAATGTTTAGATTTTCGTGCCTGTGGCGGTAGTATCCATGCCTGTGGCGGAAGCGTGCATACCCGTGTGGGATGCGCACTTATATGCTATACGTACTAGGTGCACCGCGTGTATGCTTTTAAGAAATTGAGCCAATAAAAATTATTTTTACTCGGTAACTTGTAGGTTTTAATGTAAATAGGAATTCATAAATATTGATATTTTCAAATAGTATTTGTATCAAGTCCGTCAGTAGATTCGTCAGTATTCTTCCTGCATCTGTCGTTGGCCTGAATTTTCTCAAGTGTACTATAGATCCGACAGACTTTCCACTATATCTATTGCATATTACTAGCAGTTGGGCACAAAAGTTTTACTTCTAAAGTGTGGTCTTAAGCACACTCATATTTTTTTTTTTTGTTTTTTGAAAACTCAATCAAATATTATTATTCGCAACCGCGAAAAGGTAATTACAATTACAAATTTTCTGGTATGGTGTTAAGAATATGTATGGGGTTAAAAATTTGTATGGGGCTTGGAGAAGTTTTTTATATCTTTATTTCGATTTAAAAACGTGGTATATTGAAAAGATTCTTTTATTTAAATAACTAGCAAAAACCCGCGTGCGTTGCAACGCCTTTCAATAAAATAAGATTATGGGGACACAGTCTGCGATAGGAAAAAGCTATAGTGAAAAATGAACAAATTTGGGAAATTTGATTTTGGGAGATGACCGCCATGGACCAAATGATATATTGAGTGTACTATATTGCCTATGGTGTTCTACTTATCATACACTTTCATTTGATACCCATCTAGGAGGGGTTGTGAAGAAAATGGTAAACCGCCCTTTTGAGATGGCCGCCATGGACCAAATTATAAATTGAGTATACTATATTGCTTATGGTGTTCTACTTTTCATAGCCTTTCATTTGATACCCATGTCTCGGGTGCTGTGAAGAAAATGGTAATCCGCCCTCTTGAGATGGCCGCCATGAATGTAAAGACATAGTCTATGTCATTCTTCTTATAATGCCCTTTCATTTGATACCAATGTCGAGGGGGTAGTGAAGAAAATGATCATCCGCCCGCTTGAGATGATCGCCATGGACCAAACGATATATTGAGTATACTATATTGCCTATGGTGTTCTACTTATTTTAGTCTTTCATTTGATATCCATGTCGAAGGTGTTGTGAAGAAAATGCTAATCCGCATTCTTGAGGTGGCCGCTATGGACTAAGCGACATATTGAGTATACTATATTGCTTATATTGTTCTACTTATCATACTTTTTCATTGGATACCCATTTCGAAGGGGTTGTGAAGAAAATGGTCATCTGCTCTCTTGAGATGACTGTCATGGACCAAACGATATATTGAGTATACGATATTGCCTTTGGTGTTCTACTTACCATACCCTTTCATTTGATATCCATGTCGAGGGGTTGTAAAGAAAATGGTAATCCGCCCTCTTGAGATGGCTGCTATGGACCAAACGCCTGCTTTTCTGCTGAATTTTTTTGCTATAAACCTCACGGAGCCCGAGACCTTTCCAACGAATGCAAAACCGTGGAAATCGGATCGTGCGTTCTGGAATTATAGCGTCAGGAAGGAAATCCCGACTTATTTTTATATTATAGATTAAAGACCTTAAATACAAAAGTCTCTAATTAAATTAAATAAAATTCATTAGGAAGAAGTTTCTTAGTTAATACTAAAAGTACATCTTTCTGAGGAATAATAGTTGCTCAAAATTAATCATGTAAACAACCGCACTTATTCAAGCCTAATGGACATTAATATGTAGGCATATGCTGCCAAGATAGAATACCCATCTGTGAATGGCTTTGGGCGGTATACACAACGATACCTTTGTGAATAACTTAAGCAATAATTATATGAATAAAATATTCTAGTTTCCTTTATATGACCGACTTAACAAGAAAATTGCTACATACATATATACTTCTATATTAGTGGTTAAGTAGATAACGATATTATAACTTCCGAAAACTTGTGCCTCTTACTTTACTTCCACTTATTTCGAGAAACCATTGTAAAATGTTAATTTGTTTTGTTGTGCAGTTCTCGTAGACATTATGTAACCAAACGTAGAGTAAATTGATAAATACCTTCGCACACTCGGTCTACTTATTATTTCCGTAACAACCCATTCGGAATATCAACCATCGGGTGCATAGTGCCTAGTCTAGACCACATCCTATGTTGTTATCAAGTTAAGTGGCGAACAACCAGAAACTAAAGTTGTACGGAAACTTCTGGCACTAGTGTTTTCCTGGTTTCTACAAATGTGCAAATTGTTAACGACCCACTCCCGAAAGCCTGCATATAAAAGCTGCAATTATGTGCACTTCATGAAAGTTCAGTTAACAGGAAGGCTTGATAAGAACAACGGCAAGAAGATATGATTTATTGTATGCTGCATAAATATGAACTTAGTAGCTGCTTTATGGCGCTGCGGGCGCATTTATTTCATCTTGTAAAAATATTAAAATGGAACATTTACTTTTCGCCTAGGATAATACAATTCTTGATAAAACTTGTTTACAGAGAACTGTTTCCATCTTGTGCCGTAAACTGGTTTTCTTTTATGAGATTGAATGGAATGAAATTTTAATTGCTGCACACTTTGATAAATAAGCAACTTTGAAATTAACTTGCTATAAAACATATTAAAAAGTTTTAATATAATTTTTACTTTATTAGTCTGTTTTTCTGTATTTAATTTTTATGGTCAGTCATCTTCAGAATAGGGGGAATAATATTTAGTGCATGAAGGTATACACGTGTCGAAACTATTCCGGATTGATAGAAGTGTGATCATAACTTCCTAGTAGAGGCCACATCTTATGAGAGAGGGTAGGGTAATATGACCGGGCTAGTGCCTTCTAAGTAATGTTGGCACAAGGTTTATAACCTGAACTAAAAAAAAAATTAGGTGTATAGGACCACACGTTGGAAGTGTAAACTTTTCTGGCCAGTCTGTATTTCCAAATCAATCTTCATATTTCAGGAGAATAAGAGTTAATAAATTTTATTTATGAATATTTCCATTTAAGTTTATTTTATTATTTACTACTTACTGTTGCCATAAATTAAGAGAAACAACAACGTAATAATACATAATATACAAAATTTATAATACAACATACATAATACATAATGCATAGTATATAGTACATAACACAGAGTACATAGTACTTAATAAATATTACATAGTACTACATAGTACATAATATCCCACCAAAAAAACATTAAAAATGTGCGCGTAAATTATTTATTGGGACAGTTTAAGACACACTTATAACAAAAAGAAAAGATACAGATTAGTCAAGATGAATCGTTAATAGCATGAAATAATTAAATACGTGCACTACGAACGAATTCAAAGGAATTTTACAACAATTTTAGAGCATGAATCTTAGCTGTCTTGCGAAATGTAACAAATTTTATTAGAAACACTATAGACTGAGCTACACTGAATTCGTTCGTAAATGCACGTGTTTGAAAAAATCACTTTTTTTTGATATTTTCAAAGCTTAACCTCTCAAGAATATGTCCTTGAAAGGGCTTGTTAAAATTTTAATTATTTTCAGAGATATAGTCATTTTAGTAGGGGTATTCTAGTGTAGAAATTTGAAAAAAAAAAAAAAAAATTTTTTTTGGATATTTTCAAAGCTCAACCTTTCAAGAATATGTCCTTAAAAGGGTTTGTTGTTGTTTGGAAAATGCTTTTTTTGAAGTAGAAGAAGGCCCAATGTATGGAGCATGAATCGCGGATTAAATGAACGTAAGTATAAAATGTCATTTTATGGTTCAAAACCGGCGTAATTTTACCCTAAACTTTAAACGTGTTTATCTCGAAACTACATTTTTCAAAAAGTTTGAGATGATTTCTCAAGTTCTACTTGACCGATTTACTTCAAATTATCAGTGAGTGTTCTCAATACATGTCTTTATCGTATGAACTATTATTATAACAATATAATGTTTTTTACTATTTTTAAAAAATTCCGAAAAGTCAAAAAATAGGCCAAAAAACAATTTTTTTTTTCGGACAGCCGGAATTTAGCCAAAAACAAAAAAAAAATGCCACTTTTTCTTAGTTAGTACGATAGCAGCATTCATCTAAATTAATAATATGTTTTTTTTTATTTTGGTCAGATCATCAGAAGGGTTGGAATCGTGGCAAACTTGGCGCGCCATTTTTTTTACACCCTAATTCAACAACCTATAAAATTTACAGTTTTTAATTTTTTGACTTTTTTTTATTTTTTATGTATTCTTTAAACATGAATAAATATCTTGTGAAAAAATGGATAGTAAAAATATTTTTAGTTTTTTATTTACAGCAGCTGAAAAAACACCTCAAATTCATGCTTCTACACTAGAATACCCCCTTAATACATTCTAAAATAAAAAATAAATAATCTTTTGTATAAAGAAATATTATGTACTAGATTAAAACCCGCGTGCCTTGCAACGCCTTTAAAAACTGTTTATTATGTGCAATGTTTTCCTTAAAAAAACCAACAAAAAAGTCAGCTGTTATTATCCCTAAAAAGGGTTTATTATAGTGCATTTTTTTAGCAAATATGTAAACAAATTGCTGCGAATATCACCTCTGGTCAACAAATCTGCAAGTTTTGAAGCAGAGATTGGCATGTATATGTCATCAAGAAAAGTGACATTTTAGGGTTTGACGAACGTTCGTTAAGTTTGTTCGCCTATTTACGTGGATGTAAGAAATTATGAAGCAATCACAAATGAATATTAAATAAAGTGAATTTCGAGTCATTCATTTCTACGTGATTATAGGGATGCACTGTCAAAATTTCAGCCCTTCAGCTTCGGAGGTTTGGGTTAACCCCATTTCATCCCCTTTGGGGGTGCATTTCGAGTAATCGCCTCTTAGTGGATGTCCACGTCATTATAGGGATGCACTGTCAAAATTTCAACCCTGTAGCTCCAGTAGTTTGGTAACCCCATTTCACCCCTTTAGGGGATGAATTTCGAAAAATCGCTTCTTAGTAAATGTCCACTTCATTATAAATGAGGAGTGGGCGAACAAAACGGCACATGTCCATGGTTGGCCATTTTCAGTGTTTTGACGGAATCGTGCTCATTACACTAAACTGCAACTAATTTCAATCTCAGACACTTCAAAAATCACTTTCATGTAATATTTTTTTGTTAGCAAAGTAACGGTTTCTCTGCAGAAAGGCATATGTACTACGAATATTCATATTTTTTAACCATTCGTTAATGTGGATTATCAAAAGGGCACGTATTTCATACAAAAAAGTTTTTAATCAGCAATGGAAGTTCATTGCACCTCACCTGGGGCTCTAATTACATCGATTTATATGTGCATCATAAAATGCAATAAAATTTACCTCACTTTTGCCTCCCACGGCCCCAAAACAAGCCGTAGGGGCACTATGACCCCTTAAAATTTGCGTAACAGTCCCTACTATTAGGAAAAAATACCACAAAAATCCCCCCTTGCCTCAGGGAGGCCAGGGAGCTCCCCAAAAGGCTAAAAACAAAAAAAAACATGTCCAGTTGGGTTCCTGCAAAAGGACACATGTCCATTCAAGGGTTTCACAAAACGGGACATGTCCCAGTTGTGTCCCCGCAAAAGGGCACATATCCATTTTTGTTTTAATTTTTTCTCTTAAAGTATTAAACATATTTAAAAAAAAATTTTTCCGTCTGAATGAGTTCAAATAGTAGCACAACCTACCATACTCGTAAATAGTTAATGTGATCAGTTCAAAGGCAGAAACAGCTTTTTGCGATTTCTGAACAATTTGCAAAACTGGACATGTGCCGTTTTGTTCGCCCACTCCTCAAATATGCACTGTCAAAATTTCAGCCGTTTAGCTCCAGCGGTTTGGCTTAACCCCATTTAACCCCCTCAGGGGATGAATTTCGAAAAATCGTTTCTTAATGGATGTCCACGTCATTAAGGGGATGCACTGTTCAAAATTTCAGCCCTACAGCTCCAGCGGTTTGGGTAAACCCATTTCACCCTCTTAGGGGATAAATTTCGAAAAATTGCCTTATAGTGGATGTCCACTCCATTGTAGGGATGCACTGTTAAAATTCCAGCCCTATAACTTTAGCGGTTTGGATAAACCCCATTTCACCCCCTTAGGGGACGAATTTTGAAAAATCGCTTCTTAGTGGACGTTCACGCCATTATAGGGATGCACTGTCAAAATTTCAGCCCAATAGCTCCAGCGGTGTGGGTAAACCCCACCACGTCCCCCTTAGGGGATAAATTTCGAAAAATCGCCTTATAGTGGAAGTCCACGCAATTATAGGAATGCACTGTTAAAATTTCAGCCCTATAACTTTAGCGGTTTGGATAAGCCCCATTTCACCCGCTTAAGGGATGAATTTCGAAAAATCGCTTTATAGTGGATATCCACGTCATTATAGGGATGCACTGTCAAAATTTCAGCCCTATAGCTTTAGCGGTGTGGGTAAACCCCATTTCACCCCCTTAGGGGATGAATTTCGAAAAATCGCTTCTTAGTGGATGTCCACGCCGTTATAGGGATGCACTGTCAAAATTTCAGCCCTATAGCTTTAGCGGTTTGTAAAAACCCCATTTCACACCCTTAGGGGATGAATTTCGAAACATCGCTCTTTGGTGGATGTCCACGTCATTATAGGGATGCACTGTTAACATTTCAACCCTATTGCTCCAGCGGTTTGGATAAACCCTATTTCACCCGCTTAAGGGATGAATTTCGAAAAATCGCTTTATAGTGGATGTCCACTCCATTATAGGGATGCACTGTCCAAACTTCAGCCCTATAGCTTTAGCGGTTTGTAAAAACCCTATTTCACACCCTTAGGGGATGAATTTCGAAAAATCGCTCTTTAGTGGATGTAAACGTCATTATAGGGATGCACTGTCCAAATTTCAGCCTTATAGCTTTAGCGGTTTGTAAAAACCCCATTTCACACCCTTAGGGGATGAATTTTGAAAAATCGCTTCTTAGTGGATGTTCACGCCATTATAGGGATGCACTGTCAAAATTTCAACCCTATAGCTCCAGCGGTGTGGGTAAACCCCATTTCACCCCCTTAGGGGATGAATTTCGAAAAATCGCTTCTTAGTGGATGTCCACGCCATTATAGGGATGCACTGTTAAAATTTCAACCCTATTGCTCCAGCGGTTTGGATAAACCCTATTTCACCCGCTTAAGGGATGAATTTCGAAAAATCGCTTTATAGTGGATATCCACGTCATTATAGGGATGCACTGTCAAAATTTCAGCCCTATAGCTTTAGCGGTTTGTAGAAACCCCATTTCACACCCTTAGGGGATGAATTTTGAAAAATCGCTCTTTAGAGGATGTCCACGTCATTATAGGGATGCACTGTTAAAATTTCAACCCTATAGCTCCAGCGGTTTGGATAAACTCTATTTCACCCGCTTAAGAGATGAATTTCGAAAAATCGCTTTATAGTGGATGTCCACTCCATTATAGGGATGCACTGTCCCAATTTCAGCCCTATAGCTTTAGCGATTTGTAAAAACCCTATTTCATACCTTAAGGGGATGAATTTTGAAAAATCGCTCTTTAGAGGATGTCCACGTCATTATAGGGATGCACTGTTAAAATTTCAACCCTATAGCTCCAGCGGTTTGGATAAACCCTATTTCACCCGCTTAAGGGATGAATTTCGAAAAATCGTTTTATAGTGGATGTCCACTCCATTATAGGGATGCACTGTTCGAATTTCAGCCCTGTAGCTTTAGCGGTTTGTAAAAACCCTATTTCACACCCTTAGGGGATGAATTTTGAAAAATCGCTCTTTAGTGGATTACTGGATGTAAACGTCATTATAGGGATGCACTGTCAAAATTTCAGCCCTATAGTTTTAGCGGTTTGTAAAAACCCCATTTCACACCCTTAGGGGATGAATTTCGAAAAATCGCTCTTTAGTGGATGTCCACGTCATTATAGGGATCCACTGTTAAAATTTCAACCCTATAGCTCCAGCGGTTTGGATAAACCCCATTTCACCCCCTTAAGGGATGAATTTCGAAAAATCGCTTTATAGTGGATGTCCACGCCATTATAGGGATGCACTGTCAAATTTCAGCCCTATAGCTTTAGCGGTTTGTAAAAACCCCATTTCACACCCTTAGGGGATGAATTTCGAAAAATCGCTCTTTAGTGGATGTCCACGTCATTATAGGGATCCACTGTTAAAATTTCAACCCTATAGCTCCAGCGGTTACAATAAACCCCATTTCACCCCCTTAAGGGATGAATTTCGAAAAATGGCTTCTTAGTGGATGTTCACGCCATTATAGGGATGCACTGTCAAAATTTCAGCCCTATAGCTCCAGCGGTGTGGGTAAACCCCATTTCACCCCCTTAGGGGATAAATTTCGAAAAATCGCCTTATAGTGGATTTCCACGCCATTATAGGAATGCACTGTTAAAATTTCAGCCCTATAACTTTAGCGGTTTGGATAAACCCCATTTCACCCCCTTAGGGGATGAATTTTGAAAAATCGCTTCTTAGTGGATGTTCACGCCATTATAGGGATGCCCTGTCCAAATTTCAGCCCTATAGCTCAAGCGGTGTGGGTAAACCCCATTTCACCCCCTTAGGGGATGAATTTCGAAAAATCGCTTCTTAGTGGATGTCCACGCCGTTATAGGGATGCACTGTCAAAATTTCAGCCCTATAGCTTTAGCGGTTTGTAAAAACTCCATTTCACACCCTTAGGGGATGAATTTCGAAAAATCGCTCTTTAGTGGATGTCCACGTCATTATAGGGATGCACTGTTAAAATTTCAACCCTATAGCTCCAGCGGTTTGGATAAACCCTATTTCACCCGCTTAAGGGATGAATTTCGAAAAATCGCTTTATAGTGGATGTCCACTCCATTATAGGGATGCACTGTCCAAACTTCAGCCCTATAGCTTTAGCGGTTTGTAAAAACCCCATTTCACACCCTTAGGGGATGAATTTCGAAAAATCGCTCTTTAGTGGATGTAAACGGCATTATAGGGATTCACTGTCCAAATTTCAGCCCTATAGCTTTAGCGGTTTGTAAAAACCCCATTTCACACCCTTAGGGGATGAATTTTGAAAAATCGCTTTATAGTGGATGTTCACGCCATTATAGGGATGCACTGTCAAAATTTCAGCCCTATAACTCCAGCGGTGTGGGTAAACCCCATTTCACCCCCTTAGGGGATGAATTTCGAAAAATCGCTTCTTAGTGGATGTCCACGCCATTATAGGGATGCACTGTCAAAATGTCAGCCCTATAGCTTTAGCGGTTTGTAAAAACCCCATTTCACACCCTTAGGGGATGAATTTCGAAAAATCGCTTCTTAGTGGATGTCCACGTCATTATAGGGATGCACTGTTAAAATTTCAACCCTATAGCTCCAGCGGTTTCGATAAACCCTATTTCACCCGCTTAAGGGATGAATTTCGAAAAATCGCTTTATAGTGGATATCCACGTCATTATAGGGATGCACTGTCAAAATTTCAGCCCTATAGCTTTAGCGGTTTGTAAAAACCCCTTTTCACACCCTTAGGGGATGAATTTTGAAAAATCGCTCTTTAGAGGATGTCCACGTCATTATAAGGATGCACTGTTAAAATCTCATCCCTATAGCTCCAGCGGTTTGGATAAACCCTATTTCACCCGCTTAAGGGATGAATTTCGAAAAATCGCTTTATAGTGGATGTCCACTCCATTATAGGGATGCACTGTCCAAATTTCAGCCCTATAGCTATAGCGGTTTGTAAAAACCCCATTTCACACCCTTAGGGGATAAATTTCGAAAAATCGCTCTTTAGTGGCTGTCCACGTCATTATAGGGATGCACTGTTAAAATTTCAATCCTATAGCTCCAGCGGTTTGGATAAACCCTATTTCACCCGCTTAAGGGATGAATTTCGAAAAATCGCTTTATAGTGGATGTCCACTCCATTATAGGGATGCACTGTCCAAACTTCAGCCCTATAGCTTTAGCGGTTTGTAAAAACCCTATTTCACACCCTTAGGGGATGAATTTCGAAAAATCGCTCTTTAGTGGATGTAAACGTCATTATAGGGATGCGCTGTCCAAATTTCAGCCCTATAGCTTTAGCGGTTTGTAAAAACCCCATTTCACACCCTTAGGGGATGAATTTTGAAAAATCGCTTTATAGTGGATGTTCACGCCATTATAGGGATGCACTGTCAAAATTTCAGCCCTATAGCTCCAGCGGTGTGGGTAAACCCCATTTCACCCCCTTAGATGATGAATTTCGAAAAATCGCTTCTTAGTTGATGTCCACGCCATTATAGGGATGCACTGTCAAAATTTCAGCCCTATAGCTCCAGCGGTTTGTAAAAACCCCATTTCACACCCTTAGGGGATGAATTTCGAAAAATCGCTCTCTAGTGGATGTCCACGTCATTATAGGGATGCACTGTCAAAATTTCAGCCCTATAGCTTTAGCGGTTTGTAAAAACCCCATTTCACACCCTTAGGGGATGAATTTCGAAAAATCGCTCTTTAGTGGATGTCCACGTCATTATAGGGATCCACTGTTAAAATTTCAACCCTATAGCTCCAGCGGTTACAATAAACCCCATTTCACCCCCTTAAGGGATGAATTTCGAAAAATCGCTTTATAGTGGATGTCCACGCCATTATAGGGAAGCACTGTCAAAATTTCAGCCCTATAGCTTTAGCGGTTTGTAAAAACCCCATTTCACACCCTTGGGGGATGAATTTTGAAAAATCGCTTTATAGTGGATGATCACGCCATTATAGGGATGCACTGTCAAAATTTCAGCCCTATAGCTCCAGCGGTGTGGGTAAACCCCATTTCACCCCCTTAGGGGATGAATTTCGAAAAATCGCTTCTTAGTGGATGTCCACGCCATTATAGGGATGCACTGTCAGAATTTCAGCCCTATAGCTTTAGCGGTTTGTAAAAACCCCATTTCACACCCTTAGGGGATGAATTTCGAAAAATCGCTCTCTAGTGGATGTCCACGTCATTATAGGGATGCACTGTTAAAATTTCAACCCTATAGCTCCAGCGGTTTGGATAAACCCTATTTCACCCGCTTAAGGGATGAATTTCGAAAAATCGCTTTATAGTGGATATCCACGTCTTTATAGGGATGCACTGTCAAAATTTCAACCCTATAGCTTTAGCGGTTTGTAAAAACCCCATTCCACACCCTTAGGGGATGAATTTTGAAAAATCGCTCTTTAGAGGATGTCCACGTCATTATAAGGATGCACTGTTAAAATTTCAACCCTATAGCTCCAGCGGTTTGGATAAACCCTATTTCACCCGCTTAAGGGATGAATTTCGAAAAATCGCTTTATAGTGGATGTCCACTCCATTATAGGGATGCACTGTCCAAAATTCAGCCCTATAGCTTTAGCGGTTTGTAAAAACCCCATTTCACACCCTTAGGGGATGAATTTCGAAAAATCGCTCTTTAGTGGATGTCCACGTCATTATAGGGATGCACTGTTAAAATTTCAACCCTATAGCTCCAGCGGTTTGGATAAACCCTATTTCACCCGCTTAAGGGATGAATTTCGAAAAATCGCTTTATAGTGGATGTTCACGCCATTATAGCGATGCACTGTCAAAATTTCAGCCCTATAGCTCCAGCGGTGTGGGTAAACCCCATTTCACCCCCTTAGGGGATGAATTTCGAAAAATCGCTTCTTAGTGGATGTCCACGCCATTATAGGGATGCACTGTCAAAATTTCAGCCCTATAGCTTTAGCGGTTTGTAAAAACCCCATTTCACACCCTTAGGGGATGAATTTCGAAAAATCGCTCTCTAGTGGATGTCCACGTCGTTATAGGGATGCACTGTCAAAATTTCAGCCCTATAGCTTTAGCGGTTTGTAAAAACCTCATTTCACACCCTTAGGGGATGAATTTCGAAAAATCGCTCTTTAGTGGATGTCCACGTCATTATAGGGATCCACTGTTAAAATTTCAACCCTATAGCTCCAGCGGTTACAATAAACCCCATTTCACCCCCTTAAGGGATGAATTTCGAAAAATCGTTTTATAGTGGATGTCCACGCCATTATAGGGATGCACTGTCAAAATTTCAGCCCTATAGCTCCAGCGGTTTGGGTAAGCCCCATTTCACCCCCTTAGGGGATGAATTTCGAAAAATCGCTTCTTAGCGGATGGCCACGCCATTATAGGGATGCACTGCCAAAATTTCAGCCCTATAGCTCCAACGGTTTGGATAAACCCCATTTCACCCCCTTATGGATGCCCCAGGCCCGTCGCAAAAGAAAAGTATCTCAGATTATCGGCTATAATAAGTATTGAATTTCTGTATAGTTGTTATATCCCGCAACTGTGGCTAAGGTGTTAATAATGCTATTTCTTCTTATTCGGGCGAAATGACTAATTAACCCTGTATTTTTGTAACGCCATCACATATCTTCATGAATAAGGTATCAGTGTACGCAGAATACTCCCACCTATCTAAAATTGTAAAAACGACGGTACCACAGTACCAACTTCCAGAGTTATGAGTCGTCAAAGTCAAAATTTTGTTTTTTTTTAACAAAAATTTCACTTTCAACCACCTTTTTCTCCAAAATATTCATAGTCAACTAATGTTTTTTTCCCAGAATCAGAAAGCTTGGAGTGTTTCCTATGAATAAAGTCCAACAATTTTTATGCTACGGCCTTTACTTTCGAAGTTATAAACAATTTAAATGCTAAAACTGGCCTTATTTGGGGAAATTGCAGGCAACTTTGACCTGAAAATTGTCACTTGGTTTTTTTCGACATAAGCTTAGGAGAAAAGAGTGCTAAAAAAGTACGAAATAGCGCCAATTTTAGTATTAAAATTGCTTATATCTTCGAAAGTAAAGGCCGTAGCATAAAAATTGTCGGACATTATTCATAGGAAACACTCCAAGCTTTCTGATTCTGGGAAAAAAACATTAGTTGACTATGAATATTTTGGAGAAAAAGGTGGTTGAAAGTGAAATTTTTGTTAAAAAAAAAACAAAATTTTGACTTTGACGACTCATAACTCTGGAAGTTGGTACTGTGGTACCGTCGTTTTTACAATTTTAGATAGGTGGGAGTATTCTGCGTACACTGATACCTTATTCATGAAGATATGTGATGGCGTTACAAAAATACAGGGTTAATTAGTCATTTCGCCCGAATAAGAAGAAATAGCATTATTAACACCTTAGCCACAGTTGCGGGATATAACAACTATACAGAAATTCAATACTTATTATAGCCGATAATCTGAGATACTTTTCTTTTTTTTTTTTTTTTTTTTTTTTTTTATGTGACACACTAGAGACTTAGGGAAGGCCCCTTTGTACTGTCGACCATGTATTTTATTTTTTGGAAATGTCGAACAGCAGCTCTAGTCGGAAGATAGAGAGAGAAGTGAAAGAAAGAACTGTCACAACCTAGCTGCGGTATTTTTTATTTCACCTACTCCCAACCATTTCGCGACTCTGACATCGGGGCATCGAGAACAACTCGCTGGAGTGTTATGCCTCCTGAAACGAGTTGAATCTCATCAACCAACCGATGACATGCGCTTGGTGGAGCGGGGAAGAGAACTAGTGAAAGTTATGACAGGGGGAATCAGGAATGCAAAGAGGGAAGAAGAAAGAAGGAAAGTTATGTAGGCGGGAAATTGGAAAAGGCTAGGACCGTGGCACCGCCGGGAATCGAACCCGGGACCTCTGGGGATAGTAGTCAGGCGCCTTACCCCTAGACTACCGAGGCCCACGGTAATTTTGTATGGGCTGTGACCCACCCCCTTTGATTTTAAAATTAAGTAAAGTCCGGTCAAATCAAGTTTTAGTAAAGATCGAGAATTCTGTTAGCAATTTCTTTAGTGAATATTTTTTTAATGTAACAGCTGATATTGACATTTTTTAAATTGTGTCTGAAAATTCACTTCAACACTGTGCACATAGCAAAATTAGCACTTTAACATTGTGAACACGGCATTATAGTGGATGTCCACTCCATTATAGGGATGCACTGTCCAAATTTCAGCCCTATAGCTCCAGCGGTTTGGATAAACCCCATTTCACCCCCTTAGGGGATGAATTTCGAAAAATCGCTTTTTAGTGGATGTCCACGCCATTATAGGGATGCACTGTCATTTCAGCCCTTTAGCTCCAGCGGTTTAGGTTGTGCGTTGTCTGTCAGTCAGTTACTTTTTATACAATAGAAAAAAAAAAGTAAAGATAAAAAATCCCCTTACAACTTATTGAACCCCATTTCACTCCCTTAAACCCTTTTTTTTCCATAAAAAGTAGCCTATGTCCGTCTCCAAGGTCTAAACTATGTCTGTAGCAAATGTCATCAAAATCGGTTTAGTGGTTTAGGCGTGAAAGCGTAACAGACAGACAGACAGACACACAGACAGAGTTACTTTCGCATTTTTATTATTTGTAAGGATTTAATAGTTCATTACATATTTTTATTTATTTTATTATTGCTCTCTTGAGATGACCACTGTGGTTCAAACGATATATTGAGTATACTATATTGATTATTGTGGCCTACTTATGATACCCATTCATTTAATACCCATGTCGAGGGGTATGTGAAGAAAATGGTAATTCGCCCTCTTGAGATGACCGAGGTGGATCCAACGGTATACTGAGTATACTATATTGCTTATTTTCTTCTACTTGTGATATCCTTTCATTTGATACCCATTTCGAGCGGTTTGTGAAGAAATGCCCTCTTGAAATGACCGCCGTGGATCTAACGATATTTTGTGGATCTGGATGGTGGTGGATCTAACAATATCGTTTATTGTGTTCTAATTATGATACCTTTTCATTTGATACCCATATCGAGGGGAATGTGAAGAAAATGGTAATCCGCCTTCTTGAGATGACCGCGGTGGATTTAACTATATACTGAGTATACTATATCGCTTATTGTGTTCTACATATGATACCCTTTCTTTAGATACCCAGGTCGAGGGGGTGGTGAAGAAAATGCTTATCCGCCCTCTTGAGATGACCGCGATGGATCTAACGGTATATTGAGTATACTATATTCCTTATTGTCTTCTACTTACGATATCCCTTCATTTAATACACATGTCGAGGGGGTTGTGAAGAAAATGGTAATCCACCCTCTTGAGATGACCGCCATGGATCTAACCACATATTGACTATACTATATCGCTCCTCACCGATGTATCTACACCTTGACGTGGTGGTGAGGCTTGCGTGGTCCCGTTAGGGCGCCCTGTCTAAGATAGATGACAAGCCCAAGCAATGGAAAAATCAATAGGAATTTGTACCCCAGGTGGTAAACCTGCAAGCCAGGGAAATCCACCCTCTACGGAGGTCGGCTTCATGGATTCTGGGGGAGGCCATCTATTGCTTAATACGAACAGGGAAGTGGACGACTCGCATGTCAACGCAGTCACGCAGGAAATCGTAGAAACGGCGGCGAGCGAGCTAGTGAAGCTGAACCTGGAGGCATCCTCAGAGAAGGTGGACAATGCGACGCAGCAATGTGTCAAGAGGTCAGCCGGCTCTGGGCCTACGTTAGCGCAGAAATCTGACTCTGAAAAGAGGCTGCGAAAGCAGCTGAAGCAGAAGAGGAAGAGGGAGCGCAAAAGACAGAAGAAGGCAACTTCCTCTGTTGGGGGATCGGCCGAGTCCACTCCGGAGGAGGTGGGACCCACGAAGAGGTTTAGAGGTGAAAGTCTCTGCACCTCTGTGGGTTCTACTGTGGAAGGTGAGGACAAGGCCAGGGAGAGGAAGGGTGGACAACCTCAAACTGTAAAACAGGGAGGAGTCACCCTTCTGTCTCGGGGGTCGTGAGTGCGGAGCCTGGGGCGGAGAATACCTACGCAGGCATAGCAAGCAGTGACCTCCGTTTGGGTGAGGTCGACGATGGAAGGGAGGAGGGTTTGGGCACGAAGCAGGTAACCGTTTTTAAAGCGACCCTGCTTAAGGCACTAGATTCTCTGCCTGACAACGCTGGCGACATCGGTATTACCGAGGTAGACTTGGAGGTCGGGGTCATTTCACTCAGGTGCGCGAACCAAAAATCCAAGGCCTGGCTGTACGAAGCTGTCGGAAAGATGACTGACCTATGGGAAGGAGTCAATCTGAGAGTGGAGCGCCTTCACATCCTTAGGGATGTGAGGAGGATGATCATCCGAGTTCCCGGTTCGCCGGAGAGCAAGGAAACCATCCTAGCCAGATTACGGCGTCAAAATGCCTGTGTGACGGACACTTCTAAGTGGAGGGTCAGTCGCATAGGTAGATATGGTGACGCGAAAAACGGCGGTACCATTCTCACCGTATGGTGTCCGAAGGAGGAAGCGGAGGCGGTCAGGCATGCAGGGGGGAAACTCAACAGCGGGCTGGACCTTGCCTACGTGCGATTCCAGAAGGACAAGCCGGAGGAAATGGTAGAGCCGGCCGGAAAGGCAGCTGAACAAGGGGACCAGTGAAATGGATACCTCGTCAGCTGGGCGGGAGGTGGGCCAGTTCCGGCAATTAAAGGTTTGCCAGTTGAATCTACACCATAGCAGAGCAGCATCAGCAATGATGACGCGAGGCTTCGGTGAGATGAAGCTGGATATTGCTCTCATACAGGAACCCTGGATCTACAAGGGTAGGATTAGGGGACTATCTGGGAGCTTTGACACTCTGTACGTTCCCAATGCGAATGACAGAGTGAGGACGTGTGTGCTGGTGAAACACGGAGTGCAGGCGGTTTTACTGCCGCACTTTTGCACACCAGATCTCACAGCAGTACGAGTAGGTACTGGAAGTGGGGCTTTCATTCTAGCCTCAGCCCACCTTCCGTACGATTCGCCAGATCCTCCGCCCACCAGGGAGTTGGAAATTCTGGTTATTACTTGTGGCGAAAAAGGCACAGGGTTAATAGTTGGTTGCGACGCAAATGCACACAACACGGTGTGGGGAAGCACCAACGACAACCATAGAGGAGAGGCTTTGCTCGAATTTGTGGAATGCAACAATCTAGTTATTGCAAATAGAGGGGCAGAACCAACCTTCGTCGATGCTAGACGAAGGGAAGTCATTGATATAACTCTATGCAGCAACCGGATGTTGACAAGACTGACCAACTGGGAGGTGATGGATCGGACGACTATGTCAGATCACAGAGCCATTTCATTTGAGGTAGTGTACGGAACCCCGGGCAGGGGAGACGGAATTAGAATAACGAGAATTCCCCGCAACACGGACACGTCTAGATATACTGAAATGTTGCGCAGGAATCTCGGGGAGCGCGTGCCAAGGGCACCGAAAACCACAAGAGAAGCAGAGTCTCAGTTGCATGTCCTGCAGACAGCGATAGAGAACGCTTTTAGAGTGGCGTGTCCTCTTACGTCAGTGGATGACCATGATTCCACACCCTGGTGGTGTAGGGAACTGGAGAAACTGAAGAAAGAGGTCAGAAGGGCTTTCAACCAAGCGATGAGGTGCAATGACCCGGTTGCCTGGGAGAATTAGAAAGCCAAGAAGAAGCGACGACGGAAAAGGGAGTCGTGGAGGGACTTCTGGAGAGCATATCTGAGGCCAGCAGACTTCAGAAAATGATCTCCAGGGACCCGGTCTCCAAAGTCGGACTCGTTCGTGACTCGTCGGGGAGGATGGCGGAGACGCTGGAGGAAACCAACAAGATCCTGATGGAAGTTCACTTTCCTGGCAGCTATATCTCGGGTAAATCTTGGGTTATTCGTAACAGAATGGCTACAAGGATGAACCGAGAGGAGGCTAACGGGGTGGTGACAGAGGAAGGGGTGAGACGTGCAATAAACACATTCTCTCCCTTCTAGACATCGGGGCGTGGCGGAATATTCCCTGCGCTGCTCCGCAGCATTGCACCCAGGCTTAGTTGAATATTCGTTACCTGTCTAGCAACAGGATACATTCCGGCGGTGTGGAGGGAAACCAAAGTGGTATTTCTCCCTAAGCCAGGCAAGAAGGACTACACCGAGGCGAAGTCCTCCAGGCCGGTCGGCCTAACATCCTTTCTGTTGAAAACAATGGAAAGAGTGGTGGCAGACCACCTGGAGAGTACTATGCTAAGGAGGCACCCTTTAAGTAGAAGCCAGCACGCTTACCAGGCTGGCAGATCTACAGAAACGGCACTTCACCAATTGGTGCGAGTAGCCGAGGGGGAACTGCATACCGGAGGCATAGCGATGGCCGTAATTATGGACATCGAAGGCGCCTTCGACAAGATACAGTTCAACCAGCTCAAAGACGCTCTGGTGAGGCGCGAGGTCAGCCCCATGATTGTAAGGTGGGTGGACAGCATGTTGAAAAACAGAGCGGTAAGGATTCAGACAGGAGACTCGCGGCTTCGGGGGAGGGTCGGCAAGGGATGCCCACAGGGCGGGGTCCTATCGCCCCTCCTGTGGAACATCACTGTGGACACTCTGCTCAGGGGGCTAGAAGTAATGGGCGTGCATACCGTTGGGTATGCAGATGATGTAGCGATTGTGGCACGTGGCAAGTTTATGAGCACTACGGCAGATATCATGAGGAATGCACTCCAAGTGGTTGAGCAGTGGTGTACGGAACAGGGCCTCACCATAAATGCTAATAAAACAGACGCGGTAATCTTCACTAGGAAGATCAAAGATCTGGATTTTCAGCCCCTAATGCTTTTTGGATCGAGGATCAAGGTGTCTGGGATGGTCAAGTATCTGGGTGTATACTTGGACTCACGACTAACCTGGAAATACCACGTTGAAGAGAAGATTAAGAAGGCGACAAGGGTGCTTCACCAGTGCAGAAGAGTATGTGGACTAAGGTGGGGTATCTCACCAAGGTTAGCATACTGGACATATACCATGATGGTGAGACCCATCATAACTTATGCCTCGGTGATCTGGTGGACTAAAGTCACACAGAAAACCGTCAAGAAGCATTTGGACAAGGTGCAAAGAATGGCCAGCGTAGGTGTGAGCGGTGCTTTCCGCACCACACACGCCGCGGCATTGGAGGCGCTGCTAGGTCTGCTGCCGTTAGATTTCCAGATGATGAAGACTGCGGCAGCCTCAGCGATTCGGATGAGACGGGATGCCGCATGGCATGCATCAGGAGCCTTATATGGGCACATGAAGATTCTGGATCGCATCAAAGGGATTAGGGAGCTCATGATGCCCATGGAAGGGATCACAAAAATGAGGGTGACCGAAAGGTATCATAAAACCCTCATAGGGAATGGAACGCTCCCGGAAGGGAGGCCGGAAGACATATATATCTTCACGGATGGATCCATGATTGACGGCAGAGCAGGTGCGGGAGTCTTCTCAGAGGACTTAAATCTGACCTGCTCTCTGGCTTTGGGGAATTACACCTCAGTCTACCAGGCGGAAATGCTTGCTCTGCTGCACGCGCTGGATCACATAAATGCTGGTCAGGTGCAGGGAAGAAGTATCCTTATAGCACTGGACAATCAGGCTGTGATTAAGCGCATGAACCAGACAGAGATTAATGCGTCTCTGGCGTTGGAATGTGTCCAAAAACTGAACAGGTGTACGAAACAAAACAACGTGACGCTAGCTTGGCTTAGAGGACCTACAGGCATCGATGGGAACGAAAAGGCTGACAACCTGGCAAAATAGGGGTCAACCTCGGAATTCGAGGGTTGGTGAGGAGCTGCATCGAGAAATGGGTCGTTTAGGAACACCGGAGACGGTGGGACGCTATGACCACGTGTAGGCAGGCTAAGATGGTGCTTACGTTGCCGATTACCGCAGCCAGAAGAAGGATCCTGCATATGCAAAGGAGAACTCTCAGATGGTTGGTGGCACTGATTACAGGACACGGATGTTTCAGGTATCACCTAAAAAGAATGGGAATTCTGGAGGATGACACCTGTCGGATGTGCCTGGAGGAACCTGAGACAGCCACACACATAGTGTGTCACTGTCCGGCGGTGGCGAGAAAAAGGGCTGCCATAACTGGACTCCATTGGATGGAGGACATGAGGCAGACTCCCTTCAATCAGCTGTTTGCGATAACTGGGGGAGTCGAAGCAAGGGAGCAATGGGACAACCCACTGCAACCCCAATAGGATGACTCTAGGCAGAGAGACGAAAAGGGACCCGCAAATAGTGGTCTGATTCGGTATCCCTCGAAAATCTATATATATATATACTATATCGCTTATGGTATTCTACTTATGATACCCTTTCAAGTCGCCGCCATGGATGTTACGACATAGCTTATTGTATTCTACTTATCATGCCCTTTCATTTGATTCTTATGTCGAGGGTGTGGTGAAGAAAATGTTAATGCGTCTTCTTGAGATGGCCGCGGTGGATCTAACTATTTATTGAGTATACTATATTGCTTATTGTATTCTATTTATCCTATCCTTTCATTTGCTACCCATGTCAAGGCGGTTGTGAAGAAAATGGTCATCCGCCCTCTTGAGATGACCGACGTGGATCTAAAGATATATTGAGTAAACTATATCGCTTATTGTGTTCTACTTATAATACCCTTTCAATTGATACCCATGTCGAGGGAGTGGTGAAGAAATGGTAATCCGCCCTCTTGAGATGACCGCCATGGATGTTACGGCATAGCTTATTGTATTCTGCTTATATTACGCTTTCATTTGATACTGTGGCGACAGCAACTGAGCTGCAGATCCATGATGATATCGAAAAACCATGGATCCGCCCCCCCTGTGATAACAAATATTAGCCGCGCCGTTATCACGGGCTGGGATATTTCCGGTAAATGAAAAAGTTTCAGTTCACTTTGCTCAGTTGCTGCCGGCACACCACCTCGCCTCTCGAAATACAAAAACGTGTTTTAATCCTTCACTAAGTCCGGGAAAATTGAAATTACCCCTGGTGGCCAAAAGCACCATAGGAAATCCCACACTGGTGACCCCGACAACCGCGACGGTTTTGTTTTATTCAGTAAAAAAATATATTCGTGGAATTTTGGTGCGTGCCCCAAAAAAGGGAGTGAAAATCAAGTACCGGCATTTAAAAAACGAAGAAAGTGCAAATTGCGCCTGGCGGTACCAAGATAAACGCCTCGCTGAAAAAAATTATCAACATAATAGCCTCAAGAAAAAATAGCAACACACAGCACAGAACAGACAGGAATTGTATTATTTAGAGTTCAGGGATCCGAGCATAAGTTCCACCATAACGGAATAACGGAAAAAGAAGGTATTAGAACATCGTACAGCGGTCAAGCCCTACACTGCAAAGGTAACCACGTGCACGAGGTCCAGAGATCAGGAGGAACAAAGGAAATCCGTAAAGGAACCGAATTTAAGTTAAGTAAAATTAAGATTAACAACAGGAAATACCTGTAAGAGACAAATTGTAAAGTCAATTTTTATTAAATATTTTAGGAATAAAAAGACGGCACAAAAATTTAATGACAAAAATTTCACTTTATTTAATTCTAACTGTTTACGATTAATAATTTTTATTTTACTTTATTTTTACACGATTTACTTTATGTTTACTTTTATCCGATACAATAATTACGAATTTTGCTTTATTTTTATTTTACTACTCGTCCAAGACACCGCGTAACCGCTCTACGTTCTGACTGTCTTCGTCGCCTCTGGTCAGATGGTTTTATTGTTTCGCCTTTGTGCGTCAGCATGCTGCCGGTTACCTGTTGTAAGGTAATTGCTGGTGATTCCGGGTCACAGTGTCGTTTAGCTGGTTCCAGGTCACAGTGTCGCTTAGCGTGCACACTTGCCTTTGATGATGCAATTGTTTTTTTCTTTATTTTGCGAGGTTTGTTAATGAAGCGATCACCCAATTTGTTGCTAGTAGATTACTAGGCCAGATTGGGCAACCGCTCCATTCTGCCCCCCGTTGAAATCTCCGATTTCAAGATTGAAGTGTGTAGCTGGAATGAAAATTGGTTAGTGTGTTGTGTTCATCTAGCGGCATTTCCTTCTTGCTAGATGTAGACTCTTGTGTTCCTTAGAGGTTTTGAGGCGCATCGACTCGCCTTAGTGCTGAGGCTGTTGAAGGTGGTGGTTTATGATTTTTATTGGCTTGAGGTGGATAGGGAAGTGGATGGGTAGAGTGAAGTGCGTTGTACCATGGTGTCGAGATGTTGTATGCTTGCGTATACATTCTCGTTTGCTTTCTTGTCTTCTGACTCTTGAATTGCGATGGTTGTGAGATTTCCCTGATCCTGCGGTGTTTCTCCTTGCGGCCTTGGTTGCCAATTTCCTCTTGTGAGATGATTTGTGAGTGTGCTCCATGATGCCGCCACGAGTCGCCAATTCCAACCGTACTGCTCGTGAATGGTCTGATCGTTGATGATCATATTGCACATCTGCTTGATGATGGTGAAGACGGCGTAAGCGCCTAAGATGGCCAAGTATATTTGTCCTGCGTCTATGAGAAATGTCCATACTCGTTCCTTGACGACCTGCATTGCGCTGTGTATAGCCCCGGGAGTTAATAAGTTTAACACATCTACGTTCTGGTGGTCTACATTGATTCCGAGTAATCGTTGAGCTACGATGTTGTTTATGGCTTGTTGCTCTGACGGATACATCACTTGTCTTCGAAGGTCTTCTAGTGCTTCTGTGGAGTATATACCTGCCAAAGATAACTCAGAAAGATACGACACTGTAATCCTTTCTGTGCGAAGAAAAAGGAAAGTAAAAATCTATGATCTTCTGTCTATTCATATACACGCTCCGGAATGGAGAGATGGCGGAGCAACGGCAAACTACACAAACACATGCAGAGCTGGAAGTACAAGAAGATGGTACATGAATTCACACAAGCAAAATAAAAGTCCAGACGGCACAAAAAATTGCGGAGAAGAGAAATCAGTGCGTCTCTTTCGCACTTCGTGAAATAACATTTATTTATTTACCCTTTCTTTCTTCGATTTTTTTTTTGTTTTTAAATTGAATTTTGTCTCGCTTGCACCTTGTCGATTGATATATTCACTCGCAAGGGAGCTTATGGGAAATTTTGAGAGTGTCGTATCTTTGTGGGTAATCTTTGTACCTGCTCTCATTAGGTCTCCTGAGTCTTCGTATTTCCAATCGATGGTACTTGACGGTTTTAGCGTGTTCGGTGTGCGTATTCTATGGATTGCTGGACTGAGTCCGTACCATTCTCCTAAAATGTGGTATCCTGAAGTCATTAGGGGTGAACATGCTACTTCTGTGCCAAACTCTTGGATCAGATGAGTCCTTGGAGTCATGAAGAAACTTTGATTGGAATAGGTAATAGGAAGTTCATTGTAGCATTTAGAAACTCGTCTGATAGCGACCTCTACTGCTTGGCATTTGACTATGTATATGATTTCTCCTCGTTGTACTGCTGTGTAGCCTCGTTCCTTCATGTAGCGTAACGCGAATTCGGCTGGATTATGGGATGCGATACTAAGTTGTGTCTGCAGGACCTCTCTTTATAGCTCACATCGTCGAGTTACCAGGTTAATATATAACTTCTCTATTTGCATTCGCATATGCCTCTCAGTGTACACAACTTTTGAGTTGACATAGGTCAATATGTCTAGGTTCCTTGCGTTCGTGGGCTGCTTTGTGAAAAAGTACTCACTTGATGTTTTGGGTACAATGATCAGTCTTGGATGCTCCGTTTGAAAACCCATGAATCGTCATACCGTTATGTCTTTCTTTATCTCTAGTGCGAAGATGAATTCTTCTGTATCTACAGTGTAGACCACGCTACCTCCTTTGGTTCCCTTGTCGTAATTTTCAACCGTTAATTTATCTGCTCGTCCTTGCCATAATACATCATATTTTGTTTCCTCGCAAGCCGTGTTTGGAATGATGTCCCAGAAGCTTCTGCCGTTCTCGGGATCAGTGCAGTGGCCATCGAGATATGTGCATATTATGTTGTTGCGAATGACAATTTTGTTGTCGTGTAGACGGACAGTGCTGGGACAATCTGTGATGGTCAAAGTAATTGATTGTATGACAATTACCTTGTCCCAGTCGTGACCACCATTGCTGTATCTGATGCCTTGGCAGTTGCCATCATTGTCTAAGCTTCCGGCAATAGTTTCTGAGTATGTGGAACTGCTATTTGGTTTGATGTCAGCAATAATTCTTCCATTAATTAACTGATAGGTTCCACTCTTGTGGATCTTCATGCAGTCCTCTTGACTTATTTCTGCGATGAAGGTAGGGGAGACCGAGGAGAGTTGTGACAGAGGAGAATTGTGACATAATCGATTTCTCGAAACCTATGACCGTTAGCGAGCTGATAACGCGCGCGTTTCTTGTTATTTAGATGCGCTATTTGACGCAGAACGCGACAACGACGCAAGGATAGCGATTGTGAGTGTACGACATTTGCATATAAAAAATTGGAAAAAGTAAGTTTTATACCAAAATTCTGTTTGCATATTTATTGTTACGTATTATGTTTGCATTGTTATGATATTTTTTCTCATATGCTTTAGTTTTTCAATTTTCCTAGCGTGGTATTCTTTTTTTTTGTATTGGTATCTTGTTTAGAAATACGAATTATTTTTCTGACCGTTTCACGATTTCTTGCAACTAGGCGAGTTGTGACAGCTTGTCACAACTCTCCTATTATAGTTTATTTTCTGGCAAGGTTCTTTTTTTGTCTTGTGCAGTGATGTTGCATTCTGAATTGCTATTTTTTTGTTTCAGAATGCCAAATAAATATAAAAGAAAGACTGATAGGGGCATGGCTAGTATAGAAATGTATGACTTCGTTACAAAACAAATGTATAATTTATTTGTCATTAATATAATGGTATTTTTCATTCACCAAATAGTCTAAATAAAAGGTGTCACAACTTACCTTGGTCTCAGTCACAACTTACCTTGGTGTTAGGAGAGTTGTGACACGGGGAGCAGATTTTGTTTTTGTAGATTTTCTCAGAAACCTTAATACTTTCATTAATTTTGATGAATGTTTCTTAAAATGTATGGATGGAGCTACATTGACTTATACAGCTCACAGATGTAGAATGTTTCTTGACTGAGGAATGTGGTGTGAATTAAAAATTGTCACAACCCTCCTGGGTCGCCCCTACTTAATCCACCTGATACCAGTGATAGATGACTAAACATCCCACAGTGGAATATGGACTGTATAATGCTTATTTTGCATTGATAAGTCTGGACCACTGCAACTTCGCTTAGTTGCAAAAGCTGTATTTCTTCCTGTTCATGTCGAGTTTTTGTCTCTTCAAATTGACATTCTGCGACTTCCACTAGAGAAACGGCGCTAATGTTTATGCTGTCGTGTCCGCAGTCGTAGGCGATTATGGCATTTGCTGTAGCACATAGTCCTAATAAGGAGAGCATTACCACTTTTGTGTAGTACATGTTGTCCTGAAATTGATGATAGTTTAAAGTCTTATGGCTAATTTCTTGATGATTTTCTTATCTTCTATGTAGCTTCTTACTTTCTTATCTTACTTATTTGTTTAAATTTACGGAATATGATTGATTTGATTTGGTTGAATTTAGTTCTTCCTTATACTACAGTTTGGGGTGACTATCGGACGATTGTCTTCTATAGGCAGCACGCTTACTTTCGTTATGGGTCGTGTTAATGTTGTTTCCTTGCATCTTATCGTTACAACTCGGACCAGTCCATCTCTGCCTGGATGCACTTCAATGATTCGTCCCAGTGCCCAGTTTGTTGGTGGTAGTCGTTCATCTTTGATTAATACCAAATCACCGATCTTTAGGTTTGGAGTTCGATGTAGCCATTTAGGCCTTTGTTGTAGTCGATGTAGGTAATCTGTCTGCCATTGCCTCCAGAAGGTTTGATTCGTTTGCTGCAGTATTTCCCATCTGCTTGTGATCCTGATGTTGGGTTCTAATAATAGTCATCTGCTGGAGCTAGGATTGCGTTACCGATTAAAAAGTGTCCTGGTGTTAAGACTGCTAAGTCTTCCGGATCATTTGTTATAGGGCATAATGGTCGCGAGTTGAGACAAGCTTCTATTTGCGTTAAGAGTGTGTTTAATCCTTCAAAGGTCATTATTGTATTCCCTGTTGTTCTTTTCTTCTTCTTCTTCTTTAACGGCTCTACAACCGGGATCCGGTCCTGGCCTCGAGCAACTGTTTCTCTCCACTGGTCCCGATTCTGAGCCGATGTCATCCAGTTTGGCATCCCTAGACTCTGAGCGTCCTGGTCCACGCCATCCTTCCAGCGAAGGTTGGGCCTCCCTCGCTGTCGCACCCCATAGGTCTTAACGCAGAGAACTTTCCGAGCAGGCTCATCTTCACTCATACGAGCTAGATGCCCTGCCCACCGGAGCCTACCGAGCTTATTTTCTTCACAACATCCATGTCGCGATAGCGCTCGTCATTGTAGAGTCTCCGGAATCGTCCTTCCTCACATACGGGGCCCAACAATCCTCCGAAGTATTTTCCTCTCAAACACGCCCAAGAGGTTTGAGTGCTTTTTGCTAAGCGCCCACGTTTCGGATGCATATGTGAGAACGGGTAAGGACCATCGTCTTATATAGTAAAAGTTTAGACGTTATGGTTAGATATTTGGATTTGAAGAGCTTGACAGACTATAGTAGGCTTTGATGGCTTTTAGCAGTCGTGCGCGTATTTCTGGTTCCATGCTATTGTCGGCTGCTACTATTGACCCAAGGTAGGTAAATGATTTTACCACGTCAAACTCGTGTTCCGCTACCTTGATTGTGGGACCAATGTTAGGTGTTCTTCCAGACGAGGCCACCATGTACCTTGTTTTGCTTTCGTTAATGTGCAGTCCCAGATTTCCTGCCGCTTGCTCAATCTGAGTGAAAGCTTCTTGTACAGCTGTTGTTGTTCTTCCAATGATGTCAATGTCGTCTACGTAAGCCAGTAATTGGGTGGACTTGTGGAGGATTGTACCCCTTGATGTCACGCCCGAATCTCGGATCACTTTCTCCAACGCCAGGTTGAAAAGGAGGCAGGCCAGACCGTCCCCTTGTCGGAGTCCATTATAGATGTTGATTGGTCTGGACAGTGTTCCGGATACCTTTACTTGGCTTGACACATTGATCATGGTCAACCTACATAGTTTTGTCAGTTTGTTGGGGATGCCGAATTCTCTCATGGCTTTGAAAAGTTCTACCCTGGCTATGCTATCATAGGCGGCTTTAAAGTCTATGAAGAGGTGTTGAATTGAGTTTTGAAACTCTAGAAATTTTTCCATAGCCTGCCTCAAGGTGAAAATCTGATCAGTCGTTGATTTGCCTGGGCTGAAGCCACACTGGTAATGGCCTATGATGTTTCTGGCGTATGGGGCCATCCTGTTTTGTAGGATAGCGGAGAATATCTTATACACGGTACTCAACAACGTTATACCGCGATAATTAGTGCACGCTGTGATATCTCCTTTTTTGTGTACCGGACAGAGGATGCCTTTTCTCCAGTCTTCTGGCATCACTTCCTGCTCCCATACTTGCACAATTAATTCATGAATCGCTTGGTGTAATGTAGGCCCTCCATATTTAACCAGCTCCGCTGCGATGCCGTCTGCACCCGAGGCCTTGTTGTTTTTGAGCCGGCTGATGGCTCTGCTAACTTCTTCTATGCTTGGTGGCGGCAGCATAGCATTGTCATCAGATATTGGTGGAGCCTCCGAATCCTCAGTTAGCTCGCCATTTAGCAATTCATGAAAGTGCTCTTCCCATCGCTCCAAGATGCCTTTAGGATCGGTGATCAGATTACCTTCTTTGTCCTTGCAGTATGTGCAACGTGGTGTGAATTGCGTCATACTGCGGACTCTTTGGTAGAACTCCCGCGCCTGGTGCGGCCGTCGTTCTCTGTACTGTTCTAGCTCACAGACGAGATTTTTTTCCCAGGCTTCCTTTTTCGTCTGTGAATTCTCTTTTCTTCTTTTCTGAGCTCTATATAGTTCTCTTCGCGTGCCCGTGTTCTCTGAGATTGCTGCATGGCTCGGTACGCAGCATTCTTACGTTCAGTTGCCAGCTTGCATTCATTATCGAACCAGTCGTTCCGATCTTTACGACTTCTGCCTAAGATGGAATCAGCAGTACTAATGACAGTATTTTTAAGGCTGTTGTTCTTTTCAGGTGGTGTTTTATGGACTTTACTCCACTTTCCCAGATACCACCAAAATGCGGTGAACCTGGCGGGATGAAGTGCCATTCAGTGCTGGCTTCCTCGATGGATGCGAAGACTTCTTCTGATATTCCCCAATCCTTTTGCATGTTGATTTGTGCCATTCGTCTGCTGGCTCCAATAAAGTTAGTACCACAGTCACTGTACAAGTGGCTGATTCTGCCGCGTCTAGATGTGAATCGACGGAAGGCAGCGATGAACGCGTCTGAAGTCATGTCGCTTACTGCTTCGAGATGCACCGCCTTGATAGCCATGCAGACAAAGATGCAAATGTATCCTTTGGAAGTTCGCACTCTCCCTCTACATTTCGATTCTCTTTTTTAACTTCCCAGTATAGGAAGTTATTGTAATCGGTCCGAAAATCGAAATCGAAAATTTCAACGTATTTTCATCTTTCAAGGTCCCAGGAGCATTTTAAGCAAAAAATTGGGAGGAAGTATGTGTGTGTGTGTGTATGTGCGTACGGATGTGGTCATTTTTTCCTGCACGATATCGCGCGTACCAAAACTGATATCGACTTCGTTGAGGTGTTGTTCGAAGCGTATTAACCGAAATATGATCTGAAAAGAATTTCATGAAATTCGGTCCAGCCGTTTTTTTGTTTGAGCGACGTAAGTGATTTTTGTACCTGCACGATATCGCTCGAACTACAAAAGATATTGACTTACTTGAGGTGCCGTTCGAAACGTATTAGCGACAATATAATCTGAAAAGATTTTTATAATATTCGGTCCAGCGGTTTTTTGGTTTAAATGTCTTAAGGGATTTTTGTACCTGCACGATATCGCGCGAACTATAAAAGATATCGACTTAGTTGACGTGCCGTTCGAAGAGTATTAACCAAAATATGATCTGAAAAGATTTTCATACAATTCGGTCGAGCCGTTTTTTTGTTTAAGCGGCGTAAGTGATTTTTGTACCTGCACGATATGGCCCGAACCACCAAAGATATTGACTTACTTGAGGTGCCGTTCGAAGCGTATTAGCCACAATATAATCTGAAAATATTTTTATAATATTCGGTCCAGCGGGTTTTTGGTTTAATTGACTTAAGTGATTTTTGTACCTGCACGATACCGCGCGAACTAAAAACTATATCGACTTCATTGAGGTGCCGAAAAACATTAATACATCAATTTTATATGCATTTTCGTCATCCTAATCTTGTAAGTGCGCAAATTTAGTTTGACATTTTAACGAAAATATTGATAAACAATTGTGACAAATTCTCGGTATTATCATATATTCTATATTGCCTATTGTTCTTTTATTATTAAATTATCCAATCATAATATTCAACATCCATCATACTGGGAACTTGATCGTGTGGACCGAAAGGGTCGAACCCACATCCCAACTAGTTTTTTTTTATATGAAAAAACCAAGCTTAGGTGTAACCCTTTGTACTACCAGTCCGTCATGTCGTTCAGTTCATGGTGCAATGTCTAGTAGTAAGCTTGGTTTGAAGAATAGAGGAGAATAGGAAAGGTTAGAGGGGGTCTGGAGGGTGTAGAAGAAAATGACGATGGACCTCACGTTTGAACTCTAAGGTGTTGTACGAGTTCGGAAATAACGACTGCGGGAGATTATTCCACAGTCGAATTGTTCTATTCATAAACGAACTTCTAAACCGTATTGTGCGTGAACGAGGGGGCTGTAGGGTATGGGGGTGAGCCGAGCGGGCTAGTCTTGTGTTGCGGGAAAAGTATTGCCGTGCAGGCAGGAGGTCCTGAATTTCGGTGGAACAGTCGCCATGGTAATAGCGATAAAGTATGGAGAGGGCTGCTACATTCCTACGGTGGCTCAAGGTGTCTATGGAGTCGCGAAAGGGGCCATCACCAATGAGTTTGAGGGCACGATTTTGCACCTTGTCGAGACAGGCCAAGGTGGTTTTTGGGGCGCCTGCCCAGATATGTGAGTTGTATTCGAGGCGCGGCCGAATGTAGGATTTGTATATTGTAGCCAATGCGGCTGGCTGGAGGAGGAACTTGCATCTCTTGAGAAATCCAAGGCATTGTCAAGGGACCGCAAAAGTCTACTCCTGTGTGTGTGAATGGGTGACTTGGCTGTATACGATACTCTGGTAGGTCACCCATCAGTTGCTGACTTGTAGCTGCCTTCTGTTTCCAGCATGGAAGACATGTATGTATTCGATGTCTTATGAGATTTCTGGCCGCTACTATCAGGAATTCCTTTCTTATCATAGCGGTCACTAATTGTGCTCCTCCGTGTAACGTGATTCTATGGGCATCATCAATTAGTAGGTTGGTCACTGTGCTTCTAGCTGGAATTATCATCGGAAATCGCTCGTTATAGGTTAAATGAGCGTGCCGTAGTCCGCCTCCTACTCTTAGGATTCCGTCAGGGTCAAGGAAGGGATTTAGGCTAAGAATTGAACTTTTAGAGGGTACCTGTTTTTGACTCTGTAATGCCGTAATTTCTTCCGTAAAGTGTTTTTTTTTGTAGTATATGGATGATATTGTTCTTGGCCTTTTTTAATTCGTTAATTCTCAAATGACCTCGCGTTTTGACCTTGGTGCTTGCCTTGCAATTGGTCATGAATCTGTTGCAGTAAGCTGTGACTCTAACTAATTTTCTCCATGAAGAGTAGTGCTCCAGTAGTCTGGTAACGAATTCATTTTCCAAAGTTGTGAGTAAAGTGACGGCTCCTTTCGCTTCCAGCTGTGTCTCCTGAACTTGTTCCTGTGATGGCCAGTGCTCCTTGGATTTGACAAGCCAAGTGGGACCATTCCACCACAACGTATGGCCTATGAGAGATTGAGCCGAGATTCCTCGGCTTGCGGAATCTGCTGGATTGTCCTTTGTAGGCACGTGTCTCCAAGTGCTGCTACTGCATCTTTGAAGGATGTCACTGACTCGATTTGCGACAAACGTCTTCCATCGTGATGGGTGCCCTCGTAGCCATGATAATACTATAGTGGAGTCACTCCAAAGATGAATTTGAGTTGGCTTGCTTGGAAGTATCAGTTGTGTCCTTTGTACCAATTTTGCTAGTAAGGACGCGGCACATAACTCCAATCTCGGGAGGCTTATCTGCTTGACTGGCGCTACTCTTGTTTTAGCTGTTAGCAGTGATGTTTTTGTTTTATTGTTAAAGTTAACGACTACGTATAATACAGCTGCATAAGCTAGATTCGACGCGTCACAGAATCCATGTAGTTCATATTCTTCATCCTTGCGTGTTTGTAACCAGCGTGGAATTGTAAGTTCCTCGATCATGTGAGGTTGGTTCCTGAAGTTACGCCATGTCTCGCTAAGCCTTTGAGGTAGTAGCTCATCCCATTCGCCTTTTTCGAGCCATACCTTTTGCATTAGTATTTTAGCTGAAATTACTATTGGGCTTAACCATCCTAATGGATCAAAAAGTAGAGATATTTCTGATAATAGTTCTCGCTTAGTCTCCACCTTTCTTAAATTGTTCTTGATTTTAAAATGAAATGTATCAGTGACGGGGTTCCAATGAATCCCTAATGTTTTGATAGTAGTGTTGATGTTAACTTCGGGAGGCCCTTTCAATTCCCTGTCTTGAATTGCTATATCACGCAACGCTTGGTTATGATTGCTGGTCCATTTTCGTAGGTGCAGGCCGGATTCTCTGAGTATTTTTCGTACCTCTTCTATTAGATAAAGGGCTTCGGGGATTGAATCTGCTCCTGACATTAGATCATCCACATAAAAATCTTCTAAAATTATCCTTGCCGCTCTTTCGGACTGAGACGCGGCGTTGGTTGCTATCTGTTGAAGCGTACGCACGGCTAAGAATGGTGCTGATGCTGTTCAGTATGTAACGGTAAGCAAGCGGTATTCTTGTAATGGTTTCGTTGTCTCGCTCCTCCAAAGGATGCGTTGGTAATCAGCGTCCTTTTGGGTGACTCATATCTGCCGGTACATTTTTTCAACATCAGCAGTGAAAGCGATGGCATGTGTTCTCCATTTCAGCAGGGTGGATGCTAGATCTGCCTGGATGGTGGGCCCGGTTAGTAGGTGATCGTTCAGTGATGAATTATTAGTGGTTTTCGCGGAAGCGTCGAATACCACTCTTACCTTTGTAGTGGAACTTTGCTCCTTTATCACTGCATGATGTGGTAAGTAGCATGGTTTACCGAGTATGTGAGTATCGTGGTTTTCAGGAATCACTAATTCCATGTGTCCTAATTCCAGATATTCAGCCATAAACTATGTGCTTCCAGTTTTCGCTCTAGGCTAAAAAATCTTCTTAATGCCATTCCTTTCGAGTCGCCGAGCGCTGGTGGTTCTGGATGTGACTTGAACGGCAGTTGTACTTCATATCGACTATCTTCTCTGCGCCGGTGTGTCGCCTTAAAGTGAGCTTCGCATTGAGCTTCGGCCTCAGTGAGATGTTTTTCTTCGGTCAATTCCTCTACTTCCCAGAATTGTTGTAACAATTGCTTTATGTCACAGTGTAGACTAGTTGCAACCTTGAGACTATAACAGGTACTTTTCACCGGTCCTGACAAAATCCATCCCAGGATGGTACGTTGCGCTAATGGTGTTCCTGGAGGACCTTTAATTTGTCCTTCTTCAATTAATTCGGGGTAGACATCGGCTCCGCGAGGCCAGAACCGGATCCCGGTTGTAGAGCCGTTAAAGAAGAAGACATCGGCTCCTAAGAGTACGTCGATGCGCCGTGATTCAAAGTATTGAGGGTCTGCTAATTGGAGACCCTTGATGTGTGACCAATCTTGTGCTAAAATTTGATGAGTGGGGAGGTCCGCTGAAATTTGCCTCACTACTAACGCATTCATATCTATGTAGTGATCGTAAGCGTAGCGAGAGCTGAGTCTAAATTTGACTGTATGTTTGCTTGGCCCACACTGTTGGTTTTATATTCCGAAGACTGTCACGAAAGTGTTTGTTTTATCGAGTTGTAGAAGCTGGACGCTCCTTTCAGTAATGAATGAGACCTCTGAACCTTGGTCTATGAGAGCTCTAAGTGTTTTAGTCCCTGTCTTACTAGAGTGGACCTGAATGAGTGCTGTGGCTAGCAGGATGGATTTACTGACCTGTTTACATCCCTGCTGCCCCTTGCATTGAAGTGAAACTATTTCGTGGTTACCTTGTGCTTGATTGCTGTCAACTTCGTTCCTTCTTCCCAAGTTGACCTTGGCGGATGTGCTTCCGTTTCTTGGTTGCTCTGGATGGCTCTTGTTATGCCTGGGCTCTTCCAAATGTAATAATGTGTTATGCCGTCTGTGGCATTTAAAACATGTTCCCCTACTTGGACATGTTCTGATAGAGTGTGATGTACCTAGACAATTCAGGCACCTTCCTTGGGACCTGATGTGAGCGATTCGGTCGTTGACACTCATTTTAATGAATTGAGCACACGTCCGAAGATGGTGATCCCTTTGGCATAGGCTGCATTCAGTTGCCCTTGTTAAGTGGATTCTTACCGGTTCTGATTTACCTAGGGACTGCTTGTGTGTTGTTGGCCATAGGGGGCTTCGAGAGTGCGGAATCTCTTCTCTAGGAATTCCTTGAACTCCTTTGTAGTTGGTAAGTAGTTGGCGTCATGGGAGCTCAGTGCATTCTCCCAGTGGGTGACTGTCTCCTTGCATAATTTCTGAGACAGTATATGAATCAGTATTGGATCCCAAGTTTCTGTATTGATGTGTAACCCTTTGAGTGCCTAAAATACCTTGCTGTCAAGAGAGTGAGTTGGGTATTCACTAGAATTCTATTATTTTGATAGCGCTGCTTCAGAATGCTCCATGCTGCAGTATAATTTGCATCTGTGAGTTGAAGATGTCGTATAAGCTGCTCGGCTTCTCCACTGATGCATGTTTTTAAGTAATGTAACTTCTGGACATTAATTATGTGTTGGTTTTTGTCGACAATGGCTTCGAACAAAACATGAAATGATGGCCACAGGACATAGTCTCCTGTGTGGGATGTTTATTCTCGGCAATCGTAAGTCACTCGGATCGGGTCTAGGCGGATGGTGCACATAACTAACATTTGCACTGGGTTTTTGATGTGAAGTTGATGGAGCGGGTGGAGGCCTCAGTGATGACAGATGGTCTGCAAGAATGCCCATGGTTTGGCAATACTGTTCTTCCATGTTGCTAAAAATATCCTGGGCAAAGTAATTTTGCTTACGATGCTCTTCAGAATATAGTTTAAGCAGTTTGCGGTGATTGCCTTCTATGATGTTCCATTGCCTTTCCATCAGTGCCCTTCGCTCGAGGAGGTAGCCTTCCTTGAGCTTTCCCTTGGGGATTTCCTGATGTTTGTTATTATCCGGACTAGTTCCGCTTCTTCGATTGCTTGTTCCTTGATGAGGGATGTCACAATGTCATTTGAGTCAGAGTTAGCCATTGCAGATTGCGCGGATTATATGACGAAATACTATTTTAATTCTCGGTGTCAAGGACTTCACTGTGACAGCGTGATTGACAACGACGTTATTCACTTTATCGCACTCAACTGACGCGTTGGCAAGGGGCTTTATTGATAATAAACACGCAACTATTTTCCTTACTTAATCTTAAGCACTTTGGGAATTTGAGAATTGGGAAAGCGACGCCAATAGAGATATTATAAAACCACCTACCTTAATTCCTTATTGGTGAAGCGCTGTCCTCGTAGTATTTTCCTCTAGATGATTGGTTTGCACTTTCGTTTGCACACGCGATCCGGCTCGAAGGACCAAAATGAAAAGTCAACAAAGAGAACAAAAAAATAACTACAAAAATTTAATGACAAAAATTTCACTTTATTTAATTCTAACTGTTTACGATTAATAATTTTTATTTTACTTTATTTTTACACGATTTACTTTATGTTTACTTTTACCCGATACAATAATTACGAATTTTGCTTTATTTTTATTTTACTACTCGTCCAAGACACCGCGTACCCGCTCTACGTTCTGACTGTCTTCGTCGCCTCTGGTCAGATGGTTTTATTGTTTCGCCTTTGTGCGTCAGCATGCTGCCGGTTACCTGTTGTTAGGTAATTGCTGGTGATTCCGGGTCACAGTGTCGTTTAGCTGGTTCCAGGTCACAGTGTCGCTTCGCGTGCACACTTGCCTTTGATGATGCAATTGTTTTTTTTTCTTTATTTTGCGAGGTTTGTTAATGAAGCGATCACCCAATTTGTTGCTAGTAGAGTACTAGGCCAGATGGGGCAACCGCTCCACCTTCAGTAAGTCCGGGAAAATTGAAATTACCCCTGGTGGCCAAAAGCACCATAGGAAATCCCACACTGGTGACCCCGACAACCGCGACGGTTTTGTTTTATTCAGTAAAAAAATATATTCGTGGAATTTTGGTGCGTGCCCCAAAAAAGGGAGTGAAAATCAAGTACCGGCATTTAAAAAACGAAGAAAGTGCAAATTGCGCCTGGCGGTACCAAGATAAACGCTTCGCTGAAAAAAATTATCAACATAATAGCCTCAAGAAAAAATAGCAACACACAGCACAGAACAGACAGGAATTGTATTATTTAGAGTTCAGGGATCCGAGCATAAGTTCCACCATAACGGAATAACGGAAAAAGAAGGTATTAGAACATCGTACAGCGGTCAAGCCCTACACTGCAAAGGTAACCACGTGCACGAGGTCCAGAGATCAGGAGGAACAAAGGAAATCCGTAAAGGAACCGAATTTAAGTTAAGTAAAATTAAGATTAACAACAGGAAATAACTGTAAGAGACAAATTGTAAAGTCAATTTTTATTAAATATTTTAGGAATAAAAAGACGGCACGTCGAAATAAGGCGACAAGTAAAAAAACGGAACATAAATAGCAGTAGTGTGCAAAAAGAACATACATAACGGAAAATAAAATAAAAATAGTAAGATTGAAAAACAGCGCGTTTATGTGCAGGACCGAACCGGTCTATTGGGCCGATCCGGTCTTGAGTTTATGTGCGCATTCGAATATAACCTCACCCTTAGCTGTGACAACGAAGTCAAAATGAAACATTTTAGCAATCTTCTAAAAACATGATTTATTTGAACAATGTGTGAAGTAATTTTGCGAGCTAACATTTCTGTAAACCAATTTTATTAAAAATGTCGTTGCTTCGCATTTTCCCCATCCATTAGCGCCGTTATATTAAGCTTAGTGCACGCGTCTGGAAGTGTTTTTATTACCTCTTCCTATGCCCAATGTTCACCTATTTCAATAATAATATTAATTTTCACTTATTTTAAACTTATTTCCACCCTTTTTTTGATTTATTGGAATAAATAAGGTTATGTTTTGGTCCAAAACAGTTTATGTGTCGGTACCGAAACGGTTCGGTCCACTATGGTCCACCCGAAAATCAAGACCCAAAGGACCGATAATGGTTCGGTCCCGTCCTCGTTTATGCGGGGTTTTTTGCGACCTTTTTTGGTACTTGGGACCGGTTCGGTCCTGCACATAAACGCGCTGAAAGAAAAAACCGTAAGTACATCTGCAAATTTTTTATATTGGATAGCCGCTAGATCGTGCATTGTAAATCAAATCGATATAAGTAACAGTACCCTTACGGTAATTTCAAATAACAGTGAAATGAACTCCAGGCAAATATTTTTAGCGATAATTAGCGAAATGCATATAAAATTTTTTTTCTCTGCTAATGACGGCAAATATTTTTTTTTGGGTTGATATATATTCGTGAGTTCATAGTGTTTATTAATTAAAGGCTTCCCTGTAAGTCAGTGATTTTCTTTAAAAGCTTTCTTGGTTTTTTTATTTTAAATAGTAGTTAGAAGCTTTCGAACTTCTGTCAATAGACAAATATGTACAATATATATTTTAAGTTATACATCGGATATTTATTGGCTAAATAAATTATTTTTTTTGAAATTTTGAAAGAAATCAATGAGAAAAAGAAATTATACTTTGAAATAAAAGAACTCATTTATTTATCATATTTTCGTATTATATTTATGTGGTCTATTATTTTATTGGATTTAATGACATACATGTGTATATAACGTTCCTT
Organism: Thereva unica; assembly: GCA_949987705.1. Lineage (NCBI taxonomy): Eukaryota > Metazoa > Arthropoda > Insecta > Diptera > Therevidae > Thereva > Thereva unica. Next base: position 157,115,428 of record OX465281.1, on the reverse strand, counting down.
TAGAGGGTAAATTTTTTTTCGATGTAATACATAAATGCAAAAGGTTGCACACGAGTAAAGGTAACGACCTTGCATTTGCTGACTTTCAAAAGAAATTGGCTAGCGAGATAATAAAAGAAAAAAAGGTGCGGTTATATAAAGGATAAAGAAGTGCTTAAAATTAACATAATTCGATTGTAAATACATTTTGTGGATACATATATAAAAAAGTAACGAAATATTGAATTGAATAAAAATTTTTTCAACTCGCGTGGTGTCGTATATCAAGAGTACAGGTTTTAACTGCGGTTGTTAAATCCAGCGGTGAAATTTTTGGCCGCCCATACATACAGAAAAGTGCGAACCGTTTTTTGTTTTTGTAAACTTTTTCGGTAGATTTTCAAAAGTCGCATGTAGCGAATGAAGTATTGAATAAGCGAAGAAGGCCTGCATAGCAAGTGCAGTTTTAGGAAGCAACCGAGTGAAATTCGGCGGAGCTTGCGCATCCACGTTTACAAGGCGTACGACCACGTACACGCGTATAGAAAAAAATAAACGGTTTTGGTACACGGGAGAGGACTACGGAAGAGAATTTATAAACCGAAAGCGGTCCGAAATTCGGGAAGTACCCCAAGGGAATAGTTAGTAGTGACAGGGCCACGGCACGATTCTGCTATCGATGGCCGTAAATAACGTTAAATATGTTTGAGTACGCCGAAACTTCTATCGGCTACCAACGGTAAAAGTGGCAAACTTTGTTTTCCCCTTAGCATTAGTATTTTTTGAAAAAATTTCACCACGATTGAATATTAAGCACCAAACAAATAATTTGTAGTTTATATACATATATATTTCAGGAATCACAGATCGATTACCGGTCCAGGTTCGAGCAAGCCTATCCGCAGGCAAGGATGACCTAGAGTCCTTGTCTTCTATGGCCGACAAAATCTTAGAAGTAAGAGACTTCAACAGCGTCGCGGAGATCGGCAAAAAAGATCCCACCCCACCTTCGCAATCGACGACTTTGACAGCAAAGGTCGAGGCATTGACCAAAGCGATTTCAGAATGGCACTACGGCAGACCAAGGTTCGGGCAGCGTGGCCCGCGGACGAGGTCTCGGAGCCGAAGTCGTCCTCGCGAGTGGATATGCTACTACCACCGGAAGTTCAAAGAAGGAGCCACTAAGTGCAGGCAACCGTGTAAGTACCAGAAGCCACCGAAGTCGGGAAACGAGCCGGCCACCAAGTAACAGAGGCGACTTTAGGTGGAACGAAGTGCAAGCGCCTCTTCGTCCGAGACGAACTCACCGGGACAAAATTTCTAATAGACTCGGGTTCGGACGTGTCGGTTTTACCACCCAGCGCAAAAGACAAGAAAAAGGCACAATCAGGACACAAATTATACGCGGCAAACGGAACCCCAATCCCTACGTATGGTACGAAGCGCGTCACGTTAAACTTAGGACTCCGCCGGCAGTTTGTTTGGGTTTTCATCATCGCTCAAACAACGAACGCTATAATTGGAGCTGATTTCTTAGATGAATTCGGTCTGTTGATAGACATTAAGGGCGTCCGCCTTATAGATAGACAAACAAACCCGTCAGTGGTAGGGGCAGTTAGGTCGGTTGAGATAAATCGGATAACAACAATAAACACGAATAACCCATTCGTGGACATACTACGAGAGTTCTTAGGTAGTACGACACCATCGGTCGCGGGACGAAAAACTCCATCGCCGACCACTGTAACCCATTATATCGAGACAAGGGGACCGCCCGTATTCGCCAAACCAAGGAGACTGTCGCCGGTAAAGTTAAAAATTGCTAAAGCCGAATTTAAATATCTACTCCGGATGGGGATTTGCAGACCTTCGAAAAGTAATTGGTCCAGCCCACTACACTTAGTAAAAAAATCCGACGGGGGGTGGCGACCATGCGGAGATTATCGGCGTTTAAACTCGGTCACGATACCGGATCGTTACCCGATACCCTTTATCCAAGATTTCTCGACGATATGTGCAGGCAAGAAAACTTTTTCCACCATCGATTTGCATAAGGCATACCATCAGATACCCATAGAGCCAGGGCATACCCCGAAGACGGCGATAACCACGCCGTTCGGACTATATGAATTCAACTATATGACCTTCGGGCTATGTAATGCAGAGCAGACCCTACAGCGGTTTATGCATGAGATCTTACGTGGCCACGATTATGTTTTTTCCTATGTCGACGATGTCTGCATAGCTTCAGGAAGTGTCGAGGAACATCGAACGCACCTACGGGAAGTCTTCTCCATCTTCCAGAAACATGACCTGACCATAAACGTGTCCAAGTGCCAGCTCGGCCAAACCGAAGTAAAGTTCTTGGGTCACGCAGTTGACAAGGACGGCATCAGACCTCTGGACGAGAAGGTTGCGGCCGTCAAGAATTTCGAATGTCCAAAATTGGCAAAAGTCTTAAGACGATTCCTATCCCTCATCGCGTTTTACCAAAGGTTTATACCACATGCGGAAGAAAACCAGATGGTCCTCCGGGAAATGATCCCAGGTAACAAAAAGAACGAAAGCACGAAATTGGAGTGGACCCCGGAGACGCTAGCGGCATTCGAAAGATGCAAAAAAGACCTAGTTGAAGCCACACTGTTAGCACACCCATCTCCGAACGCGGAACTAGCCTTACACCTCGACGCCTCCGAGCGTGCCATTGGGGCGGCGTTACACCAATCCGACGGAAGAGACTTCAAACCACTGGCCTTCTTCTCTAAGAAACTCTCAGCAGCAGAGAAGAAATACAGCACGTATGATAGGGAACTTCTAGCTGTATATCAAGCCATTAGACAATTCCGAAACCTCCTAGAGGGAAGAGCCTTCCACGTAATGACGGACCACAAACCACTAATATTTGCTTTCAAACAAGTTTCGGACGCCAGTTCACCCCGACGGACAAGACACCTCGACTACATCAGTCAATTCACCACTGACATACGGCACATAGCGGCGAAGGAAAACGTCGTCGCCGATACGCTATCACGGGTAGAGTCGACTTCCACTAACCTGAAATTAGTCGATTACCGACATTTAGCGGAACAACAGCGGCAGGACAAGGGGCTAACGGAAATAGTTCAGAATCTGGAAAATGCCTCGTTGGTTGTTAAGCGGTTAACGTATCCTGCTTCGGAGGTCGCCGTATATTGCGACGTATCGCAGGAACGCGTGCGCCCCCTGATTCCAGAGACCATGAAGGACGAAGTTTTGCAAGCCATGCACCAAGGCGTCCGAGGAACAAGCAAGTTAGTTAGCGAAAGATTCGTTTTCGGCAAACTACCGCTTGCCTTGATATAGTTCATAGCACATGGTACAAAGCACACAACACTTAGCACATAGTATATAGTACTAGTACATAATACAAAATACCTAGCACATAATACATACTACATGGCGTATAGTGCATAGTACATAATATTTAGTACAAAGTAATCAAGCAACATTGTACAACTATATAAATCTAATTGGAATGTCTGTCTGTGATTACAAAATAATTGGGTTTTTCTAAGTTCATATGGTTATTTACATCATATTAAAACAAAATTACGCATTTTTAAAATGTTTTTCCGTCTGTCTATTTGTATGTCTGTCTGTCTGTTTGTTCCGGCTAATCGCGGAAACGGCTCATCTGATTGGGATGGGACTTTCAGTGGAAGATTCAGTATTTTTGCGAGCATGTTTTAGGTTATTTGTAAACACTTTATGAGCTTCATCTGTATGTATGTATTTAGACCAGTGATTCCCAAAGTGGGTTCCGCGGAACCTTAGGGTTCCACGAAAAAATGTTAGGGTTCCGTGTCACCAGCGCCGAAGCGCAAATACATTAGCAGGCCAATTTGTTCTTGATAATCAGAAAGTGCGAGTGGCCCTTCTTCCTTGAAATTTGGTCTACGTCACGCCGCGTAACATTTTGGCCGCCACATTCCATATTCCCATGTCGAGGGGGTTGTGAAAAAAATGGAAATCCCCCTCTTTTGAGATGGCTGCCATGGGCCAAACGATATATTGAGTATACTATGTATATTGCTTATGATGTTCTACTTATCACACACTTTCATTTGGTACCCATGTCGAAGGAGTTGTGAAGAATATTTCAATCCACCCTCTTGAGACTGCCGCCATGGATCTAATGGCATATTGAGTATTCCATATTCAATTGTCATCGGAGCTAAAGCTGTATGCAAAATTTCAGTTTGATAGTATATCCGGAAGTCTTTGAAAAATTGATTGCAAAATTTGTTCCGCGAAGAAACAGTAATTCGTCCTCTTGAGACGGCCGCCATGGATCTAACGGTATAATGAGTATACCATATTTCATTGTTATCGGAGCTGAAGTTGAGTGCAGCATTTCAGGGTGACCGGGTAACCGGGTAACCGGAAGTATTCAATCGATTGCAAGATATGTACCGGACAAGCGAGCTAATAGCAACGTTTTTAAAATATATTAAAGATAAATATATACGAGTACATATATCATATATTATTTTATTTTTTCATCGTTTGGTTCCGCCAAATTTTATACATTGTAGAAAGGTTCCGTACGAAATAAAGTTTGGGAACCACTGATTTAGACAAATCTTGCAACTCGACTCGATCACATAATCGATCAACTTGAAATTTTGCACATATATATAGTTCGCGTGGCAATGCATTCTGACAATTTTGTAAATAAAATCTATATGGCGGTTCCAAGATGGCGATATTAAATGAAAGGGGATGATAAGTACAGTACATACAATTACCCATATTGGTGTCATTCCAAATTCGAAATAGCGACCAACACAAAATGGCGGATTAACTTTTTCTTTACAACCCACTCGAAATGGGTATCAAACGAAAGGATATGACAAGTAGAATACTATTACCTGAGTGGCCTCATTCCAATCTATCTATATAAATATAAAAGGCGTCTCTGTCTGAGATTTCAAAATATAATTGTGTTTTTCTAAGTTTATTTGGTTATCAATCTATCTATATAAATATAATTGGAATGTCTCTCTTAGTCCAGTGCAATTAGTCGAAAAAAGGGCATGAAATTGCATTTCATGATGTACGAATTTTTTTTTTTTGAGTTAGTTTGGGTATATCTGACAATGTTAAAACCAAGTTTGTGGGGCCGCAGTGTGTTGGGAAAAGCCGCCATCTTGAAAAAGAAGTAGAGGTCTTTTATACTAAATAACTAGTTTCCATGCAATGATAGCTGAAAATGATCACTGGCAAGGTCTTGGAGAATAAAATTATCTATAAAATGAGCCCTCAACGAGGTCTGTAAGTTGATTTGGCTCAAAGTTATGGCCGCTCAAAATTCAACCTTGATCATGTGGTTGGGGTTGAGTGCAGTTTTTTGCGATTAACTCGTAAGATATTAATTTGTGTGGGTTAATGCCGATTACCAAACTTAAAGTGCTAGTAATTACCTTTAGAACAAGCCCTTAGTCGTCGTTCTCGTTTGTATAGATTACTCGCAAACTAGAAGGATTCGTCTATCAGATACGATTTTCGGTACCGACTATCGTGTCCGACTACCGGATTAGACCAAAAACTTCAACCGATAGCCGAAGGAAAGCAAGTTAACATTTTTTCATCATTCCAATTGTAGACGTCACAGAGCTTTATCTAAATCTCTAGGTTTTCCTAAAAATATCATGATCGTTCTACAAAGGGAACCCTACACTTAGGGAACAATTGACATTTAAATAGAGCTCTTTCAGGTCTACAATTGCAATGATAAAAAAAAGTTTGTAGTTTATCAGGGATATATTTTTCTGACTTTCGTATCAGTTTTTCAGTGTGATCCGGTAGTAGAATAAGGTTTCGAAAGGCAGACGTGGGTATTTATTATTGGCCTGGCGATGCAACGCACGCGGGTTTTGCTAGTATATAATATATCTTCTTCTTCTTTAAGCTCCTTTAATCCCTCATGGGACATAGGGCGGAAACAGTTGCCCTCCAGCGGACTCTGTTTTGCGCGAGAGCTCTCAGCTCCGACATGGATCTCCTAGTTGTTGCGGGTTCTGCTAGTAGGGTTCTCCTCCACGTTGTTCTAGGTCTTCCTACTCGACGGGATCCTTGCGGATTCCAGTCAAGGGCCTGTTTGGCTAGATTTTCGTTTTCGCGTTGCAAGGTGTGGCCAACCCAATCCCATTTCCTTCGCTTGATTTGGTCGTCTATCCTTCTGTGGATAGGTTTTGGATAGACGAACAAAAAAATCGTATTGGTGGGGGGGGGGGGATTTTTTTTGCTAAAGTTTTGCATATCACCCTGTATTTTTGTAACCGTATAACCTATTTTCATGGTTATGGTACCAGTGCACGCTTCCTCCACCTATCTACAATGGTAAAAACAATGGTCCTATCTTACCAACTTTTGGAGTTATGAATCGCCAAAGTAAAAATTTTGTTATTTTTTCACTAAAATTTCAACTAAAACCACCTTTTTCTCCAAAAATACGTGATTAACCTAAACTTTTTTTTCTAAAATTAGAAAGCTTGGGCAATATGCCTATTAAGTCCTAATGTACCTGCCTTTATTTTGGAAGATATAAGGCATTTAGTCTAAGTCTAAAAATACAAAATAAAGGAAAATTTAACATCACATTACTTACATAACGGATACAAAATAGGAAAGGTCTGAAATGGTCACAAATTGAAAGGGTTATTCCTACAGTTACATAAAAAACTAAAACGGCAAGGTTAAACACAGGTATAACACATTTAGGGTCAATAAAATATTCCGGTTAATTACAAAGTGCGCCGGTAAAAAAGTGGGGGAGTGTCACGGAAGTTATTTTTAAAAGTAAATAAACCATAAAAGTAATTTTCAATTATAAGAAACCCTACAATTTTATTGCCTCACTTTTTTGTAGACAACAAGTTATGCAGAAAAAATGATGTGCAAAAACACATTAATTTTATTGCACCTAATAATTTTTTGAGGGAAAATTTTGCAGGTTTGACAATTGACCAGACTGCAGGTATTAAAAAATTTAACAAAATTCTCAGGAAAATGATAAGGCATTATAAAAAACTAGTGCACCGTATTGGAGGTGATAGTTTGGCAGGTTTTTGTTTACTTAAAAAGGAGTTGCACCTTACAAACAAATTTAGTGTAGAAATACAATTGTTAGAATAATGGAGAGGTTTACAAATAACGAAATTAGAGGTATGCATTTGCTGTATGGCATATGTAATTGCAACAGTAGCGCGGCAGCTCGGGAATAAAGGCGCCGTTATCCGAACAGGATTCAGCCTCATTCGAGACTATTCACGCAAATTAATATAGATCTTCCGCAAATGTTAGCGGCAGGACCTCGCCGTGAAAGAACATTTACCAGAAGTGTAAGTATAAAAAATTATTAATAAATTTACTTTGTGCAATTATTTATTTTCTTTCTTTTTATTCAACAGTCTTCGGATCTTGAAAATGTGGTTCTCGCAGTGGTGCGCAACAATCCTCAGCTTAGCACCAGAAGGATAGCTCTTCGCCTCGGAAAATCTCGTAACCGGATTCATAAGATTTTACAACGTAACGAGATGCATCCGTTCCACTTCACTCCGGTCCAGTATCTTCTTGCTAGGGATCATCAATCACGTTTGGAGTTTTGCCGCCTCATGCTTAGAAGAGATAGTGTGGACCAGTGGCGGCTCCTGCCTCTAAAACTTGGTGGGGCTTGAAAAAAAATTAGTTATTAATATAATTATTTGTATGTAGGTTTCCACTCTATCTTACAGGCCAACTGCACTAAACATTCCAATTGGATTTTCAGTGAATTTTACATGTATTTGTTCACATTAAAACTTCTTAAATGAACGCTCCCTTGATTTTAAAATTTTTTATATTGGTATAATTTTATCTAAATTTTGTTTGAATTTAGCTGCTCAAAATTGACCAATCTATTTCTTATCTGAAATTTTTGTACCTGCGTAAGATGGAAATAAACTGAATCACTCGTGTTTACTAAAACGAAGCATGCAAGTAGAATAACATTCAGATTAGAGGTGCTGCATTCAGAGCGTTAACCGAAAATATTTTGTTCGTTTCCTCAAAATTAATAGCTCCATTTGTTTAAAAAAGAAAATATGAGAAATGATTTTATAAAAAGGAACTTAGCTCTATTCATTGTTATCAAATTTAGGCCTATCCCACTAATTTGAAGAGTATAGAGCTCAACTTCTTTGAAAAACGAATAATAAAATATTTAACAATTCAACAAATCAATAAAAGAAAAAAAAAAGAAAATGTTTTATTTCTGCGCGAACAATTCAATAACTTTTCATTTAAATTTGGAATATTTATTACATATTTATAATGCCGCTAATGAATTCAACCGAAATTGATAAACCGTTTTAATAAACCAGTTGCTTCACTAACTGTCCCAAACTTCACCCTGGATCAATTCAAAACAATGAAGGGATTATCTTTATTTTTTCTCGAATATAGACCACGTTTGTTGCAAATTTCGATTATTAATTTTTTTCGCTTGGGAGAGCATGAAAAGAATGGTGTCGTGGCCACGAAGATCTAAAAAAATTCGACTTAATACTAGATTATTTATATTTCGCTGCGGAACTCACGCATCCTGCATCGATCTGTGCGATAATATTAACCGTCCCGAAGGTTTAGTTATTTGAAGTATTTTTTTTAAATTCGTAGCGCTTGTTTCATGTTTTTTAAATAAATGTTTTATATCCCGAATAACATTTCTGTATAAGTCGATTCCTCTAAATAAAATGCAACAAAAACAAAACAATACATTTTTCTTTGTTATTAACCGTATGGCATTTCCTTTTTGGAAGACCAATCCGACGAAAATGTTCTACTTTTGTATATTGCAGTGCAAATTAATTTAAAACGAAATGTTTGATGCGGCTCTAAACGTTTAATTTCTAATTTTTCTTGTAATGACAACAAAGGAAAATTTTTCTTCAATAAATTATCTATGTACGTGATTCATTTGAAACAAAAACAAAAATTAAATCAATATAAATACAATCTATGAAAAATATATATGTATATTAAAAAATGTATATTAATATTTAACAAATAGTTAAATCAATAATAATTTAATATACTATTTATTGGCGAATAATTCAATATATATCTACCGTAACTTTGCAAGCACATATTTTTCACTTAAAAATAAACTTCAAACATTCTGTTAAAATTCAATCCAATTAGCCTCTTTTCCAATAAGGATTTCTCTTTTTACTACTTTTTACTATATTTCTAGCCAAATATTTGCTACGGGCTAAATAAAATCAGCCCTTCACTTTATATACGTGATACCCATAAGTGTTAAAAAGGTTTCTAAATGTTCGGCCAATTAGTATCAAATGCAAGCAAAATTCCTTTAGAAATATAAGAAACAAAACTAAAGGAATGAGTCGACAACACTGTTACTCTATGTGCGTGAGTAAACCCAACAGAGCAAGAGAATCCATACATGCCAGTGAGAGAATCCCAATGAATCGCTCGGGGCTAATAAATTTCAGCCCCGCTTGGTAGAACAAAAGTGGATTAATCCATCGTCTCAGTCAAGAAATTTTGCATACAAAATGGTTCATCTTCGGGGCTGACTCAACGATAGCCCCTGAGGACCGAGTTATTACATGTAAATAGGAATGGCGTTATGATTCGGTCAGATAGAGAGAGAATTGAGAGTTTTCTTATTTGTTTTATTTGCTTTTTTGATACTTTTTCTATGAAATTCCACTTCGAATTTGTTTGTGGTTTATTATTTTGAATTTTTTGTTTAGAAAATGTAAGAAATTGCAAAAAAATTTGGGTTTTTTTTTGTAAAAATGAAATTAATTCAAAATGTAATAACATGTAATAATTAATTAAAAATATGATTTTCTCGAAAATTTCTGGTGGAGCTAAGCCCCACTAGCCCCTAAGGACGAGCCGCCACTGGTGTGGACCTTGGTTTTTTATCTTCTATCCTATGGACGGACGAAGCTCGATTCACCAGAGACGGTGTGACAAATTTCCACAATTTACACCATTGGAGTGCTGAAAATCCAAGACGTACGCGGACCAGATCTTTTCAGCACCGATTTTCCTTCAATGTATGGGCAGGAGTAACCATACATTGATTGGGCCGAACTTCCTTCCGGATATTTTGAATGCGGAAGTGTACAAGGACTTCTTACAATCTACTGTTCCCACCATATTGGACGAAGTGCCACTGACTTTCCGGTCTCGCATTATTTACCAGCAGGATGGCGCGCAGCCCATTATGGCAGAGAAGTTCGTCAATGGTTAACAGCGAACTTCAACACATGGATTGGACAAGGGGGACCTATCAGTTGGCCACCAAGATCACCAGATCTAACACCGTTGGATTTTTACATTTGGGGAACCATGAAGGAGCTTGTGTACGCCGAACCAATCGAAACAGCAGATCAGCTACAGGGCTTAATAATAATAGAAGCAGCAGAAAAAGTAAGGACCAATCTGGAGAGCGTAGACATATGTAGGGAAATAAGACGAAGATGCTCACTGTGCGTTAGGCGAAATGGAGGACTCATCGAACAGTATTTATAATTAAATTAAATTATTAAGTTATTTGCAATTAAGTTATTAATATTTATTTATACAAAATAAAAAGTTAGTAATACTCTAAAACACTTTTTGACACTTTACGACATGTGCATGATGTTAAATTTGTGATGTTAAATTTTCCTTTTTATTTTGTACTAGCATAAAACCCGCGTGCCTTGCAACGCCTTTAAATAAAAACTGTTTATTATGTGCAATGTTTTCTTTAAAAAAAAAAAAAAAATACAGCTGTTATTATCCCTAAAAGGGTTTATTATAGTGCATTTTTTTTAATAAATATGGTAAACAAATTGCTGCGTATATCACCTTTGCTCAACAAATCTGCAAGTTTTGAAGCAGAGATTGGCATGTATATGTCATCAAGAGAAGTGACATTTTAGGGTTTGACGAACGTTGGTTAAGTTTGTTCGCCTATTTACGTGGGTGCAAGAAAATATGAAGCAATCACAAATGAATATTAAATAAAGTGAATTTCAAGTCATTCATTTCTACGTGAGGTGTGGAGTTCATGGGGGATCGTCGGTTTTGATGATCCCACTTTTGAAAAAAGGCGTTTTCTATATTTATTTATTTATTTTGTTCCACTTATGTTTCCTTTATTTTCACAAACTCCATCTTTATTATAAATTTGTAACCGGGACACAAACGCTTTCCACCGATGGGTTGATGGTGTGCACGGTATAACGTGTTACGTGGAACTAAGTCGATCATTCAACGATCGGGCGAAAACGCTTCCTCTCGATCAGACGGAAGTTCTGATTTCGATACAGCGGTACTATGGACGCCGGAAATAGTGGGCGCTACATCACTCCCCCTCGGTAGGAAGCGTTTGCGTACGTCGCACAGTGGTCTGAAACCCCCAAAACTTGGACAAAATTAATTTACTACCGTAAGAAAAATTATTTTTTTATGAAAATCGGTATATGGGGGTTTTCGGGGTCGCTGAGTAAGAATCCATTATCAGATTTTCAAAAAACAAAATGGCGGATCCAATATGGCGACAAGCTTTATGAAAATTTAAGTAAATTTGATAAAAATTTGTATATGGGGGTTTTCAGGGTCACTGAGTAAGAATCCGTTATCAGATTTTGAAAAAAAAAAAAAAATTGCGCATCCAATATAGCGACCAACTTTGTACATATTTAATTGAATTGAATGAAATTATGCAATAATGGCTGTTCGGAGTTGTTCTGGCTACACTGAAAAGGAAAAAAACCAAGTGAAAAGGGATCAATAAATAAAAACACAAACTTTTATATTTCTTGTATTTTATTAAAAATAAACAAACAAAACTACATAAATGAATACAAAAGGTACACAAAATTCCAAAAAAACACACGTAAAAAGACATCACTACACAACAAACAACAACAACAAATTCGTACCTGAAAATATAAAAAGTTAATAAAATACAAATACTAAATATACAAGCACTTACCTTGAAAATAATCCAAATTAACGAGAAACACCAACGAGAAATCTATCCAAAGAAAACCCATCAAAAAGCCGTCGGCAAATCGCAAAATCTATAAACAAAAGGTTAATTAAAAATATACAACAGATTCCACAAAAACACTTACCTGTCAACCCCAACGAAATAGTTGCCGGCGCCACCTCCTCAATTTTATCCCCCACTAAGAACAATCTAAAATATAAACTAAAATTAATATAAATTAAGAAAAAAAGGGACAGGATAAAAAATACTTACCAGAAAACTCCATTTGACAGCCGTAAGATAAACAAGAACAGCTGATCAGACATCTAGTACATAACCCGAAATTATGTACTTCGAGAACGAAGCCCCCTGCCAAAGGATAGCCGCAACTATTGTTCGAGTAGAAATAAATACCGACGCACAGACGGCGTTAAATCAGATTGCATTCAGTCTTTCTAGCGAATTGGCCTAGAAGATATAAAATCGTCTTGAGGTTTTCGAAGCAATTTCAAACAAAAAAAGCGGTATTGAAGCTTTTTCCTATCTTAGAATCTGCTAAAGTACTGAGTTAGCATTCTAAAGGGAATCACAGTGAGATTTCTCACCAAAAACTTAATACGCAAAAATTGATTTGCAGCAACTATCGAACACGAGAGGGACCCCGATACCCTGAGAAACAACAAACACACCAGCAGCGAGGCAGTGCAGCAAAGCAGTGCGCAGGCAGCAAATCAGTGCGCAGGCAGCAACTATCAAAGGCAGCTTCTATAAGTTATTGCATCTGAGTACAACAGGCAACATTCCTGGCACTTGGGCAGCTAATTGCAGAGGTCCATCGAAAACCATACAACCCGACATCCAGGTGGCGTTAGTAATTTTTCCAACAAAAACAAATAAAATATTAAATCTTAACAAGTAAATTCATTTAATTAAGTATATCAAAATTATATTAGAATTATATTCGAAAGGATTAATTATCAAATCAAAATAAAACATTAGTTAGTTATTTGGAAAGGTTCATCTTTTATTGAATCGCACCCTTCCGGCACCTTCATATATATTCAGAAATTAAAGTGCTAATTCTGAACATTGGTCCTTCGAGCCGGATAGTGATTCAATAAGATAACTCAAGCCGCAAATCAGAAACATGGAAGAATTACTCGATCATCAAAAACGACTTCGAGAACGCATCGAGAAGGCATATCGCAACTTTTCCAAGGATGGACCAAGTAGAAAAACGGAAACATACTTCCAAAAGAAACTCAACGGTCTCGATGACGACTGGAAAGCGTTCCGCAATAACGAAAAGGAAATAATGAGCAAGACGCTAAGTGAAGCCGAACACAAGCATCCATACTTCAAGGACGATTGGTACTCAGACGTGGAAGAAACGTACATAAACACCTATTCCGCAATCAACGAAGAATACCTCAAGATCCGTCCAGCCGCAGACCCAAGAGCCGAGCAGTCATCTAATAATAGTCAAATTGCTCACCATAACAACGAGGTAAAACTTCCACGAATCTCAATACCCACATTCGCAGGCGACTATGCATCATGGCCATCGTTCTTGGACTTGTTCACCAGCCTCAAACACAACAAAACATCATTATCAGGTGCTCAAAAACTCCAATATCTAAAGGGTCATTTATCTGGAGAAGCATTGAGACTACTCAGCAATACATTAGTAAGTGACGCCAACTATGAACCTGCATGGAATCTACTCGTTGATACTTACGATAATACGCGAGCATTATTAAAGACACAGCTCGACATTCTACTCAGCCAACCGAAGTTAAGTCGCGAATCAGCACAAGGCATCAAGGAGCTGAAGACAAGGACCCACGAATGTCTCACAGCTATTGAGAATCTGAAAATCTCAACACAGAATTGGGACCCTATTCTCATCCATTTGCTTGTACAGAAACTACCGACCGAGACTCACGAGCAGTGGGAGCAATCCCAGAGTACTAAGTCAAGGCAAACCATTCCGACATGGCCACAACTGCGTACTTTCCTCGAAACAGGATTCAGGACGTTAGAAGCCGTCAACAACTCTGCAAACAAAAGGGATGAACATCACGAGAGGAAATCCAGGGATCATCCAAGAAGAAAAACGCAAACCTTCCACGTAGCTAATCACAGCACATGCATCCTGTGCAAGGGCACACATGTTATGAGAAAATGCCCCAAATACGTGCAATTGAGCATCGATGAGAGATACAAGGTAATCAAATCAAAGGAGCTATGCATCAATTGCCTGGGAACAGGCCATCGCTTATCACAATGTTCCAGCAAAAGTAGATGTTTCCAATGCGGAAAGGCGCATCATACGACCCTGCATAGACCACCGTCAACAGAACGAACCAGCAACAGCATCGTTCCGTCAACAAGCTCGAATAATGAACTGCCAACTAATCAAACACAAGTATGCTTTTTTCAGACACCATCCTATGATTGCCAACAAGTATTGTTAGCTACAGCCTTGGTAACAGTGATATCTCCAACGGGACGACAGCAAGTTTGCAGAGTACTCATCGATCCTGGCTCCCAATCATCATTCGTACGTGAATCAGTGCAAAGCCTGCAACTCAAGAAGAAGCCAGTTCACACAGACTTAACAGTAATCGGTAACTTGCCAGCTGGCAAACTAACAAGCTGGGTCACGCTGCTACTAAAATCTCGAGATCATCACTCAGAAAGCATCCAGGCCCAAACACTAGTGATCAACAAAATCACCAATCCACTACCACACAAACAATGTGCCATCCAGGATTGGACTCTTGTGAAGGGACTCGAACTAGCCGATCCAACATTCCACAAGCCAGGTCACATCGATATCCTCTTGGGTGCAGACATATACCCCAAGATCCTCTTGAACGGACTAAGAAAAAGCAGCGACGGCCGTACCGCAGCCCAGAACACAGTATTCGGATGGATTATCACTGGAGAAATCGCCTCAACAGTACAACCAATTACTAACCCAATAACGTTCTTCACGCAGGTGTCTCCTGACAACGAGCTCAAAAGGTTCTGGGAGTTGGAGGAGATCCCATCAAAACCCAAGTGGACGAACGAAGAAATACAATGCGAAAACCACTTCGCCAACAATATCACGAGATGCAATGACGGACGATACCAGGTTCGACTCCCATTTGCAGCCCACCAGAATCAAATATCGCTAGGCGCATCAAGACAGATAGCTGTTCGGACGTTACTGCAGATGGAAAAACGCTTTCAACAAGATCCAGCATTGAAAGCAGACTACGCCAAATGCATACGTGAGTACTTGACATTAGGGCACATGGTAGCAACCAACATCCCAGAGTCAACATTCCAAGTCCAAGGTCCCAACAATACAACGACCTATGGATGTTGTTATTTGCCTCATCATGCTGTCCTTAAACCGAGCAGTACAACTACCAAGCTTCGAGTAGTATTCGACGCATCCCGGCCCACTACCAATGGAAAATCACTAAACAGCGTGTTACTGAATGGACCGGTGATACAAGGAACATTAATGTCCACCCTCATGCGTTGGAGAAGTTACCGCATCGCGTATATGGCCGACGTCGAGAAAATGTATCGTCAAATACGAGTACATCCTGACGACTCCGAGTTTCAGCGAATCGTCTGGCGAGAATCACCAACCCAACCTATCCAAGACTACAGGCTACGGACCGTGACATTCGGAACAAAAAGTGCCCCGTTCCTGGCAATCAGGACCATGCATCAACTGGCGAGAGACTTGTCAGACACCTATCCATTCGGTTCAGACGCAGTGCTCAACGACTTCTACGTCGACGACTTAATGACCGGCGCAGACACCATAGGGGAAGCGAAGGACAAACAAAAGCAAATAATCCAGCTCCTACGATCAGGAGGGCTAGAATTGCGGAAGTGGGCAGCAAATCATCAAGCCATACTAAAAGAAGTCCCGGAATCCGATCGAGAGGTCTCTCTACCGCTTACACTAAATGATGAAGACGTCAAGGCACTCGGATTGTTGTGGAATCCATCGATGGACACATTGTCATACAAAGTCACAATGGAAGCAGCTCCAGATGAATTCACGAAAAGGAAAATGCTATCCGAGATCGCAAGATTGTTTGACCCAATTGGATGGCTCACACCGATAACAATCAACGCCAATATTCTAATTCAAAGTCTCTGGTTAACCAAAGTCGATTGGGATGAAATAGTCCCAAAGACTATTGAACAGCAATGGAGAGGATTTCGAACAACCCTTCCGATAATACAAACAATACAAATTCCCCGATGGATCCAGACTCACAGCAAAGGCCAGAGCATTGAACTACATGGTTTCTGCGACGCGTCCATCAAGGCCTACGCTGCAGCCGTATACATTCGAACACAGAACAAAGATGGATCCATAGCTTGCCATCTAATAGCCGCTAAGAGCAAGGTATCGCCTATAAAAACAGTCTCCTTGCCAAGGCTAGAATTATGCGGAGCACACCTACTAGCCAAATTGCTGGTACAAGTTAGAGATGATATGAAATTCGAGCGATCAACGACATACGCATGGACCGACTCTACAATCGTCATCGCCTGGTTGAGAAAACATCCATCATCATGGGAAACATTTGTGGCCAACAGAGTTTCTCAGATACACCAACTAGTCGAACAAAGTAGGTATTTGGAACCATGTCCGCACCGAAGAGAATCCTGCAGATTGCGCTACACGAGGATTAACCCCAAGTGACCTCAAACAACACCAATTATGGTGGGTCGGTCCGAAATGGCTCACACAATCAAAGGAAAATTGGCCCATACAGAAAGAGATTCCGGAGACCACGACGGGACAACGAAAAGGTACAACCAATCTACATGTCGATATAGATACCTCAAAACAAGACATCATGGGGAGATATTCATCATTATCAAAATTGCTTCGAATCACGGCGTACTGTCGACGATGGTTACAGTCATCCAAACCAAAACCCACCTATCTCACTTCAGAGGAGATACGGGCAGCCTTAACTTGTTGGATAAAAACCACTCAACATATGGAATTTGAAAATGAAATCCAAGCATTACAAACCAAGCAAACATTACCCAATAAGAGCAAACTAATAAAGTTAAACCCATTCATCGATCAAAATGGGATTTTACGAGTCGGTGGACGCATCCAAAATGCCGACATAACATTCGATCAGAGTCATCCGATAATCTTACCCGAAAAACACACGTTGAGCAAATTAATCATAGATAATATTCATCGCATCACATTACACGGTGGCACGCAATTAATGTTGAATACCCTGCGACAAAAATATTGGATCTTGAATGCGCGAAATGCAGTCAGATTTCATAATCACAAATGCATGCAGTGTTTTCGTCAAAAGGCAGAAGGGCGCACGCAGCTAATGGCTAATCTTCCCCAATACAGAATCCGTCCAGCAAGACCCTTCGCGCACACCGGAGTAGATTATTGTGGTCCATTTGAGTTAAAGGTCTCCAAATTAAGAAACAGCCGAACTCAAAGGAGCTATATCGCCTTATTTATTTGCATGGTGACAAAAGCTATTCATCTCGAAGTAGTCACCGATGCATCAACAGAAGGCTTTCTCACAGCTTTCCGAAGGTTCATCTCGCGGCGAGGACTATGCTCCGACATGTACAGCGATTGTGGGTCCAATTTCATTGGAGCAAACAACCTTCTCACACATCACAAGATAGAGAGCAATAAGAGGATGGAATTAGAACTAGCCGAATCTCTAGGAAATCAAGGAGTTAACTGGCACTTCATCCCGCCAGCGTCTCCCCATTTTGGAGGGCTATGGGAGAGCGGGGTGAAATCCGTCAAATATCATCTAAGACGCACCATAGGCGACACGATAGTAACGTATGAAGAATTTAACACCCTCACTACACAAATCGAAGCGGTAGTAAATTCCAGGCCACTCACAGAACTCTCTCAAGATCCCGAAGACATGTCCGCATTAACTCCAGGACACTTCCTGATAGGAAGACCACTACTGGCACCTCCAGAACCCAGTCTCTTAGAGATAAACATCAATCGATTAAATAGGTATCAATTGATTCAACGCCTCTATCAGAATTTCTGGACACACTGGAGTACGGAATATTTGAGTCGTTTACAACAAAGACCAAAATGGCTCAAACCCAAGACAGAAGTGAAAGTTAATGACTTAGTTCTCATAAAAGACGAACGATTGCCACCGTCTCGATTGTTGTTAGGCAGAATAATAGCCACACATCCCGGATCGGATAATTTAATCCGAGTGGTCACAATACGAACAAGAAATAATATCCTGAAACGGCCAATCACAAAAATATGTTTATTACCATCAAACACGGCCACAGACCAGCAAAATTAATACACTTCCGCCTACGAAATAGCAAAGACCACAACCAATAAATGAAATTACGCCTAACAATCATGCCAACAATAAAAATAAAAAGACGATAAAACGACCGTTATCTAAAGTTAGTTGGAAAAATTATTTCAGAACCGCCATTACAAGTCATAAAGGAAAAAAACTTAGCGATGGATCATTTATTAATAGATGACGTCCCAGAAATTCCGCCAACATCCAGGAAGACGTCACTAAAGCAGTCCATAAAAATCACATCCCCACAACGACCGGTCATTAAGCGACCCTTCGAGGCACTGCCTTGTGGCCCTGAGATTAGGAAGCGGACACAACCACGACCAATTCCCACAACCAAACCCAGAGGAAGACTAACTCCGCCAGAGCCAACGAGTAATCCCCCAAAAAAGCGCATTACCTTGGAGGAATATCGGCGACGAAAGCAACAGCCACCGCCAGACCTAGACATCCCGGAGGAATTATGGAAGAAAATTCGCCACATTACACTCCCATGGGGTAAGATACGGCAAGCCAAAAGGGCTTTCCGAATGAAGATAAAGGAAGGAACGCTCAGGTTTACAAAACGATCAAATCAGAAGATTTTTGTCCGTCTTCAAACAAAGTAACGCGTGACACAAAACAAACATAATGTATAAAGGAACAAAAGAGCATTGAAAATAAAATTAACAAGAATTGTGAATTAAAAAATCATTTATTTATCGCTCCAAAAAAACCATTAAAAAAAAACAAAAATCTCAAAAAAAATCTTTCCTTTGAAGCTTAACGCTTCAAGGCGGGGAGAATGTTCCGGCTACACTGAAAAGGAAAAAAACCAAGTGAAAAGGGATCAATAAATAAAAACACAAACTTTTATATTTCTTGTATTTTATTAAAAATAAACAAACAAAACTACATAAATGAATACAAAAGGTACACAAAATTCCAAAAAAACACACGTAAAAAGACATCACTACACAACAAACAACAACAACAAATTCGTACCTGAAAATATAAAAAGTTAATAAAATACAAATACTAAATATACAAGCACTTACCTTGAAAATAATCCAAATTAACGAGAAACACCAACGAGAAATCTATCCAAAGAAAACCCATCAAAAAGCCGTCGGCAAATCGCAAAATCTATAAACAAAAGGTTAATTAAAAATATACAACAGATTCCACAAAAACACTTACCTGTCAACCCCAACGAAATAGTTGCCGGCGCCACCTCCTCAATTTTATCCCCCACTAAGAACAATCTAAAATATAAACTAAAATTAATATAAATTAAGAAAAAAAGGGACAGGATAAAAAATACTTACCAGAAAACTCCATTTGACAGCCGTAAGATAAACAAGAACAGCTGATCAGACATCTAGTACATAACCCGAAATTATGTACTTCGAGAACGAAGCCCCCTGCCAAAGGATAGCCGCAACTATTGTTCGAGTAGAAATAAATACCGACGCACAGACGGCGTTAAATCAGATTGCATTCAGTCTTTCTAGCGAATTGGCCTAGAAGATATAAAATCGTCTTGAGGTTTTCGAAGCAATTTCAAACAAAAAAAGCGGTATTGAAGCTTTTTCCTATCTTAGAATCTGCTAAAGTACTGAGTTAGCATTCTAAAGGGAATCACAGTGAGATTTCTCACCAAAAACTTAATACGCAAAAATTGATTTGCAGCAACTATCGAACACGAGAGAGACCCCGATACCCTGAGAAACAACAAACACACCAGCAGCGAGGCAGTGCAGCAAAGCAGTGCGCAGGCAGCAAATCAGTGCGCAGGCAGCAACTATCAAAGGCAGCTTCTATAAGTTATTGCATCTGAGTACAACAGGCAACATTCCTGGCACTTGGGCAGCTAATTGCAGAGGTCCATCGAAAACCATACAACCCGACATCCAGGTGGCGTTAGTAATTTTTCCAACAAAAACAAATAAAATATTAAATCTTAACAAGTAAATTCATTTAATTAAATCAAAATTATATTAGAATTATATTCGAAAGGATTAATTATCAAATCAAAATAAAACATTAGTTAGTTATTTAGAAAGGTTCATCTTTTATTGAATCGCACCCTTCCGGCACCTTCATATATATTCAGAAATTAAAGTGCTAATTCTGAACAGGAGCAGCTAATTATTAATCCGTCATTAGATTTTTACTAAACAAAATAGTGGATCCAATATTGCGGCCAATTTTGTTTTTTTGAATTAAATGAAAATCTGTAATAAGGACGTTTTGTGTTTGCTCAGTAATAAATTTTAAAGAAAATGTACTAGAATTGTTAATGAAAATAAACTTTTTTTATTTAATTTAACGATTATTAAATTAATTTTAGATGCAAACTTTTTTTCAAATTCAAATACATTAGGCTTTATTTGTTGCAAAGGTTTGTTATAAATACTTTGTTATAAAGATGAAAAAAAGTTAATATATAGCGCCTGAATAGGACGTTCAAAACTATACGCTGAGCAAATATGTAGTATGTATATCGTGAATTCTTCTATTTCTTGTTGAGGGGTGCCTTTGCCGGTACTGCGACCTATTTATTTGGTCTATTGTGCCATCCCCGCCTTTAAAAACCATCAAGGTTAAGGCTTCTAATATAGCCTAAAACTGATTTAGGATTTCTGTTCCAAATGTCCCTGGGGGTAGGGAAGTCCCGATGGAGGAGGCCCAATCTCTTCCTCGCTGTAGCCTTACAGTCGCACAGCAAGTGCTCCGCAGCTTCGGGAGCTGCTCCGCAGAACCGACAGCTACAATCAGCCACCAGACCTATTTTGTTTAGACGGTAGTTAGCGAACAGTGGCTCGTCAAGAGCTCTATTATTATTTTTAGCTCCCGCCTGTTGAGATGTAAAAGTTTTCCCGCTTTAGCTTTATCGATTTGGATGAATCTTTTAGCTTAACGAGCACCCTGGGTGTTTGTCCAGCTATGAAGAAACAGCTGGTCGATTTTTGATGGCCCTTTTAACGTGGTAGCTTGCTAAGCTACAGAAAGGTTCCGGACCGATAGGTGATGAGTTTGCGCCTACTCTAGCCAGGCCGTCGGCAATTTCATTACCAATGTGACCTTCGTGGCCCGGAATCCATATCAGCGTGACCTGCTGCGTGTTCCTGCTTAAGAATTTCCTAGATCGGAGACAATCCAGGACAGTCTTTGATGACACCCTGTGAGATTTAATGGTCAGCAATGCAGCTTGACTGTCGGAGAAAATAACAATGTTAGAGCTATTTGGAGCTCTATTAAGACTCTATACAAGTCTGAGCATACACCTGGATGGCAAGTACCTAGGCCTGAAACACAGTGGGGGTAGTGCCCAGAGCCATGGATATTTTGCTCTATCGTGGATAGAATGACATGGATCAAGCAGGAGCAGCTGATTTTTTTATATGTTTTGCAGAGATGATTAATAAACAATTACATGCGTATTACTTAGTGGAAGTCGATGCAAGTTTGTACTTAGCCATCAATTTATAAGCCGAATCGTTGATCAAATCACCACAATTTACTACATATTTGATCATAAATAAACAATACAATTATTTATTTATGTTCATTTCAATAACACAGTATAATTGTACTTACTCTTTGGAGAAGAAACCTTTTTACAGAAAAGGAAACGGGCAAACGTACTGCAATCTACACGCAAAAACGTAACACGTGCTTTTGCTCCGAGAGAACGTGCTGCGTGTAGCGTGTTCGACATTCACTTTCCAAATGGAATACAAAAGAGGTTTCGAACATCTGCCTCTTGCCAAGGGCCTTGAAATACTCCAGGGGGCCACTATACCTAACCCACGCGAAAAAAGTACCTAAATAAAAACTTTCGTTTTGGTACTTTTGTCCAGGTTTTGGGGATTTCAGACCACTGTGCGTCGGTTGTTTCATTATCTTATCTTACAATATTCCCGTATCTTGTCTACAAATCCTAAGCTATAATATTTGTTCCATTGACCTAGATTATTATATCGTAATTCTGAAAAATTTGGGTGTCTATATATACCTACTAATTTAGAGTTCAGTTTCTTATGTTTTACTTAGTCGGTTACATTTGTAATGATATTTCATGCAACGTACTTTACTTAGAGCTATTTATCTACTTATATTTAGAGTAAACATGACATTTGCCTGTGATAGCCCTTACCTAATAATTCATGCATTATTTATTTATTTACCTACATATATAATATTTCATTTACTTATAAATTTATGGCGAATGTTACATCTTAAGTTATATCTTATATGTAGAAAAAAAGAAAGAAATATTAAATCAATTTGATTATATTTTTGAAATGAATCGGTTTCTGATGAAACGTATCTGGTTCAGAGCAAATGCGCGCTTACGGCGTTCAAACGCAGTTATGTTATACACTTTAACTTGACTCGGAAAGACTTCTCATTTCGTTGCAAAACCTTCTTCCCTAATTTCTTTTTCGCGACGTGGAACTAATTTGGCGATATTTACTTACTCTAAGTTTTAGGATGAACTACTTTGCTAACTGGCTACTGATACCGAAACTTGTGGGTGTCGGTGTGCTAAAACGTTATTTACATGAGATGAGACAATGGGCGGGTGCCGCTAACAGGGCGCTTCCCTACTAGTGCAACGAGATTTATCCGGCCTTTTCCGTAAACCGTACCTTCCGTCCGAAGCGTGTTATCACTTCCTTTGACGGTGGGTCGTCTGCCTTATATTTTCCCTCTTGGCAATGTTCTTCTGGTGTGGCGCATTTGTCATCTGGTGTCGAGAAAGCTGGTTTTAGCCGGTCCAGGGAAATCCTTACTCGGCGTCCCTTTCCATCCACTTGAAAATACTTACTCTTCCGCTGGGTCACCTTATAGGGACCGTCGAAGGGTGGCTGTAGCGGCGGTCGCACCGCGTCGTTTCGCACGAAAACGTGCGTGCATTTGTTTAGTCTCCCTGGCATGAATACACCAGTTCTCCCATGGTGAGCGGTGTTTTGGGGTTTTATCGCCTGCATTATTTGCCGTAAGTCTTTTACGAACTCCGATGCCGCTCCTTTTTTCGGCGGCTCCGTCAGAAATTCCCCCGGCAGGCGAAGTGTCGTGCCATACACCATCTCTGCCGGTGTTGCCTGGAGATCTGGCTTATAGGTAGCTCTCAACCCTAATAGGACTGTCGGTAAGGCTTCTGTCCAGCTGGATACTCTCTGGCACATTATCGCCGATTTCAGTGTTCGGTGCCATCGTTCCACCAGGCCATTTGCCTGAGAGTTATACGGCGTAGTCCTTAAATGGATTATTCCTAACAAAGCTGTAAGCTCGCGGAACAGCGACGACTCAAACTGCCTACCCTGATCTGTCGTTACCCTTAGTGGTACACCGTACTTTGATATCCATCCCTCCAGGAAATGGCGGGCAACTGTCTCGGCCGTCATGTTTACCATGGGTATAGCCTCCGGCCATCGAGTGAAGCGGTCAACGCACGTCAAGCAGTATCAGTGTCCTCTTGATGGCGGCAATGGCCCGATAATGTCTATATTTACGTGGGCGAATCCCAAGACTTGGCCAGACAAATCTGTCGCTGACTAATTTCGTAGTGCCACGAACCCCTGGATGCGATAGGTCATGCATTGTTCGCAGAACGTGCTGCCGCATGCTCTCCGGGATCAGAGGACGTACGCGACCCTGTGATACGTCACCATATTATACGGATACGTCATCGTCCGGGAATGCTAGGTGCATGATTTCCATTGAAGACTTCTCTGGGTTTTTAATGATCTCCTGAAGGCACTGGTCCAGTGTTTGCTCGTCGGCCAGCTGCCCGTAATCGACTGTCTTTAGCTTGGTGGTCGTCGCTTCGACTCGCGGCTAGGTGTCAGCCACGATATTTTCCTTTCCTGCTATGTGACGGATATCAGTAGTAAATTGACTGATATAGCCCAGCTGCCGAGTGCGTCGAGGTGAATTATTGTCCGAGGTCTGCTTAAAAGCGAAAATTAACGGCTTATGGTCGGTCATTAAGTAGAAAGTTCTTCCCTCCAGCAGGTTTTTAAACTGCCTGATTGCTCTGTAGACGGCCAACAACTCCCTATCGTAGGTATTATATTTTCGTTCTGTTGGCGAGAGCTTATTTGAGAAGAACACTAGTGGTTTAAGACCGCTTTCGTTGATTTGGTGTAGGGCAGCTCCAATAGCCTTCTCGGACGCGTCGACATGTAGAGCCAGTTCGGCGTCAGGTGCGGGATGTGCCAAGTCTTTCTTGCACGCTTTGAATGCCGCTACTGCCTCCGGTGTCCACTCTATTTGGATGATGTCATTTTTCTTGTTTCCTACTATCATCTCCCGTAGGACCATCTGATTTTCAACGGCGTGAGGTATAAATCTCTGGTAAAAAGTAATTAGAGCCAAGAATCTCTTCAAGTCCTTTGCCACCTTTGGTAGCTCGTAGTTCATTACGGCCAGCACCTTTTCCTCCAGTGGACGTATGCCGTCCTTGTTCACCGCATGGCCCAGAAATTTCACCTCTTCTTTTCCCAGCTGACACTTTGATACATTTATCGTTAAGCCGTGCTTGCGGAAAATTGAAAACAGCTCGCGTAAGTGCGCTCAATGCTCATCCATTGAGGTTGATGCCACGCATACATCGTCGAGGTATGAGAAAATGTTGTCATGGCCCCTCAAGATCTCATGCATAAAACGTTGTAGGGCCTGTCCCGCCTTGCAGAGTCCGAATGTCATATAGTTGAACTCATAGAGTCCAAAGGGTGTGGTTATCGCCGTCTTCGGAGTGTGTTCTGGTTCAATTGGTATCTGATGATACGCCTTTTGGAGGTCAATGGTAGAAAAAATGTTCTTGCCGTAACACACTGTTGAAAAGTCCTGTATGAAGGGAATCAGATACCTATCTCCGGAATGGTAACCGCATTTAAGCGCCGGTAGTCGCCACATGGGCGCCATCCTCCGTCAGGTTTCCTGACCAAGTGGACAGGGCTGGACCAATTGCTGTTTGAGGGTTTGCATATTCCCATTTCGAGCAAATATATAAACTCAGCTTTTGCGATTTTTAGTTTATCTGGGGGCAGTCTTCGTGGCTTCGCAAATATTGATGGGCCTTTTGTTTCAATGTAATGCGTGACGGCCGTCGGCGACTTAGTTTTTTGTGGAGTTGGTGACAACATCGTAATGTCATCAAATTCTTTTAACAGGTCCGCGAATGGGTTGTCCGCGACTACCATAGTGATTCTTTGTTCTTTAACCGATTTAACTGCACCTAGTACAAAGATATTAGTGAGCTTGTCGATAAGCCTGGCGCCTTTAATATCTACTAGCAATCCATACTGGTCAAGGAAGTCGGCTCCGATGTTGGCGCTTGTTGTCTGGGCGATGACGAATGTCCATATGAACTGCCGGCGAAGCCCTAAGCTCAGTGTCAAGCGCTTAGTGCCGTAGGTTGGGATTTGTGTCCCATTTGCCGCGTAGAGTTGATATTGAGAATTTGTACTCTTTCGATCTCTTGAGTCTGGTGGAATGATGGAGGCATCTGCCCCCGAATCAATCAGGAATTTTTTTCCCGTGAGTTCATCTCTAATGAAGAGGCGCTTACATCTTGCCCCACCTAATATCGCCTCCCTGATTAGGCGGTCGGTCCGTTTCCCGACGATGTTCCCTTCTTGTAGCTGCACGGCTTTCTACATCTCGTGGCATTATCTCCGAATCTCCGGTGGTAATAGCAATTTCCACCACGCCACGTGGTCGGCTTCGGCTAGCCTCCCTTGACCTTGTTCGGCGGTGCCGTCCTCTAGACCGGCCCATTGGCATAGATGAGATGGCCTTCACTAATCCGTCTACCTTAGCTTCCAACGCAGCAATCTGTGAAGATGGTCCAGATGATTTCTCACTTACCCCCGCTATGCTGCTGAAATCGCTGACCTCCAGAATATTGTCAGCCATGGAAGAAAGTGACTCTAGGCTGTCCTTGCTTGCTGACAGGATCGCACGCACCTGAAAAGGTAATCTGTTTAACCACAAGGATCATAGTAACGAGTCCGTAGTGCTATGGCCTCCGAGGTGCTGCATCTCGTTTAGTAGTTGAGATGGTTTTTTATCTCCTAACGCCACCTCATTTAGAAGTTTGGCGATTTTGGCTTCCTCAGAATCGGAATATGTTTTTAATAAACAACTTTTCAAATAACCATATTTATCCAACTCCGGTGGATTTAATACTGCGTCTCTAACCTGTTGGAGGACTCTTTCATCGATAGCACCCACTACGTGGTTGAATTTTGTGGTCAGTTGAGATGCCACACGTTTGGAACTGCGCCTCCACTTGCGCGAACCAGATTTCTGGCGATTCCTCCCAGAACGGTGGAGTTTTTAAGGATATTCGCGACACTTCGTCATTTCGGACGCCCCCTTGGCTTCCACCGTCTCTGCTTTCGTCGGTTTCCATTTTCGGGTCCGTGCTCCTTCCTGGCTTTTGCTTTGTGTATAGTGCTAGTGGGCGTGGTACTCTTTTCCAGAGGGCCCCAGCTGGCACGAACTTGTTTGCTTTATTCAAAAAAATAGTTGTTTCGTAATCTGCCGCTTGGCTGAATTTACCCTAGTAGGAATTTTGACCCTTTACGATACGCGCGCCATCGTTGACACCGGTAATGAGTTGGTAAAACCCGCGAAAAGTAGCTTGCCTTTTTTTTCTTTTATAACAATCGAAATTAAATTAGAACGGTTATCTAGAGTCTTCGACTTAAACAGGTACTTTATTCAAAACCATATACATATAAGAAGCAAACTGTTAACCAAATTAGATTTTTATTTAGTAAACTTATATTATTAACGACGCGGAGTACTCAGAGAAGACAAGTCTTTACTTCAAGTTGTATTCAAGAAGGTAAACCTCAGCTTCTGTTGCAGACGATTATATTTTTGTGGTTGCTTCCATTTTTTTTTACATTTCTTTGTCCAAAATTGATTTAGCTGTCCTGACTATTCCATATCGGAATCAAACTATTTACGCAAAATCGTTATGCGAAAGATATTCTCCAGATACCCTACACAACAGAATGGCCCCAAATGCTAGATATACTGTAGGCCAATTGCAGTATGGCTTGGGCCCAATCGAATCAATAACTGACCAACTTTCAACATAGAGAAATATCTAGAATCTAACACTTCCTCCTAGACTCTAAGGCCGAGCCAAAGCATAGAACTACAAAGCCATGAGAGAATTCGGCATCCCCAATAAAATGACCTTTAAATGTGTTGTAATCTACTTTCCTGTACTGGAGTCAAAGTCCCCAAAGAAGCTACCTAAAGTATTTTACTTCTCTTTTTAGGTGAGCCCCTAATTGGAATTTAATCTAAATTTATCTTGACTTCTTATTCTACTGTTATTTTTATTGGTATGCAGTAAAAAATTTCATATATATATTAAATGTATCATAAAATTCGAATTAAAAACAATGAACGAAAATAAATTCTGTCTGCTTTCATTTACTATGATAACCATAGTCGATCGTTCCCGATATATTTACACAAAAATATTAAAATATTATAAAGAAGGAAGGTTTTGCAACGAAATCAATTTTCAATTTATTTAAATGCCCGAATTCAACTTATTATAATGTACGTCTACTTACTGCGTTGTGAAAAAATTCTCCCGGCGGCACTTGAAAGCCAGCATTTGCCTCTGTGCCTATTGTTTCTTTTTCCATTGTCTTGCATGTTTATCCATTTTTTCTTTTTTTCTTTACACCTTTTTTACTTGGGTACCTAAAATATTTTTTCTAGATGAACCACCTTTTCTTAATTTTTACATTTTATTGGAAATTTACTTAACTTATTTCTTATTAATATCTGCTTCGCTGCTGGTGGGCTTCCGCGTGGTCGTGAAATCCGCAATTTCCTTCGCAATTTGTGTTTGATCTACGTCTTTGCGTCTCTCGAACGGTCCAGATCACCTCCTATTTCTGCTGGAGTTTTGATTTTTTGGCTGCAGCCTCTGTTGTTCTTTTTGATTTGCACCTCCAGTTGGAGCACGTGTTTTATTTTATTATTTTTTTTGATGTTTAACCCGGTTAAAAATACGTTTGCGCTTGTTTGCGCTGGTTTCTTTATTTCTCGCCAGCACTTATTATTTTTTAATTTGAATTAAATAAAAAAAATTTAATTAAATTTTAATTATTGAAAAAACTACGGGGTCACCACTGTGGACTTAATGGGGGATCGTCGGCTTTGATGATCCCACTTTTGTAAAAAGGCGTTTTCTATATTTATTTATTTATTTTGTTCCACTTATGTTTCGTTTATTTTCACAAACTCCATTTTTATTATAAAGTAACCGGGACACAAACGCTTTCCACCGATGGGTTGATGGTGTGCACGGTATAACGTGTTACGTGGAAGTAATTTGATCATTCACCGATCGGGCGAAAACGCTTCCTCTCGATCAGACGGAAGTTCAGATTTCGATACAGCGGTACTATGGACGCCGGCAATAGTGGGCGCTACATAGGGATGCACTGTCAAAATTTCAGCCCTTCAGCTTCAGAGGTTTGGGTTAACCCCATTTCACACCCTTAGGGGATGAATTTCGAGTAATCGCCTCTTAGTGGATGTCCACGTCATTATAGGGATGCACTGTCGAAATTTCAGCCCTATAGCTCCAGTAGTTTGGTAACCCCATTTCATTGCGTTAAGGGATGAATTTCGAAAAATCGCTTCTTAGTGAATGTCCACGTCATTATAGAGATGCACTGTCAAAATTAAAGCCCTTCAGCTCCAGCGGTTTGGGTTAACCCCATTTAACCCAGTTAGGGGATAAATTTCAAAAAATTGCCCCTAAATGGATGTCCACGTCATTATAGGGATGCACGGTCAAAATTAAAGCCCTTCAGTTTCAGTGGTGTGGGTTAACCCCATTTCACCCCCTTAGGGGATGAATTTCGAAAAATCGCTTCTTAGTGGATGACCACGTCATTAAAGGGATGCACTGTCAAAATGTCAGCCCTATAGCTCCAGCGGTTTGGGTAAAATCTATTTCACCCCCTTAGGGGATGAATTTCAGCCAGAATTTAATAGCTATAGCGGTTTGGAAAAACCCCATTTCCCCCCATTAGGGGATGAATTACGAAAAATCGCTTTATAGTGGATGTCCACGCCAGTATAGGGATGGACTGTCAAAATTTCAGCCCTATAAATTTAGCGGTGTGGAAAAACCCCATTTCACCCCCTTAGGGGATGAATTTCGAAAAATCGCTTCTTAGTGGATGTCCACGTCATTAAAGGGATGCACTGTCAAAATTTCAGCCCTATAGCTCCAGAGGTTTGGGTAAACCCCGTTTCACTCCCTTAGGGGATGAATTTCCAAAAATCGCTTTAATAGTGGAAGACCACGCCAATATAGGGATGCACTGTCAAAATTACAGCCCTATAGCTTTACCGGTTCGGGTAAACCCTATTTCACCCCCTTAGGGGATGAATTTCGAAAAATCGCTTTATAGTGGATGTCCACGCCATTATAGGGATGCACTGTCAAAATTTCAGCCCTATAGCTATAGCGGTTTGGAAAAACCCCATTTCACCCCCTTAGGGGATGAATTTCGAAAAATCGCTTCTTAGTGGATGTCCACGTCGGCGCTCTAGATAGTAGAACAGGCGGCATACAATGGGGTTTGTTAGACCGCCTTAAGGATCTCGACTACGCAGATGATATCTGTTTGCTGGCCCACAGACACCAGGACCTCAAAAACATGATTAACAATTTGGCAACAGAAAGTAGTCCAGCAGGCTTAAGGCTAAATCCAACTAAAACTAAAGAAATGAGGATAAATGCAAACACCATTGAACGTACTGCGCTGAATAACCGTGACGTGGAACTGGTTGATAAATTCTGCTTCCTCGGTAGTTTTATTACCGAAAATGGCGGTGCAGAAGAAGATGTCAGTTCCAGAATAAATAAAGCACGAGGCGCATATGCATGCCTGTTCCGCATATGGAGATCAACGGAAATCTCAACTAACACCAAATTGCGGCTGTTCAACTCCAACGTTAAGGCAGTACTTTTGTATGGTTGCGAAACATGGAAAGTCACCCAATTCATCACAGGGCGCCTACAAGTCTTCATCAACAGATGCCTGCGTCATATCCTAAAAATCCGCTGGCAAGATAGAATTTCAAACGAAGAACTATGGCGCCGTGCCGGCCAAGAAAGGATAGACGACCAAATCAGGCGAAGGAAATGGAATTGGGTTGGCCACACCTTGCGACGCCAAAACGAAAATCTAGCCAAACAGGCTCTTGACTGGAATCCGCAAGGATCCCGTCGAGTAGGACGACCTAGAACAACGTGGAGGAGAACCCTACTAGCAGAAGCCGCAACAACTGGGAGATCCTGGTCGTAGCTGAGAGCTGTCGCGCAAAACAGAGTCCGCTGGAGGGCAACTGTTTCCGCCCTATGTCCCATGAGGGATTAAAGGAGCGCAATGATGACTGTCAAAATTACAGCCCTATAGCTTTACCGGTTTGGGTAAACCCTATTTCACCCCCTTAGGGGATATATTTCGAAAAATCGCTTTATAGTGGATGTCCCCGCCATTATAGGGATGCACTGTCAAAATTTCAGCCCTATAAATTTAGCGGTGTGGAAACACCCCATTTCACCCCCTTAACGGATGAATTTCGAAAAATCGCTTTTTAGTGGATGTCCACATCATTATAGGGATGCACTGTCAAAATTTCAGCCCTATAGCTCCAGCGGTTTGGGTAAACCCCATTTCAGTCCCTAAAGCCCTTGACAGACATGTGATTTCGATATCATAATATTGAGATCACGATATCAAAATAAACTAAGTAGTGACAGACATAATATTATGATATCTGTGGCAGTTGTATTTTTGACAGTTGGAATTTAAATTTCTAAGGAGAACCTGAAACTGCTTGGAAATACAATCAAAGTTTGTATTTGAGAGTTATTTCGGTTTTATTTAATACAAAATATTTATACAGATTAAGAATGAACGTTGAAAGACGTAAATTGTTCATTACTTTGTTGTACCTGCTGAGAAAACGAAAATTTTATAGATTAATGATATTTCTTTTAAAAAAGAAGGCAGACCTAAATCGAAAAATATTGGCATACAGCCTAAACTCGAATGAAAGAGTTATTTGGACTAATGTAAGTGGAATTTTATACATATATTGATTGTACTTATTTTCTTGCAGGTAGAAAATTCTCAATTTTGGGAGATAGAAGTGCCCTTTTGACGAAGAAAAATTTAAGAATTGCTTCCGAGTAATAGACTAGTAGGAAACCTCCAAAATTTAAAAAAACAGGATACTAAGTGGCGTGAGGCAATTCCTTTGGAAAAGCGAATAGCAGCTGCACTGTATGCTTTAGGCTCTTCAGCAGAGTACAGAACCGTTGCAAGTTTGTTTGGTATTGGCAGAACAACTTTAGGGGAAATAGTTTTAGAATTCTGCGAAGAAATAAGGGATGTTTTCGAACCACAAGTATTTCATGTTTAT
The DNA here is from genome assembly GCA_949987705.1 of Thereva unica. NCBI lineage: Eukaryota > Metazoa > Arthropoda > Insecta > Diptera > Therevidae > Thereva > Thereva unica. Next base: position 157,083,550 of record OX465281.1, on the reverse strand, counting down.
CCACCGAAGCAAGACGTTATTGATGATATAGTAAAAGGATTCGAAAAGCTTGGTTTTCCGCAATGCATTGGTGCTATCGATGGGTGTCATATTGAAGTAAATCCCCCTGAAGACGAAGCGACAGACTACTACAATTTCAAGGGATGGCATTCAATTGTGTTGTTTGCCGCGGTAGATCATCGTTGTCGTTTTACATATATACATGTAGAAGCGCCAGGAAGAATGAATAATTCAACAATATTTGAAAATTCCAAGCTGAAACAAATTCATTCGAAAAATCCAATTTTGCAGAAAAACGCACGACTATTAGAAGGTGTAAACGTTCCCATACTTTTAATAGGAGATTCTGCATTTAAACTTTCGGAACTTGTAATGAAACCATTTGCTTTTTCAGTGGATCAAACGATTTCAGAAAACAAAAATTTAATGAAAAGTTGTCAGGTTGCCGACGTGTCGTGGAAAATGCGTTTGGACATCTAAAGTCACGGTTTAGAAAAGAAAGAAGAGGTCTCGAAGTAGATATTGACAATGTTACAATTATTGTTAAAGCTTGTTGCATATTACATAATACATATATGCAATGACGCTGTTGTTACCGTACTAACGGTGACTACAAAAAATAAAGTCACTGGCTTTAATAGAGTTTAAATATTTATTTATGTTATTTAATTATTACAAAGCGCACTTAATATGTTATCTTTAACACTTAAATTATTTAATACTTAGTGTATTATTTAAGTATATGTTTTTATATACTGTTTTTATAACTATTGTTTCTTATAATTCTTTTCTTTTTGGCACTGCTTTAGTTATGTACGATGGCTTCGTCGAACACACGAGGAGAAGAAAGAATGAACGATTGGAGATGCCGGAAATTTGCTGTCTCGATGTGCACGATCGGAACGGAACGAAAAACGGCTAGATCACTGAACTATCGCTCGGTGATCGATGTCGTGTTCCGACAGATCGTTTTGATCGTGCCGGAAGCTGTTGTGTGACATTGCGTAAAGTTTAATTGTTAAGCTTATACGCGGTCGCCACATACTCCCCCCCCCCAGCGTAGCGTTAACGGAATGTTACCGCTTTAGGTGGCTTAGCTTCGTTGTCGCGGTCGCAACCGAAGGCTGGCTTTAGAATGTCGATAGATATCGACTTGGCTGTGCCGTTCAATTTGACGACGAAGTGTTTTCATAATCGTTTGATTACTTCATATGGTCCCTCATATGGAGGTTCGAAAGGTTTTCGAACTCTGTCGACACGTATGAAAACGTATTCGGCGTTCTCCAGGGTTTCTGGCACATAGACATCCTTTTGGACGGGTTGCCGAGGATGAATTGCCTTAATGTTCTGCATATGAGAACGAAGGCGAGAGAGGAATTCTGATTCTTCAATTGGATTTTCATCGGTTGTGATAAAAATCGAATTGGGAAGTCTCAGATTCTGACCATATACGAGCTCGGCTGGCGAGCATTGTAAGTCGGTCTTAATTGCCATGCGTATGCCTAACATGACAAAGGGCAAGTCTTCACTCCAATTAGTAGTGTTGTCCCTTGCCATTAAGGCTGATTTTAGTTGCCTGTGGAACCGTTCAACCATCCCGTTTGCTTGCGGGTGGTAGGCGGTTGTCCGGATTCTATGAGTGCCAAGTAATTTGGCCACTTCATTGAACAGTTTCGATTCGAACTGCGAACCTTGATCGGTTGTGATCTCAAGTGGTACGCCGAATAGTGGGTCAAATTCAGTGACGAATCTTCTTGCCACTGTTGAAGCTGAGATATGCCGAATTGGGTATGCTTCAGGCCATCGCGTGAATCTATCGACTATCGTTAAGATATAAGAGCATCCACGAGATGGGGGTAGGGGTCCCACTATATCCATATGGATATGGTCAAATCTATTATTTGGAAGTTTGAAAGCTTCCAATGGAGATTTGGTATGTTGTGAAACTTTGCACTTCTGGCAACCTAGGCATGATCGAGACCACTCTTTGCAGTCTTTATTGATAGATGGCCAGAAGTATTTCTTGGTAACGGCTCGTATTGTAGTACGAATACCACGGTGAGAGAGACTATGTTCGGAGTTGAACGCTAGTCTACGTAAGGAAGTGGGTATATAAGGTCTAGGAATGCCTGTACTAGTTTCACACCACACTTGATGGGCGGTAAATGGTATTGGCGTGAGAACTAGTTTTACCCGTGAGCCGTTGCTGGGGTGCTCTTGTAGAGACTTCAACTCTGTGTCACCTTGTTAAGCCTGAGCCAGCGTAGGCAGGTCGAAGGTGACCGAGTCGACGTTGTCGGTTGCTAGTGAGCGCGACAAGTAGTCTGCAACAACGTTTTGTTTACCCGACACATGTCTGATGTCTGTGGTAAACTGAGAGATTAGACCCAAATGTCTGGTCTGTCGAGGGGATCGTTCGGTCTTTTTGTGAAGGGCGCGAACCAGTGGTTTGTGATCAGTATAGACCACGAAATTGCGTCCTTCAACGAAATAACGGAAGTGTTTGATCGCTGCATAGATTGCGAGGAGTTCGCGATCGAATGCAGAGTACTTCCGTTTTGTTGGTGACAGCTTTTTTGAATAAAAAGCTAGAGGTTGCCACCGATGACCGTTGAATTGTTCCAATACGTCTCCGATTGCATAATCAGAGGCGTCAGTCGTAAGACTGTATTTTGCATCCTCGATTGGATGGTTCAGCAGAGTTGCTTCAGCCATCTAGGTTTTCACCTTGAGGAATGCCGCCTGACATTCTGTTGGCCAGTCAAAAACTTTATTGGCACGTGAGCGGTTGAGAAGGTCTCTCAAATGCTCGTTTATAGGCACCAACTGTTCAGCCAATTTTGGGATAAATCGGTGATAGAAATTCACCATTCCCAAAAACTTCTGGATCGATTTGACAGAAGTTGGAGGTGCGAGATCAACGATAGCCTGAACCCTATCGGAGGATGGAAGTATTCCATCCTTTGCGATGCGGTGGCTTAGAAACTTAATCTCTGTTACACCAAAAACGCATTTCTCTAGCTTAATGGTTAAACCGAAGCTATCGAGGCGTTTAAAGAGCTCTTCAAGGTGAACGATATGTTCATCCTCGGTTTTACTGGCGATAAGTATATCGTCCAAGTATACATAAACGAAGTCGAGATCTCTCGTAACTTCATTTATGAACCTTTGAAAGGTTTGTGCTGCATTCCGTAAGCCGAATACCGCCGCATACGTGTAAACTCATATAGGCCGAATGGCGTAATGAGTGCAGTCTTATGCACGTCTTCTGGGGCGATTGGTATGTGATGGTATGCACGTACCAAGTCAACCTTCGAAAAAATTGTGCAGCCGTGAAGATTCACGGAGAAATTCTGTATATGCGGGATCGGATATCTATCCGGCACAGTGACAGCGTTGCCGCATGGTCTCCAATCATGTGAGTCCCGTTTAGGGACCAGATGAAGCGGAGATGCTGCGGGGGACGACGAAGGTCGACAAATCCCCAATTGAACCATGTGGTCAAACTCTAACTTTGCCACCTTCAGTTTCTCCGGATGGAGTCGCCGAGCAGTGACAAAAGGTAGTTGCCCTTTAGTCACAATGTAGTGTTGCACATTGTGTTTAACTGGAAGGTTAAAATTGGGCGGTTTTGTTAACGAAGCGTACTTCGTTAATAGCTCCTTGTATATGCCAATAACTCGTCATGGTTGTAGTCGGCTGTGGCGTACACGTTAAATCGAAACTTGGTGCGTTTGTCAACTAAATGCCGATATTCGAAATCGACAGACAATGTGAACTTCGTTAAGAAGTCCGCCCCGATAATGGCTTTAGTGGTGTCGGCTATAATAAAGTTGTAAACATACCGTCGGCGTAAGCCGAGTTCAAGTTTAAGCAACTTTGTGCCGAAAGTTCGGATCAGTGATCCGTTGGCCGCGTACAGAAGGACGTTCGGGCTACCGTTGTGGGCCGGGAACGCCTTGGCGGGAACAGTTGAAACGTCCGAGCCCGAATCAATCAGAAAATCCATCCGATTGTTGGTGTCACGGACGAATAAGCGATATGAGCGGCCGGTTATGTGCTCGCTCATGTCGACCCCCTGACTCTTTAGTTTTTTTTATTGGTGGTGTGCGGTTTCTTCGCCGACTCGGCGCCACCGCCACTGAAACTGCAGGGTGCCTTGCATGTTCGTGCTTCCTTACCATAGCGGTAATGGAAGTAGCACAGGCTACCTCTAAGTTTATTGACCCCTTGTGGCCGAGGGCTCTCGAGGGCCGCCCTGCCGATTAGCAGGTGTTCGGCTTCTCGGACTGCGCTGGCTTTTGACTAGATTGTCTAGCCTAGATGTCAGTCTGTTAATGGCGCTTTGCAGCGACATTAACGTTGGGTCCGTGCGGGCCGGAGTTGCGCGGACGGCGGATGCGTATGAGGCGTGTGGAAGCATCTCCCATACTTTGTCCGCTACGGCGGCCAGCGCAGGTAAAGTTTGGTCTGCAGCGGTGGCCAATGCGACCTGGATGGCCTGTGGGAGTCTCCTCTTCCACAGGGTCTTAATCAGGTCATCATTGACTGCTGAAGACCCTCCTGCCAGTGCTTTGAGATGTAGCATATCAAAATTGCTACGAATCCAAAATATTAAAAAAAGTCCTAAGTCCTAAATGAAATCTTAGTAAAGCACAAAATTATTTCAAAATAAACATAATATAAATATTACAAAAATTTAACAATGACAAACCAAACAAAAATATTAATTTAACAATGACAAATCAAACATAGATATTACAAAAAAAAAATTTATTTTAATTAGACCTAACAATTAAAATACCTAATCACTTAAAAACCTGTAAGACCCAAACAGAGCGGAAGTTCGAATGCCCGAGTCTTCGAAAACGGCCGCGTGGCGAGAAAATAGAGAACCGATCCTTCTTCTCGTGCCAGCATGCAAAGAGTATAGACCTATAGTGAACAGAAAAGTAAAATTTAGAAAAGTGGAATTCAGTAAAGTTTAAAACATTTAATATATATATAATTACACTAAATAAATGTATCAAAGTTTAAAGAATATGAGTAGTACACTCGTAATAAAAAAAAATGTACCTAATTAAATAGTGCTCCAGGTAGCCAGAACACATAAAATAAAAAGAATGGGAATATGCAACAAAGGAAATAATTAAAACTACCTACCAACCACCAGGAAAAAGGAAATATATGGCATATAATAAAAGCATAACCTGTTGGAGGAGACAAGTAAATCAACGCCACATGCAGACACTGCACAACTTAACCAACGTGGGACTTCCAGATAAGAAAAAAACATAATAATTCATATATATAAAATAAGGCAAAAAAAAGAAAAAAAAAACCTTATTATAACTTATATTTATTCTATTATATTTATTATATTACATATTTATTTAACTTATTATCTATATTGGTCAAATTCATGCTTACATAGTCTGTAAATTATTCCCCTTAATTTATTATTTATTTAAATTGCATGCCTAGGAAATACAATATTAGTTAGATGGGCCCGGATTAAGTAGGTAAGCGAGTAAGTAGCATAAGGATGCTTATACCTTTAAGAAGTTTTGAATCCTTACTAATATTATAAATGTGAAAGTAACTCTGTCTGTCTGTCTGTCTGTCTGTCTGTCTGTCTGTCTGTCTGTCTGTCTGTCTGTATGTTACGCTTTCACGCCTAAACCGCTGGACCGATTTTGATGAAATTTGCAACAGACATAGTTTAGACCTTGGAGACGGACATAGGCTATTTTTTTTTAGAGAAAAAAGGGTTGAAGGGGGTGAAATGGGGTTCAATAAGTTGTAAGGGGATTTATTTTCTTTACTTTTTTTCTATTGTATAAAAAGTAACTGACTGAAAGACAACGCACAACCTAAACCGCTAGAGCTAAAGGGCTGAAATTTTTGACAGTGCACCCCTAGCGATTTTTCGAAATTCATCCCCTAAGGGGGTGAAATAGGGTCAACTCAAAACCGCTGGAGCTATAGGGCTGAAATTTTGACAGTGCATCCCTTTAATGACCTGGACACTAAAAAGCGATTTTTCGAAATTCATCCCCTAAGGGGGTGAAATGGGTTTTTTCCAAACCGCTAAAGCTATAAGGCTGTAATTTTGACAGTGCATCCCTATAATGGCGTGGTCATCGACTATTAAAAAGATTTTTCGAAATTCATCCCCAAAGGGAGTGAAATGGGGTTTACCCAAACCGCTGGAGCTATAGGCGCTGAAATTTTGACAGTGCATCCCTATAATGATGTGGACATCCACTAAGAAGCGATTTTTCGAAATTCATCCCCTAAGGGGGTGAAATGGGGTTTTTCCAAACCGCTATAGCTATAGGGCTGAAATTTTGACAGTGCATCCCTATAATGGCGTGGACATCCACTATAGAGCGATTTTTCGAAATGCATCCCCTAAGGGGGTGAAATGGGGTTTTTCCAAACCGCTATAGCTATAGGGCTGAAATTTTGACAGTGCATCCCTATAATGGCGTGGACATCCACTATAGAGCGATTTTTCGAAATGCATCCCCTAAGGGGGTGAAATGGCGTTTTTCCAAACCGCTATAGCTATAGGGCTGAAATTTTGACAGTGCATCCCTATAATGGCGTGGACATCCACTATAGAGCGATTTTTCGAAATTCATCCCCTAAGGGGTGAAATGGGGTTTTTCCAAACCGCTATAGCTATAGGGCTGAAATTTTGACAGTGCATCCCTACAATGGCGTGGACATCCACTATAAGGCGATTTTTCGAAATTCATCCCCTAAGGGGTGAAATGGGGTTTTTCCAAACCGCTATAGATATAGGGCTGAAATTTTGACAGTGCATTCCTATAATGGCGTGGACATCCACTATAAGGCGATTTTTCGAAATTCATCCCCTAAGGGGGTGAAATGGGGTTTTTCCAAACCGCTATTGATATAGGGCTGAAATTTTGACAGTGCATCCCTATAATGGCGTGGACATCCACTATAGAGCAATTTTTCGAAATTCATCCCCTAAGGGGGTGAAATAGGGTTTACCCAAACCGCTAAAGCTATAGGGCTGTAATTTTGACAGTGCATCCCTATAATGGCGTGGTCTTCCACTATTAAAGCGATTTTTCGAAATTCATCCCCTAAGGGAGTGAAATGGGGTTTACCCAAACCGCTGGAGCTATAGGGCTGAAATTTTGACAGTGCATCCCTATAATGATGTGGACATCCACTAAGAAGCGATTTTTCGGAATTCATCCCCTAAGGGGGTGAAATGGGGGTTTTTCAAACCGCTAAATTTATAGGGCTGAAATTTTGACAGTGCATCCCTATAATGGCGTGGACATCCACTATAAAGCGATTTTTCGAAATTCATCCCCTAAGGGGGTGAAATGGGGTTTTTCCAAACCGCTATAGATATAGGGCTGAAATTTTGACAGTGCATTATAGAGCGATTTTTCGAAATTCATCCCCTAAGGGAGTGAAATGGGGTTTACCCAAACCGCTGGAGCTATAGGGCTGAAATTTTGACAATGCATCCCTATAATGATGTGGACATCCACTAAGAAGCGATTTTTCGAAATTCATCCCCTAAGGGGGTGAAATGGGGTTTTTCCAAACCGCTATAGCTATAGGGCTGAAATTTTAACAGTGCATCCCTATAATGGCGTGGACATCCACTATAGAGCGATTTTTCGAAATGCATCCCCTAAGGGGGTGAAATGGGGTTTACCCAAACCGCTAAAGCTATAGGGCTGTAATTTTGACAGTGCATCCCTATAATGGCGTGGTCTTCCACTATTAAAGCGATTTTTCGAAATTCATCCCCTAAGGGAGTGAAATGGGGTTTACCCAAACCGCTGTAGCTATAGGGCTGAAATTTTGACAGTGCATCCCTATAATGATGTGGACATCCACTTAGAAGCGATTTTTCGAAATTTATCCCCTAAGGGGGTGAAATATGGTTTTTCCAAACCGCTATAGCTATAGGGCTGAAATTTTGACAGTGTATCCCTATAATGGCGTGGACATCCACTATAAAGCGATTTTTCGAAATTCATCCCCTAAGGGGGTGAAATAGGGTTTACCCAAACCGCTGGAGCTACAGGGCTGAAATTTTGACAGTGCATCCCTTTAATGACGTGTACATCCACTAAGAAGCGATTTTTCGAAATTCATCCCCTAAGGAGGTGAAATGGGATTTTTCCAAACCGCTATAGCTATAGGGCTGAAATTTTGACAGTGCATCCCTATAATGGCGTGGACATCCACTATAAAGCGATTTTTCGAAATTCATCCACTAAGTGGGTGAAATGGGGTTAACCCACACCGCTGAAGCTGAAGGGCTTTAATTTTGACCGTGTATCCCTATAATGACGTGGACATCCACTTAGGAGCGATTTTTTGAAATATATCCCCTAAGGGGGTTAAATGGGGTTAACCCAAACCGCTGGAGCTGAAGGGCTTTAATTTTGACAGTGCATCTCTATAATGACGTGGACATTCACTAAGAAGCAATTTTTCGAAATTCATCCCCTAACGCAGTGAAATGGGGGACATAAACATGCCAATCTCTGCTTCAAAATATACGCAGCAATTTGTTTACCATATTTATTAAAAAAATGCACTATAATAAACCCTTTTAGGGATAATGACAGCTGACTTTTTTGTTTGTTTTTTTTTTTGAAGGAAAAAATTGCACATAATAAACAGTTTTTATTTAAAGGCGTTGCAAGGCACGCGGGTTTTATGCTAGTATTATAATAAATTACTAAGCGTTATGTGTAAGGCATTTGAGAAAAAGGATATGTTTTTATTTCATTCTCCGCAAACCAATTTATTTCCAAAAAAAAGAAATATTATGACAGGGAACTACGTATACAAATTTCGTCGCCTTCCATGGCCTACGAAGGGTTCCCGCCCGGGAAAAAGTAATAAACGTTAGATCCACGATATTAAAGGAAAATACGCGATAGAGAGCCTGGAGGAACTCGGAAGGGTTCCGGTCTCCGGGCTCTTGCACTGACAGCAGCTGCTCGAGTCGGCGCTTCTCCGAAGTGCCGTATTTCTCGAGCAGATGCTCCTTTACCTGTTTGTAGGTGGCGGTGGCAAAGTCTACTGCGTCATGGCGCACTGCCGTCACGGCCTCTTCCGGCAATGCCGCCATAACGTTATACACTGTAGGGACATCGTCCTACTACTTCCGGTCTTACTTAGGCAAGGAGACTTGTTTAAAAAACGCAGTCGACCGAGACTAAGAAAAAGAAACAAATAATTAATTTTCAGTTTTGACGTTTGCAAAAATACAAATAAAACGCGTATTTTCAACAATTCTAATTACAGTTTTAAAATAGTAAAAGAAATAAAAACGATCATATATATATATATATATATATATATATATATATATATATATATATATATATAGGTATATATATATATATAAAAGGTATATAAAAGGTATATACAGTGCCCGAAATTGATTTAAGTTCACCCAGAGCGTTTTCCTCAGCCCCATCGCTCAAAATAAGCATTTAACATGCTTGGAATTCAATTCCGGAGGGAATGCTCCACACATTAGTGGCGAATATGAGAAAAAGAATTTTTCCAGTCATAAAAACAATGGAGAATCGATTAAATATTAAATAAAGTTCATTTATGGCAATAAGAACCCTTTTTTCTTTGTATTTTTTACTGAACTTAAATCAATTTCGCACTAACAATGCTTCAAATTCAAATGCTTTTACTTTCGGTATGCATTTTACCGTTATTAAGAGAGCCAGCGATATAATTTTTTTACCACTTATTCGCAACCCCTAGAAAGGCAACTATGTTAAAACTCAGGTTTCCACAACAAAATGGGGCTGAGGAAAACGCTCTGAAACATAGAAGTGTTGGGTGAACTTAAATCAATTTCGGGCACTATATATATATATATATATATATATATATATACTCTAGCTGGGACCCGGTGCGCCTACGCTGCACCCATAAGTCAATAGTAAACAATAAAAACCATCCATTGACTTAATATTTTTCGAGATATGAATTTTCCACAGATGAAATGCCTCAAAGAACATGGGTCTTGCGTCGCGTCGGCCGCCATGAATCGGTATATTGAGTCTACTACATTGCTTATTGTATTCTACTTATCATACCCCTTAATTTGATACCCATGTTGAGGGGGTTGTGAAGAAAGTGGTAATCTGGCCTCTTTAGACGGCCGCCATGGATCTAAAGATATATTTTGTATACTACATGGCTTATTGTATTCTACTTATCATACCCTTTCATTTGATACCCATGTCGAGGTGGTTGTGAAGAAAGTGGTAATTCGGCCACTTGAGACGGCCGCCATGGATCTAAAGATATATTTTGTATACTACATGGCTTATTGTATTCTACTTATCATACCCTTTCATTTGATACCCATGTCGAGGTGATTGTGAAGAAAGTGGTACGCCGCCCTCTTGAGACGGCCGCCATGGATCTAAAGATATATTTTGTATACTACATTGCTTATTGTATTCTACTTAACATACCCTTTCATTTGATACCCATGTTGAGGTGGTTGTGAAGAAAGTGGTAATCCGGCCTCTTGACACGGCCGCCATGGATCTAAAGATATATTTTGTATACTACATTGCTTATTGTATTCTACGTAACACACCCTTTCATTTGATACCCATGTTGAGGTGGTTGTGAAGAAAGTGGTAATCCAGCCTCTTGAGACGGCCGCCATGGATCTAAAGATATATTTTGTATACTACATTGCTTATTGTATTCTACTTATCATACCCTTTCATTTGATACCCATGTCGAGGTGGTTGTGAAGAAAGTGGTACCCCGCCCTCTTGACACGGCCGCCATGGATCTAAAGATATATTTTGTATACTACATTGCTTATTGTATTGTACTTAACATACCCTTTCATTTGATACCCATGTTGAGGTGGTTGTGAAGAAAGTGGTAATCCGGCCTCTTGAGACGGCCGCCATGGATCTAAAGATATATTTTGTATACTACATTGCTTATTGTATTCTACTTATCCCACCCTTTCATTTGATACCCATGTCGAGGTGGTTGTGAAGAAAGTGGTACACCGCCCTCTTGAGACGGCCGCCATGGATCATTTTAGTTTCAATAGCGTCATGGCCTACCTATTGTTTTACAGCTGCGTAAATTTGAAATTTTCATTAAATGTAATGATTCAATTTAATGACAATTTTACATGTGTGTGTGTGTGTGTCTGTGTGTGTGTGTGTGTGTGTGTGTGTGTGTGTGTGTGTGTAAATATATTATATACAACAAAGTAAATTAGTCATTATAAGTTAATAAAGAGACATATAAGAAAAAGCCACGAGTTATTATTGTGACAATTAATATTGGGAGAAAATTATTGCCATTGGGAGAAGCCCCTTAAAATAGATACTCCTACGCTGGAAGAGGATCTATAATTGGTGACCCCGCACGAAGAGCGAAGAATAGTTTTTTAAAAAGGATTCACCTGTGGACAGTGACTCAGGTTCCAAGAAGTTGAATAAGATAAGTCGTTAAGTGACATTCAATATAGTTTAAATAAAAACATTAAATAAAATATTATTAATATTGTACAATTTAAAAAGGTCATTACCGTTGTGGCTTTATTTTAGACAATAAAAACAAAAAAAACTTTAATCATGCATAATTTTGTTTCAGGACCGAATTTTTATAGCGGTATATTTACCGCTGTGTAATTTGACTTAATTTACTGTCAACGAGATTAAATATTGTTTTGGTTTAGGTGCATAAACCTATACCAAGTAAATGTACCCAGGTGCTTGAACCAGTGTACTGATGGATAATTTAGCCCAAGTGCTTAAAACTTGTGCTACGCTAGCTTTGGATGAAGAAAATAAACTTGTCAATAAAATTGAAACGCACGAGTTACTTTCTTGTGAATAACTAAATTTCTTTATTTTATTATTGGGCTATATAAACAAGAAACTTATTTGCTATGTAAGGGTTAAAGGTAAAAAATTAATTTCTATAAATGCCGATTTTTCAATATCAGCGATAATATTGAGGTTTTAATTGATTTCAAAATTTTACTTGTGGAATTCGCTGATTTTGCAAAATAAGCAGTTACATGAAGTTGGTTCAACTGAGTTCAAAAAATGTTATTATATGCACGTAATTAATTTTAAGTGCAATTTATTTTTTATGCATGATTGAGGTTTTTTGTTTTTGTTTTGTTTTTATTGTCTAAAATAAAGCCACAAAGGTAATGACCTTTTTAAATTGTACATTTTGCCCCCGTTGATCTCTGATCAAATATTGAATCATTATCCAAGTCGAAGGTGAATGCTGGATTACGTTGGTCACGTTGGTTCTTCGTGGACGCTTTAGTTTTTATGTTTCGTTTATCGACCGGGGTTTATGAGTTTATTTTAACGTCTGCGATTCTCCAAACTTATGTTTCGTTTATCGACCGGGGTTTATGAAGCAGACTCTCAAAATTGTCAACAAAAAATTTTTTTATTTATTTTTTAAATTACATATATTAGTCGACGTTTCGGTCCTGTGGTTTGGGACCATCTTCAGAACTACAAAAAAGAAGAATCATCGAGATAATGCACAAAACTAATAGTAAGAAGTAAATTCTTGCACTAACCTATTTCTATTGGATTTACATTATAATTTTTTAACTCAGGTCTACTAGTATCACAATTAATATAATTAAAATTCTTATTACTAAAAACACTGGAGTCAAACGTCAAAATTAAAACAATGCAAAAAAGTAGATGACTAGTGGATGAACATAGAAACAGAAATTGATACCGTAGAAGTCAAAACAAATACACAGACAAAAGAACTAAATGATGTATACATTTACAACTGGAATAGTGTGATGATGATATCGATAGTGTTGACATATAAATTTACAATCAATACTAAAATCCTTAAAGATAATTATAAAATTATTTTTAAAAAAGAGGGTACATAGCAACTTGTTAAAGTATCGTTAAATGAAGTATTTTATAATATCGAATCGTAAATGTCACTGAGTTTATCCGTTTCACTTTGAACATTTAAGGTGTTTTTGTTAAGTTTAATGTGTACCATTTCCGAAATATCTCTTTTGAATTTATATGGCTCCAAATCCAATATTTTGGGGCAATCCCACTTCATATCATGGTTATTGTTTAGCCTATGCAAAGTAATCGCGTTGTACCTGTCTGGATCTTGGTTTATGTTAGATCTGTGTTCTTTCAGTCTTAGTTTTTACCTTTGATGTGGCTGTTGGTGGTTTGGACTTGTAACGGCCGCCCTACGTAATCATAAAAGTATATAATGAAACCCTATTCACCGTAAAGTCGGGAACAATGAAGTAAATTTTGCTAAGGAAGCCAAGAACAAAATAAGTAAAAACAATGGCACTAACCCCGTTGCCTACCCACAAAAAGAAAAAAAAACAAAAAAAAAATAATAGAAGATTTTTTTTTGCAACGAGATAATTTTACATTAACTGGCAACCCGGTATTGTCAGGGAGCAAAATTTTTGTTAATCCAATAGGAATATCTCCGTTGTAAAACATGTACACCAACAAACCAGAAAAGAAGCGAACACCGAACCCAATAGCCTAATACAGTTTAAAACACCACACAAACAAACAAAAATACAGAATATAGAATACGCAGCAGGAATGCGATATAACGGGACACGTTTTTGCCGTCCGTTTGAAAAATCGCCTGATCGAGCGAGTAATGGGAGGGAGAGTTTGTGTGGCTGGGAGAGTTCCTGGAGGAAGCGAGTTTTGGTGCGGGATCGAGCGCAGAGAAGTCGCCGGGGATTGGATTACGGTGGTTAGAAGCGAAAAAAAAAATTGAAGATTGATAGGAAAACCCTCGTAGAACGATCAAAAAATGTTTTTTTTAAGATAATAAGAATGGCAGTAGTACAGAAATAATTGAAAGCCAGGATCTGTGAATCGAAATGCAAAACTAGAAAATTAACTTCAGATAATTGAATTGCCCATTGATTTATATAAATAATAATAGTGCCCGGCCAAACCTGGAATGCTGCATGGCTATGTAATTGATTTTGTGTGGTTTGATATCGCTTGTGTCGATTGTGAATAGGGTTGGGGATGGCCACGTACACCCTTTAGGTAATTGCAAAGAAATTAATAACATAACTTTGAATTTGTTTTAAAATACAATAAAATGCCAACGTACTATTACCCATAACATAAATTCGAAACGTTAACATAAGATATAATGGCAACGTTTATAAGCACTTAACTAAACATGTATTGCCAGATGCCTAAAATAACTTTGAAATTTTTTTTAAAATAAACTAGAATGCCAACATATTTATACCCATAACATAAATTCGAAACGTTAACATAAGATATAATAGCAACGTTATTAAGCACTTAACTAAACATGTATTGCCAGATGCCTAAAATAACTTTGAAATTTTTTTTAAAATAAACTAGAATGCCAACATATTTATACCCATAACATAAATTCGACCCTTTAACATAAGATATAATAGCAACGTTTATAAGCACTTAACTAAACATGAACTGACATATTCTTAAAATAACTTTGAAATTTTTAATATAAAATAAAATGGCAACACACGTATACCCATAACATAAATTCGAAACTTTGACATAAGATATAATAGCAACGTTTATAAGTAGTTAACTAAACATGAATTGACATATTCATAAAATAATTTTGGAATTTTTAACATAAAATAAAATGTCAACATTGGTAACCAATGAGCTAAACATGAATTACATACACGTATGACATAACTTTGTAACTTTAAAATAAAAAAATAAAATCAATATAATTATTATATATCACCATTGGCCAGCACTTAGCTAATAATGAATTACTCATAACCATGACCTAAAATTGAAACTTTAATATAAAATATAATCCTAACATGTGTGAACGAAAACTAAACATGAATTACTTATAACCATAACCTAAATTTGAAACTTTAATATAAAATATAATCCTAACATGTGTGAACGAAAACTAAACATGAATTACTTATAACCATAACCTAAATTTGAAACTTTAATATAAAATATAATCCTGACATATGTGAACGCAAGCTTAACGTGAATTACTTATACTCTTAACATAACGGTGAAATTTTATAATAAGACATAATGCTAACATTTGTAATCACTAAACTAAACAAGAAATACTCATACTCATAACGTGAATTCCAAAACTATAATACATATTTGATACAATCCTCGGTGAACTTTAAACTAAATACGTAATAGAGATAATCATACCAAAGCGCGGATCTTGATTAGTAATTGCTTTAAACCTGAGACGATGATGCCTAATTAAGCCCGATTGGGGTGAAGCCCTAGGATATGGAATGCCCTCGTCAAGGTAAGTGCTTATTATTCATGTTAATATCATAGTTTTGGTGTGTCCCCCCTTTTTAAATGACAGCGTGAACCAGTGACCATCTCTCTCTCTCTCCTTTACTGGCCCCCTCTTATTGGCCCGGCATGCTTCCACTACCCGTCACCGACGCCCTTCTAAATTTTTCGTATTCAGGCACGAGTTCTTAAGTTTTTCAGACTGTCACCCTTCAGCATCCCTGCACCGCGAACCCCACTCCATCCGGCGAGCTAGTTAGAGCACCGCACGTCGTGCCGACGATCGGTGCAGCGGACGCCTCAAATTTAGGCGATACTCCTCGACGGTCAAGCCTGCCCAGCCACCTTCAAGTCTGCCCCTTTTCCTGTTTTTTTTTGTACTGATAGTCTTTCCCATCTCTTTTTATGAAGACATGTTTCTTTCTCGACTTCGTGCTAAGGCACACATATTCCCGACAGTCACAGACTGTTGGGACGTTTCACTATCAGTTTTAACTAGAGGGTTTTTAAGTTTGAAGCACAAAAATGATATTACAGCAATACCAAGAGCAAGGCCGATATATCCTATGGTATACTGATGAATATCGTGATGCTGGAACCTTGAAACACCTCTTTCAGCTTCCTTTAGTTCATTTACTCCTTTGTGTATTTTTGCATATTCATCTGATAAGTCGTTGATTGCGATGATATCATGCTTTATTTCTGTTATTTGTGGCAATTTGCTGATGTTGAAATTATTTGTTGATGCAACAAATGACGTTTTAAATGATGACTCATATAACTTGTGTGGCTGAATCGTTGTGAATTCGTCCTTTATGATGCAGTCATCGTCCATTTCAATAATACCTGTGCCATACAATGTTTTTTGATAGGTGTCTTCCGTACAAATGATGTTGATGATAGTCTGTTTGAAGGCTACGTATAACCAATGATTTCGTTGGAAAAGCTGAATCCATCTAGGTCCGTTGTTGACTTCTATAACTTGACAATTATTCAATAAAGATCCATGAATGAGTATATCTAATTCACAGATGGTAGATTTTGGACTAGCGCGGAACATGAGATGGTGTTGCTTACACATATATTGTAGTGTAGTGCTGATGGTGCACAATGCTAATTCTTGGTCCTTCAATGCATAGTACTGGTCTCTGTGCATATCCACGATGAGGTAATTGTTCTCAATGAAAATCATTTTTGCATTTCCCTCCTGTATCCATGGTACTGGAACAATGTGGAGTAGTTCAAAACGTTCGTAGGTTACAAGTGGAATCTTTAATTTGAAAATAAGACATGTAGGCGTAATTCCAGTTTCAATCGTTATAAGACTACATATATAATTCTAAAACGTTGGATACTGGAGGTAATCGTAGCGAGGATGGCAAATTATCTTTGATGTTTTGTATTTTACTTGTCATTTGATCTGGTGTTACAATGCTTGGATTTATTTTCCCGTGATGACTGTCTATGACCATTCGTATTAGAGAGTCTTGTAGTCTTCTGTAATTTTCCATCATTATCAGTAGCCTGGTTGCTGCTTGGTTATACAACTTATCTAACTTCTGTTGATGTAATTCTTCCCCTACCTTGGACGTCACTTGGTTAGTGTCTTTAATGAATCTGTTGATCTCTTCGAAGTGCTTTTGGTTCTCTAATTGAGTCTGTTCCATTAGTTGAATGGCAACGACTGACGTCTGATTCTTAACTAATGTAAGAATTTGCTCGTCATTTTCTCGCATATTGTTAATAGTAGTTTCCATTCTTTGAGCATAATTTGAGTCGAGTACTCCAAATAATGAGTTGGCTATGTTTCCCACAATATTTAAGGCTCCTCTTTTTCTTCTGATGGTAGTGTTATTTCGCCTGAAGTAATGACCTTGTTCTCTCAAATATTCCAATTGTCGAATGAAATGATCGGTTGTTGTATTGCAATATTTATCTGTTCCACGGGTACATATATCTCTGAGTTGGTTGACTCCTGCAGACATTGTGTTGAATTCCCTCCAAAATGTTGACATGTTGTAGTATATGATCAATGTCCATTCGTTATTAATCATATTAACCATTCCCATTCTTTCAAAAATTGCACCTGGTGACGTTGTATGTGGTGTTATTTTGATTGGATGTGTACCCATAGTGGTTGCTAACATTGTGGTTAGCAACAAAGTTGTTGCAAATGATACTTTAGAATTACCCCTTTTACGTTTTGAAGGTGGTTCGCAGTCTTGTGATTCAGTTTCACTTGATGAGCTTGTCGGCTCGTTGGATGGTTGCTCTTGAGTTGCATTATCTGCTTCCATAGGTAAGACTGCTAATTTGTGTATTGGCCGTCTCAAAACTCCACTTGATGTTTTAACGTCTGCTACTCGAACAAATCCATCTTCTCCCTCGATTACTTTAATAACTCTACCCAACACCCATTTTAGTACCGGCAAATTGTCTTCCTTTATCAGGACTAAAGCTCCTGTTTTTAAGTTTTCTCTTGGTGTTTTCCACTTATGCCGCTGTTGAAGACTGCTAAGATATTTTGTAGACCATCTTCTCCAAAAGTCGTGCTTTATCTTATATAATGCTTCATAACGATGTCCTAAGGTCTTGTTGTTTTCTGAAGCTTGAGAATCGATTGTACTTGTGAGAGGTTCTCCAATCAAGAAATGCCCTGGTGTGAGTGCTGTTAAATCATTTGGATCGTCTGACATGGGTGTGAGTGGTCGTGAACTTAGAACTGCTTCGATTTCCACTATTACTGTTTCCAACTCTTCATAAGTTAAAGATGCTTCTCCAATATGTTTTCTGAGTAGTCCTTTCGCTGATTTCACGGCTGCTTCCCATAGTCCTCCAAAATGGGGTGCTCGAGGAGGTATGAAACTGAACGTAATACCTTTATTGTGACAAAAAAATGTAATATCCTTTTCTGCCTTGGAAGAATATATTGTCTCGTGCAATTCTTCGAGTTGATTTTTTGCACCGACAAAATTGGTTGCATTGTCACAATAGATTTTACTACAATTTCCTCTTCTGGCTGTGAATCGCTTCAGTGCTGCTATGAAAGCATTTGTGCTTAAATCGGTAACAAGTTCCAGATGTACTGCTTTAGTGGCAAAACAGCAAAAAACTGCTATATACGTTTTTTGAGGTTTCTTACCTCTCACCTTATAATGTGTGTATATAGGTCCTGCAAAATCGACTCCAGTATTAACGAATGGTCTGCCTGGTTGGACTCTTGCTTCTGGTAAATTTCCCATTATTTGGTTTAGTATTATAGGCTTCCTCTTTGCACACATTTACTTGTAACATTTCGTGCCATTGTTTTACCCTTTATCGGCCAATATTTTTGCCTGGTGATGTGTAGGAGTGCTTGTGGGCCAACGTGTTTGTTGGCCTTGTGAATATGATCTAGTACGAGCCTGGTAAGCCAATGATTGTACGGTAACAGTTCCGGATGTTTAGCTTCGTACGTTAATGTTGATGATTGTATTCTGCCACCTACTCTCAAAACGCCGTTTTTATCGATAAAAGGTGACAAACTACTAATATGGCATGATGAAGGTAAACTCGAATGTCTTTTAAGTTGCTTCAGTTCTTCACCGAACGTATCTGCTTGGATTGTCACAATGATTTTCGTTAGAGCAAACGCCAACTCTTCTGTTGTAAGTTATTTTGGGGCTCCGTTTTCGTTTCTTTGAAAAATGTTCGTGACAGTCGTAAACAATATGCGATAATTCTGTTCAGTTTCATTAAAGAGTTCCCATGGTTGATCTGTTCTAATAGTGAGTGCGAATCCACAGACATTATCAAAACCTCTTTTCTTTGCTTTGTTTCATATTGTGACACTTCCCGTTTGTACAGACTTGGCCATTTTGTTTCAGGACCGTACAAGAACAATGGACCATAAGCCCATAAATGACAATCTTTGAATTTTGCAGCTGTGGCTCCTCGTGAAAGGATATCTGCTGGATTTTGTTCTGATGGCACGTGCTTCCACTGCTTTGCACTGGATAACTGTTGAATAGATGCTATTCTGTTTGCAACAAAAGTTTGATGTAGAGCTGGTTGAGAGTTGATCCAGTCTAATGTTATTGTTGAATCAGACCATAGAAAGTTTTCACCTTTTGTTTAATTTAAGTCCTGCTTTATTCTATCATTTAATTCTGCAGCTAGAAGGGCAGCACAAACGAGGCAAGTGTTGTGCCTGATGTTGACGCTACTTTTCCACATAAAAGTTGAGTTGATATAGTACCATCTTTGTATTTTGCTCTAATATAGATTGCTGCTCCATATGCTTTCATGCTGGCATCTGCAAATGTGTGAATCTGAATATCCACTGGAACTCTTTTCCCAAAAATGTGTCTTGGAAATCGTACATCATTTAAATTTTCTAAATCTTTTCTAAATTTCATCCATGCTTCGTGATATTCTGTCGGAAGTGCTTCGTCCCAACCAAGTTTTGATTTCCACAGTTCTTGCATGAATAATGTAGCTCGTAGAATTGCCGGAGATACTAACCCTAATGGGTCAAACAAGCTGGATATATCAGATAATACTGTTCGTTTGGTAACTCGTTTGTATTTTGGTTTACTGACTTCAACCTTTAATTCATTTGCATATGGAATCCAAATGAGTCCCAAGGCTTTCAATTGATTGTCTTCACCAAATTCGTTGAATTCCAGTTGAAGTGCTCTGTACTCTACTGGTATGTTTTCTAAAAGCCTTGCATTATTAGCGCACCATTTTCTTAACTGGAAACCAGTTGACTGCAAAATTTTTGAATCTGTTGCATTTCCAAAGCTGCAGTCAAAGAATCTGCTCCGGCCATTCCATCGTCCACATAAAAATTATTGTCAATCATTTTACAACCCAAAGAGTATTTATGTCTATTTTCTATTGATAGTTGCTTAAGACATCTCGTAGCTTGATATGGTGCCGGTTTAGTCCCAAAGGCAACACTTCGTATTTCATTGAAGAGGTTCTTCTGGGCTTTTTCTATAAACCATTAGCTGGAAACACCTGTCACTCTTATCGAGATGAATCCGCAAATACATTTGTTTTATGTCAGCTGAAAAAACGAATCTCGGCAGCTTTGTAACTGTCGGGATAGGGGGGTGCCGTAGCACGAAGTAAAATAAACTAATCAAAAGATCTAAAGAACCAACTAACGTCACAAAAAAAAATGGGGGATACTCAGACAGGGGCTGAAAGGAAGTGGCTGGGAAGGCTCGACCGCCAAGGGTTAATGCCGAAATGGTATGCATCCGCTGCACCGATCGTCGGCACGACGGGCGGTGCACAAACTAGCTCGCCGGATGGGGTGGGGTCGCGATGCAGGGATGCAGAAACGTGACAGTTTATAAACTTAGAACTCGTGCCTATATCGATTTATAGAAGCGCGGTGGTGGCGGAGTGATACAAGCCTATCGAGGCCAACAAGAGGGGGCTAGTAATTAGGGGAGTGAGATGGTCACTGATCATCCTGCCATTATCAGGGGAGATCCCAAAATAACTAGGTTTTTACACAGAAGAAGCACTTACCCTAGGTGGAGAACATTGTAGTTCCTGGGGGCCTTCCCCCCCTTCAAAAAAACCTTTAGCCGGTCATTTTCACCGCGTTTCCTTTTTCTTTATTTATTATTTTTCCCTTCGATTATTTTTATTTATTTATTTTGTTTTTCCCGATTATTTATTTATTTTGTCTTTCCCGATTATTTATATTTATTTATTTTGTCTTTCCCGATTATTTATATTTATTTATTTTGTCTTTCCCGATTATTTATATTTATTTATTTTGTCTTTCCCCTCAGAAGTGTATATTGATATATCTATATACCTTATCATCATTTATCTATATACCTTATTATCATTTTTTTATTAACTGCTGAGTATTAGTGTTTTATTTTACTTTTCGTTTATTATGGAATTCATTATTATTTTATTCTATATAATTAGACTAAATATATATAAGCTATAATGGCGAATACCCCCCATTTTTGCAGTTCACGGTGCTACAGGCACTCCCACTTTCTTCCGCGGATCTGGTCATTGGGTGGATCCGAGGACACCCCCCCCCCAACTCCCCGCCTGCCACAGATGTGTACCCCTCAATTCTGTCTAGCTCTACAAACCACTTGGGGTGGTTCCTGCTACTGAGGGCGGGCCCCATGCTCCATTGACGTCGCTACCTTCTATCAGGCATTTTACTTTCGCTCATGAAGCTGATGTGCTACCAAGGACGCTATTGTTCCACCAGGTCTTGACTCTGTCCGGATAGAATTAATTGGGCGAGACCCTCCGAAAAGTGGTCGCCAAGTGCGGCTCCGACTCCAATTCTCCAGGTAGCCCGACATCCAATGCTCAGGAGGCCCACACGACCCTGTAAGACGTTCGCCTATGATTTCAGGACTAACCCCCTAGACATTTTTTTTTCTGCGCTTGTTGGCAAAATCAGCCACATATAAGACGCTTATACAGGGAGCGCATGGTGTAAAGGACCAATAGGGATCACCAGTAGCCGATGACGAGCGTGATCGTCCGCAGGGCATGTATGTTAGGAGATATTGAGTCTATTTGGAAAAAAAAAATTATTAGCCACAGCTTCCACAACCTAACAACTAAAGAGGCCTCACACCCCCCTGACAGCACAGCAGGGATGTGGAATACATTTTCATAACCAATTGTAAGGGTGATAATTAGTAGCAAGAACTGTTAAAATGTTGGACCCTATGCCACCTAGTAATACCCGGCTAGCTCAGTCGGTGGAGCGTGGGACTCGGTCTCAGGGGTGGTCGAGCCACACGTTGCAGTAGAGCATAGAAGTTAACCCTACGATATAGTGGGCCGCCGTTTGTTCTTTTTCGCGTCCCCTCTCCTCTGGCGACATCTAAGTGACGCGCGCTGTAACGGTCGCCTGGAAGTACAAAACCATGCCTTCAAACTTATCAACCAAATTTTAGCAAAATAAATCCAACTCCCATAACTTCAAACTTAGCAACATCTTTCGTCAAACTGAAAATTTCAATCTTAGCAACCAAATTTTAGCAAAATAAATCCAATTCCCATAACTTCAAACTTAGCAAAATCTTTCGTCAAACTAAAAATTTCAATCTTAGCAACCAAATTTTAGCAAAATAAATCCAATTCCCATAACTTCAAACTTAGCAAAATCTTTCGTCAAACTAAAAATTTCAATCTTAGCAACCAAATTTTAGCAAAATAAATCCAATTCCCATAACTTCAAACTTAGCAAAATCTTTCGTCAAACTAAAAATTTCAATCTTAGCAACCAAATTTTAGCAAAATAAATCCAATTCCCATAACTTCAAACTTAGCAAAATCTTTCGTCAAACTAAAATTTCAATCTTAGCAACCAAATTTTAGCAAAATAAATCCAATTCCCATAACTTCAAACTTAGCAACCATCTTTTAACAAAATAAATAAAACCTCAAACTTAACGACCAATTATTAAAAAAAAAAAAACCCGGTAAACTAATAGCTGGCAACCCCATACACACCAATACCAGGCCCAAAATGTCAGTACCGTTGGCCGAAATCAACGCCGACGGCACGGAAACAACGAAGGGAGGAAAAGAAAAGCGCCAGGAATGCAGAATAGCGTTTTTTTTCTGGCTCCTGCCGGCAAGTGATCGCCTGAGCGGAGGTTTTTGGTGGGCAGAAGAGAGTGTTCTTGGAGACTTGGTGGAAAGTAGTTGAGGTTAATAATAGTGGAGCGGAGCAATTTTTTTGAGATAGTGTAGAAGGATAGAAAGTTAGAAAAGAGTGGCATCTAAGGAGGGACCAACAGAAAAAAAAAGAAACAGGACGGATCTTTCGAAGATAAAGATAAGTACTAATATAGGATTAAGTACCATAATAAAATTGAGATCAAGAAATTTTCCCTTTGACACAAATTTCTTTAAATGGATTAGCCGTATTGGATACGGAATTATAGTGTTCATGGAGTATTAAGTATTAATAAAAATTAGGATAAAGGAATTATTCCGTTGAAATAAATTTTTTTGTTAATTGTATAACCGTATTGGATACGGGATTCGAATTGGATACGACTGGAAATCGAACGGTTTTTTTAAGTAAATTTTTGAAGTGAATAACCGTATTGGGGACGGAATTATAGTGTTCATGGAGTATTAAGTATTAATAAAAATTAGGATAAAGGAATTATATATATATATATATATATATATATATATATATATATATATATATATATATATATATATATATATATATATATATATATAGGTATATATATATATATATATATATATATATATATATATATATATTTTGTTTTTAATTTTATCTATTTGGATTGATTTTATATTATTTAACAAAAATTGATCATAAAAAAACGTTACCAAAATTAATTCTGTGATGCATTACATGCCATTGCAGAAATTTTTATTTCCTAACTACAGCCTGCCAGTGCAACACAACTTGTTACTAATATTATCATTAATAGCATTATCAAGGTCGTTATAAAAATATAATAATAAAGGAGGTTATATTATTTCATAAGTGCAATTTTTGCTTATTATTAATATTGTGTCATGGCTGTTGCTGCTTATAGCGATCATTAATAATTTGCAGTTCATTATTTTTAACCAATTCATTTGTATTATTGTTAGCTGTTAATTTAGTATTACTATTTAATTTTAAAAGTTTTCTTAATTGATTATGATTGCTATCTTGCTTTAGTGAAAATTATATGGCTGTATCTCAGGAAAGGTATTAGTTACCATCTTAAAAGTCAACCCAAAATCCTACCGAGACGCCGTAGGTAAAGTAGCACAATACATTTCTATCAGTTGTAGGATTAGTCTACCCTCGCGAGTAGGTCTGTTTAAATTATCTTATAGAGAAATTTTGCGTGGATGCCTGGGATTTTAGAAACAAAAACAAATTTGCTTGCAAGGAGAGCAAATTAAACATTGTATTCCATACCGTAGCCCAATTAAATAACTTATCAAAAAAACTTCTTTTCCTTGATATTTTTAATTAATGCTTATTCCGCTATGAGAACTAACCTTGGTACAAAGACAGTCCCTCTTCCGGTTTTAATACTTCAATATTCATACCCGAAAATATCCTATACGGTTATATAATTAACTCAACAATGTACTTCAAACAGGGACCGTTCGATTACCAGTCGTATACTACTCTAATTCCGTATCCAATACGGTTATATAATTAAACAAAAATTTATTTCAAAATGGAACAATTCCTTTTTCCTAATTCTTATTAGTAATTAATACTCAATGAACACTATGATTCCGTATCCAATACGGTTATTCACTTCAAAAATTTAGTTAAAAAAAAACCGTTCAATTTCCAGTCGTATCCAATTCGAATTCCGTATCCAATACGGTTATACAATTAGCAAAAATTTATTTCAAAGGAATAATTCCTTTATCCTAATTTTTATTAATACTCAATACCCCATGGACACTATAATTCCGTATCCAATACGGTTATTCACTTCAAAAATTTACTTAAAAAAACCGTTCGATTTCCAGTCGTATCCAATTCGAATCCCGTATCCAATACGGTTATACAATTAGCAAAAA
Source organism: Thereva unica (assembly GCA_949987705.1). Classification (NCBI taxonomy): domain Eukaryota; kingdom Metazoa; phylum Arthropoda; class Insecta; order Diptera; family Therevidae; genus Thereva; species Thereva unica. The sequence continues at coordinate 157,058,594 of OX465281.1, read as the reverse complement.
ATTTATTTCAAAGGAATAATTCCTTTATCCTAATTTTTATTAATACTTAATACTCCATGAACACTATAATTCCGTATCCAATACGGCTAATCCATTTAAAGAAATTTGTGTCAAAGGGAAAATTTCTTGATCTCAATTTTATTATGGTACTTAATCCTATATTAGTACTTATCTTTATCTTCGAAAGATCCGTCCTGTTTCTTTTTTTTTCTGTTGGTCCCTCCTTAGATGCCACTCTTTTCTAACTTTCTATCCTTCTTCACTATCTCAAAAAAATTGCTCCGCTCCACTATTATTAACCTCAACTACTTTCCACCAAGTCTCCAAGAACACTCTCTTCTGCCCACCAAAAACCTCCGCTCAGGCGATCACTTGCCGGCAGGAGCCAGAAAAAAAAACGCTATTCTGCATTCCTGGCGCTTTTCTTTTCCTCCCTTCGTTGTTTCCGTGCCGTCGGCGTTGATTTCGACCAACGGTACTGACATTTTGGGCCTGGTATTGGTGTGTATGGGGTTGCCAGCTATTAGTTTACCGGGTTTTTTTTTTTTAATAATTGGTCGTTAAGTTTGAGGTTTTATTTATTTTGTTAAAAGATGGTTGCTAAGTTTGAAGTTATGGGAATTGGATTTATTTTGCTAAAATTTGGTTGCTAAGATTGAAATTTTAGTTTGACGAAAGATTTTGCTAAGTTTGAAGTTATGGGAATTGGATTTATTTTGCTAAAATTTGGTTGCTAAGATTGAAATTTTTAGTTTGACGAAAGATTTTGCTAAGTTTGAAGTTATGGGAATTGGATTTATTTTGCTAAAATTTGGTTGCTAAGATTGAAATTTTTAGTTTGACGAAAGATTTTGCTAAGTTTGAAGTTATGGGAATTGGATTTATTTTGCTAAAATTTGGTTGCTAAGATTGAAATTTTTAGTTTGACGAAAGATTTTGCTAAGTTTGAAGTTATGGGAATTGGATTTATTTTGCTAAAATTTGGTTGCTAAGATTGAAATTTTTAGTTTGACGAAAGATTTTGCTAAGTTTGAAGTTATGGGAATTGGATTTATTTTGCTAAAATTTGGTTGCTAAGATTGAAATTTTTAGTTTGACGAAAGATTTTGCTAAGTTTGAAGTTATGGGAATTGGATTTATTTTGCTAAAATTTGGTTGCTAAGATTGAAATTTTCAGTTTGACGAAAGATGTTGCTAAGTTTGAAGTTATGGGAGTTGGATTTATTTTGCTAAAATTTGGTTGATAAGTTTGAAGGCATGGTTTTGTACTTCCAGGCGACCGTTACAGCGCGCGTCACTTAGATGTCGCCAGAGGAGAGGGGACGCGAAAAAGAACAAACGGCGGCCCACTATATCGTAGGGTTAACTTCTATGCTCTACTGCAACGTGTGGCTCGACCACCCCTGAGACCGAGTCCCACGCTCCACCGACTGAGCTAGCCGGGTATTACTAGGTGGCATAGGGTCCAACATTTTAACAGTTCTTGCTACTAATTATCACCCTTACAATTGGTTATGAAAATGTATTCCACATCCCTGCTGTGCTGTCAGGGGGTGTGAGGCCTCTTTAATTGTTAGGTTGTGGAAGCTGTGGCTAATAATTTTTTTTTTCCAAATAGACTCAATATCTCCTAACATACATGCCCTGCGGACGATCACGCTCGTCATCGGCTACTGGTGATCCCTATTGGTCCTTTACACCATGCGCTCCCTGTATAAGCGTCTTATATGTGGCTGATTTTGCCAACAAGCGCAGAAAAAAAAATGTCTAGGGGGTTAGTCCTGAAATCATAGGCGAACGTCTTACAGGGTCGTGTGGGCCTCCTGAGCATTGGATGTCGGGCTACCTGGAGAATTGGAGTCGGAGCCGCACTTGGCGACCACTTTTCGGAGGGTCTCGCCCAATTAATTCTATCCGGACAGAGTCAAGACCTGGTGGAACAATAGCGTCCTTGGTAGCACATCAGCTTCATGAGCGAAAGTAAAATGCCTGATAGAAGGTAGCGACGTCAATGGAGCATGGGGCCCGCCCTCAGTAGCAGGAACCACCCCAAGTGGTTTGTAGAGCTAGACAGAATTGAGGGGTACACATCTGTGGCAGGCGGGGAGTTGGGGGGGGGGTGTCCTCGGATCCACCCAATGACCAGATCCGCGGAAGAAAGTGGGAGTGCCTGTAGCACCGTGAACTGCAAAAATGGGGGGTATTCGCCATTATAGCTTGGCCCCAAACGACCAAGTGGGACAAGGAGGTGTACCATCCGCCAGGGAAGCTACCTAGGCGGACCTCGTCGGGTACCCTATTGTTAACCGGTTAAGCCGGCGAGATGCCTTATTAGGGCTACTCCGGGTTGTGCTTGCTTCAGCGCCGGGATCAGTTAGCACCGTATGTCTTTACTATGATATGTGCCAATGAGTTTACCTGTCAAATCTTCCAATTCATAACGCCCACTCCCTAGTTTACGCAACACTCGGGCTTTGGTGAACTTGTCGGCTAGCTTAGCACTAAACCGGTCTACCTTGTTGCTAATGGGGAACGTCCGACGATATACTACCTGACCGGGCGAGAACTCTACTTGTCTGCAGCGCAGATTGTAGCATTTCTCATGTCTTGTGTGGGCCGCGGCTAAGTGATGCTCAATTCTGTCGCGTCGGGCACGCCAACGATCTGCTGCCGGCAACACCGTCACGTCTCCCTCTTGCAGGGCTCCAAGAGCTTTCAAAACCGGGTAAGCTGATCCGTGCAGGACCATTGGATGTCCGAACAGTGCTTGGTAGGGAGAGGTGCCGATGGAGACATGGTGGGAGCTACGAATAGCGCACCCAATTTCTGGTAGATGGAGGTCCCAATCCCGGTGGTCTTCATTCAGATATGAACGGATAGCGGCTAAGATGGAACGATTCAATCGCTCGGCAGCATTCGCTTGAGGGGAGTAGACCGCGGTGAGTTGGTGTTCGATGCCATAGTCGGTCATTAACTTCGTGAATTCCTTAGAGGTGAAATGTCGGCCGTTATCGGAGAATAATATCTCAGGGACTCCAAAGGTATTAAAAACTTGGTGCTCGAGGAATTTCACGGCTGCCTTAGATGTCTCACCAACTACCGGATGGAGGAAGCTGAATTTTGTAAAAGCATCCAGCACTACGAATATAGCTGTGTGACCCTTTTTGGAAAGAGGGTAAGGGCCCATATAATCAATATACAAAAGCTGAAAGGGTCGGTGCACTTCCATGGCTTTGCCCATTGGGGATCGAAGGGGGGTGTTCGGAGCCTTTGATCTCTTACATGTGTCACATTGTGCCACATAGTTTCTTACTTGGCTTGACATGCCTGGCCAATAGTACTTTTCGCGCAAACGCGAAACGGTTTTGTGGACACCTCCGTGTGAGGCTTGAGGGGGCGCGTGGGTGGACTCGATCAATGAAGAGGTCAGTTCTGCGGGGATCCACAATTTCCAGATCAGATCATCCGTCTCAGGGTCGCCAGTACGAGGGGCCGAGCGGTGAAACACATATCCGTATGAAACCTGGAGGTCAGGTAACCGTTCAGCATCTTTGCGGATTTTATCAGCGAGATGTTGATAGTCCTCTGACTTAAAGGCTGGAGACGTTAGGTCCACGTCACAACAGAAGCGTATTTCATCGACGCAGTCTACTCGTGACAATGCATCCGGCACCACGTTCTGACTACCCTTGCGGTGCTCGATCGAAAATTGGAATCCCTGCAGCTTCAGGCTCCACCGCGCTAGCCGGCCGTTCAGGTCAGTCTTTCTCATGAGCCACCTCAAGCTTGCATGGTCCGTAATTATCGTAAAGGGCTGCCCTTCCACATACGCCCGGAATTTCTTAACACTCAGCACCGCTGCGTAGCACTCTAGTTCCGTGATGGAATAATTTCGCTGGGCGTTATTTAGCTTCTTAGAGAAGTATGCGATGGGGTGTTCCTCATCGCCTTTTTTTGAAAGAGGACGCTTCCTACTCCCGTCTTGCTTGCGTCGCACTGGATGTAAAAAGGGCGGGAGAAGTCTGGGGTGACCAGCAAGGGAGCAGATATCATCGACTTCTTCAGTTCCAGGAAGGCTTGTTGGGCCTCGTCTGACCAAACAAATTTGCCGCCTTTTAGGCAGTCGGTGATGGGGGAGGCGATACTTGCATATGATGACCTCCTTAGGCGTCCCGTCAGCTACTTGGACATCTGCGCGTAAGCAATATAGCTTAATTGCCGGGTTTTCCTAGAGGAACGACTCTGCCCCTCTACCCAGGCAGCTAATACTAGCACCGGTGTCCAGCAGTCCAGTTATTTTTGTCCCTTGGATCTGCACGTTGGCAAAAGGTCGATCATCGCCATTCTCATGCACTACGGCGGAGATGATCTTTTGAATGTGGGCTCGCTTTTCCATTGCTGACAAACGAACGCGTGGGACTTTACAAGCTGGTGGCAGTTCAGCGGTGTCATTGAAGATTCGCTTTCGAACTCGATGATAGTTGACTCATCGCTGGAAAAAAAGGTCTCTGGCCTGAGGGGAAGGAAAAACCGGTACGGGTTCTATTGTAGGTAGGTCAGCGTCGTCCCACGAGCTGATAGACATGTAAGAGTTCACAGTTGTGGGGTGAAATATTCGGTCTTGTTTGGTGTTACATTTTACAAATTCACAAGGGGTTAGTTCGGGCGCGAGTCGCCTTGTGGTCTCGCACCCCGGATCTGGTTTCCCGAACAGGTCGGGCAGGAGGGGGTATATACATCGGGTCGCCCACACCGGTAGCAAAAGACCTTGCGGTCTGGAGTGGGGCACTCGACGAAGGTATGGCCTTCTCGCCGGCAATTCCAGCAAGTGATCTGTTTCTGTGGTGCGTGGCTATGTTTCATCTCCTCGACTGCAGGTGGAGTGGTGTCGTAGGCAAAGCCGGAATAAATCGGGACTTGTTGTGAGGGAGAAGGACTAGTCATTTCATGAACCTTGTAGGTGGAGCGACCTTATTCTTTCTTAGCCCGTTGCCACCTCTCGACGCGGATGCACGCTTCGCGGAGCTGGCGCATGTTGCCATAAGTGGATCCGATGATGGCCGACCCTAGGGTCACATACAAATTGCCCATGACAATACGCACCAGCTCGACGGCGGGCATCGGACGCGACAAACGGTTAGATAATGCGATCATTTTGGATGCATATGCATCATAGGACTGGCCGAGTTGTTTTGTTTCTAACATTTGCTTGATAATTTCATAATCGGTTTCCCTAACTCCGAACTGGTCTACCAGTCCTGATTTGAAGTCAGACCACCCGGGACTAGTATGTTGACGGCGGAACTGTTCCCAGTACCACTCCTCAGCGGGACCCGATAGTAGGGTGGCTACGTTTCGCGTGATCTCTCTATGTGGCACATCCTCGTCTCTAGCCCTGACTTCTAGCCGATAGAGAAATTCCTCGGCTGAGGTTTCTCCCGGTCGGCCCGTGAATTTGAGATTCCAGCTCAACACTGGGGACTTCTGCCGGTACGTATGGACTGGGTTTTCTGGTCGAGGGTCAGGCCTATCGCCAACATTTGCGGGTCGTGAGGAAATGCCACTGGGTCCAGCCGGCAGTGACATTGACTGGCGACGACTATGGGTCGGGGCATCATCTAGAGGCACCTCTAGGAGACCACGTTGAGGGGATACTGTGCGCCTGTCCTTCATTCGGGTTAACTCATGACGCAGGGCGGCGACTTGTTCTGCAAGCTCATTCAGAACAGCATCATGTTCCGGTTCGCCCTCCTCAGAAGGGTCATGACTCTCTTCGGCGTCGGCTCCCTTTTGAGCCACGAATTGCCCCTTTTCATTTCTGGGTTTTGACATGGTGATAAGATACGGCCAGATACAGGTACTCTCAAAGGTTTATCAGAGGAGGGTTGTATGGGTATTACTACCTCACACTTAAAATTTGGGGTTACAGAAGCTGATCCTAGGGGATGAAATGGGGCTATTGCGAGTGGCCCCGAAAATTTGTGAATTAATGGACACTTAATTGCTATTCTGAAATTAATAACCAGGTCTGGAAAAGTGTATTGTATATAATATAAAACCCAAAACATATATATATATATATATATATATATATATATATATATATATATATATATATATATATATATATATATATATATATATTATATATAATCCAAATCGCAAAAAAAATTTAAAGCCAAAAGGGGTAATATATAAATCGGGTTATTCAACCACGTCACTATTAATATGTAAAGAGAAAGTATAATCTTCTATCTATATCTATAAAAATCTCGTGTCACAGTGTTTGTTACCGTACTCCTCCGAAACGGGTTGACCAATTTGCATGAAATTTTTGGTGTATATTTGGTAGGTCTGAGAATAGGTCGTAGGCTATTTTTTATACCTTTAACCAAAAAAACAGCTGCAAAATCCAAACAAAAATGGTAATTTTAGGAATTTTCACTTCATTTTAGTTTCAATAGCTTCATGGCCTACCTATTGTTTGACAAATGCAAAATTGTCATTAAATTGAATCATTACATTTAATGAAAATTTCAAATTTACGCAGCTGTCAAACAATAGGTAGGCCATGACGCTATTGAAACTAAAATGATCCATGGCGGCCGTCTCAAGAGGGCGGTGTACCACTTTCTTCACAACCACCTCGACATGGGTATCAAATGAAAGGGTATGATAAGTAGAATACAATAAGCAATGTAGTATACAAAATATATCTTTAGATCCATGGCGGCCGTCTCAAGAGGGCGGGGTACCACTTTCTTCACAACCACCTCGACATGGGTATCAAATGAAAGGGTATGATAAGTAGAATACAATAAGCAATGTAGTATACAAAATATATCTTTAGATCCATGGCGGCCGTCTCAAGAGGCCGGATTACCACTTTCTTCACAACCACCTCGACATGGGTATCGAATGAAAGGGTATGATAAGTACAATACAATAAGCAATGTAGTATACAAAATATATCTTTAGATCCATGGCGGCCGTCTCAAGAGGCCGGAATACCACTTTCTTCACAACCACCTCAACATGGGTATCAAATGAAAGGGTATGTTAAGGAGAATACAATAAGCAATTTAGTATACAAAATATATCTTTAGATCCATGGCGACCGTCTTAAGAGGGCGGGGTACCACTTTCTTCACAACCACCTCGACATGGGTATCAAATGAAAGGGTATGATAAGTAGAATACAATAAGCAATGTAGTATTCAAAATATATCTTTAGATCCATGGCGGCCGTCTCAAGAGGCCGAATTACCACTTTCTTCACAACCACCTCGACATGGGTATCAAATGAAAGGGTATGATAAGTAGAATACAATAAGCAATGTAGTATACAAAATATATCTTTAGATCCATGGCTGCCGTCTAAAGAGGCCGGATTACCACTTTCTTCACAATCCCCTCAACATGGGTATCAAATGAAAGGGTATGATAAGTAGAATATAATAAGCAATGTAGTAGACTCAATATACCGATTCATGGCGGCCGACGCAAGACCCATGTTCTTTGAGGCATTTCATCTGTGTAAAATTCATATCTCGAAAAATATTAAGTCAATGGATGGTTTTTATTGTTTACTATCGACTTATGGGTGCAGCGTAGGCGCACCGGGTCCCAGCTAGTAATTAATATAAAGAAGAATGTATAATATCTAATCAAGAAATTATATGTAATCTATTAATTAAATCAAGAAAAGGATAATACTCAATATTTCCTACGTGTATCCGTACGTCCCTGTGTATATATATATATATATCAAAAAAAAATTTTTTTTTTTATGATGGGGGGGCCTTCAGACGAAGGACGTCCTCTCCAAGGCATTGGTGGCTGTAGGCGCCGGTGACAGGCGGCTTATCTTAAGACGCGTGTCACCCGCGTCGCCAGACACGTAGTGCTTCCACCTATGAGATCGACGCCGAAGATGAAGACAGACAGTGCCTGTCGCCATCCTCACCGTCGATTCCCCATTAATTGATTTTGGGAGACCCTTTCCATGTCAGGATCCCGGTGACCAAGAAGAAGAAGAAGAAGAGATGATGGAAGAAGTGATAGAAGTCTCTGTTTGATAAAAATTTGGGGACGGTTCCGCCGTTCCACCACGGCTGGTAATAGGCAGAGCCTACTGAAATCCAGGAAGGTGGGACGACTGGAGGGTTCTTTGACGGGGTCGGGTGGATACCACCATGCCGAACCTGTCGCAAGGTCAGGCGATGAAACGCCTGTTAGCCCAGACGGGGCAAATGCGACATTGAGGGATCCAACCGACCATACTAACAGTTGAATCAGAAAACAATTTGAGGGGGTTCCGGTGTCAGTACAGACTCGCGCAGTGCCAGGCGATAGGACGCCTGTTAGCCAGACTCCGAGTCTGACTGACTAGGAATAATTTACTTCAGAGACTACCGCTAAAAGAATAGAAAGGAGAAATTATAGAAAGAGAAGAAGGATAGGAAAGCGAAAAAGGAGAAGTAGTAAGGCTAAGGCACCGCGGTAAGTACCATCGCCCAGACCCAATAGCCGGAGAGACTTGGACGGAGAATGGACTGTAAGTTGGAGGAAGTCCACTACCGGCTCCTCTCGCTGGCTTAAGCCACAGAATTTAAAAAAAAAATCGGCTTGGATTCAGAAATAACTAATTAAAAACGATGGCTAGGGATGGAGAACAAAATAAAGGAAAAGATAGATGCCGAATGGGAAAGTTAATGTATCACTGAGTGACAAACAGACTTATCCCTGCCATCTGACCGTTAGACTAAGGAACTCAACGTGAATTAAGCTCCTTAGCCCAACGTTGGGCGCCATTTGTAACTGTCGGGATAGGGGGGTGCCGTAGCACGAAGTAAAATAAACTAATCAAAAGATCTAAAGAACCAACTTACGTCACAAAAAAAATGGGGGATACTCAGACAGGGGCTGAAAGGAAGTGGCTGGGAAGGCTCGACCGCCAAGGATTAATGCCGAAAAGGTATGCATCCGCTGAACCGATCGTCGGCACGACGGGCGGCGCACAAACTAGCTCGCCGGATGGGGTGGGGTCGCGATGCAGGGATGCAGAAACGTGACAGTTTATAAACTTAGAACTCGTGCCTATATCGATATATAGAAGCGCGGCGGTGGCGGAGTGATACAAGCCTATCGAGGCCAACAAGAGGGGGCTAGTAATTAGGGGAGTGAGATGGTCACTGATCATCCTGCCATTATCAGGGGAGATCCCAAAATAACTAGGTTTTTACACAGAAGAAGCACTTACCCTAGGTGGGGAACATTGTAGTTCCTGGGGGCCTTCCCCCCTTCAAAAAAAAACCTTTAGCCGGTCATTTTCACCGCGTTTCCTTTTTCTTTATTTATTATTTTTCCCTTTTTTTATTTATTTTGTTTTTCCGATTATTTTTATTTATTTATTTTGTTTTTCCCGATTATTTATATTTATTTATTTTGTCTTTCCCGATTATTTATATTTATTTATTTTGTCTTTCCCGATTATTTATATTTATTTATCTTGTCTTTCCCGATTATTTATATTTATTTATTTTGTCTTTCCCGATTATTTATATTTATTTATTTTGTCTTTCCCCTCAGAAGTGTATATTGATATATCTATATACCTTATCATCATGCGGGAAATAAAAACAATATAGTATAGTTTAGATTGATTTTTTTATTAACTGCTGAGTATTAGTGTTTTATTTTACTTTTCGTTTATTATGGAATTCATTATTATTTTATTCTATATAATTAGACTAAATATATATATATACTAGCTGGGACCCGGTGCGCCTACGCTGCACCCATAAGTCGATAGTAAACAATAAAAACCATCCATTGACTTAATATTTTTCGAGATATGAATTTTACACAGATGAAATGCCTCAAAGAACATGGGTCTTGCGTCGGCCGCCATGAATCGGTATATTGAGTCTACTACATTGCTTATTATATTCTACTTATCATACCCTTTCATTTGATACCCATGTTGAGGGGATTGTGAAGAAAGTGGTAATCCGGCCTCTTTAGACGGCAGCCATGGATCTAAAGATATATTTTGTATACTACATTGCTTATTGTATTCTACTTATCATACCCTTTCATTTGATACCCATGTCGAGGTGGTTGTGAAGAAAGTGGTAATTCGGCCTCTTGAGACGGCCGCCATGGATCTAAAGATATATTTTGAATACTACATTGCTTATTGTATTCTACTTATCATACCCTTTCATTTGATACCCATGTCGAGGTGGTTGTGAAGAAAGTGGTACCCCGCCCTCTTAAGACGGTCGCCATGGATCTAAAGATATATTTTGTATACTAAATTGCTTATTGTATTCTCCTTAACATACCCTTTCATTTGATACCCATGTTGAGGTGGTTGTGAAGAAAGTGGTATTCCGGCCTCTTGAGACGGCCGCCATGGATCTAAAGATATATTTTGTATACTACATTGCTTATTGTATTGTACTTATCATACCCTTTCATTCGATACCCATGTCGAGGTGGTTGTGAAGAAAGTGGTAATCCGGCCTCTTGAGACGGCCGCCATGGATCTAAAGATATATTTTGTATACTACATTGCTTATTGTATTCTACTTATCATACCCTTTCATTTGATACCCATGTCGAGGTGGTTGTGAAGAAAGTGGTACCCCGCCCTCTTGAGACGGCCGCCATGGATCTAAAGATATATTTTGTATACTACATTGCTTATTGTATTCTACTTATCATACCCTTTCATTTGATACCCATGTCGAGGTGGTTGTGAAGAAAGTGGTACACCGCCCTCTTGAGACGGCCGCCATGGATCATTTTAGTTTCAATAGCGTCATGGCCTACCTATTGTTTGACAGCTGCGTAAATTTGAAATTTTCATTAAATGTAATGATTCAATTTAATGACAATTTTGCATTTGTCAAACAATAGGTAGGCCATGAAGCTATTGAAACTAAAATGAAGTGAAAATTCCTAAAATTACCATTTTTGTTTGGATTTTGCAGCTGTTTTTTTGGTTAAAGGTATAAAAAATAGCCTACGACCTATTCTCAGACCTACCAAATATACACCAAAAATTTCATGCAAATTGGTCAACCCGTTTCGGAGGAGTACGGTAACAAACACTGTGACACGAGATTTTTATAGATATAGATATTTTTTTTTAAATTTTATCTATTTGGATTGATTTTATATTATTTAACAAAAATTGATCATAAAAAAACGTTACCAAAATTAATTCCGTGATGTATTACACGCCATTGCAGAAATTGTTATTTCCTAACTACATCCTGCCAGTGCAACACAACTTGTTACTAATATTATCATTAATAGCATTATCAAGGTCGTTATCAAAAAAAAATAATAAAGGAGGTTATATTATTTCATAAGTGCAATTTTTGCTTATTATTAATATTGTGTCATGGCTGTTGCTGCTTATAGCGATCATTAATAATTTGCAGTTCATTATTTTTAACCAATTCATTTGTATTATTGTTAGCTGTTAATTTAGTATTACTATTTAATTTTAAAAGTTTTATTAATTGATTATGATTGCTATCTTGTTTTAGTGAAAATTATATGGCTGCATCTCAGGAAAGGTATTAGTTACCATCTTAAAAGTCAACCCAAAATCCTACCGAGACGCCGTAGGTAAAGTAGCACAATACATTTCTATCGATTGTAGGATTAGTCTACCCTCGCGAGTAGGTCTGTTTAAATTATCTTATAGAGAAATTTTGCGTGGATGCCTGGGATTTTAGAAACAAAACAAAAATTTGCTAGCAAGGAGAGCAAATTAAACATTGTATTCCATACCGTAGCCCAATTAAATAACTTATCAAAAAAAACTTCTTTTCTTTGATTTTTTTAATTAATGCTTATTCCGCTATGAGCACTAACCTTGGTACAAAGACAGTCCCTCTTCCGGTTTTAATACTTCAATATTCATACCCGAAAATATCCTATACGGTTATATAATTAACTCAACAATGTACTTCAAATAGGGACCGTTCGATTACCAGTCGTATACTACTCTAATTCCGTATCCAATACGGTTATATATGTAATTAAACAAAAATTTATTTCAAAATGGAACAATTCCTTTTTCCTAATTCTTATTAGTAATTAATACTCAATGAACACTATGATTCCGTATCCAATACGGTTATTCACTTCAAAAATTTAATTTAAAAAAAACCGTTCAATTTCCAGTCGTATCCAATTCGAATTCCGTATCCAATACGGTTATACAATTAGCAAAAATTTATTTCAAAGGAATAATTCCTTTATCCTAATTTTTATTAATACTCAATACTTCATGAACACTATAATTCCGTATCCAATACGGCTAATCCATTTAAAGAAATTTGTGTCAAAGGGAAAATTTCTTGATCTCAATTTTATTATGGTACTTAATCCTATATTAGTACTTATCTTTATCTTCGAAAGATCCGTCCTGTTTCTTTTTTTTTCTGTTGGTCCCTCCTTAGATGCCACTCTTTTCTAACTTTCTATCCTTCTTCACTATCTCAAAAAAATTGCTCCGCTCCACTATTATTAACCTCAACTACTTTCCACCAACTCTCTAAGAACATCCTAATTCTTTACTCAATACGGTCATTCAATTCTAAAAAAAATTCATTCAAAGGAAAAAAAATTCTTTATCTTCAATTTTTTTAGAACCTAAATCTATATCAATACTTAACTCATCTTTAAGGAAAGATCCGTCTTGTTTTCCTTTTTTCTATGGGTCCCTCCTTAGATGCCACTATTTTCTAACTTTCTATCTTTCTTCACTATCCAAAAAAAATTTCTCCGCTCCACTATTATTAACCTCAACTACTTTCCACCAACTCTCCAAGAACACTCTCTTCTGCCCACCAAAAACCTCCGCTCAGGCGATCACTTGCCGGCAGGAACCAGAAAAAAAAACGCTATTCCGCATTCCTGGCGCTTTTCTTTTCCTCCCTTCGTTGTTTCCGTGCCGTCGGCGTTGATTTCGGCCAACGGTACTGACATTTTGGGCCTGGTATTGGTGTGTATGGGGTTGCCAGCTTTTAGTTTACCGGGGGGTTTTTTTTTTTTAATAATTGGTCGTTAAGTTTGAGGTTTTATTTATTTTGTTAAAAAATGGTTGCTAAGTTTGAAGTTATGGGAATTGGATTTATTTTGCTAAAATTTGGTTGCTAAGATTGAAATTTTTAGTTTGACGAAAGATTTTGCTAAGTTTGAAGTTATGGGAATTGGATTTATTTTGCTAAAATTTGGTTGCTAAGATTGAAATTTTTAGTTTGACGAAAGATTTTGCTAAGTTTGAAGTTATGGGAATTGGATTTATTTTGCTAAAATTTGGTTGATAAGTTTGAAGGCATGGTTTTGTACTTCCAGGCGACCGTTACAGCCTGAACCTCAATAATACAGTGAATAACTCTGGATGTTGAGTTGCACCATTCATTAATATGCTGTTTAGGCTGACGTTGTTTTCTGTTGTGGCTGAGAAATCAAATACTGGACGAATGCTTGTTGAAATGCTGTCTGGTTTTTCAACATAAAAATGTGGTACAAAATGATGATTTGCTGAAGGATCTGGAAAGGGAACCTTGCTATATACCCAAGATCCTCGTACTCCTGTAAAATCTGACGATATTTGATGTTTATCTCTGAATTTGCCAGTAGTTTCCTTTCCAGTTGAAGAAAGCGTCGTGTAGCACTTCTGCGGGAATCACCTAAGCAGCTTGGATCTTTAGAAAACGGAAGTTGGACTATGAATCTGCCATCGCTGTCTTTCCTAAAGGTTTTTTGAAAATGTTCTTCACATTGTTTTTCTTCTTGAGTTAACATCTTTGTAGCTGGTTTTGTGTCTTCAATCTTCCAGAATCTTTCAATTGAGCCTTGTAGAGTACTATCTTCAACTGTGTTGACTGCACATGTTTGATTAGTTTCTTCAAATGACTTCGAAGGACTTTTTCCTGCGACAACCCATCCAAATACTGTGTTCTGTAGTCTTGGCTTGCTTGTTCCGAGCTTCATTTGTTTCATTATAAGAACTTCATAAAAAAGTTCGGCTCCAATAAGAAGATCTATTTTTGAAGGTCTGTCATAGTTTGGATCGGCTAAAATAATATTATTTGGTATATTCAAAACCTTTCTGTCTATTTGGTGTGCTGGTTGGTCTGATACTACTTGAGGGAGCACAAATGCGTCTAGATGTGCGGTGTAACTTGATGTTCTTCAGGAAATTTTGATGTTGACCCGCTGTCTGCTTCCTTGCTTAATATTTCCAACACCATTAATATGCATTTGAGTTGAATTCTTTGTAAGACGTAAACGCTGAACTGCTTCAGTTGAGATAACACTAATTTGAGATCCTGCATCTAACACTGCTCTTAATTAAATAAGATTTCCATCTATGTCACTAACATTCACTATAACGGTACTTAAAAGGATTTGGCTGCTATTTGTTTTTTACTACCTGCTGCGACTGTAGATGCACCACCTTCAATTACGGTGCTATTTGGGCTGGCAGTTATGTTCTTCGTGGCCCCTTGCTTTGACGTCTCGGTTTGACTTTGATGGTTTGTAGAATGCAGCAAGGTGTTGTGACGCCTGTGGCACTTGGTGCAGTTGCGAGAAGGACATGACTGAACTGAGTGACCTTTCTTTAAGCAGTTGTAACATAATTTCAACCTTTTCACTGTTTCCAATTTTGCTGGCAGACTCTGTTTTAAAAATGCTTTACAATTGAAGATTTGATGTTTTTCCGGACAAATTAGACAGTTAATATCGTTGGTTATTGATAATGCTGTACGAAAGCGTGGTGATGCCTTGACCATACTGTCTGTAGTTGTCACACGTCTTTCCTTTCCCAAAGTTTCTAGAGCTTGAAATCTGGATTCTATAAACTTCAATAACGTGTTAAGTGTTGGTAAGTCCCTTGGATTCTCTAATCGTTGTTCAAAAAGTTGATGTGTTGATCGATCCAATTTTTTAATCAAAATGTGTATTAATAATGGATCCCAACGTGAGAGATACCGTGATTAGCAATACCCGAAAGGCATTCTTTGGTAGTGTCGTGCAGCAGTCTAAGCGGTTGAGGACCCTCACTAGAGATTGTCGGTTGAGCCAATAATCTATTCAACCATGCATTCACTAGAAGTCTCTTGTTATCATATCTGGTCTGTAAAATTGCCCATGCATCGTCATAATTATCCTCTGTTATGGTTAGATGTTGTACTAAGGTTCTCGCTTCTCCAGAAAGATTTTAGATCAAATAGTACATTTTCTGGGCGTTTGACATCTCTGTGTCATGTATCAATGTAGTAAAAAGATCTTTGAACGACATCCATTTCAAGTAGTCTCCATTGAATATGGGTAAGACCACTTTCGGTAATTTTATATTGGGAGTAGAAGCACTGGTAGCTGAATTATGTTGCCGTTTGTTGATGTGTTCCTCCAAGGTGATGAGTGTGTTTTGACATAACTTTCACACTCCAAATATTGTACCATGGTGTAGCCTTGTGGCTCTGAGTCAGTGGTTATTGACCATATGAAGTCATTATTTTTATCGATGTCCTCCGATTTTCGTTGGATGAATTCTCTTTTTACTATGTAGTAGGCCTTTTGATGCGTTTGTCTACATTGGTCGTTGATATCGTTAACGTATTGTAGTATGGCCTCCATTAAACGTCTTTGCTTCTTGATAGCAATAGTTAAAGGAGATGACTCACTCGATGCTGCTACCTTTGTTTCTCCGAGTTCAGTAATCTGTTTACTTAATTTGCCCGAGGTTCCTGATATGTCTATTTCTTGAGGTTGTGCTGCACACCATTCTTCAAGCTCTCTTTGAAGTGCCTCCAGACAAACTTCATAATTGGTCCTAGTTATCTCATGATGCTTCTGTTTGAAGTAGTCGGTGTCTCTTAATGTTTCAGAGTGATCGCTGATGAGTTCATTGTGTTGGGTCTCAAATTGTTCGTACAACGACTTGAGTGCCTTTATCCTCTTCTCGAAGTAGTCTCTGCTATATTTTCTGCTTGCGGAATCTTTGTTTAAGTTTATAAAAATCCTCTTGATTTTGTCATCAATTTCTTGTTGACTAGTGATGATATTTTCAACATCCATGTTGCTGTTGTCCTGTCACGGTCGCCAATGAATTTTTATAGCGGTATATTTACCGCTGTGTAAATTGACTTAATTTACTGTTACAGAGATTAAATATTGTTTTGGTTTAGGTTCATAAACCTATACCAAGTGAATGTACCCAGGTGCATGAACCAGTGTACTGATGGATAATTTAGCCCAAGTGCTTAAAACTTGTGCTACGCTAGCTTTGGATGAATAAAATAAACTTGTCAAGGGTTAAAGGTAAAACATTAATTTCTATAAATGCCGATTTTTCAATATCAGCGATAATATTGAGGTTTTAATTGATTTCAAAATTTTACTTGTGGAATTCGCTGATTTTGCAAAATAAGCAGTACATGAAGTTGGTTCAACTGAGTTCAAAAAATGTTATTATATGCACGTAATTAATTTTAAGTGCAATTTATTTTTTATGCATGATTAAGGTTTTTTTTTGTTTTGTTTTTATTGTCTAGAATAAAGCCACAAAGGTAATGACCTTTTTAAATTGTACAAACATAAAATAAAATTTTCAGGACACATATTTAATTTAATATTGTGTTCTTTTGCTGAGAAGTAAATAATATTTAATTTAAGGTTTAAAATTTAATAGCGATAACAAGTTGTGTTAACATTGATTGTTATTTTCTATTACATAATTTCCCCGATATCAGCACAGCTAGCTATGCAGATGCAAAGAGACGGTTGCTTGAGAGATACGGCACACGAGCCAGGGGATAGAAAGCCCTCCGATTTTTTGAGAGGCCTGCAAAGTCTGGCCGGAGACAGCCTGGGCGAGAGCGAGAGCCTCATCCGGGGGCTGTGGGAAAGCCGGCTGCCACGAGACATCCAGGTGGTGCTCGCCGCGACCACAGATCAGTCTCTGGAGCAATTAGCCAGACTTGCAGACAAGGTGTGGGAGGTGACATCTCACCAGCCCGCACCTGCTCAGGTGTCTGAGGTTAAGGCCTCATCATCCCTGGAGAGGACGGTACAGTCCCTTCAACGTGAGGTACGCCAGTTAAGGGTACTCATGTTGGAGAGGAAGCATGGTTCTCAACAGGGGTCGGCGAGAGGGGCTGCGGGTCAGCAGCAATGGAGCCGCGCTCCGGCGCTACAGCCATCGCCATCTTCGGTGAGGGTCAGCAACCCCACCAATCAGGGAGCGACCCCTAAGTCCTCCGCCGCGCAAGCACTGCCGGGGACACTCTGCTACTTCCACTACCGCTTCGGTAGTAGGGCAGAGCGGTGCACCCCACCATGCGCTTTCAAGGGTTCTGGCTCAGCAGCCAAGAGAGACCGGAGGACAAAAGGCCCCCATTCAAAAAATTAAATTGGCGGGGAGTCGCCACATCCGCGGGCGTCTCTCAGCAGAGACGCTCGTGCAGATTATTTGTCCGCGACCAGCACAACCAGCTCGATTTTTTAATCGATTCTGGCGCGGACATATCATTAGTTCCGAAGCACACGTTTAGGGTACAATCAACATGCCCTAATTTAATTCTGCGGGCCGCAAATGGATCCACGATCCAAACTTTTGGCGCGAAGTTGCTGAAACTGAACCTAGGTCTTCGCCGACGGTTCATCCACAACTTCATCATAGCCAACATCAACAAAGCTATACTCGGTGCGGACTTTCTCACAAAGTTCGAACTCATACTCGATTTTAAACATCGAGAATTAGTTGACTCACAGACCAGTCTTCGGACTGACGTCTGTGCAACTGGTGAGTATATACTCGAGAGCTTTGAATGCCAACGTCTTGGCAAATATAAAGTATTGTTAATGAAGTACGCTTCATTAACGCAACCACCAAATTTTAACCTACCGGTTAAACACAATGTGCAATACCACATTGTTACTAATGGGCAATTACCTTTCGTTACCGCTCGTAGACTTCATCCTGAGAAGCTCAAGGTGGCGAAATTGGAGTTTGAACATATGGTTCAACTAGGGATTTGCCGACCATCGTCGTCTCCCGCAGCATCTCCACTTCATCTGGTCCCTAAACGGGATACAAATGATTAGAGGCCATGCGGCGACTACCGTCGCCTTAATGCAGTCACAGTGCCGGATAGATATCCAATCCCGCACATTCACAATTTTTCTGTGAACCTTCACGGATGCACGATATTTTCGAAGGTGGATTTAGTACGTGCGTATCATAACATCCCCATTGCACAAGAAGACGTGCATAAGACTGCCATAATAACACCTTTTGGTCTGTTTGAGTTTACTCGCATGCTATTTGGTTTAAGAAATGCAGCCCAGTCATTTCAAAGATTTATGAATGAAGTCACAAGAGACTTAAGCTTCGTTTATGTCTATCTAGACGATATACTTATCGCTAGTAAATCCGAGGATGAGCATCTCACTCACCTCGAACTACTGTTTAAACGCCTTGATAACTTTGGTTTAACAATAAAGTTATCAAAATGCGTTTTTGGGGTCAGTGAGATCAACTTTTTGGGACATAGTATCGGCAAGGATGGAATTCTTCCATCACCCGAACGTGTCCAAGCAATTAATGACCTCACAACTCCAACAACAGTCAAACAAATACAAAAATTTATAGGAATGGTGAACTTTTATCACCGATTTATTCCTAAACTAGCACAACTGCTAGTACCGATTAATGAACACTTGAGGGAACTCCTCAATTGTTCATTAACAACAAAAAATAAGAAACAACTTCCTTGGCCCGCAGAATGCCAACAAGCATTCCTCGACGTGAAAGCCGCAATGGCTGCAGCAGTGATGCTGATACACCCACTAGAGGATGCTAAATATAGCGTCACAACTGACGCTTCCGATTTTGCTATCGGAGCTGTGCTGGAACAATTTAACGGTCACAGATGGCAACCATTAGCTTTCTTATCCAAGAACCTATCATCTGCTGAACGAAATTATTCTGCATTTGATCGCGAACTACTGGCAATATTTGCAGCAATAAAACATTTTCGATACTTTGTTGAAGGAAGAAATTTTGTGGTCTACACTGACCACAAGCCTTTAATACACGCCCTTCACACAAAAACCGAAAGATCTCCCCGCCAAACAAGACACCTGAGCCTAATTTCCCAGTTCACAACAGACATCAGACATGTCTCTGGGAAACAAAACGTTGTCGCAGATTATTTATCTCGCTCATTAGCGGCCGACAACGTTGACACAATCACCTTCGATTTGCCACATCTGGCGAAAGCACAAGAAGGTGACAAAGAGTTACAACGACTCCAAGAGCATCCCAGTAGTAGCTCAAAGGTAAAACTAATACTCACACCAATCCCTTTCACAACTCATGAAGTTTGGTGTGAGATTAGCACGGGTACATTACGCCCATACATACCTTAATCATTAAGAAAATTAGCATTCAATGCTGAACATAACTTGTCGCATCCAGGCATACGTGCCACAAGGCAAGCTATTACTAAAAAATATTTTTGGCCAGCGATCCACAAAGACTGTAACAACTGGTCTAGATCCTGCATAGGTTGCCAAAAATCTAAAGTTTCGAGACACACCAAATCTCCACATGAAGCTTTTAACACACCAAATAATAGATTTGAACATATCCATATGGATATTGTTGGACCATTGCCCCCATCTCGAGGATATTCATATATCCTAACAATCGTAGACCGATTTACGAGATGGCCAGAAGCATATCCAATTCGAGACATCTCTGCTACTACGGTGGCCAAACATTTTGTCACCGAGTATGTCCCAAGATTTGACGCATCACTTGAAATTACAACAGATCAAGGGTCGCAATTTGAATCGAAACTATTCAATGAAGTCACAAGACTTCTAGGTACGCATAGGATACGTACCACCGCATACCATCCACAAGCAAATGGGATGGTAGAGCGATTCCATAGACAACTGAAAGCGGCCTTAATGGCAAGGGACAACACTACTCATTGGAGTGAGGATTTGCCCTTTGTTTTATTAGGTATTCGCTCGGAAATTAAAACCGATTTACAATGCTCACCAGCAGAGCTTGTCTATGGACAGAATCTGAGGCTCCCCAATTCAATTTCCATCCCAACGGATGAGAACCCGATAGAGCACTCAGAATTTCTAACGCGTCTTCGCACACACATGAAATGTCTGGCGGCAACACAACCCCGACAATCAGTACAAAACGATGTGTATGTGCCAAACGCCTTAGAGAATGGGGAATACGTTTTCATACGTACCGATCGCGTCCGACGGCCTTTTGAAACACCATACGAAGGGCCATTCAAAGTAATCAAAAGATTACGTAAACATTTCGTCGTCAACATAACTGACACAAATAAGTCGATAACTATCGATCGACTGAAACCTGCTTTTGAGTGTGACCGAAACGTTGAAGCAGCATCAACTTGCTCGGTACACTTCATGTAACGCTACACTGGGAATGAAGTATGTTGGGACATCGACCTACTACTTCCGGTCTTACTTAGTCAAGGAGACTTGTGTAAAAAACGCAGCCGACCGAGACTAAGTAAAAGAAAAAATTAAATTCAGTTTTGACGTTTGCAAAAATAAAAATAAAACGCGTATTTTCAACAATTCTAATTACAGTTTTAAAATAGTAAAAGAAATAAAAACGATCATATATATATATATATATATATATATATATATATATATATATATATATACAGTGTTGGAAAAAACTAAAGCAACTCGTGTAATGTAAATTGGCGTAAAAATGGCGCGGAATAAGTATAACAATGTCACCAAACAGTGCATTATTGACGAATTTACCCGTGGTGTGTGTCAAAAAACATTAGCTGAAAGGTACAGGGTACCAAAATCCGTTGTCTCTAGACTTATAAAAAAATTTAATGTGCGATGCGAG
This sequence comes from Thereva unica, assembly GCA_949987705.1. Classification (NCBI taxonomy): domain Eukaryota; kingdom Metazoa; phylum Arthropoda; class Insecta; order Diptera; family Therevidae; genus Thereva; species Thereva unica. The sequence goes on along the minus strand of OX465281.1, from coordinate 157,037,626 downwards.
TTGCTTTAGTTTTTTCCAACACTGTATATATATATATATATATATATATGGGACGTTCTTTGTCAAACGGAACAAAGATCTGCCCAAAATTCTATAAGTCGTAAAAAATGTTTTATGGGCGCAAACTGTAGCTTAGTTAGGAGGCTTTCTTTTGCCGTCTGGCTTTTTTCCAAAATTCAAAATGGCGGACCAATATGGCAGCTGCAATTAGTCAAAATCACTCTATAGTCCAGTCAAATTAGAGGTTTGACTGGAAGATAATTCGGAAGTTGCTGAAAATTGGAACAGCCCTTAAAAACATTATTATACATAAGCTGTAGAGACTGCCACGCGATTGGACGACTGCAAACTTTTTTATTCAAGGTCAAAGGGTCAAAATATCAGTTTTTTGCAAATATATGCTAAACCGTACGTCTTACCAGAAAATTGTCTTTACAACGTTTGTAGATTAGGCGATTATCTACAAAAAAATATATTATACATTTTCTCGTAGGAATTGCCATTTCTGAGATATTGTCGTTTTAATAAGTTAAAATACTCATATTCTATCATTCCCGACTTGTAAAGGTCAACAGAAATTTTATAAATCCTTTGTTGGAGTAGGCGGCTAATATTTTCAGGGGTGATTCCTGGACATCTTGGGAGAAAAAAATTGTTCTACAGAGGGCGGCTATCTCCACTATCCACTAAGATACAGGGTGATTAGGGAAAAAATTTGGTTTTTTTTAAATTTACTGAAATTTGAATAACTCCTAAAGTAATTATCATAAAGTAGCCTAATTAGGCTCATCTTTTAGGTAAATGTGTATTCTTTAATTTGGTATAAAACACAGCAACCTGAGTGAGTCCGTTCAAAAAATATATAGGCTACTATAGACTATAGAGTGATTTTGACTAATTGCAGCTGCCATATTGGTCCGCCATTTTGTATTTTGGAAAAAAGCCAGACGGCAAAAGAAAGCCTCCTAACTAAGCTACAGTTTGCGCCCATAAAACATTTTTTACGACTTATAGAATTTTGGGCAGATCTTTGTTCCGTTTGACAAAGAACGTCCCATATATATATATATATATATATATATATATATATATATATATATATATATACTAGCATAAAACCCGCGTGCCTTGCAACGCCTTTAAATAAAAACTGTTTATTATGTGCAATTTTTTCCTTCAAAAAAAAAACAAACAAAAAAGTCAGCTGTCATTATCCCTAAAAGGGTTTATTATAGTGCATTTTTTTAATAAATATGGTAAACAAATTGCTGCGTATATTTTGAAGCAGAGATTGGCATGTTTATGTCCCCCATTTCACTGCGTTAGGGGATGAATTTCGAAAAATTGCTTCTTAGTGAATGTCCACGTCATTATAGAGATGCACTGTCAAAATTAAAGCCCTTCAGCTCCAGCGGTTTGGGTTAACCCCATTTAACCCCCTTAGGGGATAAATTTCAAAAAATCGCTCCTAAGTGGATGTCCACGTCATTATAGGGATACACGGTCAAAATTAAAGCCCTTCAGCTTCAGCGGTGTGGGTTAACCCCATTTCACCCACTTAGTGGATGAATTTCGAAAAATCGCTTTATAGTGGATGTCCACGCCATTATAGGGATGCACTGTCAAAATTTCAGCCCTATAGCTATAGCGGTTTGGAAAAATCCCATTTCACCCCCTTAGGGGATGAATTTCGAAAAATCGCTTCTTAGTGGATGTACACGTCATTAAAGGGATGCACTGTCAAAATTTCAGCCCTGTAGCTCCAGCGGTTTGGGTAAACCCTATTTCACCCCCTTAGGGGATGAATTTTGAAAAATCGCTTTATAGTGGATGTCCACGCCATTATAGGGATACACTGTCAAAATTTCAGCCCTATAGCTATAGCGGTTTGGAAAAACCATATTTCACCCCCTTAGGGGATAAATTTCGAAAAATCGCTTCTAAGTGGATGTCCACATCATTATAGGGATGCACTGTCAAAATTTCAGCCCTATAGCTACAGCGGTTTGGGTAAACCCCATTTCACTCCCTTAGGGGATGAATTTCGAAAAATCGCTTTAATAGTGGAAGACCACGCCATTATAGGGATGCACTGTCAAAATTACAGCCCTATAGCTTTAGCGGTTTGGGTAAACCCCATTTCACCCCCTTAGGGGATGCATTTCGAAAAATCGCTCTATAGTGGATGTCCACGCCATTATAGGGATGCACTGTTAAAATTTCAGCCCTATAGCTATAGCGGTTTGGAAAAACCCCATTTCACCCCCTTAGGGGATGAATTTCGAAAAATCGCTTCTTAGTGGATGTCCACATCATTATAGGGATGCATTGTCAAAATTTCAGCCCTATAGCTCCAGCGGTTTGGGTAAACCCCATTTCACTCCCTTAGGGGATGAATTTCGAAAAATCGCTCTATAATGCACTGTCAAAATTTCAGCCCTATATCTATAGCGGTTTGGAAAAACCCCATTTCACCCCCTTAGGGGATGAATTTCGAAAAATCGCTTTATAGTGGATGTCCACGCCATTATAGGGATGCACTGTCAAAATTTCAGCCCTATAAATTTAGCGGTTTGAAAAACCCCCATTTCACCCCCTTAGGGGATGAATTCCGAAAAATCGCTTCTTAGTGGATGTCCACATCATTATAGGGATGCACTGTCAAAATTTCAGCCCTATAGCTCCAGCGGTTTGGGTAAACCCCATTTCACTCCCTTAGGGGATGAATTTCGAAAAATCGCTTTAATAGTGGAAGACCACGCCATTATAGGGATGCACTGTCAAAATTACAGCCCTATAGCTTTAGCGGTTTGGGTAAACCCTATTTCACCCCCTTAGGGGATGAATTTCGAAAAATTGCTCTATAGTGGATGTCCACGCCATTATAGGGATGCACTGTCAAAATTTCAGCCCTATATCAATAGCGGTTTGGAAAAACCCCATTTCACCCCCTTAGGGGATGAATTTCGAAAAATCGCCTTATAGTGGATGTCCACGCCATTATAGGAATGCACTGTCAAAATTTCAGCCCTATATCTATAGCGGTTTGGAAAAACCCCATTTCACCCCTTAGGGGATGAATTTCGAAAAATCGCCTTATAGTGGATGTCCACGCCATTGTAGGGATGCACTGTCAAAATTTCAGCCCTATAGCTATAGCGGTTTGGAAAAACCCCATTTCACCCCTTAGGGGATGAATTTCGAAAAATCGCTCTATAGTGGATGTCCACGCCATTATAGGGATGCACTGTCAAAATTTCAGCCCTATAGCTATAGCGGTTTGGAAAAACGCCATTTCACCCCCTTAGGGGATGCATTTCGAAAAATCGCTCTATAGTGGATGTCCACGCCATTATAGGGATGCACTGTCAAAATTTCAGCCCTATAGCTATAGCGGTTTGGAAAAACCCCATTTCACCCCCTTAGGGGATGCATTTCGAAAAATCGCTCTATAGTGGATGTCCACGCCATTATAGGGATGCACTGTCAAAATTTCAGCCCTATAGCTATAGCGGTTTGGAAAAACCCCATTTCACCCCCTTAGGGGATGAATTTCGAAAAATCGCTTCTTAGTGGATGTCCACATCATTATAGGGATGCACTGTCAAAATTTCAGCGCCTATAGCTCCAGCGGTTTGGGTAAACCCCATTTCACTCCCTTTGGGGATGAATTTCGAAAAATCTTTTTAATAGTCGATGACCACGCCATTATAGGGATGCACTGTCAAAATTACAGCCTTATAGCTTTAGCGGTTTGGAAAAAACCCATTTCACCCCCTTAGGGGATGAATTTCGAAAAATCGCTTTTTAGTGTCCAGGTCATTAAAGGGATGCACTGTCAAAATTTCAGCCCTATAGCTCCAGCGGTTTTGAGTTGACCCTATTTCACCCCCTTAGGGGATGAATTTCGAAAAATCGCTAGGGGTGCACTGTCAAAAATTTCAGCCCTTTAGCTCTAGCGGTTTAGGTTGTGCGTTGTCTTTCAGTCAGTTACTTTTTATACAATAGAAAAAAAGTAAAGAAAATAAATCCCCTTACAACTTATTGAACCCCATTTCACCCCCTTCAACCCTTTTTTCTCTAAAAAAAATAGCCTATGTCCGTCTCCAAGGTCTAAACTATGTCTGTTGCAAATTTCATCAAAATCGGTCCAGCGGTTTAGGCGTGAAAGCGTAACATACAGACAGACAGACAGACAGACAGACAGACAGACAGACAGACAGACAGACAGAGTTACTTTCACATTTATAATATTAGTAAGGATATACTAGCTGGGACCCGGTGCGCCTACGCTGCACCCATAAGTCGATAGTAAACAATAAAAACCATCCATTGACTTAATATTTTTCGAGATATGAATTTTACACAGATGAAATGCCTCAAAGAACATGGGTCTTGCGTCGGCCGCCATGAATCGGTATATTGAGTCTACTACATTGCTTATTATATTCTACTTATCATACCCTTTCATTTGATACCCATGTTGGGGGGATTGTGAAGAAAGTGGTAATCCGGCCTCTTTAGACGGCAGCCATGGATCTAAAGATATATTTTGTATACTACATTGCTTATTGTATTCTACTTATCATACCCTTTCATTTGATACCCATGTCGAGGTGGTTGTGAAGAAAGTGGTAATTCGGCCTCTTGAGACGGCCGCCATGGATCTAAAGATATATTTTGAATACTACATTGCTTATTGTATTCTACTTATCATACCCTTTCATTTGATACCCATGTCGAGGTGGTTGTGAAGAAAGTGGTACCCCGCCCTCTTAAGACGGTCGCCATGGATCTAAAGATATATTTTGTATACTAAATTGCTTATTGTATTCTCCTTAACATACCCTTTCATTTGATACCCATGTTGAGGTGGTTGTGAAGAAAGTGGTATTCCGGCCTCTTGAGACGGCCGCCATGGATCTAAAGATATATTTTGTATACTACATTGCTTATTGTATTGTACTTATCATACCCTTTCATTTGATACCCATGTCGAGGTGGTTGTGAAGAAAGTGGTAATCCGGCCTCTTGAGACGGCCGCCATGGATCTAAAGATATATTTTGTATACTACATTGCTTATTGTATTCTACTTATCATACCCTTTCATTTGATACCCATGTCGAGGTGGTTGTGAAGAAAGTGGTACCCCGCCCTCTTGAGACGGCCGCCATGGATCTAAAGATATATTTTGTATACAACATTGCTTATTGTATTCTACTTATCATACCCTTTCATTTGATACCCATGTCGAGGTGGTTGTGAAGAAAGTGGTACACCGCCCTCTTGAGACGGCCGCCATGGATCATTTTAGTTTCAATAGCGTCATGGCCTACCTATTGTTTGACAGCTGCGTAAATTTGAAATTTTCATTAAATGTAATGATTCAATTTAATGACAATTTTACATTTGTCAAACAATAGGTAGGCCATGAAGCTATTGAAACTAAAATGAAGTGAAAATTCCTAAAATTACCATTTTTGTTTGGATTTTGCAGCTGTTTTTTTGGTTAAAGGTATAAAAAATAGCCTACGACCTATTCTCAGACCTACCAAATATACACCAAAAATTTCATGCAAATTGGTCAACCCGTTTCGGAGGAGTACGGTAACAAACACTGTGACACGAGATTTTTATAGATATACTAGCTGGGACCCGGTT